>JANAVB010009400.1:9119009-9211509 GCA_029216955.1 Iris pallida | reverse complement strand
GATTGTTTGTATTTTATTCCTATATCAGATAAGAGAAGAGATGGAGTGTTTATCCCTCTCTATAAATAGAGCCCCAGGCCTCCTTTTGGAGACAAAAAAATATAAAGGGAGTCTGTTGAGTCCAAGGAGTCGTTCGAGTCAAAAAAGAGTTGACTACGAGCGTTTCAAAAGTTCTTTGTGAACTTACTGGTTCATGTAAGAACAGAGGTTCTCGTAATCCTCTATATTGTTTGTTGCGTTCGGGATATAATAGAAGTAGTTCTTCGTTGGAATCGAGAATAGTCAGAGACGAGCTCTTGTGTGAATCTCTGATCTCGACTACAACTTCAGAATCAACCAAAGGATATTCTGAAAGGATTACGAGAACCTCTGTTCTTCCATCATTAATCTGTTTCGGAAATATAACTGCCTGTTTTCAAAAGTGAGATTAAATTTGTTATTTTTTATATTCCTATTTTTTGTAAATATTTATTTATTATTATTATATTTTGGGGATTAGTTTAATCGGGTTGGAATTTCGTCTATTTTTGACTTGCGTTAGTGGAGGTAGTTTAGACTCTAGTCAGAACCCAAAGATTAGATAGGCATGGCCCACAAACTCATCTTATTAGGCTAGTGCATTTAGACTAAACCCACATGACAAGTTTAGTCATTTAGAGATTAGAAACTTGACCCTTTTGACCCCAAACCTTTGCGTACTCCTAGTTAACCAAAAGGAGACTTGATGAGGGCAACTTGGATATTTCCCAAACTCATTTAGGTCTCTAATATGGCATCCCACTTTTCTATTAAAACCCCACACCATCTTCTTCTTTTCATTTTTATTTCAAGTCCTAATTTAGGAACTTTTTTTCCAAATTGCTCCTACACCCAAATTTTCTCCAAATTTGTTTCATTCTCTTTCCCTTGGAGAGGAAAGCCTCTATTGGCTAGCTAAGAAGGAATTTGAAGGATTTGGAGCCTTGAAGCTTGGTGGAGATCTAGATCTAAGAATTTTACATTGTGAATCCATCTCCCTTTTGGTATGAGCTCTTTAAACACTTATATTTTATTTCATTAGTGTAACTACATTCATTTACGACCCCATTTGTATTAGGGTACCATTAGAGAGGAGTTGAGGATCTCCTATTCCTATTTGAAGGTTTTTCCTACGTCATTTTGATACAAATTAGGGGAAATCGAATTTATGACCACCAAGTATTCGATACGAGTCCCCAAAGGAACTTTCATGTCCTTTTTGAATCGAGATTGGTGTATGTGTCCTAAATAGGATACATGGTGTTGTGTCATGGTATTTTATGATATACATGGTTAGATTTGGGCATATACATGTGTTTCTTTTGTCCAAAACAACCCAAATTCGTCATAATATTCATCCACGTTTTTAGTAGCCATAACAAATTAGAAATGTCATAACTCCTAGCTCAAGACTCCTATTAATCTCCCATTTTTTTAGAATAACCGTATCGAAGTTAGCTTTCCATATATATATATATATATATATATATATATATATATATATATATATATATAGGCCAAAATCATCCTAAAACTTTCTGTAAAGCTGTTTGAGTGTCAGCTGTCCAAAAGACGAACGTGTTTCAGTGTTTTTACGATTTCGGGAGATTCCGGAAACGAAAATGCGATCCGTTTGAAGTTTTGGAAAGATAATACGAAGGGCTACAATATACTTTAATCCTATAATTTAGTGAATATTTCTAATAGGTACAGTATTGGTTTTAAGTAGAAAACTGACTATACGACATAGGCATTTTGTGTATCCTATGAGCCTATGTAGTATGGATATCAAGTGAATGTAGGTATCATAGGTTGTCATGAATATTTATAATATATATATATATATATATATATATATATATATATATATATATATATATATATATTAAGAACAATGGCTAAGGCCTTCATTGAAACAGTAGAAGATAGGTGGAACCGGGAGATAGCCCGAGTTCCTACAAAATGAGGGTAAAACCCTTAACAGACATCCTGACGCGATGCGTCATTAACCATGATTACTACTATTTTTTTTGAAAAATTCAAACCGAAATACGAAAAGTTACGAAAAACGAAATTCAAAAAAAAAGAAAGCCGGTGGCACTGGTCCCAAGGGTGGAGGCTGATGCGCGGTCCCAAGGGGGGACACACAGCCCAATGTGGCGCCTTCCTTTTCTTTTCTTTTTCTTTTTTTGAAAAATTGGAAACCGGCATTCAAAAAATTTTGAATTACGAAATCACAAGATTTTGAAACTCAAAAAACGAGTGGGACGGGGGACGGTGGGCCCGAGGGGGGAGGGTCGGGTGTACTGCCCGAGGCGTGGGACGTGCGGCCCGAGAGGGTGCACGATGCGAGAGGGGCTCGCAGCCCGGGGAGAGGGCGTGCAGCTCCGGGGATGGTGGCGCGCAGCTCTGGCTTCGGCTGGAGTGGCTCGCGTCCCGGGGAAGGTGGCCCGCAGCTCCGGCTCCGGCAGCGGAGGGGAGGTGGCCCAGAGTGGTCCGTAGCGGCCCGAATGGCGGGGGAGCGACGTCCGGGAGAGGGAGGTAGGGGGAGAGGCGCTCAGGAGGTAGGGGTGAAGCGCTCGGGAGGGAGGGAATGAGGGGCTCTCGGCCGGCGACAGCCGGCGCAAGCAGAAAGAGGGAAGGCCGGGTGGGGGAGGCCGGGGAAGTCGCCGGCGGAGGGAACCAGCCCGGCGATGGGTTCCCGAGGGCGAACTCAGGAAGCCAAAGGGGGGAGCAGATTGGACCGCCGGCGACGGGGAAGGTCGAGGCGGTGAGGAGAGACGAGAACGTCGACGAGGAGGCCAAGCTTGCTGAGTGCCACCACGCGAGGACCGATGACGGTGGAGGTCCCGGGGGGGCTTGCTGTCCGCAAGGGGGGGAAGGCCGCCGACGACGGTAGCGCCTGGGGGGAGAAGAGAGGGGTGGCCACTCCGTGGCCGCCGGGGGGAGGGACGGAGGCTGGGAGATGTGCGGGTGGCCGTGGGGAGGGAGCGGGGGGCCACTGCCTGGGCGTTGCGAGAGGAGCGAAGGGCGGAGGGGGCGCCGGAGCGGTAGGAAGCTCCGGGAGTGGAAGGGAGGCTGCGATCGAGGAGGGGGGAGACGGCACAGCTGGAGCGAGCACGGGTGGCGGTGGTGATGAAACGGGGGAGGCAGCACGACGGGCGTAGCGGCTCGAGATCCCGACGGAGGCCCGAGGATGGAGGGGGCCGGGAGAAAACCTAGGGGAACTGTTGGGGGATCGGGCGGTCGACGCCGACGTCGAGAGCGCCGGGGACGACGACAGCGACGAGGGATGGAGCGGCCGCACTGCTGGCCGGCGACGGCGAGGGTGGGGAAAGACCCCCACGGAGGAAACATCACTACGCTAGGACCGCGGGGGTGGCGATCAAGGGGGGAGCCTCCGAAGGAGGGGAGGGGGCTCCGCGGCCAGCCGACCGACCCGCCGGGGGAGAAGACCGGCCCGCCCCACCACCCGAGGAGGAAGAAGGGGGCGGGGTGGAGAACTCTAGGGCCGGCTCTCCTCATTCACTTCTCGTATCTATATATATATATATATATATTTTTTATATATTCACTTCTCGTATCTATATACATACATATATATATATATATATATATATATATATATATATATGTATATATATATATACATATATATATATATATATATATATATATATATATTATTAGGTAATATGTGTTTGTTAGTGTCTTGTAGAGAGGAGTGTGGGGGGTTTGATGCTTGTGAGTATTTGTGTTTATGTGTGAGGGGGAATTAATATAGGTTGAGTGCTAGTGTTTGAGAAGAGGATTTTTGTTTATGTGTTTATGTTGGTGAGTGTGTTGTTGTGTCTTGGTTTGGATAGTGTGAGATGTATAGTGTGTGTGAGTGAGAGGGGATGATGTATTGGTGAGATATGTGTCCTATGTGTGTGTGTTTGTGAGTTGCTTGGTTGTGTTGTGGTTGTTAGAGTGTGAGAATGTGAGTGTAGTGATGCTTGTGAGTGTGCTTGAGAGTGGTGTTAGTTTATATGTGTGATGTCTTAGTGAGATGTGTTGTGTGTGAATGTGTGATCTTGATGGCTAGATATTAGTTAATGGATGTTAGTTGTGTTAGGTTGCTAAGTTAGAATAGTTGGTTAGAATTTATATGTTAGAGTTGGTTAGTATCTTGTATTAGAGATATAAGTTAGGATATAGAGTGATATCTTGAGATACCATAGTGGTATCCTAGGATATTTTGGATATTTGCCTATTACCTTAAGGTAATGTATTTTCCTAAAAGATAAAGGGGACATACCTATAAGGTAGAGGGGATTTACTTTATACTAAGGTATTAGATATTAAGGTATTGTCTATCTAATATTTTAGGGTGGATGGTTAGAGCCTAGATATTTAAGGTATTAGTATTAGAGGTTAAGGTATTAGTTTTCCAACCAAGGTAATGGTTTATCTTACATTAATGTAATGAGTTTACCTTATTACAAGGTAAGGTATTGGGTTTACCTAGGTAACTAAGGTTAGATATCTAAGTTATTGGTTAGCTAGTAGATTAGGATATATACTAGATATCTAAGATTGTTATCTTGGTAGTTAAAGTATTTATACCTAGACTAAGGTATTGGGTTTCAACTAAGGTATTGGTATTGGGATATCAATAGGGCTAAGGTATATGGTATCTTGTGGAAAGATATAGGTTAGTATCTTACTAGTATCTAGTATCTAGGTTAGTGTCTTAGGATGTAGATGAGTGGGTATCCTAAGATACATATGAGTATCTTAGAGGGCAAATTAGTAGGCTATGGTAATGTCTAAGGTATTGACAAGGTAATAGGGATTACCTATTATCGAATTGTAAGGTATTAGTACGATATTGAGATAAATGGTTAGATACTACTCTAAAGTATTAGTAAGATCTATTAGCCTAGGTTAGTGAGTTATCTACTAACCTAAGGTAATATATTACTATGGTAAGGGTATTACCTAGTGTCTAAGGTATTGGGTTATCTTGGTAGGTAATGGTTAGACTTGGATTATCTTAGTAGATGTAGAAGCATAAAAATATCTATAGTATGCGCCCACATAAAGAAGTGACTATGCTCCCACATGTAGCAATTGTATGTGCCCACATGTAGTAAATTCTATGCGCCCACATGATTTTTCCAGAGGTGGGCACATGGTTGTCTTCCTACACTATGCGCCCAAGTCAGAACAGCTCTACGACTCGGTCAACATCCATGATCAGTTATGGGCTGAGGCATGCAGCCACGCCAGTCTCCACGAACAGTCGTACACCGAAGCATGCGGCCACATCAACCCTACGATCTATCTATGATCATCTAGTTCTTATGCGCCTACATCCTATACGCCCAAAGCAATACTATGCGCCTACAGGAAGATCAGTGTCTTCTCCACCCGTGTGCGCATAACTGTTATTTCAGTATAAAATGACTATAAAGAGAGGATATATGCCTCTTCAAATGAACAGAACAGAGAGTATTTTAGATCCAAATTGCTGTCCTTCTTGCCAGTGAGCCGAGAGTTAGCAATTTTATTAGGTTTTCTTCTACTTTTGTAAATCGGAGTGTCAACGGAGTAAAGGAGCAACTGCCGCTCGATCTCCATCGTCCCATTTCCCAGAATTCTTTTTGTTCTTGGGGATTCTCAGTATAGGATCTCTCAGGTGTACTCGATTTATGGTGCCTTGCGCTAATAAGAAAAGACAGTGATTCTTCACTTTTTTGTAAGTATTCTACAAAAATGGCAACTCTGCTGGAGACTACCTTTTCTTCTGACGAGAAGGTGGTGACGCAATTCGATACCGCTAAAGTAGGGAGCACTCAGAAGATGTTGATCATGAAATTCGATCAACAAGCGTTCGAAGTGATGCTCTCGAGGGATGGCTCTACTCCCTCAAAATCAGTAAAGCGAAACAAGTCTCTTAAGACTTGGCTTCCAAAGGCTCATGCTGCATATCCTGCCAGCGCCATAGAAGTTGTGCAACCGAAGGGGAACTTTGTCACGTGGGCGCATAACTCTTCCACAGAAGCTCCAAATACAAAGAAGGCGCATATTGTTCAGGGCTCTACTAGCCCAGCGACTTCTCTCTTGTTCAATCAATAACAGAGTGTTCAACCCTCGATACTTGGCAAAGAAAAATACTATGGTGCTAAGAATCAAAGTATTCGACACTCTGGGCAAACTCAGCGAAGCTTGTAAACAAAAGGGGCAAAACTGGAGAAAAATAATGCTGTTTTCCAAAGGATGAGCCCAGGGCTATGCGCCCAAAGGATGGTGTGGGCGTATAACTCTGGTCAGAAGACTTCTATCTTCAGTAGGCTATCTACCACTATGCGTCCAGGCTCTGATGACCCATTCTATGCGCCCACAGCCAGAAAGGCCAAGCATGCTGCCAGAACTTCTGGAAAGCATGCGCCCAAGGGCATGCTCCAAGGTTTATGCACCCACAGTAAAAAGATAGACCCCAACGTGTATACCACGGGGCTGTCTTCATGGTCTTCACGGAACATAGGTGTGGGGGTTGCCCCTATGCATGAACTAAGTCCAGATATGCCGATTTCCCTTACAAACCCATATGCAAAGTGGGACAATGCATGTGAAATGGGTTCTAAGGTAAAGCTCCCTTCCGTCGATTTATCTGACATGATAAATCATAAGCGTAAGGTGAGAGATATCACTGCGACTCATGAGGTGCCTCTAAAAGAGCGTCCGTGCACTAGTATTATCATCAACTGTTGCTGCTCCAAAGCAACGAAAGTTCCACGAAGGAAGTCCGTATTTTGACGACTGCAGCGTTCTGATGATGAAGAGCCATTATGTGTTTCATCCAATATGGCTTCATGGGGTCCTTCCTATGGGAGCCCCAATCAAAGTAGGTGGACTACTAATCCAACCTTTTCTTTTAATTATGCAAACATGAGAAGAAGAAGTCTGCCAGCAAACAGCCAACGAGTTGTTTCACTTGAAGGAGTCTATATGGGTACTCGATCGAGAACAAGATCCCTTATAGAAGGCGAGGACTCTTAATCTGGAGGTGGTGTTTCCTCAGAATCTCAAGCTGGGGGTAGTACTCAATCAGAATCTGAAGCAGACGACCTCTACGCCGGGGGCAGCCTTTCAGATGACGATGATCTCTTCGAGTCCGACGATAACTATCTGCCTCCCCTGCCTTAAGATGATGGCCTTTTCAACTCAGAGACAGACAACATCAGCACCAGCACCACTTGTACTGTCTTCTCTATTCATCCTCGCATGCTATCTGTGTACGTGACGGATGGAGAGAGACCTGAAGAAGCCAGAGATCAAACCAACAAGCGGCTGGAGAATCTTGAAATGGCGTTCGCTAAGATCACTGACATGTTTATAGCATCATGGCTGTACAAACTACTGGGTTGTTCCCCCACTTCAACCGAACATCTCAGCACACGCTAGTCCAGTTCATAGCAACAACCCTCCTTCACTACAAAGGGAGTACTATTCTATTGTACCTCTTCCAAATCCCATAAATGCTGGAGGTGGTCCTTCACCGACAGCACTTGACAACCATACATCAGCCATTTCTCAACATCTGCTCAATCAGCAGGATGTAATTGATTCTTTTGTTGCCCGTCTTGATACCATCTCACACAAAGATGAGCTTCAGAAGATAGGGATATCTCAACCTTGTCCTCCTGAATGGAAGAATTCCACTTGTCCTCCTAACTACAAGCTATTGACGCTAAATTCGTTTGACGGGATGACTTATCCTCGCCAATATATGACATAATTCAACACGCAGACGCTGCACTTACCAAGAGACGATGCATTCTTGTCAAAGTTATTTATCAGCACCTTGCAGGGAGTAGCTTTTGAATGGTTTTGCAGTTTGCCTGACGGTTGCATTAACTCCTTCAAAGACTTGAAGAAGCTATTCCTCAATAGGTTTTACGAGAGTGGCATGTATGTTAGTATGTCCACCCTCATCGAGATCAAGCAGAGGAAGAGTGAGACTATTATTGCTTTTATCGAACGCTTCAGACAACTAGCCTTGAGGATGCCCTTCGGTATACCAGACTCAGAGCTTATAGATACTTGTCGGCATAACTTCCTTCCTACAGTAAAGTTCTGCCTGGGAATACAGAAGTATGATACATAGCCCGCTTTCAACGAGGCCGCTGATGCTGCTGAAAATGACGTTCCTAATCTGGAACTACTAGGGTTGAAGACACCCAAATTTGAAGACAAAGGCAAGCAACCCCAAACTATTTCTATATGTAGGGGTAAAGGAAAGGAAGTCTTGAAGGTTGACACTTCCAAGGGAGCTTCCAATTCGCAGAGTGCTCTTGACAAACCCAATGAGACTTTCTTCTTTGATGAGGATGATGTTATTACCATTTTCAACATGTTGATGAAGGGTGATAAACTGATATTGCCTACACCACGACGTCCTGAGGAAGCAAGCCGACTTAGTGACCACAAGTACTGTCTCTATCATCAGTACGTACACCATTCTACCAAGGATTGCATCATCTTGAAGAGAAAGATATAACAGCTCATCGGCAGCCAAGTTATCAACTTCGAAGCTAAAGACAAGGTCGTGTCTTCTAACATGATCTCTATTCAATTTGGTGACTTTCCTTCTACAGAAGTTCCAGATGGCATAGTTCTAATTCCCATGGCAATAATGGAAGTCGTCAACCTGTCGCCAGCTCACGATTCAACATCAACTCTGGTGCCACTCACGACAGAACATGGTAAGATTATGTGGGTCCATCCCAACCTTGTACAAGTATAACGACCATGGTTCGTATTACGTATTTTGGAATACGTGTACGTATCTTGGCTCATATTGCATGTCTCCTAGCTTGGTTCGACTTGTTTGGGTTGGCTTGGTTCGGCTTGGGTTGCTTATTAGTTCATCATGAACCAAGGGGAGAATCCCTACCTACCACCACCATCATTATTTATTAACCCATTCCCTCATTCTCTCTCTTCATTTACTTCTTCTTCTTCTTCTTCACCATTACTTCTTCACCTACCAGGGAGTAGGGCTTAGGCAAGTGCAGCTTGCTTTATGGAGGAACTCAATTTTTATTGTTCTATTCTCTTTCTCACAAGATTCTAACACACTTTAATACTTAGCATTTCTAATTTCCATAGATCATTTGTTGTAGATCTAATTTTATTGTATTTTTGGATTTTTTGGGTTTTGATCTGCTTAATATTGTTATTTCCAAGTTTTGATGGTTCCATGTTGTAGAGAATTTTGTTCTGCCCCATTTTGACCTATGGAAGTCCGGATTTGGACTCGGAATGAAGGATTTATGGAGCTTTAAAGCCATGGACTCCATGGTTCTTCTCGGACAAGTGGAGAAGAAGAACAGACATGAGCCGCATGAACTTCATAGCCGTATGACAGTACTTGATCGCATGGAATTCCATGCGACAAGTCTTTCAGCCGCATGGCTATCCGAGCCGCATAAGGCCTTGGTAACTTCTTAGCTGCATGGCTCTGCATCCTCAGCCGCATGGAGTTACTCCTCCGCTGCCGCATGGCACTGCGCTTTCTAGCCGCATGAAGTCTACTTCCTGCAGCCGCATAGGCTTGGGTAATTTCCAGCCGCATAAACTTATTATCTTTCAGCCGCATAAGACTTCATGATTTCCAGCCGCATATATTTCTGTCTCCTCGCTGCCGCATGTAGCCTGTCTCCTTTAAGTCGCATATGGCGTCGGTCTAATCCAGCCGCATGAACTCAATACCCGCAGTCGCATATACTTGTTGAACTACGGCCGCAAAAGTCCTTGCCAATTCTCGGCCGCATGAGACCCGTCCCTTGCTCAGTCGCATAAGGTTGGCATCCCGTTGCCGCATGAGCACTTGCCTTCCGCAGCCGCATAAGCCTGAGTTCTCCGCTGCCGCATGAGCCCCGCATTACTTCCAGCCGTATGAACTTATTGTCTTTCAGCCGCATAATCCCCTTCCTTCCTGGGCCGTATGCACCTACCCTCATTCCAGCCACATGAGCACGCTGTCCCCAGCCGCATAAGCGCGCATGTTCTCTGCCGTAAGACTCCAATTAGCCGCATGGCTCCTTCCACAGTCTCGTCATCTTTTATTATTATTATTATTAAATTAAAATGTCAAATTTATGCTTATGACAAGTAAACTCTGTATGTTTCATGAATACAATAGTGGCCCATCGTGGCGCACTCTTGACAAGTAAACTGACATGATATATCACGACATGCTGTTACGACAGCTAGCCTGACATGACAAGTATGAATAACCTGGACACCGTGGACGATTGTGTTTGTACAAATAAACTAGTACTGTCTTGCATCATGTCTAGGGTGGGATCCCTGAGTAACACGGTCGGGGATACCTACTGCAATTGACTAAGGTTAATAAACTAGAATAATTCAGTAGTCATGAAGAGATTTTCCAGCTACAGGCAATCCCGTTATCTGGGCGCACCTAGTGGACTTGTAGCCTACCGACGAGTAGGGCACATTTCCAGCACACAGTTACGTGTTGCATCCTTCATAAACGGACATTCGACCAGGATAACCTGGATGGTCTGCAGGGCTTGTGGCTGTTGGGATAATCTCATTGCATATTGCTAGTAACTAGGCCTGTGATAACCCAAGTTAGTTAAAGTATCAAGCCGTACTCTTTGCTTGGCCGTGTTTGATTGGATGGAGTCTAACCCAGCTTAGTCTTATCCTGATCCTGTACAAGAATGTGACATGACACGATTACTTATGCTTGCCTCAACAATAACAATCAGGGGTCCAGTTCTGTTCAGGCAAAGGATTACAATCCTGGTCCTTGTTTGGTTTAAGGATTGTAGCCTGGCTCCCGGAGCAGTTCTGTGTCCTCTCTTCGTTTATTGTCTTATTGTTCCCCATGCCATACTTGTCATGTTTTACCTTTCTTCAATAGCATGATTACTTATACTTGCCTTAACAATAAAGATCAGAGGTCCAGTTCTGTTCAGGCGAAGGGTTACAATTCCGGTCCTTGTTTGGTTTAAGTATTGTAACCTGGCTCCCGAAGCAGTTCTGTGTCCTCTCTTCGATTATTGTCTTATTTCACCCTACGTCGAACTCATCATGTTTTACTTAACAACAAGTAATTGAGACGGATTTCTATTCAGGTGAAGGGTTCTAACCCCGGTCCTTGTTTGGTTTAAGGGTTGTGACCTGGCTACTTGAAAGTTTTTCTCGTACTCAATTTACTGTTGTTATCTTTATTATTTTCAGTTTTGTTTATAATCATCTTTAATATTCTATTGTGATATGCTGGTTTTAGTTCCTATGTGAAGCCTCCTTTGTGGCACTTGCTCTTTCTGGGGTCTGACCCAGCTGGTTTTGTATGGCCAGATATCGGAGCAGCTTCAAAGGATCTACCTACCATCCAGCCAGATGGTGACCACCAGGCATAACCCTGGCAACGAGTGGGTTTCTTTTTGTCCTTCCATTTTATTGTAAATTTATTCTTTTAAGGCGTTTAGCCGGCGAGCACGTGTTAGCTCGTATTGCACCTTTATTTACTGTCTGCCTACGGGCTGTAACATAATTGACAAATCCTAGGGTTGATCATGTATGACTGAAACTCTTACTAGTCTTGATATTTTATATGACTAGCTTCGTGATCATCCGAATATGTAATGTATGGGACACCTTACTATTGTATATTTGGTGCTCTGACATCTTGTGACTATTATTGCTTGCTTGAGATTGAGACAATAGGCTTGTTCATGACCATAGGTGACTGATAGATTATGGTTAAACCCTCATGTATCTAGACAGCCGTGACCGTATAGAGAGGTGGGTCGCACTATAATATACGTAGCTGGCTATGTACTCCCCCACTCTCCAGTGTTCTGGTTCTGGGACGTTACATGGTTTAAGTGGTGGCCCATACAGGTCTTGTAAATCAAGATATGTGAGGGTTTACCGAATAGATGTCTCAATTAGTACTCACCATTGATCTCTGCTCGTATCTTCTAAATCCCTGGATTCTTGACCTGATCACATGTTTGTATCGTTGATCTGTCCTGGTCCTTCCTTATTGTTCCTTATGTCGTCTTCTTCAGCGGCATTGTTCCTGGTCCTACCGATAGGCAAGGTGGAGCACCTTCCGTGGACCAGCAGCAACCCGAAGATCAAGCCCAGCATTCGGGAGTAGCCTCCTGGGTCGTGCCTACTGAAGGAGAGCCACCAGTTCAACTCGTCCAGCCTGTAGAGCCAGATGATGCCACTTTGGTGGGTCTCATCAGGTCATTATTAGCTTCCCAGGATCGGCGAGGAGTTGCCTTGCACCAGGCAGTGGCAGATGCTCTGACCAGAGGAGGTCATCAGGGTAACAGCGTGGCCAACAACTTCAAGCGCTTGAAGCCTCCCTTCTTCGATGGCAGTGAATATGCGATCGCTGCAGATGCTTGGCTTCAGGACACAGAGGTGGTTCTAGAAGCAGCCAGGACTCCAGAAGACGAGAAGGTGGCCATAGTGCGCCTGCAGCTATTGGATATTGCCTGCAGCTGGTAGACGGCACAGGCCGTTAGATTATTGGCACCCTTTGCCTGGGCAATATTTAGAGAAAGATTCCAGACCAAGTACTTCGATGCTGTAGCGCGGTACGATCTACAGACCAGGTTCACCAATTTGAAGTAGATAGACAGGACGGTCGACGGATATGCGGCCGAGTTTTCCAGGCTTAGTTGGTTTGCTCCCACCTTGGTGGCGACCGAGTTCGATAGAGCCCAGCGGTTTCAGCAGGGACTCCACCTAGAGATTTTGCTAGCGGTAGAGCAGTTTGGGCATCAGACTTTTGATGCAGTATTGAGGGCAGCTAGGATGGATGAGTATACCTCCCAGAGGATTATGGACAGGATCGGGGGTCGGAAGCGATCCCATGGCCAGATGAATCAATCTTCAGTACCAGCCCCGGCGGCCAGGGCTTTGACCATTAGAGCTCCGAGGCGGGTGGCCTCAGTGATGTCGGTTCAGCATTCAACCCCGACGCACCCCAGCAGCAGAAGCATAAGCAGTCTTCCACAGTAGGATGTTCACACTGCGGGAAGCCGGGGCATGTGGTATCAGAGTGTCGCAGAGCATAGGGTTTGTGCTTGGTTTGTGGTACCCGGACCACAGGGTTGGGAACTGCCCAAACAGGGGGAGTTCATCTTTATCAGCCTTCTCTAGTCCTTCAGTTAGAGGACCAGCACCAGTCCAGCAGCAGTAGCAGCTGCAGTACCCGTTCCCGAGGCCGTTGCCGACGCAGGCCCAGGCATTCGAGCAGCAGAGACCGCATCAGTATGCCCAAGCCCAAGCCCTGATCCAGAGCAGGCAGAGGAATTTTCAGCAGAGGGGACCTGCACCCAGAGGGCATGGTCAAGTGCTGGCTTTGACCATGGGAGAAGAAGGAATAGCACCAGGTGAGGTAGTGGCAGGTACTATTTTCGTCAATACCTTTCCAGCTTCAGTATTATTTGATTCTGGTGCCTTGTATTCATTTATGTCTGTACGATTCGCGACACGGATAGGACTGGAGCCCGAATCATTATCAGTAAGGCTCAATATACTTACTGGTAACGGACTTGTGGGAGTAGATAGAGTGTTTTCCTCGTATCGGATCGTAGTTAGCGGTAGAGACACTACAACAAAAATACCTTTTAATGATGGCTAAAAAGCGTCATTAATTGCAAACCATGACGCTTTTTTTCTTAGTCCAAGCGTTATGAAATCGGGTGTTATAAAAGTTTTTAAAAGCGTCATAGATAATTCATCCAAAACCGTCATCAATAGGTTAAATTTCTGCTACGTTTTATTTTCAAAGCGTTATGGATAGTTATGAAAAACTGTTGTATATGGTCATTGTATCACATTTATAACGCTCTATACTGTATGACATTCCAAACGCTGCTCAATTCAATTCGAAAACAACCACTTTGAACCATATTCACAACAAAGCATTGAAATGTAATATAAAGTACCATTCTCCATTTCATTGTCTCAAAATAGAGTATTTTAGCTACCATTCTATATTTCTCCATTTCATTATATACATCTTCTCAAAATATATAGAGTATCCAATATAGAGTACACTTTAGCTACATCAAAACTATCAACATCAAAAATCTCACAGATACTGTAGCGAAGAAGCACACTTATAACGCTTCAACTTGGTCACATGAAGACTGTCCATAGCACATGTACGTATAGCAAAATCCTGAAAAGAAAGCAAAACCCTCACTTTTAGAGTTTGTCAATTTTAGAGTTTGTAATTTATATCGAAAAACCGAGAGTATCAGAGTACTCTAATAAAAACCGAAACCGACAAATAAAGTAAAACATCTAGGCATGGCATAGTGGACGTAGTCCCAAAATCAACGATGCAGGCATGCTAATGGAGATGTCATTCCCGAAATTGAAATACTCTCAACTAATATATACCCGCATGTGATTTATATCGAAAAACTCCCAACAAAAACACCCACAGTACCAAGTTAAACCCATCATGCATAATAGATATCCAACCAGCAATTTTAATCCAAATAGCAAAACATCTCCTACAGCAAAGAAATCTTTCCCAACCCAACATCTATAATAGGGAAAACCTAAACCAAAATCCCACAACAAGTATAGGAAGGAGAACCCAAGCAACAATTTATACAAGAAACCCAAACCAATAATGCATGCATCACAAATAATTCCAACAGCATCTAGGTAACCCAAAACTGAAAATGATCCAACAGCAAGTAAAGAACCGAACATGATCTAAAGATCATTCCCGCTTCACAAACAAAGACAATCGTAGGATCGTCAAGCCAAAATCGAACCCAACACGTATCAGTCGATCGAAACCCTTTTTATGTAGGAATCGAGATCCAACAACATCATCGACAAACAAAATAAACCCAAAAACTGAAATCAATCAAGAGTTTAGAATTTATACCCCAGAATTTGGTGTCGGGATCCGAAGGGAGCCTTCGAACTCAGCTCGAAGGCACGCACAGCGCCTCCCCGGGTCGCGGCTGCAACTATGGAGAGGCTACATCATCGACACGAAGGTATCCTCACATCCGTGTCCAGTATCGACTCGTACAAACACGAGCGTATCTGCACCCAGAATGAACAACCCAACAGTACCAACATACAAACTACGACCAACGACAAGAAACAAAATAAAATATATAAGATGTCTCAGATAAGGATCAATCATCATCTGCTGTACTAGCGTGCCATAACACGTATAGGACACATCCCGACATGGAGCCAGTGTATCCGATACGATCTGCAATGCTTTGGTTCGTTTGGTCGAACGACCATCACCAAGAGTATCAGAGTACTCTAATAAAACCGAAATCGACAAATAAAGTAAAACATCCAGGTATGGCATAGTGGACGTATTCCCAAAATTAACGACGCATGCATGCTAATGGAGATGTCAATCCCGAAATAGAAATACTCCCAAATAATATATACCCGCATGTGACTTATATCGAAAAGCTCCCAATAAAAACACCCACAGTACCAAGTTAAATCTATCATGCATAATAGATACCCAACCAACAATTTTAATCCAAATAGTAAAACATCTCCTACAGCAAAGAAATCTTTCCCAACCCAACATGTATAATAAGGAAAACCTAAACCAACATCCCACAGCAAGTATAGGAAGGAGAACCCAAGCAACAATTTATACAAGAAACCCAAACCAACAATACAAATATCACAAATAATTCCAACAGCAGCTAGGTAACCCGAAACCGAAAATGATCCAACACCAAGTAAAGAACCGAACATGATCTAAAGATCATTTGTGCTTCATAAACAAAGAAAATTGTAGGATCGTCAAGCCAAAATCGAACCCAACACGTATCAGTCGATCGAAACCCTTTTTATGTAGGGATCAAGATCCAACAACATCATCGACAAAAAAAAACCCAAAAATTGAAATCAATCAAGAGTTTAGAATTTATACCCTAGAATTTAGTGTCAGAATCCAAAGGGAGGCTTCGGACTCGGCTCGCAGGCACGCACAGCTCCTCGCCGGGTCGCGACTGCAACTGTGGAGAGGCTACATCATCGACACGAAGGTATCCTCACATCCGTGTCCAGTATCGACTCGTACAAACACGAGCGTATTTGCACCCAGAATAAACAACCTAACAGTACCAACATACAAACTACGACCAACGACAAGAAATGAAATGAGATATATAAGATGTCTCAGGTAAGGATCAATCATCATCTGCTGTACTAGCGTGCCATAACACGTATAGGACACGTCCCGACATGGAGCCAGTGTATCCGACACGATCTGTAAGGCTTTGGTTTATTTGGTCGATCGACCATCACCAAGAGTATCAGAGTACTCTAATAAAAATTGAAACCGACAAATAAAGTAAAACATCCAGGTATGGCATAGTGGACGTAGTCCCAAAATTAACGATGCATGGATGCAAATAGAGATGTCAATCCCGAAATAGAAATACTCCCAACTAATATATACCCGCATGTAATTTATATCGAAAAGCTCCCAACAAAAACACCCACAGTACCAAGTTAAACCCATCATGCATAATAGATAACCCAATCAATAATTTTAATCCAAATAGTAAAACATCTCCTACAGCAAAGAAATCTTTCCCAACCCAACATATATAATAAGAAAAACCTAAACCAACATCCCACAGCAAGTATAGGAAGGAGAACCCAAGCAACAATTTATACAAGAAACCCAAACCAGCAATACATGTATCACAAATAATTCCAACAACAGCTAGGTAACCCGAAACCGAAAATGATCCAACAGCAAGTAAAGAACCGAACATGATCTAAAGATCATTCGTGCTTCACAAACAAAGACAATCATAGGATCATCAAGCCAAAATCGAACACAACACGTATCAGTCGATCGAAACCCTTTTTTTGTAGGGATCGAGATCCAAACAACATCATTAAAAAACAAAATAAACCCAAAAACTGAAATCAATCAAGAGTTTAGAATTTATACCCCAGAATTTAGTGTCAGAATCCGAAGGAAGTCTTCGGACTCGGCTCGCAGGCATGCACAGCACCTCGTCGGGTCGCGACTGTGACTGTGGAGAGGCTTCGGACTCGGCTCCCCAAATGCAATTACACTCCCTTGAAGAAAAAACATAAAAAATCAAAGAACACAAGCATTTGGTACTTATAATTATTTCGTCGAACATGAAGCGCACATAGAATAATTTCCAACGAAATCTTTTTTTAGGAAAAAATCCAAATCAAAATCACTCACTTAATCAAGAGAAGTCAACGATGATGCAGCCCTTTTCGGATCATCGTCGACGTGGATGGAGACGTCGGGAAACCCTAAAAAAACCCTAATTTTGGAGAGATAGATGCATGTATGGTTGTCAAAAGTTAGGAGATTTTACTAAAATCATGTCGAGGCAGAATTTAGGGCATAAAATAAGCAATGATCGAGATTTTAGGACAAACCGGTGGTAAAGGCTACGCCGGTGACAACCTTCCCTCTGCGATGGAGTCTGTAACTGAGGGAGGCAAGGAACGGGCTGAGGGGAGTTGGGGAGCGAGGAGCGGGCTGAGGGGAGTTGGGGAGCGGGGAGTGGGGTGAGGGGAGTTGGGGAACGAGAGGAGAAGGAGAAGGAGAAAGAGAGAGGGTTTAGAATTTTTTTTAAGTACGGGAGAATTACGGGGGAGTCGAGGTTTCGACTTAAATTTTTGTGCTTTTTTTATAACGCTCGTATCACTGGAGCACTATCAATAACGTTTTTAATGTAAACCGTCATAGATTCTAGTCTTGCTGAACTTTGATGACGCTTCCACATCAGCCGTCATAAAAACCACTTATCAAGCATCATTAATAGGTCTTTTTGTTGTAGTAAGAATTTCCTGCTAGATTGATAGAGTTTCCGATGGCCGATTATGATGTGGTCTTAGGGATGGATTGGTTGAGGGACCAGTATGCTAGGATAGACTGCCACATTGGTAGGGTTATTTTTAGCATTTCAGGCGAGCCAGAGTTTTCCTTTTCCCGAGGTGAAGTTGAACCTTCTCTTCCAGTATTGCGGTTGGCAGTAGCAGCCGTGCAGTTACCCCGAATAGTCGAGGAGTTTCTAGATGTTTTCCCAGAAGAGCTTCCAGGGATGCCGCCAGAGCGAGAGATCGGGTTTACCATCGATTTGATTCCTGGAACCGCCCCAGTATCAGAGAGAGTCTACAGGATAGCGCCTTCAGAGCTAGAGATATTGTACAAGATGATTGAAGAACTTAGAACCAAGGGATTCATTTGTGCTAGTAGATCGCCTTGGAGAGCCCCGATGCTTCTTGTTAAAAAGAAGGATGGTACATCCAGATTAAGTGTTGACTATCGTATCTTAAACTCAGTGATAATCAAGAACAGATACCCTCTTCCGAGGATAGATGACTTGTTTGATCAACTCAAGAGGGCAGCTGTATTTTCGAAGATTGATTTACGTTCAAGATACCATCAGATCAGAGTCAGAGAGCAGGACATCCCGAAGACAGCTTTCAGATCCCGATATGGCCATTGGGAGTTCCTTGTGATGCCATTTGGAGCAACCAATGCGCCGGCCGTATTCATGGACCTCATGAATCTCATCTTCATGCCTTATTTGGATCAGTTCGTGATTGTGTTCCTAGACGATATCCTGGTCTATAGCAAGAGTGAGGCGGAGCATGGGCAGCATCTAAGAGTTGTCCTCCAGATTCTCAGAGAGCCCCAGTTGTATGCCAAGTTCAGTAAATATGAGTTCTGGCTCGATCGCATTTCGTACTTTGGTCATATCATCACCAGAGGAGGAGTAGAAGTAGATCCTCAGAAGATCGCGGCCATTGAGACGTGGCCAGTGCCTAACACACTTGCAGAAGTTCGTAGTTTTCTTGGTTTAGCTAGCTACTACCGGCGATTTGTTTCAGACTTTGTTCGAATTTCAGCGCCATTGACCCAGTTGACCTGTAAGGATGTGCAGTTTGCTTGGACAGCAGAGTGCCAGGGTTCTTTTGAGAAGTTGAAGCGAGGCTTGATGACGGCTCCTATTCTCACGCTTCCAAATGGGACCGGAGGATTCTCAGTGTATTGTGATGCTTCAAGCAGAGGCTTAGGATGTGTTCTGATGCAGCATAGAAAGGTAATAGCTTATGCGTCACGTCAACTCTGTGATCATGAGAGGAATTACTCAACCCGTGACTTAGAGCTGGCAGCAGTAGTGTTTGCACTTAAATTGTGGAGATGCTACTTATATCGAGATAGGGTAGAGATTTTCACCGACCACAAGAGCCTGAAGTATGTGTTCACCCAGAAGGATCTTAACATGCGTCAGAGAAGATGGCTAGAGCTACTTGTAGATTATGATGTCAAACTGTAGTATCATCCAGGAAAGGCCAACGTTGTTGTAGATGCATTGAACAGAAAAGCCGGAGTTTATTTCCTAACAGCGCAGCCAGAGCTGTTGGCAGATCTTCAGAAGATGGATATAGAAGTTGTTCTCCCTTCCAGTGTGGAATTGATGGCTAGTATGCAAGTTCAGTCCAGTATAGTCAAGAGGATCCGGATGGCGCAGTTAATAGATTCCAAGCTTTAGCGACTCAGAGCAGAGTACGAGGCAGGGCGAAGGCCAGAGTTATACATTCATGAATACGGTACACTTCGATATGGGAAGCGTCTTTGTGTACCAAGTGGTGATATCAGACAGGAGAACATGACAGAGGCTCACAGTTCTCAGTATTCTATTCATCCCGGTGGTACGAAGATGTACCGAGATATTCGTCAGCACTTTTGGTGGAATGGCATGAAGAGGGAGATAGCCCGGTTTGTCTCTCGGTGTTTAGTTTACCGACAAGTCAAGGCTGAACATCAGAGGCCAGCTGGACTTCTCCAGTCCTTGCCAATTCCAGAATAAAAGTGGGAGCACATAACCATAGATTTTGTGACTGGATTACCTTGATCCTCGGCTGCCAGAGATGCTATTTGGGTTATTATAGACAGACTCACGAAGGTGGCACACTTTCTCCTGTTCAGAGTCAGCCAGTCGACGGCTCAGCTAGCAGATATGTATCTCCGGTAAATTATCAGATTCTACGATGTACCAGTCAGTATCACCTCAGACAGAGATTCAAGATTTACGTTGCACTTTTGGCATAGTCTGCAGGAGAGTTTGGGGACTCGCCTCCAATTCAGCTCAGCATATCACCTGCAGACAGATGGTCAGTCAGAATGCACGATCCAGACTCTTGAAGACATGTTGCGATCTTCTACACACGACTTCGGTGGTTCGTGGGAAGATCACCTGCATTTGGTGGAGTTTTCGTACAACAACAGTTTTTAGGCCAGTATCCAGATGGCACCGTTCGAGGCACTGTATGGTAGGAAGTGCCGATCCCCGCTAGCATTGGATGATGTTGGAGAGAGGTAGATGCTAGGTCCGGAAATGATTGCTCAGACCGTTGAAGTGGTCGGGAGAGTTAGAGATCATCTTCGAGTTGCTCAAGATTGCCAGCGTCATTAGGCCAATTTTTATCAGCGTCCTCTTAATTTTACTGTCGGTGACCATGTATTCCTGAGGATTTCACCTAACCGTGGCATCATTCGTTTCGGCGTGCGGAGAAAGCTTAGTCCTAGGTATATAGGGCCTTTCAATATTCTGGAGCAAGTAGGAGATATATCCTATTGTCTCGCTCTTCTACCGTCGCTATGCGAGGTGCATGACGTATTCCATGTATCCCAACAACGACGGTATATCCTGGACCCGAGCCACATCCTGGATCATTCGGAATTGGTTGTTGGTACCAACCTTTCGTATGAGGAGAGGCCCGTGTCTATATTGGACCGAAGAGAGAAGATACTCAAGAACAAGACTATCAAGTTAGTCCGAGTTGCTTGGGGTCATCACTCTTTGAGTGAGTCAACGTGGGAGCGTGAGGATGATATTCGATCGCGATATCCGGACCTTTTTGACTCGTGAGGTATAATTGTCACCCTCATTTCCCCGTATTTCTAGTATTTCGTATTTATACTCGTATCTGGATTTTGGCATGTATTTTTTTATTTTTCTCAACTTGTGGAATTTCGGTATTTCTCGTATTTTGGGTTTTGGCATGGTTCGGTTTTAATTGGTTTGGGTTGGTTAGGTTTGGGTTGGTTTATTATGTATTGGATCACATTAACATATGCTACACCATCAACACACCACATCCCACCCTCTTTAAAACTCCACCAACATTTTCTCTCTCCTCATAACCACCATTTATTTTCTTCTTCTTCTTCTCCTTCCTCTACACAACTCTTCCAACCCTAGGCAAGTGCATCTTGCCACTACATGAGTACCCTCTTTTATTTGTCCATTTGTTAGATTAGGACATGGTGATCAACATTAGAACTTGGTATTTTGTGATTTGGAGTCTCCATTGTTCTAGATCTAAGTATTTCTATTTTCGGATTTTGTATGGTTTTGATCTATTTAAGTTGGATTTTATGGGATTTTGATGTTTCCATGTGGAAGAGCATTCAGTTTCACCCAAGTTGGAACTTTGGAAATCTGGATTTGGAGTTCGGATGGCCAAGTTACGATGCTGTGTAGCCTTGAGTTCAACCATGGTGTTCTTGCTGTTTGGAGAAGACAGTGAGCAGTGTGCAGAGCTGATTAGCTTACGCACACTGAGCTGCGTGCGCTCTTTAGTGTAGCGTACGCAGACTTGGGTATGCTTCCTGTTGAAAGCGTGTCTCTTGAGCGTGCGTGACTTTTCGCGTACGCTGCTCCCCTTGAGCGTGCGTGACTTTTCGCGTACGCTGCTCCCCTTAAGCGTGCGTGACTTTTCGTGTACGCTGCTCCCCTTGAGCGTACGTGACTTTTCGCGTACGCTGCTCCCCTTGAGCGTGCGTGACTTTCGCGTACGCTGCTCCCCTTGAGCGTGTGTGACTTTTCGCGTACGCTGCTCCCCTTGAGCGTGCATGACTTTTCGCGTACGCTGCTCCCCTTGAGCGTGCGTGACTTTTCGTGTACGCAGCTTCCCCTGCGTGCGTGAGTTGTATCATTGATCTGTCCTGGTCCTTCCTTATTATTTCCCTGTGTCATCTTCCTCAGCGGCACTGTACCTGACCCTGCCGATCAGCGAGGTGGAGCACCTCTTGTGGACCAGCAGCAACCCGAAGATCAAGCACAACATTCCGGAGTCGCCTCCAGAGTTGTGCCTACTGGAGGAGAGTCACCAGTTCGGCCCGTCCAGCCCACAGAGCCAGATGATGGTACCTTAGTAGGCCTCATCAGAACCTTGATAGCTTCCCAGGATCGTCGAAGCGACGCCCTGCACCAGACAGTTCAAGATGCTTTGACCCGAGGCGGACATCCAGGGAACCAGGCGGCGAACAGCTTCAAGCGATTGAACCCTCCTTTCTTCGACGGTATCGAGGATGCGATTGCCGCGGATGCATGACTTTAGGATACCGAGGTAATTCTGGAAGCAGCTAGGACACCCGAGAATGAGAAGGTGGCGGTGGTACGCCTGCTGTTGTTGGACTTGGCTCGCAGTTGGTGGGCAGCGCAAGCCATGGGATTAGTGGCACCCATTGCTTGGGCAGTGTTTAGAGAGAGATTCCAGACGAAGTACTTTGATGCTGTGGCTCGGTACGACTTGCAGACCAGATTTACCAACTTGAAGCAAGGAGGCAGAACAGTCGACAGTTATGCATCGAAATTTTTTAGGCTCAGTAGGTTTGCCCCCACCTTGGTAGCGACCGAGTTTGATAGGGCCCAGCAGTTCCAGCAGGGACTGCATTTGGAGATCTTGTTGGCAGTAGAATAGTTCGAGCACCAGACGTTCGATGCAGTCTTGAGAGCAGCTAGGAGGCATGAGTATACCTCCCAGAGGATCGTGGATAGGACCGGAAATAGGAAGCGGTCCCACAGTCAGATGCACCAATCATCAGCTCCAGCCCCGGCAGCTAGGGGATTGACCATTGGAACTCCGAGGCGGGCGGCCTCAGTAACGTCGGTTCAGCATTCGACCCCGACGTACCCGCAGCAGCAGAAGCAGAAGCAGACTCCGCGATGGGATGTTCTCATTACGGGAAGCCAGGCCATGTGGTGGCAGACTGTCGCAGGGTACAGGGATTGTGCCTGGCTTGTGGAGTAGCAGATCATAGGATAGGGGCTTGCCCGAATAGGGGTGGTTCATTAGCATCCAACCCTTCTAGCTCTTCGGTGAGAGGACCGGCCCTAGTACCAGTTCAGCAGCAGCAGCAGTATCAGTCTTCGAGGCCCTTGTCGCCTCAGTCTCAGGCATTCCAGCAACAACACCCCCAGCAGTATACACAAGCCCAAGCTCAGACCCAGAATAGGCAGAGAGGTTTCCAGCAGAGGGGACCAGCAGCCAGAGGACATGGTCAGGCCATGATGATGGCTATGGAAGAAGAAGTTGCACCAGGTGAGGTTGTGGCAGGTACTATTCTCGTCAACTCCTTTCCAGCTTCGGTATTATTTGATTCTGGTGCATCGCATTCATTCATGTCTGTACGATTCGCGACACGAATAGGATTGGAGCCCGAGTCATTATCAGTGAGGCTCAATATACTTACTGGTAATGGTCTTGTGGGAGTAGATCGAGTGTTTTCCTCGTGTCGGATCGTAGTTAGCGGTAGGGAGTTCCCCGCTAGATTTATAGAGTTTTCGATGGCAGACTATGATGTAGTCCTAGGCATGGATTGGTTGAGGAACCAGTATGCTAGGATCGACTGCCATATTAGCAGAGTTGTCTTCAGTATCCCCGGCAAGCCAGAGTTTTCGTTTTTCAGAGACGCAGTGGAGCCATCTTCTCCAGCATTACGGATGGCAGTAGCAGCAGTACAGTTACCCCGGATAGTTGAAGAGTTTCCAGATGTCTTCCCAAAGGAGCTTCCAGGGATGCCGCCGGAGCGGGAGATTTAGTTCACTATAGACTTGATTCCTGGGACAGCACCAGTATCAGAGCGAGTCTACAGGATGGCGCCTTCAGAGTTTGAAGTTTTGTACAAGATGATTGAAGAACTGAGGACCAAGGGATTCATCCGTACAAGTGGATCGCCTTGGGGAGCCCCGATGCTTCTTGTGAAAAAGAAGGATGGTACGTCCAGGCTATGCGTTGATTATCGTACCTTGAATTCGGTGACAATCAAGAACAGATACCCTCTTCCGAGGATAGATGACTTGTTTGATCAGCTCAGAGGGGCTTCAGTGTTTTCGAAGATCGACTTGCGGTCGGGATACCACCAGATCAGAGTCAGAGAGCAGGACATCCTGAAGACAGCATTCAGATCGAGGTATGGACATTGGGAGTTCCTTGTTATGCCCTTTGGAGCGACCAATGCGTCGGCCGTATTTATGGACCTCATGAACCGCATTTTCATGCCTTACTTGGATCAGTTCGTGATCGGGTTCCTAGATGATATCTTGGTCTACAGCAAGAGCGAAGCAGAGCATGAGCAGCATCTCAGAGTCATCCTCCAGACGCTTAGGGAGCATCAGTTGTACGCCAAGTTCAGTAAATGCGAGTTCTGGCTCGATCGTATTTTATACTTAGGTCACATCATTACCCGAGGAGGAGTGGAAGTGGATCCCCAGAAGATTGTGGCTATCGAGTCATGGCCGGTACCCAGCTCAGTGGCAGAGGTTCGCAGCTTCTTTGGATTGGCCGGCTACTACCAGCGGTTCGTTTCAGATTTTGTAAGGATTTCAGCACCGATGACCCAGTTGACCCGCAAGGATGTGCCGTTTGTTTGGACAGCAGAGTGTTAGGAATCATTCGAGAAGTTGAAGCGAGGTTTGATAATGGCTCCCAATCTCACCCTTCCAGATGGGACCGGAGGATTCACAGTTTATTGCGATGCTTCAGGCAGAGGATTGGGGTGTGTCTTGATACAGCATGGGAAGGTAATATCTTATGCGTCATGTCAACTACGTAATCATGAGAAGAATTACCCGACCCATGACTTGGAATTGGCGACGGTAGTGTTTGCTTTGAAGTTGTGGAGACACTACTTGTACGGAGATAGAGTGGAGATCTTTACTGATCATAAGAGCCTGAAGTATGTTTTCACCCAGAAGGACCTTAATATGCGGCAAAGAAGATGGCTCGAGCTACTGGTGGACTATGATGTGGATTTGCAGTATCATCCCGGGAAGGCCAATGTTGTAGCAGATGCATTGAGCAGGAGAGCCGGAGGTTATTTCCTGATGGCACAACCAGAATTATTGGCAGATCTTCAGAAGATGGGAATTGAAGTGGTTCTTCCAACCAGCGTGGCATTGATGGCCAGTCTACAGGTTCAGTCCAGCATAGTTGAGAGGATCCGGATGGCGCAGTCAGCAGATTCCAAGATCCAGCGACTCAGAGCAGAATGTGAAGCAGGAAGAAGGCCAGAGTTATGTATCCATGAAGACGGTACACTTTAACATGGTAAGCGTTTTTGTGTACCCAGTGGAGATATCAGACAGAAAGTCATGGCAGAAGCCTACAGTTCACAATATTCTATTCATCCGGGTGGTACGAAGATGTACCGTGATATTCGTCAGCATTTCTGGTGGAATGGCATGAAGAGGGAGATAGCCCGGTTTGTCTCTCGGTATTTGGTTTGCCAACAGGTTAAAGCTGAACATCAGAGGCCCGCTGGACTTCTTCAATCCTTACCGATCCCAGAATGGAAATAAGAACATATAACCATAGATTTTATGACCGGATTGCCCAGATCTCCGGCCGGCAGAGATGCTATTTGAGTAATTGTGGACAGGCTTACCAAGGTGGCACACTTTCTTCTATTCACAGTTGGACAATCGACGACGCAGCTAGCAGAGATGTATCTCAGGCAGATCATCAGGCTTCACGGTGTGCCAGTCAGCATCACCTCGAACAGGGATTCAAGATTCACATCACACTTTTAGCGCAGCTTGCAGAAGAGTTTGGGGACTCGCCTTCAATTCAGTTCAGCTTATCACCCGCAGACGGATGGTCAATCAGAACGCACAATCCAGACCCTTGAAGATATGTTGAGATCCTGTACCCTTGACTTCGGTGGTTCATGGGAGAATCATCTGCACCTGGTAGAATTCTCATACAACAACAGTTATCAGGCCAGTATCCAGATGGCACCCTTCGAGGCTCTTTATGACAGGAAGTGCAGATCCCCGCTAGCATGGGACGATGTCAGAGAGAGGCAGATGCTCGGACCCGAATTGATTTCCCAGACGGTTGAAGTGGTCAGGAAGGTCAGAGATCACCTCCGAGTTGCCTAGGACCGCCAGCGCCATTGGGCCGATGCTCATCGGCGTCCCTTAGAATTTGCTGTCGACGATCATGTATTCCTTAGGATCTCGTCTAACTGCGGCATCATTCACTTCGCCGTGCGGGGAAAGCTTAGTCCTAGGTATATAGGGCCGTTCGATATTCTAGAGCGAGTAGGAGATGTGTCCTATCGTCTCGCTCTTCCGCCGTCGTTAAGTGAGGTACATAATGTATTCCATGTGTCCCAATTACGACGGTATATTCCAGACCCGAGACACATCCTAGACCATTCGGAATTGGTTGTTGGTACCAACCTTTCGTATGAGAAGAGGCCCGTATCTATTTTGGACCGGAGGAAAAAGATACTCAACAGCAAGACTGTTAAATTAGTCCGTGTTGCTTGGGGTCATCACTCACTAGGTGAGTCAACATGGGAGCGTAAGGACGACATCCGATCGCGATATCCCTACCTGTTTGACTCGTGAGGTATAATATCTTTCTTATGCCTTACGTTTTCCCTTCCTTGCTTGCATTGTATGATTGTATGATTGAACTGCTTAGTGTAACTTGCTTGTGCTTAGTGTAGCTTGTCGTGACAATCTCTAGCTCTTTGATTAAATTTCGAGGACGGAATTCTTTTAAGGTGGGTAGAGTTGTCACCCTCATTTCCCCGTATTTCCAGTATTTCGTATTTATACTCGTATCTGGATTTTGGCATGTATTTTTTTATTTTTCTCAACTTGTGGAATTTTGGTATTTCTCGTATTTTGGGTTTTGGCATGGTTCGGTTTTAATTGGTTTGGGTTGGTTTGGTTTGGGTTGGTTTATTATGTATTGGATCACCTTAACATATGCTACACCCTCAACACACCACATCCCACCCTCTTTAAAACTCCACCAACATTTTCTCTCTTCTTATAACCACCATTTATTTCCTTC
Organism: Iris pallida; assembly: GCA_029216955.1. Classification (NCBI taxonomy): domain Eukaryota; kingdom Viridiplantae; phylum Streptophyta; class Magnoliopsida; order Asparagales; family Iridaceae; genus Iris; species Iris pallida. Next base: position 9,184,263 of record JANAVB010009400.1, on the reverse strand, counting down.
TTCTTCTTCTTCTCCTTCCTCTACACAACTCTCCCAACCCTAGGCAAGTGCATCTTGCCACTACATGAGAATCCTCTTTTATTTGTCCATTTGCTAGATTAGGACATGGTGATCAACATTAGAACTTGGTATTTTGTGATTTGGAGTCTCCATTGTTCTAGATCTAAGTTTTCCTATTTTCTAATTTTGTATGGTTTTGATCTATTTAAGTTGGATTTTATGGGATTTTGATGTTTCCATGTGGAAGAGCATTCAGTTTCACCCAAGTTGGAACTTTGGAAATCCGGATTTGGAGTTCGGATGGCCAAGTTACGATATTGTGTAGCCTTGAGTTCAACCATGATGTTCTTGCTGTTTGGAGAAGACAGTGATCTGTGTGCAGAGCTGATTAGCTTACGCACACTGAGCTGCGCGCGCTTTTTAGCATAGCGTACGCAGACTTGGGTATGCTTCCTGTTGGAAGCGTGTCTCTTGAGCGTGCGTGACTTTTCGCGTACGCTGCTCCCCTTGAGCGTGCGTGACTTTTTGCGTACGCTGCTCCCCTTGAGCGTGCGTGACTTTTTGCGTACGCTGCTCCCCTTGAGCGTGCGTGACTTTTCGCGTACGCTGCTCCCCTTGAGCGTGCGTGACTTTTTGCGTACGCTGCTCCCCTTGAACGTACGTGACTTTTTGCGTACGCTGCTCCCCTTGAGCGTGCGTGACTTTCGCGTACGCTCCTCCCCTTGAGCGTACGTGACTTTTCGCGTACGCTGCTCCCCTTGAGCGTGCGTGACTTTTCGCGTACGCTGCTTCCTTTGAGAGTGCGTGACTTTTCGTGTACGTAGCTCCCCCTGCGTGCGTGACTTTTCGCGTACGCAGCTCCCCTGCGTGCGTGACTTTTCGTGTACGCAGCCCCCCCTGTGTGCGTGCTTTAGTGCGTACGCAGCTACCCTGCGTGCGTGCTTTTGTGTGTACGCTGCCCCCTGACCCCTTGCTTAACCCATTGGCTCTTGGAGTTTTGGTTTTATTTCTCGATTTGGTTTCTCTTTGTGGATTGGGTTTTCCTGAGATCTGTTTAACACAGCACGGCTATCTTGACCCGACACGGCCTAACACGGTTTTCAGTAATTATTTATGACTAGTACGGTTCTCAAGATTTTCTGTGATTTATGACCTTGGTATTCTCTGAACTCCTTGCTAGTGACCCAGTAGGGTGTACACTTAACTTGTAACTTGTGATTAACCCCAGTGACTTGATAACTTGATAGTGGCCCGTGGCAGCGCACTCCTGACTTGTAGCATGACTTGATAACTTAACTTGACCTGCCTTGACACCGTGGGTGGTTCTTTCTTGCTTGCTTGTTAAATTCACTTGTCCTGTCCTGCATCATGTCTAGGATGGGACTCCTGAGTACCACGGTCAGGAGTACCTACTAAAATGGATTAAGGTTAATAACTAGAATAACACAGTAGTCATGAAAAGATGACACAGCTACAGGCAATCCCGTTACCTGGACGCTCTTGGGATCTGTAGCCTGCCGTCGAGTAGGGCACATTTCCAGCGCACCGTCGAGTGTTGTACCCTCTAAGTCACCTAAGGGTACATTTGTCTCCCGGATGATGTACCCACCTGAATTCAACCCCTAATTTTCGACCTGGATAACCTGGATGGTCTGTAGGGCTTGTGGCTGTGGAACAATCTTACTGCATCTTATTAGTAATTAGGCCTGTGATAACCCTAGTTAGTTAAAGTAGTAAGCCGTAGTATCTGCTTGGCCGTGATTGATTGAATGAGGTATAACCAGTCCAGGCATGTCTTGATCCAGTAACAAGACTGCTTCCTGTCTTGATTTCTTACATTATTATCTTGCCGATAAATGGTGGAAAACCAAGTTCTGTTCAGATGAAGGGTTACAACCCCGGTCCTTGTTTGGTTTACGGGTTGTAACCTGGCTATCGGAATAGTTCCATGGTTATCTCGTCGTATATCATCCTGTTATGTTTTCATAAATTCTAGTTTTAATATTAGATTTTCTTGTGCTGATTGCTGGCTTTTGTTCTTATTTCGTGGCCCCCTTGTGGCACTTGCTCTTTCTGGGGTTGACCCAGCTGGTTTTGTGTGGCCAGATTTCGGAGCAGCTCCCGAGGATCTACCAAGCTTCTAGCCCGATGGTGGCGACTAGAAGGAATCCGGGCTACGAGTGGGTTTTCTATTTTGTTTCGCTCACTCTATTGTAAAGTTATTCTTTTGAGGCGTTTAGCCGACGAGCACCTGTTAGCTCGATACACTTTACTTACTGTCTGCCTACGGGCTGTAAACATGATTAACAAATCCTAGGGTTGATCATGTATGACTTAACTCTTGCTAGTCCCCGTATTTTGTACGACTAGCTTCATGATCAGCTGAATATGTAATATTTGGGACGCCTTATTATTGTATATTTAATGATCATACATCTTGCGACCTTACTTACCTGCTTGTGATTGAGATACTAGGCTTATTCATGACCATAAGAGACTGTTGGCTTGTAGTAAACCCTCATATTTCTAGACAGCCGTGACCGTATATCGAGGTGGTTTCCATTTCAGTATACGTAGCTGGCTATGTCTGCCCCGCTCTCCAGTATTCTGGTTCTGGGGCGTGACAATAATATCTTTCTTATGCCTCATGCCTTCGATTCCTTGCTTGCATGAAGAATTACTTGATTGCTTGATTAGTATAGCTTGCTTGTGATTAGTATTGCTTGTCCTTGCATCTCTAGCCTCTTGATTAAATTTGGAAGACGGAATTCTTTTAAGGTGGGTAGAGTTGTAACGACCATGGTTCGTATTACGTATTTTGGAATACGTGTACGTATCTTGGCTCGTATTGCATGTCTCCTGGCTTGGTTCGGCTTGTTTGGTTGGCTTGGTTCGGCTTGGGTTGCTTATTGGTTCATCATGAACCAAGGGAAGAACCCCTACCTACCACCACCATCATCATTTATTAACCCATTCCCTCATTCTCTCTCTTCATTTACTTCTTCTTCTTCACCATTACTTCTTCACCTACCAGGGAGTAGGGCTTAGGCAAGTGCAGCTTGCTTCATGGAGGAACTCAGTTTTTATTGTTCCATTCTCTTCCTCACGAGATTCTAATACATTTTAATACTTAGCATTTCTAATTTCCATGGATCATTTATTATATATCTAAGTTTATTAAATTTTCGGATTTCTTGGGTTTTGATCTGCTTAATAATTTTATTTCCAAGTTTTGATGGTTTCATATTGTAGAGAATTTTATTTTGCCCCATTTTGACCTATATAAGTCCGGATTTGGACTCGGGATGAAGGATTTATGGAGCTTTGAAGCCATGGACTCCATGGTTATTTTTCTCGGACAAGTGGGAAAGAAGAACAGTCCCGAGCCGCTTGAACTTCATAGCCGCATGGCAGTACTTGATCGCATGGAATTCCATACGGTAAGTCTTTCAGCCGTATGGCTATCCGAGCCGCATAAGGCCTTGGTAACTTCTTAGCTGCATGGCTCTGCATCCTCAGCCGCATGGAGTTACTCCTCCGCTGTCGTATGGCACTGCGCTTTCTAGCCGCATGAAGTCTACTCCCTGCAGCCGCATAGGCTTGGGCAATTTCCAGCCGCATGAACTTATTATCTTTCAGCCGCATAAGACTTCATGATTTCCAGCCGCATGTATTTCTGTCTCCTCGCTGCCGCATATAGCCTGTCTTCTTTAAGCCGCATATGGCGTCGGTCTAATCCAGCCGAATGAACTAAATATCCACAGCCGCGTATACTTTTTGAACTGCAGTCGCATAAGGCCTTGCCAATTCTCGGCCGCATGAGACCCGTCCTTTGCTCAGCCGCGTAAGGTTGCCATTCCGCTGCCGCATGAGCCCTTCCTTTCCGCAGCCGCATAAGCCTGAGTTCTCCGCTGCCGCATGAGCCCCGCATTACTTCCAGCCGCATGAACTTATTATCTTTCAGCCGCATAATCCTCTTCCTTCCTAAGCCGCATGCACCTGCCCTCATTCCAGCCGCATGAGCGCGCAGTCCCCAGCCGCATAAGTGCACATTTTCTCGGCCGCATGACTCCAATTAGCCGCATGGCTCCTTCCACAGTCTCGTCCTCTTTTATTATTATTATTATTATTAAATTGAAATGTCACATTTATGCTTATGACAAGTAAACTCTGTTATGTTTCATGAATATAATAGTGGCCCGCCGTGACGTACTCTTGACAAGTAAACTGACATGATATATCACGACATGCTGTTACGACAGCTAGCCTGACATGACAAGTATGAATGACCTGGACACCGTGGACGATTGTGTTTGGACAAATAAACCAATACTGTCTTGCATCATGTCTAGGATGGGATCCCTGAGTACTACGGTCGGGGATACCTACTGTAATTGATTAAGGTTAATAAACTAGAATAATTCAGTAGTCATGAAGAGATTTTCCAGCTACAGGCAATCCCGTTATCTTGGCGCACCTAGTGGACTTGTAGCCTACCGACGAATAGGGCACATTTCCAGCACACAGTTACGTGTTGCATCCTTCATAAATGGACATTCGACCTGGATAACCTGGATGGTCTGTAGGGTTTGTGGCTGTTGGGATAATTTCATTATATCTTGCTAGTAACTAGGCCTGTGATAATCCTAGTTATTTAAAGAATCAAACCGTACTCTTTGCTTGGCCGTGTTTGATTGGATAGAGTCTAACCCAGCTTAGTCTTGTCCTGATCCTGTACAAGAATGTGATATGACACGATTACTTATGCTTGCCTCAACAATAACGATCAGGGGTCCAGTTCTGTTCAGGCGAAGGGTTATAATCTCAGTCCTTGTATGGTTTAAGGATTGTAACCTGGCACCCGGAGCAGTTCTGTCTCCTCTTTTTGTTTATTGTCTTATTGTTCCCCATGCCATGCTTGTCATGTTTTACCTTACTTCAATAGCATGATTAGTCATACTTGCCTTAACAATAAAGATCAGGGGTCCAGTTCTGTTCAGGCGAAGGGTTACAATCCCAGTCCTTGTTTGGTTTAAGGATTGTAACCTGGCTCCCGGAGCAGTTCTGTGTCATCTCTTCGATTATTGTCTTATTTCACCCTATGTCGAACTCATTATGTTTTACTTACCAACAAGTAATTGAGAATGGTTTCTATTCAGGTGAAGGGTTCCAACCCCGGTCTTTGTTTGGTTTAAGGGTTGTGACCTGGCTACTTGAATGGTTTCCTCGTACTCAATTTACTGTTGTTATCTTTATTGTTTTCAGTTTTGTTTATAGTCATCTTTAATATTCTATTGTGATATGCTGGTTTTAGTTCCTAAGTGAAGCCTCCTTTGTGGCACTTGCTCTTTCTGGGGTCTGACCTAGATGGTTTTATATGGCCAGATATCGGAGCAGCTTCAGAGGATCTACCTACCTTCCAGCCAGATGGTGACCACCAGGCGTAACCCTGACAACGAGTGGATTTCTTTTTATCCTTCCACTTTATTGTAAATTTATTCTTTTGAGGCGTTTAGCCGGCGAGCACGTGTTAGCTCGTATTGCACCTTTAGTTACTGTCTGCCTACGGGCTGTAACATGATTGACAAACCCTAGGGTTGATCATGTATGACTGAAACTCTTGCTAATCTTGACATTTTGTACGACTAGCTTCATGATCATCCGAATATGTAATGTATAAGACGCCTTATTATTGTATATTTGGTGCTCTAACATCTTGTGACTATTATTGCTTGTTTGAGATTGAGACAATAGGCTTGTTCATGACCATAGGTGACTGATGGATTGTGGTTAAACCCTCATGTATCTAGACAGCCGTGATCGTATAGCGAGGTGGGTCGTACTTCAATATACGTAGCTGGCTATGTACGCCCCCGCTCTCTAGTATTCTGTTTCTGGGGCATTACAGCAAGAAATGAAGCAGGGGCTAGTGTCTTCCAAAGCAAAGAGGGGCAAGAAATACAAGCCATGCCATATTGTGTCTTCTCCTATTTATGAAGTCATATATGGTGAAACACGATCCGGCAAGACTTACCTGCGGACCTATGACCCCACACAAGAAGACGTAATGCCTTCTTAAGCTCCTACTGCCTCCTACAAGTTCAGAAGCTGGTCCGTCTAAGTCCTCAACTGCTGACAAAGCTAAGCAGAAGGAGATGCGATTTGACAAATCTCTGAAGTCACCAGCTCCCGAAGGCATGGATCGGCCTTACAACTTTGACATACTGGCACAACTGGCCAATACACCTGCCAGATTGTTATTGTTCGATCTACTGCAGCTTTCCAAAGAGACGTGTAAAGCTTTAAGTGAGGCATTACTACATGCCCTCGTATCTCGCTGAAGTTAAAGCTCCCGCTGAAGATCCGGTCTCTTGTCCTTATTGCCATTGCACTATAGAAGTGGCGTCCAACATCACCTTTTCACAAGAGGACATGCTGCTAAAAAATAATCGTCATGATAGACCTCTGTACTATACAGGGTATACCGGGGCGATTAAGCTGGATCGGATGCATATCGATCCAGGTTCCTCCCTCAGCATCATCCCTGGATGTTTACTCCAAATTCTAGGGATTCTTTTGCATAAGCTGTCTGCAACCAATACAACTATCATGACTTTCAATGCTGGAAGAAGTCATCCTTTGGGTAAGATCCGTCTCAAGTGCCAGATTGGTAATCTCCGGACAGAGGTTGCTTGCTATGTAATCGATGCCAATGTGTCCTACAACGTCTTGTTATGACGTTCGTGGATACACGGGAACATGATTGTTCCTTCTACCATTCACCAGTGCTTTAAGTACAACAACAGTGATGGCATCGTGAAGACAGAGTTTGCCGATGTCGATCCTTTCAAGGGTATTGAAGCCTACTATGGAGATTCGGTACTCTATCAATCTCAGCCTCCCAATGTAACGCCCAGAACCAGAATACTGGATAGTGGGGGCATACATAGCCAGCTACGTATAATGAAATGGACTACACCTCACTATACGGTCACGGCTGTCTAGATATATGAGGGTTTAACTACAATCCATCAGTCTCCTACGATCAATAACAAGCCTAAATGTCTCAAACTCAAGCAAGCAAGTAAAGATACAAGATGTAAGATAACCAAATATACAATAGTAAGGCGTCCCAAACATCACATATTCAGCTGATCATGAAGCTAATCGTTACAAAATGTGATGACTAGCAAGAGTTTAGTCGTACATGATCAACCCTAGGATCTGTCAATCATGTTACAGCCCATAGGAAGACAATAATAAGGTATGTAATACGAGCTAACAGGTGCTCGCCGTCCAAAAATAAACCCAATCGTTGTCCTGGTTACGCCTGGTGGTCACCATCGGGCTGAAAAGTCGGTAGATCCTCTGGAGCTGCTCTAAAATCTGGCCATACAAAACCAGTTGGGTCAGATCCCAGAAAGAGCAAGTGCCACAAAGGAGGTTTCACATAAGAACTAAAACTAGCATATCAAAAATAAATATTAAAAGTAGTTACAAAAGAGCTTGATAATAAAAGAATAACAACAGTCATAATAGAGTACGAGGGTACCATTCAAGTAGCCAGGTCACAATCCTTAAACCAAATAAGGACCGGGGTTGTAACCCTTTACCTGAATAGAACTCCGTCTCCAAATCTTGTTGGTAAGGTAAAACATAACAAGCAGGACGTGGGGTGCAATTAAGACAATAAACGAGGAGAGGACTCAGAACTGTTCCGGGAGCCAGGTTACAACCCTTAAACCAAACAAGGACAACCCTTCTCCTGAACAGAACTTAGCCTCTGATCTTTATTGTTAAAAGTGACAATCATTCGATCAAGCCTGCGATAATCGAGCACTGAAACCACACCATACAATCGCTCTCGGCCAATCAATGACTACGGCTTTCTACATTAGCTAACTAGGGTTATCACAAGCCTTAGTTACTAACAATATGTAGTGAGATGTTCCTCCAGCCACAAGCCCTGCAGCTAATCCAGGTTATCCAGGCAACTTGGATTCATTAAGCAGTGCCTCGTTACTTTTCATATATCAGTAAATCTAGACTTGTGCCCTACTCGTCGGCAGGCTGCAAGTCCAATAATGGTGGCCGGGATAACAAGATCGCCTGTAACTGGGGAAATCTCTCATGACTACTGAATTATTCTAGTTATTAGCCTTAGCCATTTACAGTAGGTACTCCTGACCGTGGTACTCAGGAATCCCTGTCCTAGACATGATACAAACATTACCGGTTCAATTGTACAAACACAATCATCTACGGTGTCCAGGCCATTCAATCTTGTCGTGACCTGCTAGCCGTCGCAACAGCCTTCGAGATATATATCGTGTCATGTTCACTGTTAGTAGTGCGCCACGTCGGGCCATTATCATGTCATGTCAAAAAGTGCACCACAACGGGTCACCATCGTGTCAGGAAAAAATTAATATGGCACAAGCATACATGTAGTAATTAAATATTAGCAGGGGCAAGGGCTGTGGAGGACTCATGCTGTTCAGAAAAATTTCATGCGGCCATGCAATTAAAGCTAAGGCCAAGCGGCCAAAGCTAGCAAATCCATGCGGCCAAGCAAGTCACTTGGCCATATGCGGCTCAGGCAAATTGTATGCAAGCAGCTTAATTAAAGGGCCATGCGGCCATGCAATTAAATAGTGGCCATGCGGCCACAATCAAATGGCCATGCGGCCATAATTAATAAATGGCCATACGACCAATAAATATATAAGCATGCAAGCACATGCTTGCAAAGGCCATGCAGTCAAGACAATTGGCCATGCGGCCAAGACAATTGGCCATGCGGCCAACAACAATTATTAATGGCCATGCGGCCAAGATTAGGCTGAAGGCCATGTGTCGCCATGAATCAAGCTGATGGCCATATACGGCCAAAATTAGGCTGAAAGCCATATGCGGCCATGAATCAAGCTGATGGCCATATACGGCCAAAAATTAGGCTGAAGGCCATATGCGGCCATGAATCAAGCTGATGGCCATATGCGGCCATGAATCAAGCTAATGGCCATATGCGGCCAAAATTAGATTAGCCTATGTGGCCATAATACTTAATATGTGCATACGGCTACAAAGCTTAATATATATATGCATGCGAGCTAAAGCATGCAAGCTAATGCATAATGCATTAAATATATATGCAAGCTAACGCATGCAAATGCATGCATTAAATATATAAGCATGCAAGCTAATGCATTAAATATATAAGCATGCAGACTAATGCATGCAAGCTAATGCATACAAGCTAATGCATGCATATGCATGCAAAATGCAATTGGCTATGCGGCCAGCTAATTCGTGCGACCAACGAATGTATTGAGCCATATGCGGCCAGCTATGCATTGAGCCTATGCGGCTAGCTAATAATTGAGGCCATATGCGGCTATGCAAGAAAATTAATTAAATGGCCATGCAAATAAATGTATGCCAGCAAATATTTGAAAAATAGCCATACGGCCAAGGCTAATAAATTAATGCCCATGCGGCTCAGAGCTAAAAATGCTCATGCGGCTCAGCAACCCAATGTTGCATATGGCCAAAAGTGCAATTAATGGCTCCCACAGAGAATATATCCATAGAAAATACCATGGCCTCCATGCTCTACCAAACAACAATAGGAACCCAAACCCAAACTCCCGTAGGTCAAATTTAGGTAAAATGGAATTCTCTACAACATGGAACCATCAAATGGTAAAAATATGTAGGTTTGATAGATCAAAATTCATAAAAACCTAAATTACCACAAGGCTAGATTCACAAGAAATTAACCACGGAAATGAAAAATACTAAGTGCTAAAGTGGGTTAGAAACACATGAGGAACACAATGGAATAATAAGAATGGAATTCCTCTATGAAGCAAGGTGCACTTGCCTAAATCTTTCTCTCTCAGTTTGGTGGAGAAGTAATGGTAGGGAAGAAGAAGAGTTAATAAGGAGAGAGAAAGAGTGTTAGGTTAATAAATGATGATGGTGGTGGTAGGTAGGGTGGGTTCACAACAAAATCGAACCAAGCCCAAACAATTCGAACCGAACCAAGATAGACCAATCAATGAAATGCCAAAACAAATCAAGCAGGAAGACATGCAATACGAGTCTAAATACGTACACGTATACCAAAATATGTAATACAAACAATGGTCATTACAACTCTACCCACCTTAAAAGAATTTCGTCCTCAGAATTTAATCAAGAGGCTAGAGATGCAAGGACAAGCTATACTAATCACAGGCAAGCTATATTAGTCAAGCAGTCAAACAATTATTCATGCAAGCAAGGAATCGAAGACATGAGGCATTAGAAAGATATTATACCTCACGAGTCAAATAGGTCAGGATATCACAATCGGATATCATCCTCACGCTTCCACGTTGACACACCCAAGGAGTGATGACCCCAAACAATACGGACTAACTTGATAGTCTTGTTCTTGAGTATCTTCTCTCTTTGGTCTAATATGGATACGGGCCTCTCCTCATACGAAAGGTTGGTACCAACAACCAATTCCGAATGATCCAAGATATGACTCAGGTTCGGGATATACCGTCATAGTTGGGATACATGGAATATGTCATGCACCTCACTCAGAGACGGCGAAAGAGCGAGACGATAGGACACATCTCCTACTCGCTCCAGAATATCGAACGGCCCTATATACCTAGGACTAAGCTTTCTCCGTACGACGAAATGAATGACGCCACGGTTAGGCGAGATCCTCATGAATACATGGTCGCCGACAAAAAATTCAAGGGGACGCCGATGAGAATCGGTCCAATGGTGCTGACGATCTTGTGCAACGCGAAGATGATCTCTGACTCTCCTGACTACCTCGACTGTCTGAGTGATCATCTCTGGACCAAGCATCTGCCTCTCTCCAATATCGTCCCATACAAGTGGGGATCTGCACTTCCTTCCGTACAGTGCCTCGAACGGTGCCATCTGGATACTAGCTTGGAAATTATTATTGTACGAGAAATCCACCAGGTACAGGTGATCTTCCCACGAACCATCGAAGTCGAGTGTACGAGATCTCAACATATCCTCAAGATTCTGGATCGTTCGTTCTGACTGACCATCTGTCTGCGGATGATAAGCTGAGTGGAACTGGAGGTGAGTTCCCAAACTCTCTTGCAGACTACGCCAAAAGTGCGACATGAATCTCGAATCTTTGTCCAAAGTGATACTGACTGGTACTCCGTAAAGTCTGACTATCTGCCTAAGGTACTGTAGCTCCCCTTCCCAGAAATTTTAAAATATTTTATTTTTATTGATTATTTTATTTAAATGGTGATTTTTAGACTGTACATAAAGGGTATATACACCATTATAGATCTATTGCATTTTGATTATTATTATTTATTACTAAGTTATTGAGGTGATTATTATTAATATTTTGGTTATGGAGTATATCCATATATATAGATATGTATTAATTGTTATAAGGATATAAATAATTTGTGTATATATATATATATATGTATATATATATATATATATATATATATATATATATATATATATATATATATATATATACATAAGATAGGTGTGTATGAATATAAGAATATATATTATATATGTGAATATATATAAATATATATAGGCGAAATGGTATGTATATATAAATATACTTATATATAAGTGGGTATATATAATATTTTTATGTGTGTATATATATGTATATATATATAAGAAGAAAAAGAAAAAGAAAAGAAAAGAAAAAGAAAAAAAAATAAAACAGCTCATGAACCCATACAGCCCCCTCGGCCCAAGGGCCCGACCCTTCATTCTTCTGTTAAAAACAGAACCTGCATATATATATATATATATATATATATATATATATATATATATATATATATATAGAGAGAGAGAGAGAGAGAGAGAGAGAGAGAGAGAGAGGAAAATGTACCTAAGGTCGACCTCATTTTCCCCACTTTACAACATTTGTTATTGAATATTTTTTATGGGATTGATCTACACCTTATTGATTGGCAACATACCAAATTTCAAGTGATTATAATATTGTTTAGCCCCCTATCTATCCCTTGCAAAATCGACGGTGTAGCAGCAAAGTTTTAGACCGTCAATTTTGCAAGGGATAGATAGGGGGCTAAACAATATTATAATCACTTGAAATTTGGTATGTTGCAAATCAATAAGGTGTAGATCAATCCCACAAAAAACATTCAAGAAAAAAATATTGTAAAGTGAGGAAAATGAGGTCGACCTTAGGTAACTTACCTAAGGTCGACCTTAGGTACATTTTCCTCATATGAGAAAAATGTACCTAAGGTCGACCTCAGGTAAGTTACCTAAGGTCGACCTCATTTTCCTCACTTTACAACATATATATCCGAACGCGCGTGTATATGTATGTGCCGCGCTCAACAGAATAGAGGGAAAGAGCGAGGAAACCCTAACCTGGACCGCCGCGTCGCCCTCCTACCCTGGGCGCACCCGTCCAGTGTTCGCCGGCCACCGTTGTACGCCGTGAGCTGCCGTCGGCCGGCCTAACCGAGCGCATGTGTCGGCTACAACAACATAAACTGTTGGACGAGGAGCCACCTTCGCGACGCAATAACTCAACGATCGCTCGATCGTTTTGAGTCCCGTAAAACCTGGTATGATCTTGATATGACCCTCTTTAATTCCTATTAATTAGTTTAAATTCTAGTGACCCAAAACTCGAGATAAATCGAGTTGAATTTGCCGAAAAACCTGTCGAAATAGGACACCAAAACCAGTCCAACGACTCTAGTTCACGGTCAGTTTTCTCCTAACCCATGCAAGAATTTGAGATTCTATTTGAAGAGACTTATAGACAATATATAGGAGATGGAACACTTTTTTTCGTTTCTGTATTCGTGCAATGTGTGCTGAATAAACAGTCCCCAAAGATTTCGAAAAACCTGTTTTAAAATATTAAAAATCTAAAAAAATCTCTCGATACGACGTGCGTCCCGCCAATCCGGGCGATATGGTCGCGAACCGAAAGCATCGAAAGGTGCGTAATGGCTTCGTGGACGTGTGGGCTTTGGCAGAATTCAAATTGGTCGCGTGTGCGCGACGAATTTGATGCGTATCCTTCGAAATTCACCGTATCAGCCTCTATGAAAATTTTCCAATTACTTTGTGCACACTCGTCAGATCGAGACGAAACTTGCGCCAACAGGACCGTATCATTTTTCTGGTCTTGTATGCCAAGTTTGGTCCAATTCTTAGACAGTTGAATCGAAACGCCGTTTTGTGGGCCCTACGGTCCGACTCAACGGACGATTTTGTGCACGGCCTGCCAGAATCCAATTTTAGACATATTATTGGGTTCGTATCAGAAAATTGGACCTGTTGACATATAGTTTGACGACTTTAGAGACCGTTGACTCTAGCATGCTTTTCGGTGCAAAGTGGGTCCAACGGCGAATACCGTTTTGACCCAAAATTACCGTTTTGCCTCTGTGTCCAGAATTGGACTTAAGGACATGCAATCCTAGCTAATTTGACTATTCTGAGAATATTGGTAATATTTATTTCAGCATTTGGAGACTTTTTGCATGTGTTGACTTTAGTGACTCGTCTGATGTGGTTGTTCTATCGGTTTCTCCAACTAAGGACCTCAGGCAAGTACACTTTCTGATTGCTTTCGATTCATAGTAGTCTTCTCATTACATGTTTATACATATATCTTTCTGCTTGTTGACACGCTCGTCACACGGAGTAGTCGGAAGAAGAAATATCTTAGTAGACATGTGGACTACCCAGAACTATCCCATGAGTCTATTCTTGAATAATAGCAGCTGCACACGACACGTGCAGGGTGCCGAATTTACCCTCTAGCTGTTCACATGTCGAAACAGATATTTTACACCACATAGGTAGTTGTCTTTTATTTATTTTTCCTTTTCTTCTCCACCGTGCCATGTCGTCAGTACTTTCCAGTTTTTATATCTCATATGTTATTTTCATGTCTTGTTAATTCTATTGTGTTTTCGTATTGCCGTCGGTTTGTGAACTTGTTCCATTCCTGACTGGAAACCATCTTTTTTTAGGTTAGCTGTGGCTTCACTTAGCTTGGGAGATACGGGTGTACATGCAGACAGAAACCTAGAAATAGATAGCAGTTCTTTCAATTTCATTAATTGTAAAATTTTGTATTTTCTTCAATTATAAATGTTGTAACAAATTTAGAAATATGAATGAGCAGCAAATATTATATTTGAGCATTTATTTTCTTGCAGGCTTGACAGCGTTCTACCGCCGACTCTGCGGCATAGGCTGGCTTAGACACGTCTCGTATCCGAAAAAGTGGGTGCGGGTCGTGACAAGTTTTTGTGGTGGCCCATGCAGGTCTGATTTTGCAAAATATGTAAACTCGTGATGGTACTTAAGTTAGTCGTACCATTGCGAGCCTGCACCCAGGAAATTCTCATTCATAATTAGGATTAAAATAATTTAAGAGAATGACTAGGACTAGCAGTCCCTTGTTCAAATTGACCGTTGGGTAGTTAAGGTTATTAGATAGGCCATACAATTTAGATAGCTTGCTAGATCCCTATAGGTACACTATTACTTTTGATACGACATTGTGATCCAATGTGGATATATTATTCGCTTGGTATGTTAGACTTGCCTAGAATTAAGGCATTAATTTTGATAAACTGTTTAATTTTCTTTTACTGTATTAGATATAAATCTTATATCATAAGTTAGAATTGTCTATTTAAAATTCTCTTTTGCTGTAAGGAGTTAGTTTATAATTTCTGATTCTGTTATTCCTGTATGAATCTCGAGGTAGATTGATTCAAAGTTTTTCCCTCAACTATTTGAAATATATATGGGATAAATGTTAGGATGTTCTTATTTTCCTTGTCGTCAGTTATTTCCTCCGGTCAACCTCTTACTTTAAGGATTGAGACTTACAGGCAGGTGTTTACGCTTTCTACCATAGTCAACTAAATTGAATCCCTAGCAGCTCTTTGACGTTCTTAGGAATATGGTTGGAGCATTTTACCGACTGCGATGACTAGAAAGCAGCTGACTGTCGCCAATTACCTGAGAACGGAGAGTGTGGGTTCACTGCAGCCAGCAGTGCACTGGCAAGGCACAACCCAGAGAATTGAAATCATTTCGAAGAATTGTAGTTTATGGAACATTGCTAAAACTATGTCCTCGTTGACCTCTTTAGTTCTTAGATATCCTTGTGTCAACATAAGGTAGAGCACCTGATAGCTTATCACACCTGAATCACGAAACCAAGGGTTTGCCACAGCCAGAGTATACAGGCGAGACATAATTCTCGATGAAATGACTTCAGACGTGATTACAAGTTTAGGATACTATAAAGAATAGAAAGATGCCCTATGTATCCCATAAGCTCCAAGGCCAATACTAGTGAAAGTGCTGTAAGTTGAGTAGCATGTCTCCCAACCAAGCATTCCATAGTCCTCGCGATCTATTAACGAGGTAAGGGACAGACACTAATAGGTTTACCTGGAGTATAGAATTCAGAAGTCCATAACCCATTAGTCGACCAAGGCCTTATGAATAGAAGATAGTAGGATTGACTGTATAAGCAATAACACCAGATAAGGTTTTGATTTCCCCAAAACTCAAACTACTTATTCCTCCTTTCAAAAATCTCGCGTAATTGTATTTTGACTATCTTGACCAACGCTGCAATTACAGCCTAATTTTGCAAGCTTGCCCTTTTATCGAGCTTGATTCGAGACATATATTTATTGGAGATGCCTACTAACATATTGTCTAATCAAAATTAATGTATCACGGTCTGATCAACCATGATGTATTTCGTTCGCTCTTCATCTAATTACCCTATATGGATTGAGATGTAGATGTCTCTAGGATCTCATCCGCGATTCCTTTGACAATTCTCCTTGAATTATACATTCGCCTTTGAATCACGTAATTATATTCAGTGACATTTTTGAACCCTTTATTGTTTTGTCTTCCACTGATTTGGAAAGACGAAAGCTCGTAATTGATAGATAGATACAGAGTATCCCCATGGCTATGATAGTTGTATACGCAAGTGTAGCTACCATCGGCCAGCCCTGTGACAGGAACCTTGCCTTGAGTTACTCGTTCTCCTCTCGACCTTCAAGCTACTATTGGAACCTTCTAGCCATCTGAATTTGAGGAACGATCCTTGTCTTGACTTACATCCACCGTATCTCTTACGTCGTGCCTTATTTTTTATTGACCAAAGTCGAGGTACAATATCCGGACTTAGGAATCCTCTTAGCCTCTTTATTCCTAAAACCATATCCTAGCTTCTAAGGTGGGTAGACTGTAAGCCTTCAAAAAAATTTGAGATATACGAGGATTACTGATTGATTAGAATAAATTTCATAAGGATGATAATTAGTGCCACAGGACTCCCACTTTCTATTTAGATCATTTAGTGTCCCCGACTGTGTCATTAAAATTCAGAGCACGAGACCGGCTGTTACATCCCAACAAATTTTATACGCAAGATCTTGACGAGTCTACCTTCATCTAGGTATATCATGTCCCATTCAAATCCGTCCCCTTGTACTATATTTTTATGGTACAACTTTAGGTCAAAAGGACTAGCTATAACCCTTACATAGTACCGATATACTTCCCGACTTCCATTAGAGCCTCAACTTCAACTCAACTCCTTCGACCCAATATATGGTGGTGATCTATTTGAAGCTCACTACGCACATGCCACTAGTGTGCCATCCAATTAAGGTCTCATGTGCTACTTAAACACAAAAGTCACTGAAGATGCATTTTTTGTTTTAGGAACCAAGCTAACCAACCTGACCGGCAACTAGCTCAACCACTTGGGTTGAAATCTATTCTAGGATACCCTAACCTAATAGAAATAGTTTTAT
This sequence comes from Iris pallida, assembly GCA_029216955.1. Taxonomy (NCBI): domain Eukaryota; kingdom Viridiplantae; phylum Streptophyta; class Magnoliopsida; order Asparagales; family Iridaceae; genus Iris; species Iris pallida. The sequence goes on along the minus strand of JANAVB010009400.1, from coordinate 9,167,371 downwards.
CGTCAGGATCTTGTCCAGTCCATATAGATTGAAATCCAAGTTTCATCCAACCAACGAGTGATGTTCAAATAGAGAACCCATTAAGACCCAGTAAAACCCATCCATGTATACCATCATATTTGGACTATAAAACTGAACTACTTGAAATAGGTCCTTATACCTACTATGTAGGCTCCACCCCTTAGAAAGTGAGGTCATTCGTAACCCTTATTCCATCTACCTAGAAATCGCGACACGATCTTGTGTTGCACTATGTCCCTTGCTCGTGTGTTTAAATAACCACGGAATAGATCACAATCTTGATTTCTCAAATTCCGTTCTACTTTGGAACCTTGTTTAGAATTTCGAGAACGGAACTTCTATATTGCACGGATTGCAGGCCACTCTAAGTAACGAAAGGCTCTTCGACGTAGCAAGTGACCGAACTAGAGTAGCCCAATCTACCAAATAAGGTAGTGGTTCATAAACTCCCTTTCTATCTGTAACATTGGATACTCTCCACTGCTCTTGAAACTTCACAGTTGCTTCCGATTATTCTGCCTTATCTTCCTGTCCTCCCTACTTCGGAGCGACGAATAGTCATGCTTACTAGAGTTTATCAATATCTCTTAGCTACTTGTGTAAATTTGTTGCTTGTTAAATTTTGGGTTGTATGATAGATAAGAGAGGATTATAGATGCCACGTACAGTAGATATCTATTGGTAGAAATTTAAGCAGTTAGTTGGAAGATTATGAAGTTTTAGCGATAGAAGATTTGATGGAGTAGTGTGACCAAAGGTGGGTAGAAGTCCTCCAGTATTCAGAGTTATAAAATGGCTAGGAGGAGTATATAAAATATTTTGAGGAATTAAATTGAGGAGGTTAAGGTTAAGCTAGACTTTCTTTTTGAATTTAAGAATAGTTATGAATTAGAATTTCGAGGACGAAATTGTTTTTAAGGTGGGTAGATTTATAGCTCCCCTTCCCAGAAATTTTGAAATATTTTATTTTTATTAATTATTTTATTTAAATGGTGATTTTTAGACTATACATAAAGGGTATATATACCATTATAGATCTATTGCATTTTGATTATTATTATTTATTACTAAGTTATTGAGGTGATTATTATTAATATTTTGGTTATGGAGTATATCCATATATATAGATATGTATTAATTGTTATAAGGATATAAATATAGATATATGTGTATGTGTATATATATAGATATATATATATTTTTTATATACATATATATTTTTATTTATATATATATATATATATATATATATATATATATATATATATATATATATATTTATATATATATTTATATATATATTTATATATATATATATATATTTTTTATATATATATATTTATATATATATAAAAAAATATATATATATATATATAAGATAGGTGTGTATGAATATAAGAATATATATGTATGAATATAAGAATATATATTATATAAAAAAAAAAACATACATAAGATAGGTGTGTATGAATATAAGAACATATATTATATATGTGAATATATATAAATATATATAGGCGAAATGGTATGTATATATAAATATACATATATATAAGTGGGTATATATAATATTTTTATGAGTGTATATATATATGTATAAATGTACATATATATATATATATATATATATATATATATATATATATATATATATATATATATATATTTATATTTATATTTATATATATATATATATATATATATATATATATATATATATATATATAAGAAGAAAAAAAAATTAAAAAACAAAACAGCTCATGAACCCATACAGCCCCTCGGCCCAAGGGCCCGGCCCCTCATCCATCGGTTAAAAACAAAACCTGTATATATACATATCCGAACGCGCGTGTATATGTATGTGCCGCGCTCAACAGAATAGAGGGAAAGAGCGAGGAAACCCTAACCCTGGACCGTCGCGCCGCCCTCCTACCCTGGGCACACCCCCCCAGTGTTCGCCGGCCACCGTCGCACGCCATGAGCCGCCGTCGGCCGGCCTAACCGAGCGCATGAGTCGGCTGCAACAACAGAAACTGTTGGGTGAGGAGCCACCTTCGCGACGCAATAACTCAACGATCGCTCGATCGTTTTGAGTCACGTAAAACCTGGTATGATCTTGATATGACCCTCATTAATTCCTATTAGTTAGTTTAAATTCTAGTGACCCGAAACTCGAGATAAATCGAGTTGAAGTTGCCAAAAAAACTGTCGAAACAGGACAACAAAACCAGTCCAACGACTCTAGTTCACAGTCAGTTTTCTCCCAACCCATGCAGAATTTTGAGATTCTATTTGAAGAGACTTATAGAGAATATATAGGAGATGGAAATCCTTCTTTTCGTTTCTGTATTCGTGCAATGTGTGCTGAATAAACAGTCCCCAAAGATTTCGAAAAACCTGTTTTAAAATATTAAGAATCTCGAAAAATCTCTCGATACGACGTGCGTCCCGCCAATCCGGGCGACGTGGTCGCGAACCGAAAGCATTGAAAGGTGCGTAATGGCTTCATGGACGTGTGGGCTTTGGCGGAATTCAAATTGGTCGCGTGTGCGCGACGAATTTGATGCGTATCCGTCGAAATTCACCGTATTGGCCTCTGTGCAAATTTTCTAATTACTTTGTGCACACTCGTCAGATCGAGACGAAATTTGCGCCAACAGGACCGTACATTTTTCTGGTCCTGTATGCCAAGTTTGGTCCAATTCTGAGACAGTTGAATCGAAATGCCGTTTTGCGGGCCCTACGGTCCGACTCAACGGGCAATTTTGTGCACGGCCTGCCAGAATCCAATTTTGGATATACTGTTGGGTTCGTATCAAAAAACCGGACCTGTTGACATATAGTTTGACGACTTTAGAGACCGTTGACTCGGCACACTTTTCGGTGCAAAGTGGGTCCAACGGTGGACACCGTTTTGATCCAAAATTACCATTTTGCCTCTGTGTCCAGAATTGGACTTAAGGACATGCAATTCTAGCTAATTTGACTATTCTGAAAACGTTGGTAATGTTTATTTCAGCATCTGGAGACATTTTGCATGTGTTGACTTTAGTGACTCATCTGATGTGGTTGTACTATTGGTTTTTCCAGCTAAGGACCTCAGACAAGTGCACTTTCTGATTGCTTTCGATCATAGTAGTCTTCTCATTACATGTTTATACATATATCTTGTTGCTTGTTGACACGCTTGTCACACGGAGTAGTCGGGAGGGGAAATATCTTAGTAGACATATGGTTTACCCAGAACTATCCTATGAGTCTATTCTTGAATAATAGCAGCTGCACACGACATGTGCAGGGTGCCGGATTTACCCCCTAGCCGTTCACGTGTCGAAACAGATATTTCATACCACATAGGTAGATGTCTTTTATTTACTTTTCCTTTTCTTCTCCACCGTGCCATGTTATCAGTACTTTCCAGTTTTCATATCTCATATGTTATTTTTATGTTTTGTTAATTCTATTATGTTTTTGCATTGCCGTCGGTTTGTGTACTTGTTCCATTCCTGACTGGAAACCATCATTTTTCAGGTTAGCTGTGGCTTCACTTAGCATGGAAGATACGGGTGTACATGCAGACAGAAACCTAGAAATAGATAGCAGTTGTTTCAATTTCATTAATTGTAAAATCTTGTATTTTCTTCAATTGTAAATGTTGTAACAAATTTAGAAATGTGAATGAGCAGCAAATGTTATATTTGAGCATTTATTTTCTTGCGGACATAACAGCGTTCTAATGCCGACTCTGCGATGTAGGCTGGCTTGGACACGTCTCGTATCCGAAAAAGTGGGTACGGGTCGTGACAGGTACATCTCTGCTAGCTGAGCCGTCAACTGACCAACTCTGAATGGAAGAAAGTGAGCCACCTTCATGAGCCTGTCAACTATAACCCAAATAGCATCTCTACTAGTCAGGGATCGAGGTAATCCAGTCACGAAATCCATGGTTATATGCTCACATTTTCATTCCAGAATTGGCAAGGGCTGAAGAAGTCCGGCTGGCTTCTGATGTTCAGCCTTGACTTGTTGGCAAACCAAACACCGAGAGACAAACCGAGCTATCTCCTTCTTCTTGTCATTACACCAAAAGTGCTGACGGATATCAAGGTACATCTTCGTACCACCGGGATGAATCAAATACTGAGAACTGTGAGCTTCCGCCATGACATCCTGTCTGATATCTCTACTAGGTACACAAAGATGCTTACCATGTCGAAGTGTACCGTCTTCATGAATTCATAATTCTGGTCGTCATCCCGCTTCACATTCTGCTCTAAGCCGTTGAAGCTTAGAATCGGACGACTGAGCTATCTTGATCCTCTCAACTATACTGGAATGAACTTGTATGCTGGCCCTCAATGCCACATTGGTAGGAAGGACAACTTTTATACCCATCTTCTGAAGATCTGCTAACAACTCTAGTTGCGCTGTCAAAAAATAAACTCTGGCTCTCCTGCTCAATGTATCTGCAACTGTCACGACCCGCACCCACTGTGAGGGTACGAGAACGTAACAACGCCCAGCCTACGTCGCAGTGTCGGCGGTAGTACGCTGTCCTAGGTCAATCATCTAACAATATAAAGGTACCTGTACAGTGTATACACTCCGAATGGAGGTGACAAAGCAATATACAGTCTCAATCACATCTAAGACAGAATGATAAGATAGAAACATAGATAGATAAATACTGAAATGAAAGAATCCACATAAATACAACCAGAGAGTCTAAGTGTCTAAGATAACATCTTAGCAAACATCCAGAAATACAAGTCTCAACTACTGAATATGAAAGAATATATACAATCCAGATCTCAAATGACAGAAATAGTAAAACCTAGACTAGGGAGCCTCAGTCTCTATAGCTAGTGGATCCGACTGGAAATCTGGGTCACAAGAGTCATCTACAACTGTCCCATAGTAGGTGTTTACGCAGGCCTCATCCTCATCCTCTGTAATATTTTCAACAGGTCCAGTCAGGACAGGAGCGAGCACAAAACATCTCACGCAGTTCATATCAAGTTAGGAAATATAAAGCATGCAATAGAGTAAGGTACAGGAAACGCTGAAAGAAGAATATACATGAAAAACAGCCGAGATTTGATAATAGAAAATATCTATATATGATAAGTAAGAACTGTAAGCAACATGTGATTTAGAGTATAATATGGTTATGTAAACGGTCTAGGACAATGCAATGGTAACTCCATTGTACGTGAGTGCACAATAGACATATACAATAGTTATACAATATTGTACAATAGGATTTGATTACATAACCAATTTTACTCCCCCTCCCCAATCAATACACAAGGATCCACTCCAGTTACGTTATCTTATACAATAGTGTACAATGTTATACAATAGATGTACAATATTATACAATAGTTGTACAATGGTCTATCCATGGGGCTCATGTGATAATGAGAGTACAATATGCACAATGAGTATACAAGGATAAGGGTATTCAATAAATACAATATGTAAGTGAAACGCACATCACAATATGTATTTAGTGAATACAAGGGGATAACATCTCAAAAGAAGATCCATATAGTATCAATCTGTGATAACAATCGTGTCAGCATCAAGTACAGTAATCTAGAGCAAGAATGTAAATAAAGACAAGTAAGAAACGGTCAGAGAATGTACTCGCCTGATAACTGAATGTCCAAGATAAATATACTGTCCGAGGAGTGGTGTCTGGCTCCTATTTAGAACAGCACAAGTCACAACATGTCCAGAATGGAAATATAAAGCCCTATGATGCATTCTACATGAATCTAGGTCAAACTAGGCCAAAGTCAACTCTTGGTCAACTTTGGTCAACTGTCTAGGTCGAACTAGGTCAACTTGGTCCAATCAAGTCTAATCTAGGTTAAGGCTAAACAAAACACAAGGCAATCAATTAAATGATATTAAAATCACACCATCCCATTAATTATATTAAATTCCAATAAATATATATTAAATCCAATTAATTCAAAATAACCAAAATACTATCAAGCTAAAAATGATAAATGAAATACCCTAATCATATGGCTAGGCTCTAGGGTTACACTAGCAAAACACCAAATCACAAGTCATAATTTTTAAATAGTTTTAAAATGATTAAAAATCACTAAAAATCATATTATTATTTAAATATCATAATTAAATAAATTAAAACACAAAATTTCAAAATTATCCTTATTTTAGAAACTGGGTGTTACAAGTCTACCCACCTTAGAAAAATTTTGTCCTCAAAATTAAAATGGTAGTAGTCCTTCTAGGTCAAACACCCCACAATCAAAGTCTCAAACATACCGTCAGATAATCATATGCGTCTGTCCAAAATCATGATACTCAGAATCTTCGTCGTGCTAGTGAGCAAGGCTACGATAATCACAGAGTCCTTGACTAAGGCACATACCTCTAGAATTATGGTATTTAAAATTTTTGTATTGTCGGATGCTTGGCAGCAAAAACCTTAAATTCCCACACCCGAGAAATACCTCCTAAATCTGACTATATGTCCTCACTATGCCAGCTAAACACGACTATCGAAGATTCTAGATCTCATAACTTAGACGACCCAGCCCATACGACTTATCTCAGAAGAAAATTAAATCATAATGAAACACCAGATCAAAACTTATCAACAATGAGGAAACAGATAGGAATATATGGAATTGAATTTCAAGATAGATATAATGAGATAAGGTAGAAATGGAATCGAGAAGATCAGAACCTGCAAGCACCTCTCCTACTGCCTGAGCATCATCGGCTGTCATGGCGAAAGATCGCCCTGGCTGGCCTCCCCTGGCCTGCTACTGATGCTGTACGAACCTCTGCTGCTGAGTCTACAATGGTGGTCCCCTCTGCTGTCCAGCCGGAGCCCTAGCTCCTGGTGCTACCTGAGCCAATGGTGTCGGGTTCTTGGGACACTCTCTACATTGATGCTCTGCTGAACCGCAAAGTAAACACATGCCCAGCCTCTTCCTACAGTCGTCCCACCCATAGCCTTGCTTCTTACAGAAGTTGTACACGGTGTTCTGCTGATACAGTACCTGTCTCCGTCCCTGATGCGGAACAGGCCTCTGCTGCTGCTGCTGGAAGTGGACCATCAGCTGCTGATACTGCTGCTGAATCTGTATGTGAGGCCTCTTGGCCTGGCCTCCGCTGCTGCTGCCCTCAACAGGGTCTGGCCCCCTCTTGAGCCTCAGCTCAAGATCGTCCTCAGCCAATAAAGCTTCCGTCAAAATCTCCTCGAAAGTGGCATCCCTGTTGCCCTTGGTCAAGGACTTAACCTCCTTGACCAGACCCTTTCGGAACCTCTGGGCCTTCGCCGTCTCGCTCAAGCCCTCTACGAACCTATCGAGGCGGCCGAACTCCCCAGCGTACTCCTCTACTGACAGGCTCCCCTGAACTATGCTCTCAAACTGTGACTCTAAGGCTCGGAGCGCTGCATCTAGAAAGAACTTCTTCTTGAAGAAGCCCTTGAACTCCTCCCAGGTCTGTCCAGCTACCCCCACCCTGGGGTCTGACTGATACCAGGTGCGAGCAAGATCTCGCATCCAGCTAGCTGCTGCCTCTATCTGGAGATCTGCCGGTATCCGGGCCAGGCGGAAGATCTCCTCTATATGCTCGATCCACTCGTCAGCATATAAAATCCCTTCCGTCCCCAGGAAGTCTTTGGGGCTCATCTTCTGGAACTGCTCTATCCCAGTTGTCTTCGGCTGCTGGACTGCTGGTCGAGCTGCGACTTTCGTAAGAGCCAACTCCATGCTCCTGGCCTGCCGGTCCTGCTGTACCTCCATAAACTGCTGAAAGTAAGCGAACATCTGTGCCGCGCCCACGTATCCTGTAGGCGGCGGCTGCTGGAAAGGCACATCTGGGATGACTGGGTCCTGCCTCCGAACTAGTAGAGGTATACCCCGTGTTGCTGGTGGAGGGGCTCCTCCTAACGCAGCTAAAACGCCTACCCCAGCTGGCATGACTGGGGCTACGGTACCAGGGGCTGGCTGCTGGGTATGAGAGGTAGCAGACCTCTCATCGGCGTCCCCCTGGCCCTGGCGATGTGATCTTGTCTCAACCATCCTAGAGACAGATCAAAAAAAACAATTGCTGAGAATAAGTCGAAATAGCAAAGGAGGACAGTTATATTCAAAGAAGAACAATTTCAGCAAGAACTGAGATGGTATGAATTAGATAAGAGTTTTTCCTAATGTGATTGAGAACCATCAAAATATCCTAATCCCACTACAGGCTGTAGTGATACTCTAGTTCGAATATCACTACATAAACTCGACCTGCATGGGCCACCACTAAAAACGTGTCACGACCCGCACCCACTGTGAAGGTACGAGAACGTAACAATGCCCAGCCTACGCTGCAGTATCGGCGGTAGTACGCTGTCCTAGGTCAATCATCTAACAATATAAAGGTACCTGTACAGTATATACACTCCGAATGGAGGTGACATAGCAATATATAGTCTTAATCACATCTAAGACAGAATGATAAGATAGAAAGATAGATAGATAAATACTGAAATAAAAGAATCTACATAAATACAACCAGAGAGTCTAAGTGTCTAAGATAATATCTCAGCAAACATCCAGAAATACAAGTCTCAACTACTGAATATGAAAGAATATATACAATCCAGATCTCAAATAACAGAAATAGTAAAACCTAGACTAGGGAGCCTCAGTCTCTATAGCTAGTGGATCCGACTGGAAATCTGGGTCACAAGAGTCATCTGCAGCTGTCCCATAGTAGGTGTCTACGCAGGCCTCATCCTCATCCTCTGTAATATTTTCAATAGGTCCAGTCAGGACAGGAGCGAGCACAAAACATCTCATGCAGTTCATATCAAGTTAGGAAATATAAAGCATGCAATAGAGTAAGGTTCAGAAAACGCTGAAAGAAGAATGTATATGAAAAATAGCAGAGATTTGATAATAGGAAATATCTATATATGATAAGTAAGAACTGTAAGTAACATATGATTTAGAGTACAATATGGTTATGTAAATGGTCTAGGACAATGCAATGGTAACTCCATTGTACGTGAGTGCACAATAGACATATACAATAGTTATACAATGTTATACAATAGGATTTGATTACATTACCAATTCTACTCCCCCTCCCCAATCAATACATAAGGATCCATTTCAGTTACGTTATCTTATACAATAGTGTACAATGTTATGCAATAGATGTATAATATTATACAATAGTTGTACAATAGTCTATCCATGGGGCCCATGTGATAATGAGAGTACAATATGCACAATTAGTATACAAGGATAAGGGTATTCAATAAATACAATATGTAAGTGAAACGCATATCACAATATGTATTTAGTGAATACAAGGGGATAACATCTCAAAAGAAGATTCATATAGTACCAATCCGTGATAACAATCGTGTCAACATCAAGTACAGTAATTTAGAGCAAGAATGTAAATCCAGACAAGTATAAAATGGTCAGATAATGTACTCGCCTGATAACTGAATGTCTAAGATAAATATAATATCCGAGGAGTGGTGTCTGGCTCTTATTTAGAACAGCACAAGTCACAACATGTCTATAATGGAAATATAAAGTCCTATGATGCATTCTACATGAATCTAGGTCAAACTATACCAAAGTCAACTCTTGGTCAATTTTGGTCAACTGTCTAGGTCGAACTAGGTCAACTTGGTCCAATCAAGTCTAATCTAGGTTAAGGCTAAACACAACACAAGGCAATCAATTAAATGATATTAAAATTACACCATCCCATTAATTATACTAAATTCCAATAAATATATATTAAATTCAATTAATTCAAAATGACCAAAATACTATCAAGCTAAAAATGATAAATGAAATACCCTAATCACTTGGCTAGGCTCTAGGGTTACACTAGCAAAACACCAAATCACAAGTCATGATTTTTAAATAGTTTTAAAATAATTAAAAATCACTAAAAATCATATTATTATTTAAATATCATAATTAAATAAATTAAAACACAAAATTTCAAAATTATCCTTATTTTAGAAACTGGGTGTTACAGTAACAATGTTGGCCTTCCCAGGGTAATATTGCAGGTTAACTTCATAATCCACAAGCAGCTCTAGCCATCTTCTATGACGCATGTTAAGATCCTTCTGGGTGAACACATACTTCAGGCTCTTGTGGTCGGTGAAATCTCTACCCTATCTCCATACAAGTAGTTTCTCCAAAGCTTGAGTGCAAATACTACTGCTGCCAGTTCCAAGTCGTGGGTCGGGTAATTCCTCTCATGATCACGAAGTTGTCATGACGCATAAGCTATTACCTTTCCATGCTGCATCAACACACATCCTAAACCTTTGCCTGAAGCATCATAGTACACTGAAAATCCTCCGATCCCATCTGGAAGTGTGAGAATGGGTGCCATCATCAAGCCTCGCTTTAGCTTCTCAAAAGAATCTGACATTCTGCTGTCCAAGCAAACTGTACCTCCTTGCGGGTCAACTGTGTCAATGGCGTTGAAATCCGAGCAAAGTCCGAAACAAATCTCCGGTAGTAGCCGGTCAATCCAAGAAAACTATAAACTTTTGCAACTGTGCCGGGCACTGTCCAGGTTTCGATAGCCAGGATCTTCTGGGGATCTACTTCTACTCCCCCTCTGGTGATGATATGACCCAAGTATGAAATGCGATCGAGCCAGAACTCGCATTTACTGAACTTGGCATACAACTGGTGCTCTCGAAGAATTTGGAGGACAACTCTGAGATGCTGCTCTTGTTCCGCTTCACCCTTGCCGTAGACCAGGATATCGTCTATGAACACGATCACGAACTGATCCAAATAAGGTATGAAGATACGATTCATGAGGTCCATGAATACGGCCGACGCATTGGTCATTCCAAAGGGCATAACAAGGAACTCCCAATGCCCATATCTAGATCTGAAGGCTGTCTTTGGGATGTACTGCTCTCTGACTCTGATCTGGTGGTATCCTGACCGCAAATCAATCTTCGAGAATACTGCCGCTCCTCTGAGTTGATAAAACAAGTCATCTATTCTTGGGAGAGGATATTTGTTCTTGATTGTTACTGAGTTCAAGGTACGATAGTTAACACATAATCTGGACGTACCATCCTTCTTTTTCACAAGGAGCATCGGGGCTCCCCAAGGCGATCCACTAGCACGAATGAATCCCTTGGTTCTGAGTTCTTCAATCATCTTGTACAATATCTCCAGTTCTGACGGCATCATCCTGTAGACTCTCTCTGACACTGGTGCTGTCCCGGGAATCAAGTCGTTAGTAAACTCGATCTCTCGTTCTGGCGAAATTTCTGGAAGCTCTTCCGAGAAAACATCTGAAAATTCTTCGACTATCCGGGATAACTGTACTGCTGCTACGGCCATCCACAACATTGAAGGAGAAGGTTCAACTTCTCTTCGAGAAAAGAAAAACTCCAGCATGCCTGGAATGTTAAAAATAACTCTGCCAATATGGTAGTCTATCCTAGCATACTGGTCCCTCAGCCAATCCATTCCTAAGACCACATCATAATCGGCCATCGGAAATTCTATCAGCCTAGCGGGAAACTCTCTACCGCTAACCATGATCCGACACGAGGAAAACACTCTATCTACTCCCACAAGACCATTACCAGTAAGTATATTAAGCCGTACTGACAAGGACTCGGGCTCCAGTCCTATCTGTATCGCGAATCGTGCAGACATAAATGAATGCGATGCACCAGAGTCAAATAACACTGAAGCCAAAAAAGTGTTGACGAGAATTCTACCTGCCACTACCTCACCTTGCGCCACTCTTTCTTCTCCCATGGTTAAAGCCAACACTTGACCATGTCCTCTGGGTGCCGGCCCTCTCTGCTGGAATCCTCTTTGCCTATTCTGAACTTGCGCCTGGGCATACTGCTGGGGCCTTTGCTGCTGAAAAGCTTGGATCTGCGTCGGCAACGGCCTCGAGGATGAAAACTGCTGCTGGACTGGTACTGGGGCTGGTCCCCTAACTGATGAACTAGTCATGGCTGGTGATGAGTCAGTCTTGAACGGGCAGGACCCTACCTTGTGGTCCGGCGCTCCACAAAGCAAACACAATCGTCGAGCCTTGCGATACTCTGAAACAACATGTCCAGGCTTCCCACAATAAGTGCAGCCCATGGGGGAAGACTGCTTCTGCTTCTGCGGCTGAGGATACGTCGGGGTTGAATGTTGAACCGACGTAACTGAAGCTGTCCTTCTCGGAGCTCCAAGGGTTAAAGCCCTAGCTGCCGGGGCTGGGGCTGACGACTGATTCATCTGGCCGTGACATAGCTTTCGACCTCCGATCCTGTCCACAATCCTCTGGAAGGTATACTCATGCCTCCTAGCTGCCCTCAATACCGCATCAAAAGTCTGATGCTCAAACTACTCCACCGCCAGCAAAATCTCTAGGTGGAGTCCCTGCTGAAACCGCTAGGCTCTATCGAACTCGGTCGCCACCAAGGTAGGAGCAAACCGACTAAGCCTAGAAAATTCGACGGCATACCCATCGACCGTCCTACCCATCTGCTTCAAATTGGTGAACCTGGTCTGTAGATCGTATCAAGCTACAGCATCGAAGTACTTGGTCCAGAACCTCTCACGGAATACTGTCCAGGCAATAGGCGCCACTAGTCCAATGGCCTGCGCCGTCCACCAACTGCGGGCTAGATCCAATAACTGCAGGCGCACTACGGCCACCTTCTCATCTTCTGTGGTCTTTGCTGCCTCCAATATCACCTCTGTGTACTGAAGTCACACATCAGCAGCGATAGCATCTTCGCTGCCATCGAAGAATGGAGGGTTCAGGTGCTTAAAATTGTTCGCTGTACTGTTTCCATGATGTCCACCTCTTCTCAGAGCATCTGCCACTGCCTAGTGCAAGGCATCTCCTCGACGATCATACGATGTACGCAACTCCCTGATAAGTCCAACCAAAGCTCCATCATCCTGCCTTACGGGCTGGGCTGGCTGTACCAGGGGTTCTGGATCTCCGAAAGGTATGACCCGGAAAGCTGCTCCTGAGTGCTGGGCCTGATCTTCTGGTTGCCACTGGTCTACGGGAGGTACTCCGCCTTGCTGATCGGCAGGTCCAGAAACGATGCCGCTGAAAAAGACGACATAGGGAACAATAAAGAAGGACCAAGACAGATCAACGATACAAGCATATGATCAGGTCGAGAATCACATGGATGAGAAGATACGGACAGAGATCCAGGGCGAGTGCTGATTGAGACATCTATTCGGTAAACCCTCACATATCTTGATTTACAAGAGATGCATGGGTCCTCCACATAAACCATGTAACGCCCCAGAACCAGAATACTGGAGAGCGGGGGCATACATAGCCAGCTACGTATAATGAAATGGACTCCACCTCACTATACGGTCACGGTTGTCTAGATATATGAGGGTTTAACTATAATCCATCAGTCTCCTACGGTCAATAACAAGCCTAAATGTCTAAATCTCAAGCAAGCAAGTAAAGTTACAAGATGTAAAATCACCAAATATACAATAGTAAGGCGTCCCAAACATCACATATTCAGCTGATCATGAAGCTAGTCGTTACAAAATATGATGACTAGCAAAAGTTTAGTCGTACATGATCAACCCTAGGATTTGTCAATCATGTTACAGCCCTTAGGCAGACAGTAATAAGGTATGCAATACGAGCTAACAGGTGCTCGTCGGCCAAAAATAAACCCATTCGTTGCCCTGGTTACGCTTGGTGGTCACCATCGGGCTGGAAAGTCGGTAGATCCTCTGAAGCTGCTCCAAAATCTAGCCATAAAAAACCAGCTGGGTCAGATCCCAGAAAGAGCAAGTGCCACAAAGGAGGCTTCACTTAAAAACTAAAACCAGCATATCAAAAATAAATATTAAAAGTAGTTCCAAAAGTGCTTGATAATAAAAGAATAACAACAGTCATAATAGAGTACGAGGGTACCATTCAAGTAGCCAGGTCACAACCCTTAAACCAAATAAGGACCGGGGTTGTAACCCTTCACCTGAATAGAACTCCGTCTCCAAATCTTGTTGGTAAGGTAAAACATAACAAGCAGAACGTGGGGTGCAATTAAGACAATAAACAAAGAGAGGACTCAAAACTGCTCCGGGAGCCAGGTTACAACCCTTAAACCAAACAAGGACCGGGTTGTAACCCTTCTCCTGAACAGAACTTAGCCTCTGATCTTTATTGTTAAAAGTGACAATCATGCGATCAAGCCTGCGATAATCGAGCACTGAAACCACACCATTCAATTGCTCCTGGCCAATCAGTGACTACGGCTTTCTACATTAGCTAACTAGGGTTATCACAAGCCTTAGTTACTAGCAATATATAGTGAGATGTTCCTCCAGCCACAAGCCCTGCCGCTAATCCAGGTTATCCAGGCGACTTGGATTCATTAAGTAGTGCCTCGTTACTTTCCATATATCAGTGAATCTAGACTTGTGCCCTACTCGTCGGCAGGCTGCAAGTCCAACAATGGTGGCCGGGATAACGGGATCGCCTGTAACTGGGGAAATCTCTCATGACTACTGAATTATTCTAGTTATTAGCCTTAGTCGTTTACAGTAGGTACCCCTGACCGTGGTACTCAGGAATTCCTATCCTAGATATGATGCAAATATTACCGGTTCAATTGTACAAATACAATCATCTACGGTGTCCAGGCCATTCAATCTTGTCATGACCTGCTAGCCGTCGCAACAACCTTCGAGATATATATCGTGTCATGTTCACTGTCAGTAGTGCACCACGTCGGGCCACTATCATGTCATGTCATGTCAAAAAGTGTACCACAATGGGTCACCATCGTGTCAGAGAAAAATTAATATGGCACAAGCATACATGTAGTAATTAAATATTAGCAGGGACAAGGGCTGTGGAGGACTCATGCGGCTCAGAAAAATTTCATACGGCCAGCAGATAAATGTGCATGCGGCCATGCAATTAAAGCTAAGGCCATGCGGCCAAAGCTAGCAAATCCATACGGCCAAGCAAATTGCATCCGGGCAAGCAAATCACTTGGCCATATGCGGCTCAGGCAAATTGTATGCAAGCAGCTTAATTAAAGGGCCATACGGCCATGTAATTAAATAGTGGCCATGCGGCCACAATCAAATGGCCATGCGGCCATAATTAATAAATGGCCATACGGCCATTAAATATATAAGCATGCAAGAACATGCTTGGAAAGGCCATACAGCCAAGACAATTGGCCATGCGGCCAACAACAATTATTAATGGTCGTGCGGCCAAGATTAGGTTGAAGGCCATATGTGGCCATGAATCAAACTGATGGCCATATGCGGCCAAAATTAGGCTGAAGGCCATATGCGGCCATGAATCAAGCTGATGGCCATATGCGGCCAAAATTAGATTGGCCTATGCGGCCATGAATCAGGCTGATGGCCATATACGGCCAAAATTAGATTGGCCTATGCGGCCACAATACTTAATATATGCATGCGGCTACAAAGCTTAATATATATGCATGCGAGCTAAAGCATGCAAGCTAATGCATAATACATTAAATATATATACAGGCTAATGCATGCAAATGCATACATTAAATAAATAAGCATTTAAGCTAAAGCATGCAAGATAATGCATTAAATATATAAGCATGCAGACTAATGCATGCAAGCTAATGCATGCAAAATAAAATTGGCCATGCGGCCAGCTAATTCATGCGGCCAACTGATGCATTAAGCCATATGCGGCCAGCTATGCATTGAGCCTATGCGGCCAGCTAATAATTGAGGCCATATGCGGCTATGCATGGCAATTAATTAAATGGCCATGCAAATAAATGTATACCAGCAAATGTTTGAAAAATAGCCATGCGGCCAAGGCTAATAAATTAATGCCCATGCGGCTCAGAGCTAAAAATGCTCATGCGGCTCAGCAACTCAATGTTGCATGCGACCAAAAGTACAATTAATGCCTCCCACAGAGAACATGTCCATAAAAAATACCATGGCCTCCATGATCCACCAAACAACAATAGGATCCCAAACCCAGACTCCCGTAGGTCAAATTTGAGTAAAATAGAATTCTCTACAATATGTAACCATCAAATAGTAAAAATATATAGGTTTGATAGATCAAAATTCATGAAAACCAAAATTACCACAAGGCTAGATTCACAAGAAATTAACTACGAAAATGAAAAATGCTAAGTGCTAAAGTGGGTTAGAAACACATAAGGAAGACAATGGAACAATAAGAATGGAATTATTCCATGAAGCACGGTGCACTTGCCTAAACCTTTCTCTTTCAGGTTGGTGGAGAAATAATGCTAGGGAATAAGAAGAGTTAATGAGGAGAGAGAAAGAGTGTTGGGTTAATAAATGATGATGGTGGTGGTAGGTAGGGTAGGTTTACAACAAAACCAAACCATGTCCAAAAAATCTGAACCGAACCAAGATAGCCAATCAATGAAATGCCAAAACAAATCAAGCAGGGAGACATGCAATACGAGTCTAAATACGAACACGTATACCAAAATAAGTAATACGAACAATGGTCATTACACCCAAGGATGACGACAACGAAGCTAACGATGAAGCTGAAGTTAATTCATCCGCCAGTGACGATCCCCTGGTTATCCGAGTCAAAGGATGTACTACTCCAAAAAGTACTTCAAAGCCTCTCACAATCTGGGTCAAAAAGAAGCGTCCTGATATTGTCGTACCATTGACCATCACTCTCCATAAAATAACTCGGGTGAAACCTGCTGAAGCCCATCCTCCCAATCCTAATGAGTTAACCTACGTAGTAAACTTGACCAAGTCTGTGATTTCTGTCCCGGATAATAACACACTTAATGAGTATATCAATACTCAAAATAATGTACCTTCAGTGGATGATGTTATCCCTGAAGAAAAACTTGCATTTGAGTAAAGGTTTATCTTTGAATTACTTTGATGTCTACCAGTCTGTAAACTAGTATGTAGATACATTGTATGCCTTAGAGCATGGCATAAGACCATATGTCTGCATGCCGGTCACGATACCTCGTCTGCGGGAATTAGTCTGGCCAGAAGATATCCACTACTTCATCGTTCCAGCTAGAAAGAAGGGTAAAGAACTAATCGTCTTCGGTCGAATAATTGGTGAAAGAAAGTTTGTTATGGACATTACTACTCCCAATTACAACGTTGAAGCTGACTATGATTCAGGTAAAATGCAAATTTACCAATATAGTTGGCAAGCCAAGAATATCATCCAGAACATGGGATATGATCTAAAAACAACCAGGGACTAAACTACGGTAAAGGACGACGATTGCCAAAATGTCACTTTGCTCCGCCCTGCAAACCCGAGAACTATTATCAACGAAATGGTGTTGGTTTGGGTTATGTTACTCCTCCAACAACTCCTGAAGGATCAGACGTTGAAGTTGATCGTTGTTCTCATTCTTCTGATTTCTGCCTCTGGGATTCAGACTCCAACATTAGTGACATGTTCAAAGAAACTCTATCCGTCAACATGGTGTCAGTTGACCAAATTGCAGAAGATGTCCAATCAATTAAGCTCGAACAATGGGCTCAAAAGATGGACACCAGGTAGGAGTTATATTTCGAACAACGTGAACCACCTACTGAAGATGAAGTCATCCAAGTTAATTTAGAATATGAATCATTTTCTAAACCAATCTTTATCAGCAAAAGTCTGTATAGTGACGAACAAAAATCTCTTATACATCTTATAAGAGAAATATCGACGTCTTTGCATGGATCTACGAAGACATGCCAAGCTTAGACCCTAAAGTTACTATGTACCGCCTAAATATCTCGTCTAAAGCTAATCCAGTGAAGCAGCTGCAACGGCGGTTTCGACCAGATATCATGGAGGCCATCGAAAGTAAAGTCAAAAAGCTTATTTCATGTGGTTTCATTTGTAAAAAACAAAACCTTGACTGGGTCGCTAATATTGTTCCAGCCATAAAAAAATATCGATAAAGTTTGAGTCTGTATTGATTACCGTGATTTGAACTCTGCATGCCCAAAAGATGAGCTTCCTCTACCGATCACCGACGTAATGATCGACAATACTTGTGGCTTCGAGGGAATGTCCTTCATGGATGGGTTCTCAAGATACAACCAGATCAAGATATTTCTCGATGATGAGAAATACACATCTTTTCGATCACCGTTGGAAGTATACTGCTATATGGTGATGCCTTTTGAATTAAAAAATGTAGGTACGACATACCAGCGAGCTATAAACACAATTTTTTGCGATCATTTGCACAAAATAGTGGAATGCTATGTAGATGATATTGTAGTTAAAAGTCATCTCAAGGGCAACCACCTCCAAGATTTGAGAACAGTGTTCAAACTGATGCGTACACGCCAACTCAAGCTGAATCCAACCAAGTCTTCTCTGGGAGTCTCCAGTGGCAAGTTTCTTGGTTTTGTTATCACTTCAAAGGGTATACATCTTGACCCGAAGAAGGTTAAAGCTATCCTCGATATGCGTCCTCCAAGAAATCTCAAAGAGCTACACGAACTTAAGGAAGGTTAGCCTACATAAGATGATTCATTTTAAATCTTTCTGGAAGGTGTCAGCCGTTTACTCAGCTCATGAAGAAAGGAGTATCTTTAGGAGTATCTTTCATCTAGACTGAACATTGTCAACACGTATTTGACGACATCAAGAAGTATCTCACAAGCCTCCAGTGTTCGTGGCTCCGATAGTCGGAAAGCCTTTCTTGTTGTATGTTCGCATTATGGATCATTCTCTTGGTGCCCTATTAGCTCAGAAGAATGAAGGCGATCATGAACAGGCAATCTATTACCTCATCCACATGATGGTTGGTACTGAACACAGATATACACCTGTTGAAAAAGAATGTCTTGTACTGGAATTTGCTACCCAGAAGACACACGTCACTATGTGTCTGGACAGACTATCCATATCATATCTAGAGTCAATACTCTTATAATACTCATGACTAAACCGGACTCTTTTAATTCCCATTTAGCTATATGGGCAATGTTATTGACTCCATATGATATGCTATTTGTTCCTCAGAAGGCAGTAAAAGGCCAAGCATTAGCTGACTTCTTAGCAGCTCATCCAGTGCCATAATCTTCCAAAATCTATGATGAAATCCCAGATGAAGTGGTAGAGTCTAACACTGCAACTGAGAAAATCCCTATTTGGCGAATGTTCTTTGATGGTGCGTCAAAAACAAGACCTAAAGAAAATATTATGGCCGGAGTAGGGATTGTGCTTTTTTTATCTGATCATCTGTTTATGCACCGTACGTATTCTCTTGTGGAACCTTGCACCAACAATGTGGTCGAATATAACGCCCTATATATTGGCCTTCAATGGTAAAATAATAAGGAGTTGACTATCTTGAAGCTTATAGTGATTCTAAGCTAATAGTTAGTCAGGTTCGAGGGGATTATAAAGTTTGTCATGAATATCTCATCCTATATCACAAAGCGATGATTGAGTTGGCTTCTACCTTCGCTGGATTCTTCATCGAGCACGTACCTCGATTATAGAATATAGAAGCAGATGCTTTAGCCGGTCTGGGTGCTTCTTTGACTGTTCCTATTAACACTCACCATTCGATCACAGTGTCTGGTCGAGAGTTGTTCTGCACGAAAGATGCCTTGTATATTCATAACAGCTATATAGTAGAGACGAACGTCGACATCAAAGACTGAAGATTTCCTTTCAGAGACTACGCTGTCTACGGAATCCTCCCTGATGAACCGAAGGAAGCAGTGCCTATCCAACGGCGATCTCACAAATTTTACTATGATATAGCTACCAAAATGTTGTACCAACATTCTTATGATGGGTTACTATTACGATATTTATCAGACACATAAGTCAAACATGCACTACGTGAGGCTCATGATGGAATTTGCGGTGCACGCCAACTAGGCTCCAAATTATAGGATCGTCTCAGACAAATGGGTTATTATTAGCCCACGATGATAGCAGATGTTGTTGAATATGAAAAGAAGTGTAGGACTTGTCAATTTCACGCTGATTTCATTCATCAACCTTCGGAGTTTCTACACCCGACGACAGAATTTTGGCCTTTTGAAGCCTAGGGTATGGACGCCATCGGTCCAA
Organism: Iris pallida; assembly: GCA_029216955.1. Lineage (NCBI taxonomy): Eukaryota > Viridiplantae > Streptophyta > Magnoliopsida > Asparagales > Iridaceae > Iris > Iris pallida. The sequence goes on along the minus strand of JANAVB010009400.1, from coordinate 9,147,217 downwards.
TCAGCCCGCCATGCTCCAGAGGACATCAATTTATCCTGGCTATAACAGATTACTTCTCCAAATGGGCAAAAGCTATACTGCTCATTGAAGTAAAGACATTAAACGTGATCAATTTCGTCAAATATTACGTCATCTATCGCTTCGGCTTACCTCACAGGATCATCCATGATAATGGTCCATAATTTGTGAGCCATGCATTCTATCGGTTCTGCGATAAGAATCGAATTCAGAATGTAGCCTCTATCACTTATAATACAGCAGCTAATGGATTAGTAGAAGCTTTCAATAAGACTATCATCAAACTTCTCAAGAAGTTCGTGTCTTCAAACAAGCACAATTGGAATGAGAAACTCAGCGAATGTCTCTGGGCCTACCGCACAACGGTTCGGACTCCAACAGGAAGTACGTCATTCTTTCTAGTTTATGGAAGTGAAGCAGTTCTTCCCCTAGAAATCCAGATTCCCTCTATTCGAGTAGCCTTAGCCAGTAAGTTGACTGCCGAAGAAAATTACAGTCTACGACTACAAAAGTTGGAAGCACTAGATAAAAAAATGCTTGTTAGATCAACAGCGTATTGAGCTATACCAGCACACATTTCTAGAGCCTTTAATAAAAAGGTGAAGGAAAGATTCTTTTAAGTTGGTGATCTGGTCTTAGCAGTGAGAAGACCAATGGTCATGACGCACAAGATAAAAGGAAAATTCCAGCCTAAATGGAAAGGTCCTTTCGTTATAAAATTGGTGTATTCTAACAGTGCGTATCGACTAACCAAGCCTGACGGTGACTTGCTTATGATGCCGATCAACGACAAGTTCCTAAAGAAATATTATGTGTAACCTTCATGTACAGTGCACACAGATACTCTGTTTTAATCATGTAAATTTACAGTACAATGTTTACATGATTCAAAAAATCATCAAATTATTATCCGTATTTCAAGAGTCTTGAATACGCCATGGATAATAGGCCCTCTAAAAAAGATTCCTCAGTAGAATTATCTTCGTTTGAACTCTGTCCAAACTCGATCTTATGAAAGCGGTCACATCCATATTACCTCTGAATTATTTTTTGATAATTATTTTCCAGTAGGATAATTAAAAAATGTCTTGCTACGTCCATATAACCTCTGAGCAAAAGACTCGTCAAAGATAATCACATCCATATTACCTCTGAATTATCTACTGACTCCTACTTAATGTTATATATCCGTCCACGTCCATATTACTTCTAGTCAGATATAGAACATCCTCTGCTATTATATCCACACTACCTATATTAGCAGTTTCTTTTAACTTATTATCTATGTTTGAGAATCTTGAATATAAAACGGATAATAAATCTACATCAAATTCTCCAGCGGAATACCCATCAGAAATATTCCTACTACGTCCACATTACCTCTAGTTCTGATATTTCACAAACTATATTCATGAGTTTTGAAAGCCAAAAGATTCTTTATCAAAAACTTCTCTCAAAAAGTAGAGAAAGGAAAAGTTACAAGAGTTTTATGGCTAAATGAGCAAATTACAAAGGAAGACCTAAGGGATGCACAATCGATTGATGCTATCCCTTAAAGCCGTAATCTTAGTCTAAGACTTGACAGTGGCACGACGACATGCTTCTTTCTGCCGAGCAGCTTCATCCTTGAAGGGGATCAGTTTTGCATGCTCCCCCTCTAACTTTACCAGCTGTTCTTTCAATTGGTCTGAAGTTGTTGCAGTCATAGCAGACTGAACCGTATTCTTGCTCAGATGCAACTGTTCTTAAGTTAGCCTCCAGTTGGGCAATCTCATTATGGATCTGCACAATAGGATTATACTTTTCGGTGATCTGGGTTGCAAGCTTGTTCTTTGAAGCAATACGAGCTTTGCCTGCAGCGTTGAACTGTTCGTATTGATCAGCCAACTCACTAATCTCGTTAGCAAGGGCACCTTTCTTGCTTGGAAAGTAGCTCCCCTTCTGCAAGAGTCGCAACCAAATAATCATCTTCTTCAAGAAACAACGATGTTGGGCTTCGTTACTTGGCTTTACGGAATTTGGCCACTCGATCCTCCAAGTCATTTAGAACTTTCCTCAGAGCATTGGCCCGCTCTTCATAGCCAGTAATACTTTCAAGGACCGTCATTTGGCATCCGACAATAGCCTTTACAGGTCCAAGGGCGGCATTCCGGTTTAAGACTCCAGGAAGCTTTACTTTTAGAATGGAGTAGAAAGCTTTTATGACTTCCTGGGCCATCTCGTCATCCATAGAGGAAGTCGTTAGGGAGGGAACTTGAAGGGGATCTTACACTCCAGGAAGAGATACTTGACAAGAAGCCGAACCTGATAATAAAATAATATATATATCAGTAACGGAAAGAGAAAAAGAGTGCGAAAGAGTTGTAATTTCCTACATTCTGCTTGCTCAGTGCCAACTTGAACTAGGTCATCAGTCCTGGTTACAAGGGAACCAAGAGCAGGCCCAGTTTGCTCAATAGTGACAATGTCAAGGCCCCGAGCATTCCCAACATCAAGCTGTATATCTTCTATGGCCCCCAGTTGGACCTGGAGCAGATTCAGAACAGCCGTCTTAGTGCGCTGTTCAACTTCTCCTTCCGCAGCCGATACCGGCTTGTTGACAAATTCCTCCGTACCAGCAATCCCAGCGAAACCAGGGACAACTTCTTGTCCTACTCCAGTGTCTTGGGCAACCTTTGTATATTGTTCCCTCTCCTTGTCTGCAAGGGAATATATGATGGCAGTCAGCCTCGCAAGGAGTACGCAAAATTGAAGTCGAAAAATCTCATCCGAAGTAAAGTACAAAGATAATATACCTGCGGGAGGGAAAGCTGATTGGACTTGATTCTCGTTCAACTCCTTTATTAAAACTCCAATCTCAGACATATACCCTAAAGAGATATCATAGGAGGGACTGGCATTTTGTTCGCCATCATAGTCCGGGCCTTCGTCCTGATCATCCCTTTGTCCAGCCCCTTTGACTGGGGAAGGCCGACCTTCGTCTGTCGGTTGACGACGAGTGGGGGACACCGTTTTCACGTCCACCTCTTCAGATAAAGAGGCACCTACCCTGGTGCAACTTTGAGGTCCTGTGCAAAGGACAAATACAAGGGTGAGAAAGCTTCATTTAAAGACTGCACAATTATTGGTTTGACAAAAATGGCTATAGAGTCTAGAAAGGGATCTACTTCCTGAATGGTAATAGCCCGCGATGCCATTCCACCTCTTCCAGTCTGTCGAAAAGATTTTCTTAGAGAAGGTGGGCCGGCACCCATATCCTTGGCTTTCTTTGTCCCTCTTATGGCAACAATCTTCTTCTTCCTCTTAAAAGTTGACTGTTGGGCCAGTTTAGTTGAAGCTTTTCTCTTTTGAGGAGGATCAGGGAGAGAAGAGTCATCTTTGATATTCTCTCTCTTAGGCACTATAGCAGTCGGCTCCCCAAGAGCGGCTCTTTGTCATGGTGCTGCGGCCGGCTCGACGGCTGGAGTGGCACTCTCCTTTCTACTGCCCTTCGACATCGTTCGGGCTCGTTCCACATTTATAGGAGTGGGGGCAAGTCTAGTCCCCAATACCAAACTCTGCTCACGATCATACCGAGGATAAAAGGTATTGATCTGAGTATAAAACTTTGCAGCGGCATAGAGGAGATGGGTCTTAAGCTTATCTTCGGGCAGAGTAAAAATCGCACTTGTGCATCCGACGTTGTAATAAACCCATGCATGTGCCCCATCGATCAAGCTTTCTATCGACTCCAGATGAGGGCTATTATTGCCCAGAAGAAGCTGACTATATCCAAATTGCCGCACAAAATGGGTTGGTAGATTAGGCTCCAGCTAGGTGTAGTTTATATTCCAGAGCACCAGATGAGAGAGCCTGATAGACTGGAGCCAACGGAATGCCCCAATGGTCAAGCTAACAGTGTGTGCTCCCTTATCTACTAATCTGTCCCCTACATTGCCACTTCCGGATAGAGGGGATATTTGAAGAACTCGTAGTTATGAAGGAAGCTCAAAGCCCTTCAATAAGCAGGCATTCCAGTGACGGCCCAGTTTGTGTCACGAAATCTTTGAAGAAAGGCATCTCATGCCAAAGAGTCCGCCACCAGCCTGACATTCATCAATTTGGGATAGTGTAGCACCAGCCATCCCATCATGTAATGAAAGGGGAGTCGGTCCTAGCAAAGTCTGTTCTACCTTCGGGGGTCACCGTGTTTCCAATAAATTCTCGCAGACCTCGATGGATGGCGCAGACCATTGCAGGAAGCAGGGCAAGCCGATATCCAAACACCAGCTTTACAGCTAGAAGTATCATACTCTGGCCCATCCTTTCGATAGACCCTGAACCACCAGGGACTACACAGTTGCAGATCCAGATCATCAGAAAAGCTGCCAGCACAGCTTTCTCCGACAACTTAAACTCAGCTTGTCAAAAGAAGTAATAAATCGAGGAATTCCCCTTTGGGATCATCACTATCATTAGTATCTGCTGCCCCATGATCTGTCATCAATTCCTCTATCTTGGACTTCGCCATGGGCTTGCAAATTGAAAAGGAGGCCGAACCTTCTCCTTCTTCTTTAACAAAAATATATCCCGTCCAAGATTTTGTATGGGGATTGGCCTCCTTAGTCCTGCCCTTCTTTGTGGTCTTGTGACAGATGAGGAAATGACAGAATAACTCCTTATACACGTCCGTCATCTCAGCGTTTTCTCTCTCCAGGTCTAAGAGTTCTTCATCACAAGGGACATATTCTTCGTACGGCTCTGTTTCCCAGGGAAGCTTCGATATCTCCTGCAACTCATGAAGAGCCAGACCAATCTCCGCATCCATAGTGAAGAAGGTACAGGTGTGATGATTGTACAACTCCGCCAAAGAGACAAACATAGGCTAATTTGTCTTTATGCCATATTGAGTGGCTCTAATGGCATAAAAAAGGCCGGCAGCCTTCAGGGTGGCTTCATAGGTTAAAAGTACCCATTCAGTAAGTTCACTCCAAAATGAAACGGGGTACCTCCAACCTTCCATCCGCAGCTTCCCTACAAGATACAAGCTATTCTTCGACATCATCAGATTAGAAAGGGTGTCAGCAGCATAAGGATGAAGGTCGGTCGGAATATCATTTTTTACGGCACCAGGGTGCAGCCCCCTTGTGGAATAGGACGTGGAGCCCTTGACACACTTAAAAGTGTCTTTCTTCCGATCACCAGAGTTAAAGTGTATCTTTTCGAAGACAACCCTATGAAGTTCAGGGGTTAGGTCCCATTTTATCTGTCTCCGTACAGCTAGATTGGTGAACGCCGGCAGAGGATATTGGCGATCCAAGGACGGCAACCATATCCTTAGGTTGTTAAACCTGACCACCAGAGGGTCTTTCAGGCGTATCGTCTTATCGTCCTCAAACCCCAGGCTATCGCCAAATAAGAAGTACGATCTCTTAAAGCTCTGCGCCCCTCCGAGCAAGAACTTCTCATCATTTATCATCTGCTTTAGGAATATCTTATCTTGTTCAAGCATAGCGATCATTCGCACTGAAGGCTGGTTCTGGCTGATCTTAAACTGAACATTCCTAATCATGGTAGTGACGAGGCTTGAACCAAGAGCTTGGCGAGCAGAGCTGAGAAAAATTCTACCGAGTTCCAGGATGACCATGTCAACTGCAAGACAGAGGGAAAAGTCAGACTTAGAATCTACAGAAAAAAGAGCTAAGTGCTGAAAAATTTCTATGCGCCTAGTTTCTATCCGTCCAAACAGCCTGTAGGCGTATAAGAATTTTCAAACATAGAAGTGTTCTGTATGGGTGCATAACACACAACAAATGTATGGGCGCTTATTTCTATGGGCGTATAAGAATGTTGAACAGAGGTATATTGCTTTCGGCGCATATCAATGGTTATGCGCCCAAGCAAAGAGAAGTCCGAGCGTCGCAAATTAATGCTCGAGACTTTGTTTAAAAGCATAGCCTCACCCAGAATAGGGCCTTGGACTAGCGTAGACATTATCGAAGGAGGAGAACCACCCGGTGCAGCCTCCTTGCCCTTAGCGGACTTCTTGACAGCCTTGGGAGACATGTTCTTGCAGAAAAGAAATAAAAAGTCTCTTGGAAGTTTTTGAGAAAAAGATAGAAGAATCAATTTTCTCTCTCCTCAAGGCCTATTTATAGGCATGAATGAGAAGTTATGCGCCCACATGGTCTATGAGCCTACGCAAAGACTCGTTCTTTGCACACTATGCACCTACTATTTTGCTGATATGGACTATGCGTAGACATCACATAAAGGATGGACCCCTTCAAATTCTGTTCCAATGAATCTGTCAGTTCAGATTTTTGAGAAAGATCTCAACAGTCATCTTTGACAGCTTGACAACATCTATGCGCCCAAAGAGATGGTCTGTTATGCGCCCACAGCGCCATAAGAAGACAGTCTCTCATGCTTCTTTCAAAGTATTTTAAACTCGTTCGAGTATTAAAAACTTTGAAGGGGGTCTAATAGAAGCATAAAAATATCCATACTATGTGCCCACATAAAGAAGTGACTATGCGCCCACATGTAGCAATTTTATGTGCCCATATATAGTAAATTCTATGCTTCCACATGATTTTTCCAGAGGTGGGTGCATCGTTGTCTTCCTACACTATACGCCTAAGTCAGAACAGCTCTACGACTCGGTCAACATCCACGATCAGTCATGGGCCGAGGCATGCAGCCACGCCAGTCTCCACGAGCAGTCGTATACCGAAGCATACGGCCACGTCAACCCCACGATCATCCAGTTCTTATGCGCCTATATCCTATGCACCCAAAGCAATACAATGTACCCACAGGGAGACCAGTGTATTCTCCACCTGTGTGCGCATAACAGTCATTTCAGTACAAAATGACTACAAATATAGGACATATATCTCTTCAAATGAACAGAACAAAGAGCATTTCAGAGCCAAATTGCTGCCCTTCTTGCCAGTGAGCCGAGAGTTAGCAATTTTCTTAGGTTTTCTCCCACTTTTGTAAATCGGAGTGTCAACGGAGTAAAGGAGGAACTGCCGCTCGATCTCCATCGTTCCATTTCCTAGAATTCTTTTTGTACTCAGGGATTTTCAGTACAGGATCTCTCAGGTGTACTCAATTTGTGGTGCCTTATGCTAATAAGAAAAGACAGTAATTTTTCTTTTATTTGTAAGTGTTCTATAGTAGGTAATGGTAAGACTTGGGTTATCTTAGTAGGTAATGGTTAGACTTGGGTTATCTTGGTATGTAATGGTTAGACTTCGGTTATCTTAATAGGTAATGGTTAGACTTGGGTTATCTTGGTAGGTAATGGTTAGACTTGGGCTATCTTGGTAGGTAATGGTTAGAATTTAGGTATCTTGGTAGGTAATGGTTATACTTGGGTTATCTTGGTAGATAATGGTTAGACTTGGGTTATCTTGGTAGGTAATGTTAGACTTGGGTTATCTTGGTAGGTAATAGTTAGAATTTGGATATCTTGGTAGATAATGGTTAGAATTTTGGGTATCTTTGTAGGTAATGACTAGGAATAGGATACTTGACTTAGATTTGACCATATTAGACCAAGGTTGACTATTTTGACTCAAAGTCAACTGTAAGTCAATATTGAACCTAGATTAGACTATGAGCCGACCAGAGTTGACCAGTTGACCAAAAGTCGACTTTGAGTCAACTATTAGCCAATTTGACCAAGAATGGACTAGGAGTTGACCAAAAGTCAACTATAGGTCAACCCTTGAACTAGTATGATCTAGATTGACTTGGTTTGACCTTGTTAGACCTAGTATGACTTAGTATGACTTAGTTTTACTTAGATTGACTTAGCATGACCTAGTTTGATCTAGTTTGACTTTGTATGACCTAGTGTGACCTAGTGTGATTAGTTTGACTTGGTGTGATTTAGTTTGACTGAGTTTGACCTAGATTTGCATAGCCTGCACTAGAAATTATGCCTAACACTATTAAACCCTATTTAACTCATATATATCTCATCTTTAGTTCTGTAACTTCATTCTGAGCCAGATTACACTGTTGACATATTTCTTCCGGATCTTAGGCGAGTACATTCTCTGATAGTATTTCTATTTTATGATATCGTCTATATTTCTTGTATTTAGTGTAGATATTCGGGTTCTCTTGACACATTGTTCACACGGATTGGTATTTGTCTGGATCCTGTTATGAGATGTTATTCCTTGTACTCCATGATATACCTTGTGCAAGACTCCTTGTTTCTTGTGCATTATGTAGACACGATTCCTGCGAAGGCTAGCTATATTCTCAAAGAATCCTGTGTTATGACGTGTCATGATTGGATCCACTATACTAGTCAGGAATGGGGGTGTTAGCGTAGATATATGATCAATACCCGCATTATATCAAGTATTGAACATTGAATAGTATTAATCATACACTCACGTATGATTAACCAGGCCAAATATTATATTAAGTTCCTAAGTCGATCACATGTTCAAACTAGTGCTAAACTCACATAGATAGTAGTTCATGATTTCTGTACATGATATATACTGTTCTCTTGCTCTTACATTCATTTACAGCCTTGATATGCCTTACCATAATTCATGTACATACCACTTTACTATGTATATTCTTTCTATTTACTGCTGCATTTTCAATATCGTCTAACTAGAACTGTTATTGGAGATTTGTGCTCGTTCCATCCTGAATGGATATGTTGACAAAATTTTATAGATTATGGCGAAGAAGAGTGTCGTACCTACTACGATCCCCATGACGTAGTTGGCTTAGACTTGGAGACCCGAGTTCAGCAAGGGTTAGCTCCAGCCGATGAGGCATTAGAGTATCTTAGCTAGATTAGTTTAGTACTGGACTTTGTCTCCAGATTACACTTTGGCATGTTATTATTTAGTCTTTGTATTTGAGATTGTTGACTCTGAGACTTTGGACTTGTATTATTTGTGTTGGACTTTCAGGATGATATTTTCATATTATGTTGCCGTTATCTTTCAGTATTATCTTTTCTTCTTAGAATTTGTGAATGAGTATATTATATTGTCATTGCTTGTACTCCATTCGGAGTTGACCATTCTCGATAGGTTTTGATATTATAACTATTGTTAGATAGTAGACCTAGACAGCGTTCTACGCTGTTTCTGCGGCATAGGATGGGACGTTGTCTCGCACTCGTACTCTTATTCTGGGTGCGGGTCGTGACATGTTTTTAGTGGTGGTCCATGCAGGTCAGAAGTCGCAATTAGTGCGATGTCGTAGTAGTGCTCGACTTAAAGTGCTGCTACGAGCCTGCTATAGGTTTAGAAGATATATGCTATAGGCTAAGGATACTCAATCACAACTAGGAATTGTTGAGAAGATTCCAGGGACGACCCTTGAGAATTTCATGATAAACTATCTCGAAATTTGATTCTAACTATTTTTTTCTGTTCTTCCTTGTCCGTGGTTGAATTTAATTCTTGGTGTTCATTGATTTTATACCAGAATAAACCTTTGGACTTATTTGCCTCGGTTATGGAATCTAGAGTCTTCCACAACCATATTAGCAGGCATGACGAAGACATAGGGTCTGATTTGGGATGTATTTCTCGAATTGTGGTAATATAAGGTTTTCGCAGCCAAGCATACGGCAATATAAAAATGTTAGGTACCACGATCTTAGAGGTATGTACCTTAGTTGCGGACCCTATGGTTTATTGCAACCATACTTACTGGCGTGACGAGGATTCCGATAACATGATTCTGGATAGACGGGTATGGTTATCTGATTATAGAATAGACACCTTATAGAGGGTACCCTAATATAATGGAGTTGGTATCAGTGGTGATGTTGCTTGGGTATCTTGGGGAAGAGAGTGGGAGCTAGGCCACCTGTAGCACAGCATCATGTCCCACACCAGCAGCAGGATATACCCCGCCAGGGCAGGGCTTTTGTGATGACAGTCGAGGAGACCCACACCGCAGGTAAGGGACTAGGAGGTTAGGTCTTGTTTTTTCCTTTTCCTGTTTCTTTCCACCCATTGATTGTTTGATTGCTTTCTTAGTACCTTTAGTTTGCATATGTGATGATCATGCTAGATTAATAGAAAACTCCATTGGAGACTACAACAATATGATACTGTAAAGACTAAAATCATGGATGTTTCTTCCCCTTCCTATAGAATTGCATGTTGAATAACTTTGGATAGAATTTAGTTGACTTTGATTGTTAGGGGCTTGACCTAGAGAAGAGTACAACTATTTCGAATTTCAAGGACGAAATTTTTCTAGGGAGGTAGGATTGTAACTCCCTGTTTTCAAAAGTGAGGGTAAATTTATCATTTTTTATATTCCTATATTTTTGTATATATTTATTTTTTATTATTGTATTTTGGGGATTAGTTTAGTCGGGTAGGAGTTTCGTCTAGTTTTGACTTGTGTTAGTGGTCCGGGTAGTTTAAACTCTAGTTGGGACCCAAAGATTAGATAGATATGGCCCACAAACTTATCTCATTAGGCTAGTGCATTTAGACTAAACCTACATGACAAGTTTAGTCATTTAGATAATAGAAACTTGACCCTTTTGACCCCAAACCTTTGCATACTCCTAGTTAACCATAGGGACTTGAAGTAGGAAACTTGGACATTTCAGAAACCCATTTAGGGCTCTAACTATTAAAGCCCCACTTCATCTTCTTTCTCTTTCCATTTTCGTTTCAAGCCCTAATTTAGGAGCTTTTTTCCCAAATTGCTCCTACATCCAAATTTCCTCCAAATTGAGCCAAATTCGTTCTATTCTCTTTCTCTTGGAGAGGAGAAGCCTCTATTGGGTAGCTAACAAGGAATTGGAAGGATTTGGAGCCTTGAAGCTTGGTGGAGAGCTAGATCTAGAAATTTTACATTGGGAATCCATCTTCCTTTTGGTATGAGCTCTCTAAACCCTTACATTTTATTTCATTAGTGTAACTACATTCATTTAGGACCCCTTTTGCATTAGGGTACCATTAGAGAGGAGTTAAGGCACTTCTCTTCCTATTTAAAGGTTTTTTCTATTTCATTTTGATACAAATTGGAAGAAATCGAATTTGTGACCACCAAGTGTTCGATACGTGTCCCCAAAGGAACTTTCGTATCCTTTTTGTGTCGAGATAGGTGTATGTATCCTAAATAGGATACGTGGTGTTGTGTTATGGTACTTTATGATATACATGGTTAGATTTGGGTATATACATATGTTTTTTTGTCCAAAAGAATCCAAATTCGTCATAATATTCATCCATGTTTTAAGTAGCCATAACAACTTAGAAATGTCACAACTCCTAGCTCAACACTCCTATTAATCTTCCATTTTTTTAAAGAACCGTATCAAAGTTAGCTTTCCAAATATGTATATTAATAGAACAAATTTGTCCTAAAACTTTCTGTAAAACTGTTTGAGTGTCAGCTGTCCGAAAGACGAACGCGTTCGGTGTTTTCGGGATTTCGGGAGCTTCCGGACATGAAAATGCCATCCGTTTGAAGTTTCGAAGAGCTAATACGAAGGGAGACGACATAATTTAATCCTAAAATTTAGTTAATAGGTCTAATAGTGTAGTATTGATTTTAAGTTGGAAATTGACTATACGACATAAGTATTTTGTGTATCCTATGAGCCTATGTAGTATAGATATCAAGTGAATATAGTTATCATAGGTTATCAAGAATATGTACGATATAGTACATACACACACACACACACACACACACACACACACACACATATATATATATATATATATATATATATATATAATATATATATATATATTAAAAATATATATATTTATTATTGTTAGGTAATATGTGTTTGTTAGCGTCTTGTAGAGAGGAGTGTGGGGGTTTGATGCTTGGAAGTATTTGTGTTTATGAGTGAGGGGGAAATTAATACAAGTTAAGTGCTAGTGTTTGAGAAGAGGATTTGTGTCTGTGTGTTTATGTTGGTAAGTGTGTTGTTGTGTCTTGGTTTGGATAATGTGAGATGTATAGTGTGTGTGAGTGAGAGGGGATGATGTATTGGTGAGATATGTGTCTTATGTTTGTGTGTTTGTGAGTGGCTTGGTTGTGTTGTGGTTGTTAGAGTGTGAGAATGTGAGTGTAGTAATGCTTGTGAGTATGCTTGAGAGTGGTGTTAGTTAATATGTGTGATGTCTTAGTGAGATGTGTTGTGTGTGTGTGTGTGGTCTTCATGGCTAGATATTAGTTAGTAGATGTTAGTTGTGTTAGATTTTTAAGTTAGAATGGTTGGTTAGAAGTTATATGTTAGAGTTGGTTAGTATCTTGTATTAAAGATATAAGTTAGGATATAGAGTGATATCTTGAGATACCATAGTGGTATCTTAGGATATTTTGGGTATTTTCCTATTACCTTAAGGTAATTTATTTACCTACAAGATAAAGGGGACTTACCTACAAGGTAGAGGGGGTTTACTTTATACTAAGGTATTGTCTATCTAATATTTTAGGGTGGATGGTTAGAGGATATATATTTAAGGTATTAGTTTTCCAACCAAGGTAATGGTTTACCTTACCTTAAGGTAATGGGTTTACCTTATTACAAGGTAAGGTATTGGGTTTACCTAGGTAACTAAGGTTAGATATCTAAGTTATTGGTTAGCTAGTAGCTTAGGTAGATACTAGATATCTAAGATTGGTATCTTGGTAGTTAAGGTATTTATACCTAGACTAAGGTATTGGGTTTTCAACTAAGGTATTGGTATTGGGATATCAATAGGGCTAAGGTATATGGTATCTTGGGGTAACATATAGGTTAGTATCTTACTACTATCTAGTATCTAGGTTAGTGTCTTAGGATATAGATGAGTGGGTATCCTACAATACATATGAGTATCTTAGAGGGTAAATTAGTAGGCTAAGGTAATGTCTAAGGTATTGACAAGGTAATGAGGATTACCTATAGTCTAAGGGAAGGTATTGGTAGGATATTGAGATAGATGATTAGATACTAGTCTAAAGTATTAGTAGGATCTATTAGCCAAGGTTAGTGAGTTATCTACTAACCTAAAGTAATACATTATTAAGGTAAGAGTATTACCTAATATCTAAGGTATTAGGTTATCTTGGTAGGTAATGGTTAGACTTGGATTATCTTGGAAGGTAATGGTTAGACTTGGGTTATCTTGGTATGTAATAGTTAGACTTGGATTATCTTGGTAGGTAATGGTTAGACTTGGGTTATCTTGGTAGGTAATGGTTAGATTTGGGTTATCTTGGTAGGTAATGGTTAGAATTTTGATATCTTGGTAGGTAATGGTTAGACTTGGGTCATCTTGGTAGGTAATGGTTAGACTTGGGTTATCTTGGTAGGTAATAGTTAGAATTTGGGTTTCTTGGTAGGTAATGGCTAGAATTTGGGTATCTTTGTTGGTAATGACTAGGAATATTATACTTGACTTAGATTTGTCCATGTTTGACCAAGGTTGACTGTTTTGACTCAAAGTCAACTGTAAGTCAATTTTGAACCTAGATTAGACTATGAGCCGACCAGAGTTGACTAGTTGACCAAAAGTCAATTGTGAGTCAACCATTAGCCAATTTGACCTAGAACGGACTAGTAGTAGACCAAAAGTCAACTGTAGGTCAACCCTTGACCTATTATGATCTAAATTGACTTGGTTTGACCTTGTTAGACCTAGTATGACTTAGTATGACTTAGGTTTACTTAGATTGACTTAGCATGACCTAGTTTGATCTAGTTTAACTTTGTATGACCTAGTGTGACCTAGTGTGACTTAGTTTGACTTGGTGTGACTTAGTTTGACTGAGTTTGGCCTAGATTTGCATAGCCTACACTAGAAATCATGCCTAACACTGTTAAACCCTATTTAACTTATGTATATCTCATCTTTAGGTCTGTGACTTCACTTTGAGCCAGATTATACTGTTAACATATTTCTATCGGATCTCAGGCGAGTATATTCTCTGATAGTATTTATGTTTTATGATATCGTCTATGTTTCTTGTATTTAGTGTAGATATCTGGGTTCTCTTGACACATTGTTCACACGGATTGGTACTTGTCTGGATCCCGTCATGAAATATTATTCCTTATACTCCATGGTATACCTCATACAAGATTCCTTGTTTCTCGTGCATTGTATAGACACGATTCCTGCGAAGGCTAGCTACCTTCTCAGAGAATCCCGTGTCATGACGTGTCATGGTTGGATCCATTATACTAGTCAGGGATTGGAGTGTTAGCATAGATATGTGATCAATACCCGCATTGTATCAAGTATTGAACATTGAATAGTGTTAATCATACACTAACATATGATTAACCAGGCCAAATATTGTATCAAGTTCCTAAGCCGATAACATGTTGAAACTAGTGCTAAACTCACATAGATAGTAGTTCCTAATTTTCGTCTATGGTATACACTGTTCTCTTGCTCTTACATTCATTTACAGCCTTGATATGCCTTACCATGATTCATGTATGTACCACTTTACCATGTATATTCTCTCTATTTACTGCTACATTTTCAATATCGTCTAACTAGAACTGTTATTGGAGATTTGTGCTCGGTCCATACTGACTGAATATGTTGACAAAATTTTACAGATTATGGCGAGAAGGAGTGTGCTACCTACTACGGTCCCCATGATGTAGTTGACTTAGACTTGGAGACCCTAGTTCAGCAAGGGTTAGCTCCAGCCGATGAGGCATTAGAGTAGCTTAGCTAGATTAGTTTAGTACTGGACTTTGTCTCCAGATTATACTTTGGCTTGTTATTATTTAGTCTTTGTATTTGAGATTGTTGACTCTGAGACTTTGGACTTGTATTATTCTGTGTTGGACTTTCAGGATGATATTTTAATATCTTGTTGTCTTTATCTTTTAGTGTTATCTTTTCTTCTTAGAATTTGAGATTGAGTATATTATATTGTCATTGCTTGTCCTTTGTTCGGAGTTGACCATTCTCGACAGGTTTTGATATTATATCTGTTGTTAGATAATTGACCTAGACAGCGTTCTACGCCATTTCTGCGGCGTAGGCTGGGACATTGTCTCGTATCGTGCCTTACTCCGGGTGTGGGTCGTGACAGGAAATAACATGAGTTGCTAAAGTGGCAATTGATGATGCTCAGCAGTCACAAATTGTAAAGTGTTCTAGGTCAATATTGAAGTCGACGTACTACGCAAGTATGCAACTATGGGTCATTTCAATCTTGCGGCAAAAAGGCTTGGTCAACTGACACAAATCAGTACTTTAGGGGATGGCCAAATCAAGAGCTTAAAGTGAGTGTATAATTTGTCATCCCTTACAACATGAATCGGGAAATATTGGTTACTAAATTCGTGGGTGTATTAAGTATTAACCGTATATGACTAAATGAACCAGTCTAGTATGTTTCAGATTATTTTTGTTGCAAGATGACTCTTATCCTTTAATCTCTTAAATCATCCATCTTCCCAAATGTTAAATTTTAGTGTATTTAGCTTAGCTTAACAATATGTTAAACATATGTGAGCTCTTGATAACTATGAAGTAGTTACATATGTCTGCATGCCGAATCTACATATTCTGAACCATTTATATATGAATTTAATCAAACCTTTCATTGCTTATATATGACCTTTTACACTTCAAACTCTTATTTTTCTTGATGGATGATACATGTTGTTTGGGACATTGAGCTGATCAGGGCATACTTGTATTCTTTAATTTCTTATTTTAACAAGAAATAAATAGAGTGACCCTCCTATATTTCATGAGTATTACATGGACTATTTCTATTCCGAAAATAATTACACAGACTACCCCTCTCCTTTATAAATTTTATAAAGCATGGGGGTGATTAGTGTTATAGGCTTCTATAGAAAATATAAATTAGAGGGGTGGTTCGTCTAATTAGTTTCAAAGTTGGAGTGGTTTCTATAATAAGTGTAAAACATGGGATAGTTGACACAATTTGTCCTTTTAACAAATAGGCTTAATTTCAACTTGATACCCTCAACTATTTTAGTTTTTCAACTCGATACCTTCAAAAAAAAATTGTACAACTTGATACCCTGGAAAAAATAGACAAAATTATCCATATCCGTCTCCCCTACTAAGTGGTAAAAAAAGAGTGTTTAAGGTATCAAGTTGAAAAACTAAAATAGTTGAGGGTATCAAGTTGAAATTAAGCCTAACAAATAATGTACTTCTCACTGCGTACATCTAATTTACATCTAATAGTTGAGGGTATCAAGTAGAAATGAAGCCTAACAAAATAGCGTACATCTAATTGTTTTTTTTTACCACAAACTCCTGTTTTTGTGAGCGGTTTGGTCCATTTAGTTAGGACAGTGAATGTGTCCAAGTATAGCTGATTCTTATTTTATAACGAAAGCTGTATTTCTCTTTCACTACTAAAATATTAGTATTTAGCGATAGACTTATCCGTCGGTAAATACCACATTTTCATCGCTAATAACAATTACCGACGAATTACCTACGAAAACGGTACGTTGATAGCTTTAACGTCGCTATGACAAATTCATCGGTAATCCGTCGCCATAGTGACGGTTTACCGACGGATACGTCGACCGAAAGTAGCGACGGATTAGCAACGAATATAAACTGTCAGCAAACTCTGCGACATATTAGCGATGGAATACCGACAAATTTGTGAGCCAAAATTACAAATTTTTCAGAAGCTCAGCGATGAATATTTATGTCGATAACTCATCTGATACGCTTTTGGTATCAGACAGAATATCAGCCTACAGAATTTTTGTCGGTGGTTGTCGGTAATCCGTCGCTAGCATACAAATTTTTCCAGAAATTCGTCGATAGTCCGTCGCTGGTCAGTCGCTAAGCTTCTCATTATTACCAGACTAAATGATGGTTCCTGCTTTGCTCAAACCTGTCATATATATATATATATATATATATATATATATATATATATATATATATATATATATATATATATACAATTATAGTAAAATGATATACAGTAAAATAAACTCTAATATATACACAAATTTGTCCAGCACCAATATATATATTAAATTGAACTCCAATATATATCCAAACCTGCTCAATCCATACAAACACATACAGTAGTTACAATATAGTACATATACACAAATTCTTCAATAATACTTAAACTTCCTAAAGTTCATACAAACTCATCGATCAAATACAACCAAAATCATACAAACATCAAGCTGATGGTGATGGAGGTGGCGGAGGCATAGGCGGGTCTGCACGCATATATCTGCCCTAGGACCAAACTGATGATCCGCTATACGTCCTTGGTAGGAACGCCTGCAAGAGTCGCCAGCATGACAAGAGGTGCCATGGTCGAAGTCGGAGCCGGTGTAGTAGGCGTTGTGGTCGGAGGAGGAGTCGTTGCCAGAGGCGGTGAGGTCGAAGTTGGAGCCGGTGCAGTGATAGCAGGAATCAGACCTGCTGTGTTTAGAACTCCGGTTACCTGGGTCATCTGACCCTGTAGGGCCACAAAAATTTGTATAATCTGCTGCAAACTGTAGATTTCGGTAGTAACGTCGATCTGTGTATCTACAGGTGGAGGTAGAGGTGGAGATAGAGGAGCTCTGGAATAAACGGACGGCTGGGATGCCAACGATCCGGTACCATTCACGCTGCCCCCTTTTCCTCTAATGACAGCTTGTATCCATAAGTCATTCCTCACAACCAACGTCGGTGGCTGACTAGTCCCAGCTCCTCCCTCGGTAACCCTCTAGCAGCAGTCCCTCACTCAGCTACTCTACTCTCTAAAGTCTCATACGTCGCCTATATTTATATAGGTGAAAAGATTTAGAGTTCATATTCATATTTTAGTTACTATTAAGTATTGTTATAGTTAGGGTCTCATATGTCTCCTATATTTATATAGGTGAATAAATCTAGAGTTAATATCCATATTTTAGTTACTATTAAGTATTGTTTTGGTTAGGGCCTCATACGTCTCCTAAATAATTTTCAAGACTTATAATGCTAATTAGGGTTATGATTTAGAGTTAATATTCATATTAGAGTTAGGACTAACCATTTAGGTAAAATAAATATAGTTAAGTACAAAGAAGAAATGTAATTAGATATAGGACTCGAAAAACTTATATAGGCTTTGGTCGCCCGATCATCTACGAACTTTCCATCCTTCTTTCGCTTATGGGTACGTTCGAAAACTTTAGGAAAGTCGATGACGTTCGGATCTCCGCCTGCCCTGGCGAACTAAATATTAAACATCAATTTATAACTAAATATTAAATTTAAATAATTGAAGAAATAACAAATAAAAATACTCACCAACCATCGATAATGCTCTGAAATTGGGATTGATCCACCCGTGTGGTGACCACCCTTAGCACGGACAGCCTTTGCCTTCTCGCACTTGGCCTTATAGGCCGGAGTGCCCATCTTCTTCTTCATCGCCTCCCAAAATTCCTCCTTCAACCACTCCTTGCGAAGATTACAATTAGTGTAGCCAACGCCATCTGGTCGTTGACCATATCCCTCAACCTCTTGCTGGTGATGAAATTGTAGCACTTTCGGATCGCCTGATCTCTGAGTGCCGGCCACCAGTACAACTTCTGCAAATAAAAACAAATAAAAATAAGTGAGCAAATATTTAAGAAATGTTGTAAACAAAGACGATATTATTTAGGCATACCACAAGCATCTCTAGCCAAATGAGTCGTATATCAAGTGGGATGTCCCCAAAGTTCAGATAGGGACCATGGAATTGACGATGCATTAAGTAGCCCAAATCTCTACCAGCCTGGACCGAAAAGAACCTGGAATTAACAAAACAATAGACAGGAAAGAACCTGTATCGGATTAATATCGACCGTATCGGATTAGTATCGGCCTATCGGTTTGGTATCGGTCGTATCGGATTGATATTGGCCTTATCGAATTCGTATCGTCCTATCTGATAGGTATCGGCCGTATCTGATCAGTATCGGTCGTATCCAATAGGTATCAGCCGTATCAGATTAGTATCGGCCTATCGGATTCGTATCGGCCGTATCATATCGGTATTGGCTGTATTCTTATATTATAGTATTGACAACCCTATAACACCATCTTAAAGTTAAATAATATTTTGAATAATATTCGGATATCATAATCCAATATTAACGGATTCGATATCGTAATATCCGAAAATATTAGGATATCATATTCCAATATCACGAATTTTGAATAATTTACGATAACCCAAAATCCTAGCTACTGCCATGAATCTAAAACCCTAGCTACTCCATTTTGTCCTTATTCAAAACCTAGCTAATATTTAGAAAATTAAATTACAATGTCATAATTTTTGTGTCCAAGTATATGTTAGAAATAATCTAAAAATTATGATATATAACTATAACACATAATATAAATATAAAAAAATATAGCACAATTAAAAAAATTACCCGATGAGGAAGGGACAGAGCTCGAGGAGGAGGGAACCGAGGAGGAGGAGGGGGCCAAGGAGGAGAAATGCGTTGGTCGTCGGGGAAGGAGCTCCACCTGCACTCATTTTTGTTTGATCTCCTGCTATTGAACGTACACCCATTTTATAAGAAGCAACTGAAAGTAGGACAGTTGCGTACTAAAATTTGATCAATGTATCTTCTTTAGGTAAATTGGTTGCAACTTCTCTCTCAATGATAACAGCTCGTTTATGCAGTTTTTTTCTCGAAGCAGCTTAAGTTTTCAAGTATTCGTAGGAGATTGCAGCTAGCATTTGCTTGGGAAATAATAGAGTTACAACCCACCTACAACCAAGGGCTTACAACCAGCCACGTGGCCATTTTCTATTGGTTATAGGAGGGACCGAATGGGGCCGGGTGGAACCATGTTAGCAGGGGGTGAGTGGATTGTAAGAAGGTTGTAAGGATTTGGTAGTAAAGTTAGCATTATTGTAATGTTCTAAAAATTGGACCGATGATTGAACCAAAATTATTTTGTACAGATCCGTTCGGGGTTCAGCCGGATTCAAATAGACCCTTTAACTGTTGCAACAACTCACTTTATACACAAAGTAAATCACAATCTCATCCTTATATTCCTGCCAACCTCTTATCCTTTCCCATCCCATCACTGTCAACCTAATTTCTATGTTTGCAGCACGCAACCTACTGACACACACCACCCACTCATCGGAACCCAACGGTCCCTAGATCAGCGTGTGATCCGGACCGGTTCACCCACGGACCGGCCCGAACCTGCCCAAGCCCGCAACCCCAAAGCCCGGCCCTGGCCCGCCCAAGCCCGTTGCACTATCGTTCCGGGCTGGGTTCAATAAATCGAGCCCAAGCCCGACCCGGACCGGACATGCCCGCTTCTTTTTTTTAAATTAAACGGTCGCCCCGCGCTGGCCCGACCCAGTCAGGCTCGCTCGAGCCCGGCCCGGACTGGCCCAGGGTGAACCAAATTTTTAAAAAAAAACTGAATCTTTGGCCCCCCATTTACCAAAATACCTCCACTATTTGACCGCCTTATAATCGTTTTAAGGGGCATTTTGGTCATTTTGTCCAAAATGACCAAAACCCTTTACAACAACTCAATTTGCAGAGTAGGGGGTCATTTGGCTTTAAAAATCCTATAAATATGTCATGAATCATATTTTTCAAACACAAACAATTCATTCCATCAAAAAAAATTTCAAGATCACAATAAGGTTTCAAGAAATTTGTCCAAGCAATTCTGGCGATCTACGACTTTCCGATCAAGCAATTTCGGCGACTTCCACTTTCTAATTTTTTTTAAATTTAAATTTACAAAATAGTTTTATTTCCTCTATCTCTCTTTTTTTTAGAAAAAAATTTTTTTGATTAATTTATTTTTCGGTATCCTCCATCTTTCTAATTGTTTCTCTATGTTTTTTTGTCTTTTTAAAATGGCCGAACAAGGTTCAAACCAACCTTATGATGCTTTTGAAATTTATAATACTTTTTTTGAACAAAATTTTATTCCTAATGATTTAGTTGGTTCACCACCTGAAGTTGCTAGCAATACTCGAAATGTTGTAAAGAGAAAGCAAAAATCAAAGATTTGGGAATCTTTTGTTATTCTTAATGAGACTAAATCTTATGGCTCACTTGTTCTAGATCAGAAAGGTGAACCAGTTCCGTACGCGACACAATGCAAGAAATGTTCCCATATATTCAAATGGAAGAGGGGAGGTGGGACGGGCACAATGTCAAGACACTATGATACCTGCTACGTACTGAGCTCAATTCCGACGACCTAAACTCATATAAGTTTTGGAGGCACTGTGGGTACTTCAATGAGTATGTTTTCTTATTCAGCTATCCGTCATAAAACTGAATTCACTAAATATATTATTGCTGACGAACTTCCATTCACTTCGGGTGAAAGTGAATCTTTATATGATTATACCATAATTTCTTTAAATTCATGTTTTAGTAAAGTTACTAGAGGCGCTGCTAGAAAAGAGGCTAAGAGACTCTTTAAAGAAACGAGAGTTGCTTTAAAACAAACATTTTTGCATGTTAGTAAAATATCTATTACTTCTGATATTTGGACAAGTAAACAAAATTATCCTTATAATTGTATCACGGCACACTACATAGATTTATAATGGATGTTGCAAAAGCGCATCGTCTATTTAAAAACTTTGGAATTCTACACACGGGCTTTGCAATTGCAACTTCTATTTCAAAACACCTGCGTAACTTTGATATTCATAATAAAATATTATCTGTATCTTTTAATAATGCTAGTAATAATACTTCTGTTATAAATTCATTGCAGTTACTCTTTCAGCCTATTTTGGTAGGTAGATTATTGTATGTTAGGTGTGCTTGCCACATTATTAACTTAGTTGTGAAAGAATGTCTTGAATTTTTTAGTACACATTTAGAGACTCTTAGAAATTGTTTACATAGCTTGAACACGTCTCCAAGTAGACAACAAGCTTTTAAAGCCGCATGTGCACATTTTAGTATTCATTTTCGAAGATTTGTTAAGGATGTACCACATAGATGGAATTGGGCATATTTAATGTTGAAATTCGCAATTCCCTTTAAGGATGCTATTACATATTTTTGTAATATGGATCATAATTTTGAATATCATGTAACTGTAGATGATTGGGTAGTTGCTTCTTCTATATGTAAATTTTTAGAAACTTTTTACAATGCAATATGTACTCTTTTTGGTGTTTATTATCCTACTTCTTGTTTAGCTTTACGGGAACTTTGTAACATGTCTTACTTGTTTTCTAAATATCGAAATGTTCAAAATTTTGACTATGTTGTAAAGAGAATGGAAGCTAAATTAACTAAATATTGAGGTAATGTACCTCTTTTATATTGTTTGTCTTCCATTTTTGATCCTACGATCAAATTAGAGGGTGTAGATACTTTGTTAGATGACTATGTAGAAAACATGGAACTTAAACTTATGGACTTGAAAAAAAACTAAAGGTAGTGTTGGAAAGATTAGTAATATTTTATAAAGAAAATGTTGTGTCGACCCGACCAACTCAAGCGAGCACTAGTAGTAGCTTTGGCTTAGCCGACCATGCCAGTCGTATACTAAAAAGGAAGAAATAAAGACACTCTTCCCAACCCACTCAAGAGTTGTCTTTATATTTAAGTTCTTATGAAGAAAAAAATGAATCTTCAAATCACTTCACCATTTTAGAATGGTGGAAAAAATACGACAAAAGACTTCCTGTACTTTCTATAATAGCACGTCATCTACTAATGGTCCCCATGTCCACGATAGAATCGGAGTCTTGTTTTAGAGTAGGATCAAAGATTTTGAGCGTAAAGAGGAGCCGGTTGAAGCCAAATATCTTGGAAGCTTGTGTATGTATTCAAGATTGAATTTTAGCAGATAAAAGAATCCAAAACAAGAGAGATGAAGCTGCTGACATCAACGAGCTGGACTTCGAATCGCTTACAATGGGTGAAGTTTCTGGAACCGAGGAGGAGGAGGAAGAAGAATGACTCAAATGTATGGAAAAAAATCAAAAAAAAACTTTAAAACTAAACTTAAAAAAAACTTGGAAAAAAACCTTAAAAACAAAAAACAGAAAAAAACAAAAAACAAAACAAAACAAAAGAAAGAAAGAAAACTTGAAAAACACAAAATTACTAGAAAAAGACAAAAAACGAACAAATAAAACTTAGAACAAAAAAAACTTAAAATATAAAAACAAATTAATCAAAGAAAAAACAAAAAACCCTAAACTTAAAACAATTTTCTTAACTCTGCCTATGACAAGCAAAGCTTGCATTGCCAGTCCCAAGCCCGAATAAAAGAGAAGGAAAAAATAAAAGAAAATAAATTAAAAAATAAATTAAATTAAATTAAAAGAAAACTTAAAAAGAATAAAATAACAAAGTAAACTTAAAATTTAAAAAAAATATAAAATTTAAAAATGAAAACCGAAAATCATAAAAAAATTAAAAAAAAATAGAACGGACCGGCCCGAACCCGCAACCCAGCCCACCCGCGAACCAGACCGGCCCGGCCCAGCCCAGCCTTACCCAAGCCGGGTCACTGGGCCGAGCTGGGCTCAGATCCTTCGAACCGGGTCGGGCCAGGCCCGGCTCGCAGCTGCCACCGGTCCGTTCTGGTACCAGACCAAGCCCGGTTGGACCCCTTTTTTTTTGGGGGGGGCGGTCCGGCCCGGGTCGCACCTTGATCCTTAGTGAGCCTTCTCCTCTATAAACTGGTGTTCAATACAAATTCTTTATAACTCCCAACCGAGAGAAGTAGAACACCCCTCCTCTACTTCCACTCCCAACTTCTTCTTCTCCTCCAAGTCTTCTCATCCAGACTTGTGCAGCGAGTCATTTTCGAACTATTGCAGCCAAGCGTGTACACTCGAAGCAGCACCGTGTAGCAGCATTTTGACCAGTGCTCGAGTAGTGAACTGCTTTAAAACCATAGTAGGGTTGCAATATAGATCCAACTTATTTTAAGTTTTGAATATTTTTGAATATTTTTAAACCAAAAAATTGGCCGGTTCAAATGAAATTCGGTTCGAACAGTTCATCGGTTTAATTCAGGTTCTAAAAAAACCGTAGTTTTAAAAAAATACCAATTCAAGTCAGACCAGACCGATTTTTTGGTAAAATTCGATCAAACCCGATCTAACCGTCGGTCCGGTCCGGGTTCTGACAACACTGCATTATTGCATTTGCTTTGGCCTTTTTGTAGTATCATGTCCTGTACTACGTCTGATACTTCCCCTTCTGAGTAATCATGGCTTCAAGGTTTATCAGCATTATCTAAACGTGTATTTTCATAGTTCATTTCATAATCATCCCTTAATTATTTGTCCAACGTTGCAATATTTTTATTTAATCTTCAGTTTCCAGTCTGTTGAA
This sequence comes from Iris pallida, assembly GCA_029216955.1. Classification (NCBI taxonomy): domain Eukaryota; kingdom Viridiplantae; phylum Streptophyta; class Magnoliopsida; order Asparagales; family Iridaceae; genus Iris; species Iris pallida. Next base: position 9,122,868 of record JANAVB010009400.1, on the reverse strand, counting down.
TCCTTGATGGTTCTGGAATCTGGACAAGTTTCCAACAAGCTTAAACTATGCCTTCAATACAACTCTTCTTACCTAGAATGTCCCTAAAATTATAGCAAATATTCCAAAGTTACGGCAGTTGGATTGAGATATAATCTGAATGATTTTAGTAATCTAATCTGAACCGTAGAAGAAGAAACTATCCAACTACTGTAATTTTGGAAACATTTTGAAATAATTTTGGAAATATTTTAAAATGCTTAAACGAAATTTCGATCCTCTCTCTCTCTCTCCCTCTCTCTCTCTCTCTCTCTATATATATATATATATATATTTGTCGATAAAAACCATTGGCATTGAAGCTATAAATATAACAAGGATCGAACATATAACTTTGAAACCACACTAGAAGGGAAAAGTACATCAAAAGCAGACAAAGTTCCAAAAACTGATAATAGGGCGAAGTGAACAAAGCATTCTTTTCTCAACGGTTTGCTTGGCAACTCGCTCAATCTCATCCTTCTTCTTGATGGCGTAGCTGTAGGAAACAAAGTGGATGATATCACAAAAGAAGGATATTTGATTAGTGGACTGAATAAATAACTTTGTTTTCTTGCTTGATTTTTTTCACCCCAACCATTTGCTTACATAGCTATTTATAGGACTCAAGATACATCAAGATGCATTAATAACAATGAACATGACTCTTAGGTTTTCTAAATTCATTTATGCATGCAATAATGAACTTTTACTCTTCCTAATGAATTTGACATTCTAGATACATCCATGTAAGACAAATTTGGTTTACATCTCCAACAATGCCTCCCATAAACCAAATTTACTTTTGACTCCTAAAGCATCGATATTTTTCTTGAAGGCTTGTCCTCCTAGAGATTTTGTAAATATATCTGCAAGTTGTTCTTCTGTTCTGCAATATTCAATGTTAATTTCTCCTTCATGAACAAGCTCCCTTAGGAAGTGAAATCGCATGCGAATGTGTTTTATCCTTCCATGTAGTACTGGATCCTTTGAGACAGAGATAGCAGATTTGTTGTCACAAAAAATTATTGTTGGTCCTTCTTGCTTGAACTTCATGCTTTCTAGAACACCTTTTAGCCAAATACTTTGGCAAGCTGTAGAAGATGCAGCAATATACTCCGCTTCTGTGGTAGAAAGTGCCACAAATTGGCTGCTTCTTTGAACTCCATGAAATTGCTCTGCTACCAAGGTTGAAGACATAACTAGAAGTACTCCGAGAATCAGCAATACTTCCTCCCAAAGCACTGTCAGTATAACCGACAAGTTTGACAGGAACATTAGCTTGATAGAAAATGCCATAGTCAACAGTTCCCTGGACGTACCGTAATATTCTTTTGGCCGTTTCCAATGATTAGAATAAGGCTTCTCCATGAATCGACTTACTAGACTTATTACATACACAATATCTGCTCTTGTGGTAGTCAAGTACATCAAATTTCCAACTAAACTTCGGAACATAGTAGAATTAACAAGATTGCCTTCACCATCATTACATAATTTTATTCCTGCTAGGCATGGAGAGGAGACTGGATTTTCATTCTCTATCTTAAACTTCTTCAAGATTTCGTTTGCATAACTTTCTTGTGAAATGGAGATACCTTTCTTGTACTGATGAGCCTCAATACCAAGGAAATGGTGTAGTTCTTCCAAATCAGTCATTTCAATTTCTTTCATCATGGAAAGCTTGAATTCCTTCAGCATTTTTATATTATTTCCTGTGAAGATAAGATCATCAACATAAAGACTTACTATAATAAAGCTTCCATCTGATCTTTCTTTTGTGTAAAGAGTGTGCTCATATGGACACTTCTGAAATCCATGCTTCTCAAAGCATAAGTTGATACGACTGTACCAAGCCCTTGGTGATTGTTTAAGGCCATATAATGCTTTCTTCAATTTGTAGACTGTCTTCTGCTCCTTTCTTCACAAAACCAAGAGGTTGCTCAAGATAAACCTCTTCTTCAAGGATGCCATTTAAGAATGCCGACTTCACATCCATTTGGAATATTTTCCAACTGTTTTGAGCTGCAAGAGATATCATTAGTCTAACAGTTTCAATTCTTGAAATAGGTGCAAAGACTTCTGTGTAGTCTTCTCCTTCCTTCTGCTTGTATCCTTTTGCTACAAGCCTTGCTTTGTACTTGTTGGTTGAGCCATCAGGATTCTTCTTGAGTTTGTACACCCATTTCGTACCAGTTGGAATCTTGTGTGGTAGAAGATTTGTGAGCTCCCACGTATCATTCTTCTCAATAGACTTTATCTCCTCCTTCATTACTTGCCTCCAAGTTTCTTCCTTCTTTGCATCTTCAAATAAATTGGATCTTCTCCTGTAAAGAAAGCAAAATAGACAGTATCATTTGATTCTACTTGCTCAGTTGAGTCATAAAGTTCTTGTATACTTCTTATTTTTTTAGGAGGTCTTTGATGCACATCTTCTCTTGGTGGAGTTGGAGATACAATTTCGGTTTGAGAGTCAACTTCTTCACCGTCTTCTATAAGAGTATGAGTTGTACTTGTATCACCTTTATAGGTTGAAGCTTCGTCAAATCGAACATCTCGACTGATTACAATCTTCTTTGTTGCTGGATTGTATAACTTGTAGGCTTTGCTTCTTTCACTATAGCCAACAAATATATACTTTTCTGCTTTGTCATCGAGCTTGGACCTTATAGCATCAGGAATGTGTGCATAGACAATGCTCCCAAACATTCTTAAGTGTTGAACACTTGTCTTCACTCCGTACCATGCTTCATGAGGTGTAATGTTTTGTAAACTCTTCGTAGGTGATCTGTTTATTAAGTAAACATCACATGAAATAGCTTCTTCCCATAGAGCTTTGTCCACCTTCTTTCTACTGAGCATGCATCTCACCATGTCCATAATGGTACGATTCTTTCTTTCACAAACACTATTTTGTTGTGGTGTATATCTGGCAGTTAGTTGATGCTTTATTCCATGATCTCTACAGAACTTTTCAAATTCATTTGAAATATATTCACCACCACGATCAGTTCTCAAAGTTGGTAAATAAAGGCCAAAAAAATTTTCAACTTCAACTTTGAAATCTTTAAAGGCTTGAAAAGCTTCAAATTTTTCTTTGAGAAAATAAGTCCATACTTTTCTTGAGTAATCATCAATGAAGGAGATGAAATATCGATTACCTCCATGAGATGTAACTTGCATTGGTCCACATAAGTCTGAGTGAACAAGTTAAAGTGGTTTCTTGGCTCGAAAAGTGGATTGCAACGGAAATGTAGATCTATGAAGCTTCCTGATTTGACAATCTTCACAAACATCATCCGAGGAATAGATTTGAGGCAGCCCTTTGACCATCTTCTTTGCCACTAACTGCTTCAAGCTTCCATAATTCAAATGACCAAACCTGTCATGCCATAGTTTGGAGCTTCTACCATCAATGCTACTGAAACATGACAAGTTAATGGTCTGTAGTGTTAGAGGAAACATATTATTTTCTAAAATAGCAATCTTTGCAATAAGTTGACTGTTCTTCGACAAGAAACAAGCATTGTTTCTGAAGTGAATATCAAACCCTTTTCCTAAGAGATGACCTGCACTTATAAGATTGCTTTTTAGTCCTGGAATGTAGTATACATCTCCCATCTTCTCGATACTTCCAGATCTTGTTTTGAAAGCAATTTCACCAACGCCTTCTATTTTGTATGCTCTGTCATCACCAATCTTTACTTGGCCACGGTCAGCTTTTGTTAAGCTTGTAAATAAATTCTTATTTCCTGTCATATTCTTGCTAGCACCGCTATCAAGATACCACAAATTATCCAGGTCACATTATCAATGAATGCTGGAAAAAAGAAGCAGGCTA
>JANAVB010009400.1:9099009-9114009 GCA_029216955.1 Iris pallida | reverse complement strand
CAACGCTCACATATTTGAGAACTTGATCACCAGAATCAGGAAGAAACTTGAAGGGTGGCATAATGCCACATTATCCCCGGGCGGCAAGATGATCCTCATCAAACATGTGCTCACATCGATCCCCATCCACACCCTGGCTGCGTGCTCTCCGCCTAAGAAGGTTCTTGATTCGATCGAACAGATCTTCTGTAACTTCTTCTGGGGGCATTGCAACGGTCAAGACAAGCATCACTGGACTAGTTGGGAATCTATGGCTCGTCCCACCGTGGAGGGGGGGTCTGGGTTTTACCAAACTAACCCACATCGTTAAATCTTTCTCAATGAAACTATGGTGGAAACTCCATACGAGCAAGAACTTATGGACCAGGTTTATGAAGGTTAGGTACTTCAAACACATGCACCCATCAGTAGCCATATCCAACAGCAGATCCTCGGCAGCTTGGTGTCGTATCCTTATCGGTTGCGATCTCGCCGAGCCTACGATGAGACTCCAATTAGGAGCCGGCGAGTCGGACCCATTCCTGGAGCGATGGACCGGGGACAACTTAATCCCTAGTCTCACGGAGACCCCGAGAGATAGTAGAATCAGAGACTTGTGGGACTACACAACTAACGAATGGAACTGGGACATTATTCGTGAATGGGCCGGTTATGAAGCGGAAGACTGCATCCGCCAGAACGGAATTACTCTCGGTTGCGATGATGATGTGCTTAGGTGGACGCTAAAAGCATTCGGGGCATTCTCGGTGAGGTCGGCAAGGTCCGCTGTCCAAGGGATCGGACAGCCGCATCGTCCCATTGCGCACTATTGGCAGACCTGTATCCCCAGGAAGTGGTCCATACTCATATGGAGAGTCATCAGCAAGAAACTGCCTACCGACAAGATCCTCAACACCATGGGGATTAGATTAGCGTCAACATACAATTGTTGTCCTGATCGTCAGATGGAGAGCATCGACCACATCTTTTGTCAAGGGACCCTAACAGGCAATACTTGCAGGACCATCTATCAGCTCTACAACATTGAGTCTGGTGGTGGACGCTTCCACGATCTGGCGACCGCTTGGGGTTCTGCCTCCCATGGCCACCAGATCGTCGCAGCGACCGCCACGTGGGTGATCTGGAAAAATCGCAACAAGGCGAGATATGATGGTCACCAATACTCAGCTGATCAGCTCATTCAAAAAGTTTTTCGCCAATGCCGTAAATGGAGCACCCATTGCTTCCACAGTCCTAGTGCATTCTGGTCCTCGAGCCACCCCTAGCCCTCATTGGTTGAGCTCCTTCCATCCCTCTTCGATCCCTTTTGGTTGTATACTTGTTTAGGCTTTGTCTTTTGTGCCTTGTATACTTGGTCAGTCTTCGACATTTTGAGCCTTGTTTAATAAAGAGAAGGGCGTTTCCGTATATATATATATATATATATATATATATATATATATATATTTATATATATATATATATATATATATATATATATATTTTATATATATATTTATATATATATTTTATATATATATTTATATATATATATATATATATATATATATATGACAAGAAACCCACCCCCATTTTATTTATATCAAGGCAGAAAATGCTGAAGCCTTTACAAATAAGCGCAAAAGTAAGACAAAAAAGAACGAGAAAAAGGCTGTCTCATGATCCGCAAACAAAAGTCAGGAACACAAGGAGTGCCAGAAGTCCTCTTGTCCATGTTATATATATATATATATATATATATATATATATATATATATATATATATATATATATATATATATATATATATTTATATATATAACCAGAAACCTACCCCCACTTTATTCATATCAAGGCACAAAATGCTGAAGCCTTTACAAATAAGCGCAAAAGTAAGACAAAAAAGAACGAGAAAAAGGCTGCCTCCTGATCCGCAAACAAAAAGTCAGGAACACAAGGAGTGCCAGAAATCCTCTTGACCATGTTTGTAGTATCTGCTAATTTTGTGAGTCTGTCGGAGAACCTCCCTGATAAGTTGGTTGGACGAGTACTGGTGGCCTTCATATCTGAATTTGTTACGGTTCTTCCAAATGACCCACGTGATGGCGGCTGCAATGATCTGGTGGCCGTGAAAGGCATTACTCTAAGTGGCAAGAAGACCGTTGAAGCTCCCACCGACCTGATCATGTCTGCAACGATGAGAGAGAGCGTTCTAGACCCTTACAGGTAAGTCTCCAGAGTATAAAATATGGTCAACCATTTTAGACTGTCTCGTTGTGCAGCAGTGACACGCAGATGCTAAGCTGAACCCGATGGTATTGAGAGCATCGTTCGTGGGGAGCTTCTTGCAAAATTCTCTCCACATCAGAATAGATCATTTTTTAGGAATGCAAGACTGCCAGAAAGAACCAATGATGGGGGAATGTACCCCATATTCCGCGAGCAACCCTTCTAGCTGATGCAACCGAGAAGGTTTCGTTGGCCGAAATAGCCCACTACAGAACGTTTGGTGCCGTACTAATCTTCAAACCAGCGTCGAGTAGCAACTCTGCAGCCTCTTCCCCAATCCATTCTCGAATACTTTTCCAGTTCCAGTCGCCCAAGAAATCCCATATATCTCTGATCGTACTGTGGGTAGGGCGGTCAAAAATGGAGAAGGAGATCATCCCCGGACCAACGTTCGAAGAATAAAGATGATTCGCCTGATCCCAACTGAAGACGGATCATGGGTTCAGCGATGCTTCGCCCATAAAGGATGCGGCGCCATGACGCAGAGGATCTGCAGTTGAAATTAGTGGTAGACGGATGAATGTGCCTGAAATATCTAGCATTCATGAACCGCACCCAGATATTACGGCTCACTTGGAGCTTCCACCACAGCTTCATCGAGCAAGCATCAATAACATGCAACAGCCTGTAGAAACCGAGGCCTCCCTCCTCGGTTGGTCTGGCCATGATGTCCCAAATTGCCCAATAATGCTTGTTCTTTCCGTCACAGTAGCCCCAAAAGAAGTTGGCAAAGAGGTTTTCAATGGTGGTGAGCACCTTCTTGGAAGGAGAGCATGCGACTAAGGTGTATATAGGGATAGAGGAGAGCATGTCTTGAATCAGAATCATCTTCCCTTCCGGCGATAATGTAGCATTGTGCCACCCTTCGAGGTTTTTCCTGATTTGTCCACCAGCCCCTCAAAGATACCCACGTTGGATCTGTCGTACACCAACGGATACCCTAAATAGAAGAAAGGTGGGTACAGAATAGAGAAGAAAGTAATTTGGTAAGAGCTACGGAGTGTTCTCTATTGGTCTTGTGATGAGCGTAGATGACACTCTTGCAAAGATTGACGCACTGACGAGAGCATTTGGCATATCTCTACAGCGTGTTGTGAACCACCTCCATAGACCCGATATCGCCAAAGGAGAATATAAGGATATCGACAGCAAATGCCAGGTGGGTGATGATCGGACACCCGCTAGAGGTATAAATATGTTAAAAATTCAGAGATCCGACCATTTTGTTCAGATTTCCACTCAGAGCCTCCACAGCAATGATGACGATGGTGAAAGATAACGGGTCTCCTTGTCTGACACCACGGCTAGATTTGAAGAAGCCTTCAGCTTGGCCGTTAACAACAGTGGAGAACCCTGAATTACTGATCGATCTCCACACTATGTCAATCCAGGTCTCCGAGAACCCGAAGGCTCTAAACACCCATTTCATGAATTGCCAGTCTAGCCTGTCATATGCTTTTTCTATGTCAAGCTTGATAGCAATGTTCCCCCTAGAGGGAATTTCATGCAGGTGAACATTTCTGGTGTCACGACCCGCACCCAGTGTAAGGTCACGAGAAGTGGGTACGTCCGGCCTACGCCGCAGTGTCAGCGGTAGAACGCTATTCTAGGTCACAATCACAACTATCACAAAATGATATATTCTCCAAATGGAGGATAATCATAAGAGGATACAATCTCAATCACAAAACTAGAGGTAGATAATCAGCACGATAATAGAGATATGAAATCCATAAGAGAAATACAACAGAATGAAAAGTCTCTGTGTTATCAACACCATAAACAATATCTCACTACAATCTCAAATGTCTCAAGAACTAGATATTAAGATAGTCTAGACTAAGCTAATGGCAAGTCATCAGCGACTACTAGATCCTGCTGAGGGTCCAGGTCACCTGTGTCAACTAGGCCTGCTCCATAGTAAGTATCGTAGCAATCTTTATCATCTGTAATATTTTTAACAGGTCCAGTCAGGACAGGAACAAATATATATCTCTCACACAGATCATAACATGAAAAGAAATATGAAACAAGCTATAGAATAATATACATGAACTGCTGTAAAGAAATAGTAGAGAGACTGTAAAAAGAAGAACATGATATAGTAGAAATAGATATACATGATATAGATAAGAAAACTAAATTAACTACATAATTTATAGCACATGTTTGGTTATGTAAACAGGCTTAGGTTATACATGACTTTAATCTAATTTGGAGTTGTACATGATAATGGTGTAGATCACATAACCAAATAAATACTCCCCATACTCTAATCAGTATACAAGGATCTGTCTAGGTTATGTTATTGCACACGAAAGTAGTGTGTCACAAGGATAGCTAGTCCACATGAACACTGGGTTATACATGAGGGCTCACATGATCATGAGTGTACATGAATGTCACATGAGTATACATGAATAAATATGAATACAAAGAGTAGACGATGCACATGATAAAGTACATGAGCACAATATACCCGATGTATCCGAGGGGATAACATCGCATAAAGAGATCCATATAGTACTAATCTGTGATAACATCGTGACAGCAACAAGTAAAGTAGTCTATAACAAGTAAACATGTCCAAGCAAGAATGAAACGGTTAGAGAATGTACTCGCCTGGCAATCCAAGCTGCTGATGAGGAAGTGTAACTGAACTGGAGTGATGTAATCCTATTTTAAACAACCACAAGTCACAACAAGGTCTAAAATATCATAAAAAATGCCTACAATGCAATTCTACATGATTCTAGGTCCTTCTAGGTCGAAGTCAACCCTTGGTCAACTCTAGTCAAACTTGGTTAACTCTGGTCAAACCTGGTCAACTATGAGTCAACTAGTCTGTTTACTAATTTTTAGGTCAAGCACAAGTTTCCAAGTCATTCTAAGTTTATTTGAGTCAATTTGGATCAAGTTTGACCCAAAGTTGACTTTTGTCAACTTGGTCAACTTGCCAGTCAACTCGACTAATCTAGGCTCATTGGTTGTCACAACCTGCTTCCGAATAATCAGACACGAGTCGGACACGCCCAGCCTTTGTCGTTAGACACGACGAAGTAAGCTGTACCAAGCTAGGGAAATCTAACCAGATAAATATAAATATGCACAATCACAGCATCTAAAAACGTTCCCAGAAAGATCACCATGATCCACGAATACATATATCATGAAGGTACCAGAGTCAATAGGAATGAAACATGCTATGAACTCTAAAAACAATATCTATGAGTAAAGCTAAGTAGTCTAAACCTGAAGCCTCTAGCTAAGTCATGTCTCCATCCTGCTCAGCTAAGATCCCGGGCTCTGGCCCATAAAGTAGAATAATATCCTGCAAGTACACCTGCAACATATCCTAGTCAGGAGGGGAGCTAAGTATATCCAAGGAAATGAACATGAACATCATGATATGGAACTGGATACAGGAAAAATATAAAGTACGAGAAATGAGAACATGAAATGAAACCTGAACATGAATACTGAAAAGTAAATACAGGGAACATGAAATGAAACCTGAACATGAAATACAATAATCCTGACGTGTGTAATATATCGAAATACATCCAGAGTGTGTGATCGGCTTGGGTAGATTCAGGGAACATGAAATGGTACGGCTTCGGTCCCGCGTGCACGATGTGGGGCCTAAGCTATTCACATGAATTGTAACTCGGGTTTGATCACACATCTGTAGTATTTTCCCTCCCAGACACAAGTAAACTCATGAAACAAGATAAAAGACAAGATCGTGCAATATCGTATCAACAAGAAAGTACAAGCATGAATATAGAAAACTACAAGACATGAAGTAATAGAAAATTCTGAGGAGTATACTTGCCTTACTCAGGGTAATCAAGGGTAGAGAGAATGGAGGTAGATGTCCACCTGTTTAATAATATAAGTTGGTTATTTTCTAGAACTACTATTCTTCTCTTAATTATAACTATCTATAATGAGGTACCTATAAATTAAGACAAGATGATACCCTAGAATTTATATAATTTGTTAACAAAAATTATTTACAAGGAAAGTAGTTTGTTAGAATTATAATTATTGGAATTATTCCCCTTAAATGTTTTTAACAACTCTTAATAGATAATAGGAGAAGTAAGATAAATTATGAGATGACAACATCATACTTGAATCTACTTTCCATATGCTTAGCTCAAGTTGGCAATCTATGATACACATTCTAGTTTAGAAATACTAACTTGGTTCAGTCCAAATTGGTCCATGCAACCACCATAATTTAATATTAATAATTTGATGAAATATAGCAGACCCTTGGTTCTAAAAGACTTCCGGTCATCTCAATGTAGAAATCTGCATCACTCACTACTACCCCCATATTTTCCATACATTCGCCATGATTACAACTATCACTACAAATTCAGTTCATTGAAAGAATTATATAGAAACCAACTTATACAACTCCTTAACATTCAAATCCCACAGTAATGAATAACATAGTGTTCCCAACTGTTCTAAATTCTCAGACTATAGCTTCATCCGAGCCTCTCCCAACTCCAGAACTTGCTGTCACAATATCTAAATATTCCAAACCAAGCTTAACGACTATACTCCGGTCCAAACTCATACTTAGCATAAACTAACTCATAATAAAAGACACATGAAAGGTCAGAAACTTCAAACTAATTTATCAAAGAACATAACCTGCACATAACCTTGACCTCCAATGGTCATGATCCCCCTCTCCAAGTTCGAATATTCAGAGAAGTAAAATATACGAAACAACTTAAATAAGAAAATTACAACCCAACTAAAATTCAAACAATGTAAGAATTTGCTATGTTTATCCCTACTCCTGTCAATCCCTCCACATGAATCAAAGCTAAACACAACAGCAACGGGTCACGCACGGAAACCGGACAAGAACCCACGCACCTAGGACACGGACGCAACCCGGACACGAACATAGATGGCACACACATGCGAACACGACACTTCCTGTACACCACTAGACACAATCAAAATCTACAGAAAGTACTCCACCACTTCACAGCATAGTATGGAAATTACCTGAAAAGAAGTGTCCTACTAGAATGAGGACCCGATCCAAGTATCGAATACAGCCCCCCGCGTTCTTCTGCTAAGAACAGGGCCTGATCAAGCATTTAAGCAAACGATTGGTGAGCATGATCCCAGAAGGATCACTGATGACTTCCCGAGCATAATTCGACTCAAAAATTCTCAGAAAAAAAAAGAATTCAACAAGGAAAAATCAAGAATTTACTCACAATTTGATAGATGCTACAAATTGATCTCAAAATTCCTACCGATCAACAGATCTGAACAAATTTCCTACACAAGAGTTCAATCGTCGAGAAGAAGAAGAACTAACTCATCAAGAATCGATTAAACCTAACCCAAAGCTAAGAATCAAGGTTGCTAAGGACAGATACTTACTTATGAGATCTGGATCGGAAAGGACGTAGATCCACTCGTCGAAATTAGTGATGTACAACCGCTGTCGTCGATTCTGCAGATGTAGAAGTGATCACACACCGCAAAAATGAGTGTGTCGTCTAGCCGTCTCGAGTAACTACCGCCCGTTGTCGGTTGGAGACAGAAGTTCATGGATTGGAGGAGAATTCGACAGATCGTCTCGATCTAGATCGCAGTCTTCCCGTAATGAATCGGTGGTTGGAAGGATCGATGGAACCTCACAGTTGTTGTCACCATGGTAGAAGCTCGTCGAAGATCCGCTCGCGTGTCGTCGGTCGGAAATAAAGATTCACAGCGTTGCAATCGTCGACTTCTCAATTCACGGCATCGGGAAGAAGAAGCTCTGTCACTTGGAGGACGACTCGCATGCGCGCTTTGCCGGGAAGAGTCGTCGGTCGCCACGTGCGAAATTGCCTCGTTGTCGCCGGAAAGAGCTTGACACGTTGTCGCTGTCCACTGCTCGGAAAGGAAGAGGTCGTGAGCCATCTAGTCACCGGAGTGGCAGAGAGACCACCGCTACCACCATCGCCATCACTAGCTTGGAAGATTTAGTGTTAGGGTTGACAAAAATTGCGAAAGAAGAAATTTGGGGAAAGAAATAATGAAGAAGGGAGCTCAATTCCTCAGAGCTGAGAATGAAATGGAGTCATTCCCTCTCTTCCTCTGATTTATACAGACAAGCAAAATGGGGAGGTTTTGCACTTAGGTCATTCCACATTCTTTTAATTGCCATTCTAACCCAAAGTTTGTTAGAGCGATAGAAGGGTTGTTGGGATCTTATTGGAATTTCTTGTAGAACACTCTAGGATTAGTTGTAAACCTTCCTTCTCTAAGCCTTTTAATAAATAAATATTTCTTTCATAAAATATAGAGACTATTATTGATCATAAAAATTAATAATCTACAAAATTAACCGAAATAATTATCTCTAAAATTCTAAAATAACAGGAAATTATCAAAGTTTAAATAATCCGGGAAAGCGGGGTTACAAATCTACCCCCTTAGAAATATTTTGTCCTCAAATTCAAAGGTACAGCAAGATACAGAAAATGATACAAGGTTTTAAAATTGGTTAGGCACGAGTATGAATACGCTCAATGTTTCATCAAATTTTTTGGAACGATTTAGCATGTCAAAATAAATAAAGTGGCCCGATTTGAAAATGATCAAAAATTGGTCATCATGAAGTTAAACAAAGTTTAATTAAGACTATGCACGATAATTTTAGACAGGGAGTTGAAATAACACGATGTAGCAATGATCAGGAATCAAACAGGTACGAAGTGGAATAACGTTTTAATTATGACTTAGAAGGGTAAAACTATGAAGGCACGATCTTCTATACATGATTTAAATTAAAGTTTACCACGTTTGAAAATAGTACAAAATAGGAAAATCACGGTTATATAGTCATGACCAAAGTTTAGGTAAAACACGATCAAGATCTAAGTACGATTAATAGAAAAATCTTAGATGGAATCAAAATAAAACAATCAATGTTTGTTGAGAAAACCAAATGATCCAACAATAAAACGTAAGAAGAAGCAGCTATACAGCTTGACTGAAAAGACGTATGGAATCTACCAAGGAGATATTTGTATCAAATCAAGGTGGATATGCAAGGATTTGTGATTCTCAAAAATTAATAATCATACGAAAAGGGAATATAGTCTCTATGGTATTCGAGAACATATAGATATTTGATGCCACTTTACTTTGAATCCTTGCCCCGCCAGTGTATGTCTGGCTGCAGTGAACTTTCGGTTCCATGACTTAAATAACAATATGTTACTGAATAACATATCAACTTTATCCATTTTCAAACAATTATTAACGAAGCAACTCAAGAGATCTAAATGTGGAGAGTTTTAGGAAAAAGTCTCAATAATACCCGAAAACCTATGATACCTGAAATCACTTCAACTTAGAGTCCCTGTCTCGCTAGTGCGCAGCTGGCTGCAGTGAACCCGCAGTCTCCGTAATCCATATAAAAGGCTGCACAGTGCAACGGCCATACTCCAGTAAATCATCGAATAGTCTCTAAACCTTATCCATGGGAATTTAAAATTTTAGGAATTCAAAATGAGTTCCAGTAGTCTAAGTCAAGATAGAAGGTGATGTTATCTGCCTTTTAGAAAACAAAGGGGTTTCACTAGTCACCGAGAAGCAACAAGGATCCAACAAGGACTAGTAGGTACTAAAAAGGGACAACCAAGAGGATTTTAAATCTCGAACAGGGAGTGAAGTTTCAAGTAGTAACCGGGATCTCAAATGGCAAGTAACACTATATAGGGAACACGTCAAAACCTTATATTTAGAAAACGAAGTTTTCAAACAATGTCTCGAATAGGGACTGAATTTCAAACAACGTCAATTAGAAGCGAAGGTTCAAACAATGTTTCGATTTGGAACAAAGTTTCAAAATAAATTTCAAGTAGGAATAAAATCTCGAGTAGTACAAGTTTGATTAGCGAGCAAAATATTAATAAGAAATAGGAAATAAGTATCCATGAAACAAACAAAATCTTGGATAGGAGACAAGGTCAGAACAACGTAGTGGACAAACAACTCTCGAATAGAAAATCAAAGTCATGAATAGGAAAACAAGTCTCATATAGAGAACGAATCACAATCTCAAATAGAAAACGGAATCTTCAAACCATCAAAGGAATCCTCAACAATGTCCAGAATAGGACGAAGCTTAAACAAGGTCTCGAATGAGGAACAAGGGTTCGAAATAAAATCTCGAGTAGGAATTAAATCCTAATTAACACGAAGTTTGATGATGGAACAAAATTTCTAAATAGGGCCAACTTTAGGAAACAAAGTCATGAATGATGAATATGCAAACAGTATCGAATAGTAGATTTCAAACAAATATTGCATTGTGGATCTGAAACAAGTTTACCGAATAGGAAACAATATCTCGAAATAAGTTTCGAACATCAACCAAGGTTTCAAAATAGAAAATAAGAAGTTTTTAAGAAATGATCAATATGAGGAATTTAAGGGAAGACTGGATTGCGAATCAAGATATATGGTTTTTCCAACCATACAAAAAAAGTCTTATGTCTTCAGTCTGTCTTCAGTATTTCTCCGGGATTGGAATCACTTCAACTTCTTCAGCTGTCCTGACGTAGGCTGGTCCCTGCGGTAGTGCTCCATGTGATTGCTGAATCTGGAGAGACGGGTCTCCTTGATGTAGTCCTGATGCTCCTCGTGCTTGTCCTTGGGCAGTGTGACCAACGGCCTCCGGACAATCCTTGACTTGATGGGAAGGCGATCTGTAGTAGAAGCATAACCTCCATCTTTTATGGCACTTGTTGTACTGGTGTCCTAGGCGGGTGGTAGAAATTATAATTGGTTGCTGGCTGGATTTAAGTCTGAATCTTCAGCTAGTGCTGGAGTGCAGGGCCTCTGATAGGAATATACGACTGTTGGCGTGCTGGCTGGTGAGATCCTGATGCTCCTCGGCCTTTGTGATCCGTAACTTGCTGGCAATCTTTCATTTGGTAGGCAGAAGATCTATAGGATGGGCAGAGTCCAAGTCTTCTGCGGCACTCCTCAAAGTGATGTCCTGGATGGCGGTAGAATGCACATTTAGTAATTGTCTGAATTTGATGATGCGGCTGAAGAAGCGATGTCTGCGTATGACAACGCTTTGCAGGTTCAGGGTAGTTGTTGTCTTCGTCATAAGTCTTCATGTCTCTCATGTGCTTCAGCTTCCTATATCGTTCTGTTGTCTATGCTGCATTATGGATCAGAAGAGTCGGATCCTCCGAGGCTTAGATGTTCTTCAGTGGCGGCTCCAGGTTCTCGATCTGCTTCTCGGTACGAGATATGCGCTCGGTGTCGGAGAAATCTACGTGTCTGAGAGTCTGGAAATCAGAAGTCCTTTCTGGCTCGGAGAGTGTATCCACAAGTCTGGCTTGGAAAAGGATGGCATGCTCCCTCTGGTTGTCAAGGAACACTTCAAACATCTCCGTCAACTACGTACTATCCATTGGGATAGTAGAGTGATAGAAGGTAGTGGGAGCTTAAAACCCTCAAGTGTAGGTGGATCGACTGTTCCGGTGTCGCATGCTTTTGAACTATCTGAAAAACAGAAAACTGTTAAAATCCTAACCTAAAAACAACAAGTGTTTATAGAATATCAATATACCCGATGTACCTGATTTCCTATGCTGTGATCAAGTTTTTCTAGTTTAAATCAAGTCCCCCAATAGTACTCTAATACCTAGGTACTATTAGGATAGACCTGCATGGGCCACCACTGAAAACATGTCACGACCCGCTCCCGAATAATCGGACACGAGTCAGACATGCCCAGCCTTCATCGTTAGACACGACGAAGTAAGTTGTACCAAACTAGAAAAATCTAACCAGATAAATATAAATGTGCACAATCATAGCATCTAAAAATATTCTCAGAAAGATCACAATGATCCACGAATACATATATCATGAAGGTACCAGAGTCAACAGGAATGAAACATGCTATGAACTCTAAAAACAATATCTATGAGTAAAGCTAAGTAGTCTAAACCTGAAGCCTCTAGCTAAGTCATGTATCCATCATGCTCAGCTAAGATCCTGAACTCTGGCCCATATGGTAGAACAATATCCTGCAAGAACCCCTGCAACATATCCTAGTCAGGAGCAGAGCTAAGTATATCCAAGGAAATGAACATGAACATCATGATATGGAACTGAATACAGAAAAAATATGAAGTAAGAGAACTAAGAACATAAAATGAAACCTGAACATGAATACTGAAAAGTAAATACAAGGAACATGAAATAAAATCTGAACATGAAATATACAATGAACTTGATGTGTGCAATATATCAAAATACATCCAGAGTGTGTGATCGGCTTAGATAGATTCAGGGAACATGAAATGGTACGACTTCGGTCCCGCATGCACGATACGGGGCCTAAGCTATTAACATGAATTGTAACTCGGGTTTGATCACACTTCTGTAGTATTTTCTCTCCCAGACACAAGTAAACTCATGAAACAAGATACAAGACAAGACCATGGAATATCGTGTCAACAAGAAAGTACAAGCATGAATATAGAAAATTATAAGACATGAAGTAATGGACAAATCTGAGGAGTATACTTGCCTTGCTCAGGGTAATCAAGGGTAGAGAGAATGGAGCTGGATGTCCACCTGTTTAATAATATAAGTTGGTTATTTTCTAGAACTACTATTCTTCTCTTAATTATAACTATCTATAATGAGGTACCTATAAATTAAGACAAGATGATACACTAGAATTTATATAATTTGTTAACAAAAATTATTTACAAGGAAAGTAGTTTGTTAGAATTATAACTATTAGAATTATTCCCCTTAAATGTTTTTAACAACTCTTAATAGATAATAGGAGAAGTAAGATAAATTATGAGATGACAGCATCATACTTGAATCTACTTTCCATATGCTTAGCTCAAGTTGGCAATCTATGATACACGTTCTAATTTAGAAATACTAACTTGGTTTAGTCCAAATTGGCCCATGCAACCACCATAATCTAATATTAATAATTTGATGAAATATAGCAGACCCTTGGTTCTAAAAGACTTCCGTTCATCTCAATGTAGAAATCTGCATCACTCACTATTACCCCCACCTTTTCCATACATCCACCATGATTACAACTATCACTACAAATTCAGTTCATTGAAAGAATAATATAGAAACCAACTTATACAACTCCTTAACATTCAAATCCCACAATAATGAATAACATAGTGTTCCCAACTGTTCTAAATTCTCAAACTATATCTTCATCCGAGCCTCTCCCAACTCCAGAACTTCTTGTCACAATATCTAAATATTCCAAACCAAGCTTAACGGCCATACTCCTGTCCAAACTCATAATTAGCATAAACTAACTCATAATAAAAGACACATGAAAGGTCAGAAACTTCAAACTAATTTATCAAAGAACATAACCTGCACATAACCTTGACCTCCAATGGTCATGATCCCCCTCTCCAAGTTCGAATATTTAGAGAAGTAAAATATACAAAACAACTTAAATAAGAAAATTACAACCCAATTAAAATTCAAACAATATAAGAATTTGCTATGTTTATCCCTACTCCTGTCAATCCCTCCACACGAATCAAAGCTAAACACAGCAGCAACGGGTCATGCGCAAAAATCGGACAAGAACTCATGCACCACCTAGGACACGGATACAACCTGGACACGAACATAGATGGCACACACACGCGAACACGACACTTTCTGTACACCACTAGACACAATCAAAATTTGTAGAAAGTACTCCACCACTTCATAGCACAGTATGGAAATTACCTGAAAAGAAGTGTCCTGCTAGAATGAGGACCCGATCCAAGTATCGAATACAGCCCCCCGCGTTCTTCTGCTACGAACAGGGCCTGATCAAGCATTTAAGGAAACGATTGGTGAGCATGATCCCAGAAGGATCACTAATGACTTCTCGAGCATAATTTGACTCAAATATTCTTAGAAAGAAGAGAATTCAACAAGGAAAAATCAAGAATTTACTCACAATTTGATAGATGCTACAAATTGATCTCAAAATTCCCACCGATCAACAGATCTGAACAAATTTCCTACACAAGAGTTCAATCGTCGAGAAGAAGAACTAACTCATCAAGAATCGATTAAACCAAACCCAAAGCTAAGAATCAAGTTGCTAAGGACAGATACTTACTTATGAGATCTGGATCGGAGAGGACGTAGATCCACTCGTCGAAACTAGTGATGTACAACCGCTGTCGTCGATTTTGCAGATGTAGAAGTGATCACACACCGCAAAAATGAGTATGTCGTCTAGCCGTCTCGAGTAACTGCCGTCCGTCGTCGGTTGGAGACAGAAGTTCATGGATTGGAGGAGAATTCGACAGATCGTCTCAATCTAGATCGCAGTCTTCCCATAATGAATCGGTGGTTGGAAGGATCACTGGAAGCTCGCAGTTTTGCTGCCATGGTAGAAGCTCGTCAGAGATTCGCTCGTGTGTTGTCGGTCAAAAATGAAGATTCACAGCATTGCAATCGTCGACTTCTCAATTCACGGCATCGGGAAGCAGAAGCTCTGTCACTTGGAGGACGACTCACACGCACGTATAGCCGGAAAGAGTCGCCGGTCGCCACCTACGAAATTGCCTCGTTGTCGTCGGAAAGAGCTTGACACGTTGTCGTTGTCCGCTGCTCTGAAAGAAAGAGGCCATGAGCCGCCTAGTCACCGGAGTGGCGGAGAGACCA
>JANAVB010009400.1:9091509-9096509 GCA_029216955.1 Iris pallida | reverse complement strand
AGCCGCATGCACAGTGCGGGCTGAACCGTGCGCGTGAGATTTATCTGCACACGCTTCACGAAACGACGTGAATTTTACGGGCATTTGGGCAGAGGCTGCCCCCACATGCTCATAAAATTTCACATGAAGCAAATTCCTGTGCGTCGAGTTACGACGCTCGGACAACAGGGCATGCACTGGGCCGTGCACGGGCCTCGTGTACGCGTGTCCGTGTCCGATTCGGACGCTAAAATCGTGTCAATTTCAAATCTGTCTTCACAAAAGTTGTTACAAATAATATTAGCAAGGTAATCGTGAAAACATAATCGAAAAATAACACTTTTCAGTTCTAAGTGGCATTTCGTCGAACACGTGTTCTATAGGACCGACACGTGTCCGATACGTCTATCAAATGAAATCACAAACCTACCAAACTTCATGCACAGGTTTGGGATAGCTATATGGAAGCTAAAATGTAGAAATTTCAGAAGGAACACTGGTAAAACGAGGTTTACCTATTGAGAGTTGGAATGTCATTGAAAGTGAATCCTCGAGCGCTTTTACGACCAATTTCTCCCAAGAAAACGTCTCCAACTCATTGCTAGCAATGCTCCAGCAAGTTCTTCTCCTCCTCACGGTCGCAACGTAATTCGTTTGACACAAATCGGATGCCGAATGAGAAAGTTAGGGTTTTGAAGAAATAGAGAAACTTGGGTTGATCTTGTGGAGGCTGTGTGATTTCTACACAATGGAAAGGGGGGCTGCTGTGCTTTGCCGGCCATGTATGGGCGGTATTAGGGTTAGGGTTTAGTCATGGGCCAATCACTCTTAAGTTGCTAAAAATGTGACAAAAGGCTTTAAAGGCTTATAAAAAATGACTTAAAAATCATTAAATAATTCTAAAAAATAGATAATATTTCTAAATTAAATATAATAAGCCAATAATAAATCTAATTACATTATTAGGCTTCTAGACAAGGTTGACTAAGGTATACCATCATGGTCCTATCAAAACACCAATCCAAACCACATAACAATCAATTTAATTAACATTTTAAAATAAATTCAAAATAATACACAATGACTAAAATACCCTTAATTAGAAGAAGTGAGTGTGATTGGTAATTAGGTTTCGAATGTCATGGTTAGTCTCTAATCATGGTTAGCTAAGGTTAACCGACTACAAACACAACAGCAATTAAAATATTATAAATTAATCCAAAAAATAAAATCACATAATTACCAAAATATTCCTATTTTAGAAAAGTGATGGTTACAAATCTACCCTCCTTAAAATAATTTCGTCCTCAAAATTAAAGTGGTCGTACTCCTTCTAGGTCAAACCCCCAACAATCATAGTTTTAAGAAAGCTTATCTAAATTATGCAGTTGGAAAGATATCATACAGGGTTATGGCAGGTAGTATCAGTCTGAGGTCTCATCATCTAGCCATTATACTAGATCAAAAGTAGTCATAAGGTATCAAAGCATACAAACAATATGGTAGGGTACGATAATCATCAAGACAGGATAAGGTATAGGTCAAGAACTCACCTCTAATAGGTCTGGTAGCTGGAACTCTCTCCTGGAGATAGGCTTCGACTAGGGGCAAGTGCAGTAGGACAATGTAGCATCCTGTGTCCAGCTTACCCATATAATAGGAACAATCCTAATCTCTTCCTACAGTTCTTTCATACGTGCTCGGGCTTCTTACAGAAGGCACAGGTAGGTACTCGCTCAACTGGCCTCTGCTGGACAGAAATCTGAACTGGATGGGCTGGTCTAGGCTGGAAGCCGGGGTACTCCTGAGGCTCTGGGCATATACTGCTCCTCGCCCTCTTGGGGCTAGGCGCTTCTTTCGAATGCATGTAATCCCACAACAGTTGGATACTGAGACTCTGCTCTCTCATAAGCTCAGCCTGAAGTCTCTGTACCTCCAACACATCCTGAAGAAGTCTGTAAATCTGATCCCCATCAGGAATAGCATAGAGTACCACTCCAGGAGGCAAAGGGAGGCTCTCAGTCTCCGGCTGAACTATAGCCCTCTCCTAAAGGATAGGAGATGGAGGAAAACTCTCCAGTGAGTCTGTTAATACCTCCTGAGCAATGGAAGAGGAAAGTCCAATCTCGATCTCATCCGAAACTGCAGCTGTGCACTGGGGACAGACTCTAGTCATGGGTGCCATACTAGAAAAAGATAAGGAAAATAATAAATCATCGGTTGTAAGGCAGTCTATTATCCTATATGAACACTAGTAATTATCAAAATAACAACTAGGAATTAACTATATAGGGTTACTATTTTTAAGATGATCAAAATCAAAAGTTTAAAGCACGACTGCCAATAGCATTAAAATCCAATCACGATATATATAAATGAAAATTTAGTCTCGACATGATCTAAGTTGATCAATCTCTGGGTGAATCAAGATTTGGGCAAGAAGGGGAACAAGGTCATCAAAGTTTGAGCACGAGCATCCAAGGATGGAGATCTAGGTCATAATTAAATTTAATTCAATTGAGTATGACCCATGATATTTGTGGACACACACAAAAAAGTGGAAGAAAATGTTGTCTTTTCTTTTTTTGGCACAAGGCACCACAAATCGAGTACGCCTGAGAGATCCTATGCTGAGGATCCCCGAGTACAAAAAAAATTATGGGGAATGGGAGATCGAGCGGCAGTTGCTCCTTTACTCCGTTGGCACTCCGATTACAAAAGTAAGAGAAAACCTAAGAAAATTGCTAACTCTCGGCTCACTGGCAAGAAGTGCAGCAATTTGGCTCTTGAAAATGCTCTTCGTTCTATGTTCTTTGAAGAGGGATGAGGCCCCCCTTTTATAGTCGTTCTTGAGCTGGAATGGTGTTATGCGCCCACATGAGGAAACACGCTGGTTTTTATGTGGGTGCATAGTCCTGCTTTGGGAGCATAGGACGTAGGCGCATACAGGCTGTAAGATCGTGGGTTGGTCGTGGTGTTGATGTGGCTGCGTGCTTCGGTGCACGACTGCTCCTGGAGACTGACGTGGCCATGTATTTCGGTGTACATTTTGATCTTGGCTTTGACTGAGTCAGGTTTGGGCATATAGCCATGTCTCAGGCTATGTGCCCTCCTTTCGGGAGAGCTAGTCTTGGGCGCATGAAGCTTCACTGACTTGACATATGGAGCTACACTTGACTTGGGCGCATGGAGCTACACTGACTGGGTGCTTGGAGCTACACTGTCTTGGGCACGTGGAGCTATACTGACTTGGGCGCATGGAGCTACACTGACATGGTCGCATGGGGCTTCATTTTCTGAAAAGTTTTCATGCTTCTACAATATTAATATGATAAGAAAAGATTTTTATGTCATATCCCATATTCTGGATGATATTCTTGGCCTGCCAACTATACCGAAAAAGTTGTATTTTTCCAGAGTCATAGTCAGCTTATGTGTTGTGCTTGGAAGAAGTAGAGTCTGGAACGAACTTTCTCTCGCTAATTATACGACCGAAGACGATTAACTCTTCATCTTTCTTTCTGGCTGGAACGATGAAGTAGAGGATATCTTCAGGGTAAACTTTTTCTCGCAGGTGAGGTATTGTGATCGGCATGCAGAGGTGTGGTCCTATATATGCCGTTCTCCAGAGCGTATATCGTATCTATATAGTGGTTTACAGATTGATAGACATCGTAGTAATTCAAAATAAACCTTTACTAAGAAAATACGCAAGTTCTTCTTCAGGGATAACATCATCCGCTGAAGGTACATTATTTTGAGTATTGATATACTCATTGAGAGGATCATCGTCTGGGAGAGGAGCCACAGTCTTGGCCGAGTTCACCACGTAGGGTAATTCTTCAGGATTGGGGGGACGGGCATCAGTAGGTTCCTCTCGGGGTGTCTTGCTGAGAGTAATTGTCAATGGTTTGACCTTGACATGGTTCTTTTTTTACCCAGATTGTGAGAGGCTTCGGAGTACCTTTTGGAGTAGTAGGTCCTTTGACTCGGATAATCAGGGGACCATCATTGGAGGATGGACTTGCTTTAGCTTCATTGTCAGCTTCGTTGCCGTCATCCTTGGGGGGCTGAGATTGGTAAAGTATCGAATCCCTATAGTAAGCTTCGATGCCCTTAAAAGATCGACATCAACAAACTCCATCTTCACGACACCGTTGCTGTTGACGTACTTGAAGTACTGGTGAAGTATGGAAGGGACGATCATGTTCTCATGTATCCATGGATGTCCCAACAAGACATTGTAGGTGTGAGCACCCTGAATTTCGGGTTAATTTTTTTCATTTTATTTTATTTTCTGATTTATTGGTTTCGATAAATAATTTATTCTGTTTAATTTTCCTTAAGTGTACTCTTTCATGCCATTGATATTTGGAGTATCAGGGATGTTCAACTCTGGAAATCTTCTTCATGAGTTTTGGAGTGGACATGATTACCTTCATGACGGTATATAGTGTCCCATCCAAACTTGTTCCCTTGTGCTCTTTTTGCTTCGCTGAACTTCGGGTCGATTTAGACCATTTGAGTATTATTTATTCTTCCACTCTTTCCTTGATCATTTTCAGCGCGTTACCATGACTTTTAAATTGGGAGCGCAAGACCAGTCAGTTTCTTGAAACCAACTCTCATTGATGATCTACTCGAGACGCTCGTCACCCATGACCTTTGTGTCCCACTCAGACACGTTATTTTGAGCTCCATTTGATTCGTACAACTTTTCGATACGTGACCCGATTTATTTCACTCCACAGCGTCATATTCATTTTCCACTTGATTTGTGGGTCCCCGTCGCCAAAACCTGTCAGCGCCCAACTATGGACATGGCCCACCTGAGCCTACTGTCCGCCGCCACCTCCTCCGTTGCCGAGCACGCCGTGCCCACCGCCACTGGCCATACGAGCCCCCTCAGTCGCACCTCCGTGCGCAGCCCCGCACGGCGAGGAGAGCAACAGCGTGCGACAGCAGCATAACGCGCGCGCATGCAGCGCTGGCTGCCGCCGCCGTGGCCGGCGAACCCCCCC
>JANAVB010009400.1:8984140-9067728 GCA_029216955.1 Iris pallida | reverse complement strand
ATATTATATAATATATATATATATATATATATATATATAAATTATATAATATATATATATATATATATATATAAAATATATATATATATATATATATATATATATATATATATATATATATATATATATATATATATATATATATATACATATATACACAAGTCTATTCAAAAGGAACTTTATATATATAGACATATCCTAATACATACACATATATGTATAGGGGAGAAAGAATGTTGGGTTTACGAAGGGAAATTGAAAACTTAGATCAAAGAACCCAATATCTCGACAATACTCATCACAATATATATATATATATATATATATATATATATATATATATATATATATATATATATATATATATATATATATATATATATATATATATGAGCAGAGAAATGGTCGGTCGTAGGGGTAGAGATGCCGCCCCCTTGCTCGCCACTTCCCCTCCCCTTCTCCTCGTATGGCCGGCCGTTTGGCCGGTCGGCCTGCTGGGGCTGGCCGCGCCTCCACCCTTCCCCGGTGGCTTCTTCGTCTGGGCTGCAGCCCGAGGTTTCCCGAACAGCTACCCCTCTTTCCACCTTCCCCCTTCCCTCCTTGGCCTCGCCGTCCCCATCGGCGCATTCGGGTCCGTCGAGCTCGAAAATGGAGGCCAGGTCCCTCCCCTTCGCCTGGCCTGTCTTCCCCCGCTCCAGCGCGCCCCCCGCTCGCCCCTTCCCTCGCGGTGGTGCCCCCCTCGTTTGAGGCGACCCGCCCGTCCTTGCGGTGGCCAAACTTGGCCACGTCCTCCCTCAGCCCCCCGGCTGAGCCCTCCGACGGTCCAGAGCTGGCCCCACCCTCCGTTTCCCCCCAGCGTCGATTCCCTCTACCTCCTCTCCAGCGCTCCCCGTGTCGTCGACCTCGTCATCAGCACCCCCCTGCTCTTCCCCCCGCGAGCTGCGAGGCCCCCTCGTGGGCTCACGTGGCTGCGCTGCGACCCTCGGAGAGTCCGGCCTTCCCGGCATTGGTCGACCGCCCCGGTCCCTGGCGGACATGGAGTGCCTCATCCCTCTCTCCTTCCATCCTTCGCCCCCTCGTGGGCTTCGGTGGAAGCACGACGGCCCATGTTCTCGGCCTCCCTCTCTTCGGCGTCGGGCGGGCATCCGGCGGTGACGTCGCCTCCGTCTTTCCCTCATCGAGCCACTCTCCCCCTCAGCATCGGCCTCCGGCGCTCCCTCCGCCTCTTGCCGGAGGGCCCCCTCCAGCGACGGTAAGCGGCTCCTCGGAGGTCGAGCCACCCGCTCCCTCCACCGGACGTCCGCTCCGCCCCCTCTACCCTTTCCCCCCCCACGCTTGACTCCCCCCACAGTCGACGCCTAGCTTTGTTTCATCTCCGCAAGGGAATTCTACCGCAGCTGTTCAATGCCCGGCCGGCCCCGCTACGCCCACCTCCCCGGGGCAGGCTCTTCCGCCTGCTGCCAGTCACCCCCTCCTTCCGTCCGCCGCTGGTTCCCCTGTCGGAGCCCCTCTTCTCGGCGTACCTCCCCAACCCCCTCTGTCCCGCGCCCTCTCCGCCCTGAGGACGACCTCCGTTCCCTCCCCCCGGAGGTCGAGTCCCTCCCTCCTCCTGTAATGTGCCCTTCCCGCCGGAGCCCCACACCTTCTGTCCCACCCACCTCCAGGCGGGCACTCCCCGCCGGAGCCCTCTCTCGGGCCGTGCGCTCCCCTTCTCGGGCCGTGCTCCCCACTTTGGGCAGTGAGCCCCAATAGGGACGTGCGCCCCGCCTCGGGTTGCGTCCCCCCCGGCTCAAATCTTGGGCCGTGTGCCCATTCGTGCAGCGCCCCCCGCAATTTCGAAATTTAGGTTTTAAAATTTCAAAATTTTAGTTTTTGTTATTTCGTAAATTTTGAAATTTCGGTTTCCAGAATTTTGGAATTTCGCTTTTGAACCTTTTTATTTCCTACCTTGTCCATCAGGGTCCGTTTTGTGTCAGTCGGCCCTGCACCCGCCTGTAACGCTCTTTCTGAGCCACCCTTTATTTCAATAAAATGCCTTGGGTTAATATATATATATATATATATATATATATATATATATATATATATATATATATATATATATTTATATATATAAGTCAAATCCCGAAATCCAACTCAATGCCCAAAATGAAATATACACAACTAGAACTCACGAAACTTGGCAAACTCGAAGGTGTCTATGTGAGTGACGTGCTCGGGTTCTCACGGGGTCGAACCCGTGTCCATATCGTGTCCACGGAGTACGTATCGGAAAATCGAATTCGCGTGTCATGCACGTGCGTTTCGCCCGATTGGATGTCACACACAACACGAGAAGCCTTGTGCTCGTGCATATAGCTAGGTAGGGTCCCGGGGTAGGTCCAGGATATACTGACACAACACCATATCGTGTCTATACGACACAGACACGCGAATCCCGTGCGGCCTGTGCACGCACGCGTGTGTGCCCATGGGCGCGTGTCGAGCCACGTGGCTTGCGACACAAACCATGCCGTGTCTCGGGATTCGAGTCCCTGGGTAGTCCAGGTATAGGGCTACATGCTCGTGCTCTTGAAACGGGTCCTCATCGCATCGTGTTCGCGTACGAAGGCCGTGTCATAGTTCGGGCTGAACCGTGCGCGTGAGATTTCTTCGCGCACGCTTCGCAAAATGACGTAAAATTTTACGGGCATGTGGGTAGAGGTTCCCCCTCGTGGTCATAAAATTTTACGCGAAACGGAGTCCTATGCGTCGAGTTTCGACGCTCGGACTGCAGGGCATGCACGGGACCGTACACGGGCCTCGTGCACGCGTGTCCGTGTCCGATTCGGATACTGAAATCGTGTCGATTTCAGATTCGTCTTCACAAAAGTTGTTAAAATAATATTAGCAAGGGATTCGTGAAAACAGAATCGAAAAATAACACTTTTCAGTTCTAAGTGGCATTTCGTCGAACACGTGTTCCATAGGACCGACACGTGTCCGATACGGCTATCAAACGAATCAAAAACCTACCAAACTTCATGCACAGGTCTGGGGTACCTATATGGATGCTAAAATGTAGATATTTCAGAAGGAACAATGGTAGAACGAGGTTTACCTATTGAGAGTTGGAATCTCAATGAAAGTGAATCCTCGAGCGCTTTGACGACCAGTTTCTCCCGAGCAAACATCTCCAACTCCTTGCTAGTAATGCTCCAACAAGTTCTTCTCCTCCCTACGGTCGTAATGCAATTTTTTTGCGCGAATCGGATGCCGGATGAGAAAGTTAGAGTTTTGAAGAAAATTAGAATCTAGGGTTGATCTTGTGGAGGCTATGTGATTTCTACACAATGGAAATGGGGGGCAGCTGTGCTTGGCCGGCCATGTATGGGGAGTATTAGGGTTAGGGTTTATTCATGGGCCAAGCACTCTTAAGTTGCTAAAAAGGCCCAATGACAAAAGGCTTTAAAGGCTTATAAAAAATGACTTAAAATTATTAAATAATTCTAATAAATAGATAATAATTCTAAATTAAATCTAATAAGCCAATAATAAATCTAATTACATTATTAGGCTTCTAGACAAGGTTGACTAAGGTTATACCATCTTGGTC
This sequence comes from Iris pallida, assembly GCA_029216955.1. NCBI lineage: Eukaryota > Viridiplantae > Streptophyta > Magnoliopsida > Asparagales > Iridaceae > Iris > Iris pallida. The sequence continues at coordinate 9,064,133 of JANAVB010009400.1, read as the reverse complement.
CTATCAAAACACCAATCCAAACCACTCTACAATCAATTTAATTAACATTTTAAAATAAATTTAAAATAATGCACAATAACTAAAATACCCTTAATTAGAAGAAGTGAGTGTGCCAGGTAATTAGGTTTCTAATGTCATGGTTAGTCTCTAATCATGGTTAGCTAAGGTTAAACCGACTACTAACACAACACCAATTAAAAAATTATTAATTAATCCAAAAAATAGAAATCACATAATTACCAAAATACCCCTATTTTAGAAAAGTGGTGGTTACATCTGGAGCCAGCAGGATGTTGTCTAATATGTTCCGACCATGAACAAAACTGCTTTGTTCCTCTGATATGATCTTAGGGAGAAGCCCCGACATACGGTTGGCGATAATCTTCGAAATAATTTTGATGGTAAAGGTGCACATGGTCAATGGTCGGAAGTCTTTGAAGGTCTCCGGGTTGTCCTTCTTGGGTATGAGAATCAAGTTGGTAGACGAAATCAATTTGGGGTACTTGGCTCCTTGAAAGAAGGCTGTAAAAGCTTCATGAATATCTATCTTGACGATGTCCCAACAATATCTAAAAAAGACGCCCGTGAAACCGTCAAGCCCTGGCGCACTATTCACATTCAGTGCCCAAACTGCGTCTTTAACTTCCAGTTCTGAGGGGAGTTGCTGTAGCTGAGTATTGTCAATGTCATCAATCAAGTGGAGGATCTCCGCGAGTAAAGCCTCATCTTTGGTGATGGTGTCTTTGGTGAACACCCGAGAGTAGAAGGTCGTCGCGGCCGATTGGATGTCCCGTTGGTCTTTGAGGATGTGCCCATTCTCATCAGCAATTTGGTAGAGGTTAAGCTGCTGTCTGCGCCCTTTGACATATGAGTGAAAGTATTTAAAGTTTCTGTCACCCTCAATGTCCCAGGTCAGCCTAGCTTTTGGTTTCCAGAAATTCGCCTCGACTTTTAACCGTAACTTCAGCAGCGCTCTGGTGAGGTTGAGGGAAGCTCGAGCCGCAGGAGATCTGTTGGATGCGAACATAATCTCAGCACGAGTTACGACGTCCTCTGCATTACGGACAACCTGGATGATGTCTCCAAAAGCTTCCTTACTCCATGCAGTAAGGGCTTTTCTGATGGCTTTCAGCTTGGCCGCCACTCGGTAAAGGGGGTTTGTAACGTCAGAAATATTCCATGTAGCAGCTACGATGTTTCTGAATTATGCGTGGTAGCTCCAGAGGTCAAGGAAATGGAAGCTTTTTTTGATATTATACACATTGTTTCTAATCTCAATAAGGAGAGGAGAGTGGCCCGATTCAATGGCGTTGAGGTATGTGAGGTTAGAGATGATCCCCATATCAGACCACTGAGCGTTGATGAGGGCACGGTCGAGACATGAATATTGTCGTCGGGCGCCTTCCTGCATGTTACACCAGGTGAATGCGTTGCCAATGAACTAAAGGGGAGTCAGGTTGGCAGTATGTAAGAAGTCGAAAAAATCCTGCATGGTCTTTAAGAGGGGGACGACCCCCGGACTTCTCCTCTATGCAAGTGATCGCATTGAAATCACCAACACAGAGCCAGGGAAGGTTGGTGTGATTCTGGTAGATGTTACCCAGAATATTCCAGAGCTGTAGGCATTTATTGATGTCAAAACTGCCATGGACAGCAGACAGAAGACATCAGGACTGGATCATAGAATGTTCCACCCAACAAGAGAGCGCATGTCTCGAGTCGTGGATAATGCTAATCTTCCCGTCGGCCAAAAATAGGATCCAAATGCTGTGACAACCAGCAATACCTAAAGTGAAGCCTAACTATAATTGTATGATATTTATTTTCTTATGGGAGATTTTAGGTTCGATGATCACTAAAATGTCAATCTTGTAGATTTTCTTGAGACTGTTTAATCTTCTCATGGTGGGTTTGTTTGCTAGGCCCCTAACATTCCAATAGAGGATGTTAAGCATTTGGGTTACTGGGGATGGGGGGTTTGTTAAGTTTTTCTGCTGACCTTGTGGTCATGACCGAGAACTCTTTCTCACTCTTCTTCTTCTTATTATTTTTTAAAGTGATGGCGGTGGTACCCTCCTTTTCGTTCTTCTTGTTTATTATATCTTTATTAATGTCAACTGATTCCTCTGTTGGATGCATGTATACCTCTCCATCTATTTCTACTAACGTCCCGTAGTGGCTTTTCGAACTGGTGAGACCTGCTCTAATAACCTGTTTTAGCCTGGCTACCGAAGCTTGGCCGATGTTGGCCAACGCATCCGCACTGATGGTCACAGTACTGTGAGATGTGGGGAGGTCAGCTGAGTCGGGGTTTGGTAGGAGTTCTTTACTTGTTGGTTCCGATAGAATCACCACGGTCTTATGTTCCACTTCTTCTTCTCTATCGATTTTCGCGATGTCAGAGACCTCAACTTGGTTGGGAGCCTCATTCTGATCTACAGTGGAGGGAGTTTCCAGTGAGTCATCTGGTAGGTCAGATACGAGAACGTCAAACTTGTTGGTGGGGTTGATAGCTGGGGTTTGTAGGGCACCATAGCTCTGTTCGGGGCGACAGGAGATTGATCCCGGGGATCTCCTGTGCTGGCTTCAAACCGAATATGGGAGTTGGGTTGAGGAAGAACCGGGGATTGATGGTTTAGTTTATTCTGTTGGGTGGGGCATGCCTTTCGATTCACTTTCTTTTTCAGCTCAGGGTGCGCCCTGAAACAGTGCTCGATGGAGTGTCCTCTCATATGACAGTGCTTGCAGTAGATCACGTTATTATCATAAACAATTTGCCAAGTGTGCATCTTGTTGTCGAGTGGTATCTGAATGTGGTTGGGTAGTTCCTTGGACAAATCAAGTTCTAAGCAAATTTTGGCGTAATTGCCCCGGAAGATGTTACGAGTTTCTTCGACCATGGCCAAAAAATTCCCGAAAGAGTTTGCGATTCTCTTCAGGGCGGCATGGGCGAAGCATATGAGAGGTAAGTTAGGGAGGGTGACCCATGCTGTGACTATCGCTGAGTCTTCTATAGTGTTGAAATCTGGTGTCTATTTGAATATTTTCATATTGTGGACGTCTACGCGTCCTGTGCCTCTGGTCCAGACTCTTTTGTAGTCGCTCTTCGAGGAAAGATACAGGTACACATGTTTAGGTTTCATAGGTGCTACCATATATCCGGAAGACAGGCCCCAGCGGCAATCACTTCCTGAACCCTGTAGAGCTTCGGGCAACCAGTAGAGAATTTGAGAACAAATGTACAAGAGAAGGTAGTCGATAAAGATGTAATTTTGTTTAGGGAGAAGGGAACCAAAATCGCTTGATTATCTGTCGGTGCAGGGAATTCAATGTCCTGGAGCTCAATCTCCTTGGAAGGGGAGAAGTATTTCGTAGCATGATCAGGCCTAACCAAATCTGCATAAGACAAAGCGGTAGGGTTAGCGAGAGGTATATAGGAGGGAGACGGGATGGACGAAGAGCCAGTCCCCGCTGAAGGCGCGGACAACTAATTAGTCGCAGGTCGTACTGAAACTCCCGAGGCAACAGATGGTGCAGAGGGGGTAGTGCAAGGGTTAGATGGGGCTCGAACCGATAGGAGCGGTACCATCGCTAATAAGTCAGCTGGAAGAGCCCGACTAAAAGCAAAGAGCGTAGACCGGAGAGATACAGGGGCTGTCTCAGAAGAGTGGGGGGCACGAACACACTCCCAGACGCAAAATCATGTGCACCACCAGGGGCGTGAGGGGGATGCGCAATATCATAGGCGCCAGACAATGCTTGTTTGCAAAAACAAAAGTTTGATTTCTATAAATTAAAAAAGAGTACAAAAGTACAATTAATTTTTGGGGAAGTACAACTATAGAAATGTAATCAGAAGACGATCACTTTATCCCTTGGACGATGTGATATCGAAGACCCGAGCCTCTGTTGGATGCAACATCACTTTAGCAGGAGATTATGATCTTTCGTGATTCTTTGAGACTGATTTGAAACTTCATTTATAGAGTTCTTAAAATAACTGTTTAGCAGTTATTCTGGGTTGCGCGTGCCTCAGGTTGCGTGCCCCTGTTCACTTGTGTGAGCGGTTGCACCAACTGCTATGGACGCGTGGCATCATTTGAGTGAGATGCGCATGGCCGTTGGCAATGTAGTGGATACATTCTACGAAGTTAGTAGCATACGCGCCACGCCACCCTGCTCTGGACATCAATTCGATCATATTATGCGAGCTTCATCAGGTTGCGTGGGGGCGCAATGTAGAAACTAACGCAAGCGGTTGCACCAACTGCTATAGGCACGTGGCATCATTTGAGTGAGATGCGTATGGTCGCGAGCAATGTAGTGGACACATTCTACGAAGTTAGTGGCATGTACGCCATGTCACCCTGCTCTGGACATCAATTCGATTACATTGCACGAGCTTCAACAGGTTACGCGGGGGCGCAATGTAGCAACTTGCGCCTAAGTACAACCTCACACACCTTGATACGCTGCGCAAACTGCTAGCCGTCAAAAAATCTGACCAAATCTTCTCGAGCGCTGTATTGCGCGAGATTCGAACAGATTTTTCTCGATATTCGTGTTATCAGCTGTCAGCAATGATGATATTATTTTAATTTTTCGAGGAGACTGCCACGTGGTACTCGTACAATCTGTCCCCCTCGCACAAGTTGATAACTGTGGCGCAACCTGATATCTAGCTCCCAAAATAGCAGCGTAACTTGATTTTTGGCTTTCAGAATAGTAGCACAACTTGATTTTTAGCTTCTACAAGACCCCCTACAAAATTTTCAAAATTTGAAAAACTTTTAAGTTTCGAAAAACCTTGAATTATGTATATGCTGCCATAGGTTGTGCCTGTCTTCAACTAAGTCCACTTTTCAAGCGCAAGTTGCGCGGTTCAGTTTTATTTGCAAAACTATAAATAGTCATACCCTTTAGACTCTTTGGTTTTTTACCAAAGCTAGAATTCTTCTCAACTAAGGAAAGTTTATCTCCTCTCTTTCTTTCTGAGCTTTCTTCGACAACTGTCAATGGCCCCCAAGCACTCTGCTGCCGAGAAGGGCAAAAATGTGGCCGAGTCTTCTACGCACGCACCCCAATATGCTCTGCCTTCATCGCGACGAGAGACGGCCAACCCGACCATGGAAGGTGTATACGACCGTAAACCGATCATCGACCACCCTCTTTAGGGTTCGGCTCGATTCTGACAACTTGTGCCCGCTCTTTTTAGAGTTGGGCGCACTCTATAACTTATGCCTCCCTCTTTAGGGCATGGTTGTTATCGATTTGAGTTACGCGATATCTCGAAAGTTGTGCTTTCTTTTGATTTTATGAAATCAATTTAGGCACAACTTGACATGTTATGCAGCATAAATGTGGCACAACCTGAATGCTGCGTAACATGAGGGTCACACAACCTGACTGCTGTGCAACACAAGAGTTGCGCAACCTGACTGCTGCGCAACATAAGAGTCGTGCAACCTGACTGTTGTGCAACATACGAGTCGCACAACCTGTTGATGTAACATGTTCTGCTTTAAAACATTATTTAAAACTAATTTCTGTTTGTTCATCTTCATGTGGTTGACTTGAGAGAAGATCCCAATGCTGAAAGATTTGCCTCTGCATTTAATGCTCCTGAATATAAAAAGGACCAGTCACACGTGTCATATCCGTATTATGAACTTCCTGAAGCCATAAGAGCTATACTCGCAGCTCAAGAGAACTCCACACTATTGTGTTTGATGAATGGACAGCCTCTAGAAAGTGTAGGATAATATAGTTCATAAGAAACTGAGCTTCATGTTTGGTGTTCCTTTCAAGAAGACGTCCCAGCCCCAAGGCCAAGAAGGAAGGTAGGGTTTATCAGTGTAGTGAGGGCAGGATGATGTAACTCCCGGAAATGTCGAGATATCTATCATTGTCTCGATATAAGTTTTCGAGTTACCCTCGTCGGATGGCATGGGATATAACTCCACTGCAGCAAGCAAGAGTGGGGAGGATCTATTACAGACTAGGTGAAACCTCCCCTTCCTGAAATTTTAATATATTTTTATTTTATTTTATTTGAATTGCGATCTTTAGAATTTTATAAATATTTAATTAATTGAAGGCCCTAAGTCATGGTTAGGATTGGAGTACAAGATGACTAAATATCGTGGCACGGATAGCGTTGTCGCGTGCCTTGACTAATGTGTTAGCCATGGTAGGGAAGACCCAGCCATAAGTGTGTCCCAACTAGAAAAACTAGGCCAAGTTGCGAACCTCTATAAAGAATTTAATTAAGTTATTTATTAATTTAATGACTTTTGGGAAACCCGGTTATGCCAATCTAGTCCGAACTGGACCTGGACCGGGCCAAGCCCATGTAGGCATGCAGCGAGACCAAAGACGCCCACGTAGACATATTTATGTATGTGCAAATACTTTGTATATATTTTTGCGAATCGCTAAATATTTTCTAAATATTAATTATACGTATAATATATATATATATATATATATATATATATATATATATATATATATATATATATATTTTATACGTATAATATATATATTAATAAAATCAGATGGTATTTTAGAGTATTGATACGATTTTCTGGAGCCCAGTAACGAGGGTATATGATATGTCCACCCAGAAACTACTATTGGATTTTTTTTAATTGTTATTGGAATTATTATTGTTATTAATGTTATTACTGTGTTTATTAAATATAAATTATTTATTATTAATGGTTACGATATTACGAAGTTTATTTAGTCATTTATGGGGGTCATTATATATGTAAAGATATATGTGTATGTGTATGTATAAAATATATTAGTAAGTATACATATATGCATATAGATATTTTTTTGATAGATATATATTAAAGAAAGTAATAAAAAAGAAATGAACTAAGCCCAAACCAGCATCCCAGCCCAGTAGCCAACCCCGGGCCCAAGTTCCCCCCCTCCCCCGTACGTAATAGCCAGGGCAGCCCGACTTCGACATTGCAAACTATGTATATATAGAGGGAGGTCGAGAGAGAGTAAACTTTCATGAAACCCTAACCATCCCCCTAGCCTGGGCGGCCACCCTGACGGCCGTACGCCGCCGGGGGATGACCACCGGCCGGCCACGAAGCCACGCGCGCACAGCCATACCTAGACAGCGGCATCAGTGAATGGGGTTGCGATGGCAACTTCATCGCAAGATTTTACAACGTTCGATCGACTGTTGGTCGATCCATCTCTTCAGGTATAGCCACAACCTATAAAACTTAAATTCCCTTCAATTACTTTGTATCTTGATGCCCTAGGTTGCCAATAAAATAATGCTAAACGCGACAAAAAAACCTGTCACAAAACAGAACATAATATCAGTGCCAAGACTAAATTGGAAGCCGATTCGTAGCCGAATCGTCGACAGTTTCAAAAATCTATTTGAACACATTCACAGACAACCTAACCATGATTGAAAACCTTCTTTTACTTTTAATTATAATGGATTATTTCACAGGTTAAATCGGTTTGAAATTAGGAAAAAAACTAGATAAACTGTTTTAAAAAACTTAAGAAATCCTCCGGTACGACGTTCGTCCTGCCAAACTGGACGACGTGGTCGCAAACCAAAAGCATCGAAAGGTGTGTATCGACTTCGCGGACATCTGGTATTTGACAGAATTCAAATTGGTTGCGTGTGTGCGATGAATTTGATGCGTATCCGTCGAAATTCACCGTATCGACCTCTTTGCAAATTTCCCAATTACTTTATGCATGTTCGTCAAATCGAGACGAAAATTATGCAAACAGGACCATATCATTTTTCTGGCCATGTATGCCAAGTTTGGTACGATTTTGAGATAGTTGATCAGATCGCCGTTTTACGAGCCTCCCGATCCGGCTCAACAGGCAATTTTGTGCACGGTTCGTCGGAATCCAACTTTGGACATACATTTGGGTTTGTATCGAAAAATCAGAATAGTAGACATATAGTTTGACGACTTTAGAGACCATAAACTCTAGCACCCTTTTCGATGCAAAGTGGGTCCAACGGCGGACATGTTTTTGCTCGAAACTACCGTTTTGCCCCTGTATCTGGAATTGGACTTAAGGACAGGCAATCTTAGCTAATTCGACTATTCTAAAAACATTGGTAACATCTATTTTAGCATCCAGAGACTTTTGCATGAGTTGACTCTCGAGACTCATCCGAGTGGTTGTATTATCGGTTTCACCAGCTAAGGACCTCAGGCAAGTGCACTTTCTGATTGCTTTCGATTCATAGTAGTATTTCCATTTCATGTTTATTCATATGCTCTCTTTCTTGTTGACACATTGTTACACGGATTAGTGGCATGGATCTCTACATACTTTATTTTGTGATTGTTGTGTTTTCGTGTTTCGTGACTTGTTCGAGTCCATGAGTACTAGTCGGAAGGGAAAATATCTTAGCAGACATGTAGACTACCCAGAACTATCCCTCGTGTCTTTCGTGGAGAATAGCAGCTGCACACTGTAGAAGCATAGAAAAGAATAAAGAAAGACTTATGCGGCTCCGACAGAAGGATCCCCATGCGACTCAGGATCCCCATACGGCTCAGAAGTCCATGCGGCTCAAGGGTCCATGCGGCTCAGATAGATCCATGCAGCTCAGAAAGAAGCCACGTGGCCTTCAACAGTTCTTCTCTACATTCGGCTGTATTTAATGCCCTGACGGCTGCTCTAACAAATAACAGCCATGACAGCTCTGACATAAGGACGTAATAATGACTCTGACATGATGGCGTGATCCTAGGAAAGAGAAGAAAATCTCCTTACAGCTGGCAAAATCCACCAAGTCCCGAGGCTACTCCATGCGGCTGTCCATCTGCATGCGGCTGCCTATCCGTATCCCCATACGGCTGCCCATCTGCATGCGGCTGCCAATCCCCATGCGGCTGTCCATCTGCATGCGGCTGTCTATCCCCATTCGGCTGCCCCTCTGCATGCGGCTGCCTATCCTCATGCGGTTGCCCATCCACGTGCGGCTGCAGGTTTTATGCGGCTGAGAGGACCACCCATATGCGGCTCTGCCAGGACGGTCCATTTGAGACACGTGGCGCTCTTCGTGACAATTGAGACACGTGACAGTCTTATCTTCCCTGGAACTATGGGTGCTAACAAATCCTAACAAAATTAGATTTGCTGCAATCGTCATAATTGCCCTGATCAAATCAAATCAAACAAATTGGACACGTGGCAGGCTATCACAAATCACAAATATTCATGGCAATCAACATTTATTGACCACAGAGATTTGATGCAATCCACATTAATTACCTAGATTTGCAACAATCAGAATTAATAGTCCAGATTAATTGATCCTTAACCGCCAACTTCTCAAAGAGGCAATCATTGCAAACCCTAATGATCACACCCCCACTTCTATAAATAGCAAGGTGCCATTTCCTTGCAAACCCTGGAGAATTCAGGAGAGGAGAGCAGAGAAACAGAAAGATAGACAGAGGAGCAAAAAAAGAGAAAGCACTACAGAGACATCCAGAGATCTAGCAACCGAAGGCGCAAGGGAGTCTCCCCACATGTCCAAGAGTATTTCTTCACCGGATCCAAGGCTGCGTCCGATCGTCCAAGGAGTTAGGCAGAGCTGCCATCGCTTTCCCGAGCCTCTGCCGTCACCCCCAGAAAAACTAAACAATTGTACTTAGATTGCTGTACCTAGGTTTTCGTCCCTAGGCTTTCTTTGTATGAGCGAGTTTGTATTGTGAAGTAAAAGTCCAGTCCTCCGATATAATAGTTCTGTTCTTTTATAATCAATGGCAAACACGATGGCGACTCCGCTGGGGACAAACTTCTCTACGACTGAAAAGTTGGTGACGCAATCGGATGCAGCCAAACTTGGCTCCACACAACAGAAGATGGTCGTCCGCTTCGACCAACAGGCGTTTAAAAAAATGCTCTCCGACGGGAGCGCTGGCCCGGTCCAGAAGCGAACCTGCACAAAGAAGGCTCACAGGGAGTGGAGGCCAAAATTATTGGCTCCTCCCCAAGCTCTGGACGGAGTACTCTCTGCTGCCCAAGACGGTGAAGGCAACTCTCATGCGGCTCCACTTCAAGCCATAGAGGACTCTGCTGTCCCCAAGTCCGACAGAGGAAAGCACTATGATGCTGGACTTGTAGGGGCAAAGAGTGATTCTATGTGCTCCAGGAAGAAGCCGAACAAGGGCACTAGCCGTAGGCTGAACACTCATGCGGCCAAGATTGCCAGCCGTATGCATGATGTCCATGCGGCCGAAACTGCCAGCCGAATGCAGAATACCCATGCGGCTAAGATTTTCAGCCACATGGAGAAGACTTATGCGGCCGAGACTTCCAGCCGCATAAGGAAAGCCCATGCAGCTACGATTGCCAGCCGCATGAAGACTGTTGCTTCCAGCCGCATGCTGTCTGCCCCACGCGGCTCAGTCTTCGATCGCCTCTCCTTTGGTCCTGATCTCTCATGTTCCCGAGAAAATATGTCTGACTCTCTGCAGCACCACTTAGACTCTTCCTACTATATGCCCTCACGCACTAGAGTAAAAAAGTCTAGGACAGCGCGAGCTTAGCGAGCTCAGTCCGCTGTCCCGACCTCTGACCATCCGAGCGCTCTACATACTGTTATGTGGGCCTCCGATGGGAAGTTGTACAGAACCACTCGAGTCCAGCCCCCGACAGCAAACGGACAAAGTGGTTCCAAAAAGTCTTCCAAAACCCAGGGAGCAAACATGGTTGTTCCAGACCCATCTGACTTGCGTGAGGCTATCCTCCACAAGCGCAAGAAAAGAGAAGAGGCCTCGGGGTGCAAAGAGTCCTCCCACGGACGTCACTGCGCCCAAGTCATTGTCAACGGCTGTTACAACAACGCGACGGTACGAGAAGACCGGCAGTCTGTCTTCCAAAGATTACAACAGCCGAGCTCAGAAGATGAGGCGCCGCCCGTCGTCTCCTGCAACTCTACTCAGAATATCCCCGCCGATGGGAGAGGGAAGAAAATAAACGTTTCCAGCCCGAAGATTTTAACCACTGTGACTAAGAAACTATCGTCTAAACGGTTGCCCACCACCGGAGTTTTCCTAGGTACCCGTTCAAAGACAAAATCTGCTATAGTGGGAGATTCATCATCCACATCTCTGGGGGTTGCTGGAACTGGGGGTAGCACTCCTCCGAACATCCACGACAATCCGATGTTCCAAAGAGACGAGCCGGGGGAAATAACTCTCCCATTAGATGCATCAGATTCTGACGTCCCCGAGGACGTCCACAACTCTCAAGACGAGGCAAACTCGGAAGCTGGGGGTACTATTCCTTCTGAGTCCGAACCAGAGGAGAACATTCCCACATACCCCGATGACTTCTCGGTACAGGGGTATGATTCGAAAGGCACGTCATCCACCGTCCCTTCCACTTCTACTCATATGAGAACGGCATTCATGACAAACGACGAACAAGATGGTCCCAGTGATCGCTAACGCATCGACACTCGGGCGGCCATACTGCACACTTTGGTCAAATCGGTGGACGAGATCAAAGCAGCCCTTCCTACTCTGCAAGGAGGGATGCCTGGCCAAACAAACTTGGGTCCCGCGGTCAATGCAGACTCGAACTCAGCGGCATAAAACCCGGGCAATAATCCTCCTAAAATCTCAGCTTCCACTGCTGCGGTTGAGGCCAGGGAAGCAAGAAGAGAGGTCCAGGAGCTTCGAGCCATGTTCCACGCTCGAGAAAACTTCCAAGACCTCAGGATACGATAATCGTATCCCGCTGCATGGAGAGATGTTCCCTTCCCACTAAAGTATAAACCATTCCATATCAATCCATATGATGGGAAGACCTCCGCAAGTCGGTACATCACTTACTTCGAGGTCACCACCGACCATCTGCCCCATGACGATGCCATCCTTACACGATTATTCATCGAGACATTGGAAGGGGTCGCCTTCGACTGGTACCGTAACCTGCCAGACAACTGCATCCACTCCTTCGCCAGCTTCAAGCGCATGTTCTTGGAGAGATTCTACGAAGTAGGACAGGACATCACAATGTCCACCCTCATGGACATCGTTCAAGGGGAGAAGGAGCTGACAAGGAACTATATTGAGCGATTTCGCTAAACCGCAATGAAGTTGCCATCTGGTAATCCGGATTCCTCCTTAATTGAAATTTGCCAAAGGAGACTGCTCCCAACAATCAGCCTCTGGATGGGTAAAAGTCAATTCAAGGACTGGAAGACGTTCATCATCAGTGCCACTAGCGTCGAGGACAGGTTGAAGAAGGCTCGCCAACTGGGATTGCACATCTCGGAGGGAGAGGACAAGGGCAAGAGCCCTAATACCAACAACAATAATGGTGGTAACTCCTCCAACAATCGGGACAACAAGGACAAGCAGGCTATGGTGGCCAACACTGCCCAGAAGCCTGAGTCAAAACCGCAGACAAGCAATGGCCGCAAATGACCTACTCCTTCGAAGACGGCCATGTCAAGCCCATCTTGGACATGCTCATACAAAGAGATAGAATTCAGCTCCCTCCACCAAGATGGGGACCTCAGTCGGCAGAAATAGAGAACCCAAAGTACTGCCATTACTACCGCTACGTCCACCATGCTACATACGATTGCTACCAACTGAAGCGATACATCCAACATCTCATCGATTCTAAGGCTCTGGCCAATGATTTCGAGGAGGTAACCGTGGCAGCCAATATGGTATCCGTACAGTTTGGCAGCTTTCCTCCGACAGAGACTCAAGACGGCATGATACCCATTCCTCGAGCAACAATAGAGATTGCTAATCTTTTACCTCCTCGAGATTAGGCTACTGGTCTAGTACCCCTTACCACGTCACGAGGAAAAGTCATGTGGGTCCATCCAGACTTGGTACCTGAAGTGACTCAGTCCGTACCACTCCCCATTGGCAGGAAGAAGGGTGGAAAGGTCAGATCCTGCCGTACAATCTCGACAGATGTCGAAGAAGCCACAGCTGTTGTCACCCGGTCGGATGCGCAATCCCAACCTATATCGGATAACTCGACTGAATATCATCAGCTGGCTACTGCTGACGTTCCAGGACCTTCTCAACCTCCGATGACCGATAAGCCTAGGCCGAAGGAGATTTGCTTTGACAAATCCCTCCTAAAAGAGGCACCTTATGGGCTGGAAAGGCCCTACAACTTTGACATCTTGGCGCAATTGGCCAACACACCGGCCAAATTGTCATTATACGAGCTCCTGAGACTCTCCAAGGATGTTCGCACGGCTTTGAGCGATGAACTCCAGAACGCCGACGTATATCTAGCTCAGGTCAACCTCACGGGAGAAAGCCCGCCTGTAAATCTCCAAGACAGTGCTTGCACGGGATTGATGCCCAACATTGTCTTCACTCCACAGGATATGCTCATCAAAACGAACCTGCATGATCGTCCGTTATATGACACTGGATACATCGACGACGTAAAGGTGGATCGGATGCACATTGATCCTGGTTCTTCCATAAGCATCATCCCGAAGGGTCTGTTACATCATCTCCGTATTCATATGCATCGCCTGACACCAACAAGCACCGCCATCAGCGATTTTAATTCAGGCAGGAGCTACCCGATTGGAAAGATTCGCTTGAAGTGCCAAATCGGCGATCTTCAGTCAGAAGTGACTTGTTACGTCATAGATGCGGACACTTCCTACAATATCCTCTTGGGGTGTCCCTGGATACACGATTACATGATCGTGCCTTCCATGCTACACCAGTGCTTCAAGTATGTCGACAAACCCGGCTTCGTGAGGACAGAATTTGCCGACATCAATCTCTTCAAAGGGGTCGAATCCTACTACTCAGAATCCTGCTTATACGAAAAGTCGAAGAGGCACATTGGTGAAGGAGATGTGCAAGCTCATACTAGGACGGCCACAGGATCAGAAGAACCCCTGACGATCCACCTCTAAGCTCGCAAACCTGGCAAGACCGCACCCCTTATGGCCGCTCTGCGTAAGAATGCGATCAGTCTCTCGGCACAAGAGGGGCAAATGATCATCCGACTGCCAAGGTTCGGCCAAGCGCCAAGACCTACGACAAAGCCACTGACAATCAGACTGCCTAAAGTCGGCCAGCCACAAACGGAGAAGCTCAATTCCTCTGACAAGCCAATGACGATACGCCTTTCTAAAAAGAATCGTCAGCCCGATGTAAAGACTGGGGCTTCTAGTGAGCCAACCACTCGCTGCCCAGCATCGAGTACCAAATTGGGGGTTGCTAGTTTGCCAACAACTCTACGTTCTGCCCCACCAGCGGAACCCCTGATGATCAAGTTGCCCAAGTCATCCTCTCAGTCTTTATTTATACAGGGGTTGGCCGAAGAAGAACCAGAACTGGCCAAGTATGTGGCTGCTCACACTGATGTTCTATCCGCAGATGATGTAATCCTGCTAGAAAAGATACCTTACTTCATCAATAAAGGGCTATCTTTGAACTACATCGAGCTTAATAAGCTTTGTACAATGTATGCTATGGAACACGGTATAGGCACTTACCTACATACACAGGTGACAAATGTTTACACCGTAAATCAACTTACTCCCGTGGAAGACGCTTACCGCATAATCGAGGGAGGGGACCATCCAATCATCTTCGATCGGAAGAATGATCCACAGCCCTTCACCGTAGAAGAAGTCGATCTCGAATCAGACGTCGGGAGACTGCCTCTCTATCTATATAGCCCCCAATCCAAATACCTCATACAAAAATAGGGATATGATCTGGAGACCACGCCAGGTTTGAACTACGGCACTGGTCGACGATTACCTCTAAAGTAGTCGGTCTCGGCTGGCAAACCGTAGGACTACTACAACAAGACCCAATGCGGACTGGGATATGTTACGCCCGTAACGACCCCTGAAAGCTCAGATGAGAAATACGACTGGCATTCACACTCAACCGGATCACCAATTTCTGATTCGGATATTAGCATCGGGGATATATTTAGGCACGTCATGTCTGTCAATATGGCATTCGCCGATGCTTACGAAAAAGGTGAAGACCTTCCCGAACTCCTCGAATTAGAGCCGTGGGCCCAACAGCTGGATATGCAATGGGAGAAGCGGTTTGAGCAAAAGGAGCCTCCTACTGAAGATGAGGTCATGCAAGTAGATCTCGGCAGCGACTCGTCTCCAAAACCAATCTTCATTAGTAAAAGCCTGACAGACGAAGAACGAGAATCGCTACTGGAACTCGTCAAAGAATATATCGATGTGTTCGCCTGAAACTATGAAAACATGCCAGGGCTGAACCCCGATGTTGCTCTTCACAAGCTCAACATTCGACCAGATGCATAGCCAGTCAAACAACAGTAACGACGCTTTCACCCATGCATCATGGATGCGATCGAAGCCGAAGTCAACAAACTGATAGCCAGCGGCTTCATTCGAAAGGAACAACATCCGGACTGGATCGCCAATATAGTACTGGTCCTCAAGAAGAATGGGAAGGTTCGAATCTGCATCGACTTCCGCAATCTGAACGAGGCATATCCCAAAGATGAATTCCCCCTCCCTATCACAGACATCATGATTGACAACACCTGCGGCTTCGAACGTATGTCGTTCATGGATGGTTTCTCGGGGTACAACCAAATTAAGATGTCTCCCGACGATGAAAAACATACATCATTTCGAACACCAATAGGCACGTTCTGCTACACAGTCATGCCTTTCGGTTTAAAGAATACTGGCACCACTTATCAGAGAGCTATGAGCATCATCTTTAGAGACCACTTACGCAAAACAGTGGAATGCTATGTTGACGACATCGCCGTCAAAAGTCGTTCTAAGGAAGATTATCTACATGATCTGAGGACGGTATTCGACCTGATTCGAGTGCACAATTTAAAAATAAATCCTACCAAATCTTTCTTGGGTGTATCCAGTGGAAAGTTCTTGAGTTTCGTCATCACCTCCCAGGGTATCCATGTAGACCCTGAGAAGACGAAGGCAATCATGGAGATGGATCCCCCAAGAAATCTTCGAGAACTCCGAGGCCTCCAAGGGAGGTTAGCTTATATCAGAAGGTTCATTTCCAATCTCTTTGGGCGATGTCAGCCTTTCACCCATCTCATAAAGAAGGGCGTCTCATTCGTATGGGATGAAGAATGCCAGCGTACCTTCGACAGCATCAAAGAATATTTGTCGAACCCTCCAGTCCTGGTGGCCCCGATTGCTGGAAAACTATTCCTGCTCTATGTACGAGCAATGGAGCATTCCTTCGATACTCTGCTAGCATAAAACAACGATACAGGCCATGAGCAAGCTATATATTACCTCAGCCGAATGATGATTGGGCTAGAGCACCGATATACCGTCGTGAAGAAGGAATGCCTCGCCCTAGTGTTCGCCATTCAAAAGACGCGACACTATGTCACGGGGAAAACCATAGATGTGATATCACGAGTCAACCCCCTCAGGATCCTCATGACTAAACTAGGGGCACTCAGCTCTCGCCTCGCTATATGGGCAATATTACTGTCCCCCTACCATATGATCTTCGTCCCGCAAAAGGCTGTTAAAGGTCAAGCTCTGGCAGACTTTTTAGCAGCCCACCCAGGCTCGGAGTCGGCCATAATATACGAAGAAATCCCAGATGAGATCGTCGACTCGCATGCGGCCTCTCACGATGATATATGGCGAATGTTCTTCGACGGTGCTTCAAGGACCGGACCCAAGGGCAACATCGTCGTCAAAGTCGGGGTGGTGCTGGTTTCTCCTTCCGGACTGGTGATCAATTGCGCTTACTCCCTCATAAAACCCAGCTCTAACAATGTGGCCGAGTACAACGCTTTGGTCATTGGCCTCCAACTTGCAAGAGAGCAGGGGGTAGAATATCTTGAAGCGTACGATGATTCACAGTTAATCGTCAATCAGATTCGGGGTTCATACGAAGTCCGCCATGAAGACATGATCCTCCATCACCAAATAGCGATCAACATCATCTCGTCATTTGAAGGGTTCTTCATCGAACACGTCCCCAGACTCCAAAATATCGAAGCTGATGCCTTAGCTGGCCTTGCCGCTTCCCTAGCGGTTCTGAACTATATTTATCATTTGGTGGACGTGATAGGCCATGAACTGGTCTGTCCTAAGAACAACGCTCAATTCGTGGCAAGTTATTCCGCTTAGACGATCGACGAAGTACCAGACTGGAGACAACCATTCATTGACTTCGTAGTCTATGACATCTTGCCCGAGAACCCAAATGAAGCTACCTCTATCAGAAGGCGTTCTCTCAGATTCTTCTACGATACAGAGACGAAAATGCTGTATCGTCGATTCTACGATGGATTATTACTTCGATGTTTGTCAAACGCAGAAGCCAAAGAAGCCGTACGCGAAGCTCATGACGGTGTTTACGGGATCCATCAGCCTGGCCCAAAATTGTAAGACCGTCTTCGCCGAATGGGCTACTACTGGCCTACGATGGTAGAAAATGTGATAGACTATGCAAGAAAGTACAAAGCCTGCCAAGTCCACGTGAACTTCATCCACCAGCCATCCGAATTTTTACATCCGACAGTGGCATCCTGGCTATTCGAAGCATAGGGAATGGATATCATCGGTCCGATCACTCCACCTTCTTTCCGAGGACATTATTTCATACTCGCAATTACGGATTACTTCTCCAAATGGGCGGAAGCTGTTCCGCTTACAGAAGTAAAGACTTCAAACGTGATCAGCTTCCTCAAGCATCATGTCATCTATCGCTTTGGACTGCCCCGAAGGATCATCCATGATAATGGTTCGCAGTTCGCAAGCTACGCCTTCTATCGATTCTGCGACAAACACCGAATTCAGAATGTTGCTTCAACACCATACAATCCGGCAGCGAATGGGTTGGCAGAAGCATTCAACAAAACTATCATCAAGTTGCTCAAAAAGTTCGTATCATCCAACAAACGCGACTGGAACGAGAAGCTTGGTGAATGCTTATGGGCGTACCGTACTACAGTCTGAACAGCCACAGGGAATACACCATTTTCCCCGGTGTATGGGAGTGAGGCAGTTCTCCTATTGGAGACTCAAATACCTTCGCTCCGCGTCGCTCTCACTTACCAATTGACGACGGACGATAACTACCGTCGTCGGCTACAAGAGTTGGAGGCCTTAGATGAAAATCGCCTATTGGCTCAGCAACGAATTGAGCTATACAAAGCACGCATCTTCGGAGCCTTTAACAAGAAGGTTAAAATCAGAACATTCCAAGTGGGCGATCTCGTTCTGGCAGTTCGGAGGCCGATGGTTATGACTTATAAAACCGTCGACAAATTCCAGCCAAAGTGGGAAGGGCTATTTATCATTGAGGAAGTATTCTCCAACGGTGCTTACCGCCTAGTAAAATAAAATAGAGACTTGCTCATATTGCCCGTCAACGACAAGTTCCTGAAGAAATATTATGTCTAAACAACATTCTCCAACTATCCCAGAGTGTTGAGTTATGTACCCTCCGGTACCGCTGAACTCACATTCTCCAAATCCGAGATTATTGAGTTATGTACCCGCCAGTACCGCTGAACTCGCATTCACAAAATTCTAGATTGCTGAGTTATGTACCCTCCAGTACCGCTGAACTCACATTCTTCCTCCAAATATCCCAGATTGCTGTGTTATGTACCCTTCGATACCGCTGAACTCATATTCTCCAATTTCCAGATTGCTGAGTTATGTACCCTCCAGTACTGCTGAACTCACATTCTCCAAATTCTAGATTGTTGAGTTATGTACCCTCCAGTACCGCTGAACTCACATTCTTCCTCCAAATATCCCAGATTGCTAAGTTATGTACCCACAGGTGCCTCTGAACTTACATTTCGGTTACTCTTTTAGATAGTAAGTTATGTATGACCATACCTCTGAACTTATTCTTCTGAAAGGGCTCCTCCCTTATGATCCACTACCCGCACTCTCAGTGCACAAAAAGGGTAACGGATTCGCAAATTTCCAAAACGACCTTGTCGATGTTACCTCTGAGTCGTTTCACTTCCGCCAAAAATAAATCACTCCTCTACATAGAACTTCCATGTCCTCATTACCACTGAGTCATTTTATGTACCCCTTCATGAAGCCCACTCCTACCACGTCCTCATTACCTCTGAGTAGGAAGGCTCCATCGAAGAAACCTTCATGCTTTCTATGTCCTCATTACCTCTGAGTAAGTATGTTGGTTCTCTTCCAACTTATTATCCGTATCCAGAACCAGGGTACGCCAAGGATAATAGGTCCATAAAAAGTCCCCCATTGGGGCAACTACTACAAGCAAAGAACAGAGCGAATGTATTCTGTTCTAAATCAGTTACATTCACATGACTATATATCATGAGCAAGCCAGAAAAGTTCTCTATTATTTCATTCAGATAAGAAGGAAAAAGATTACATTGATGTCCGAAGGAAGCAAAACACAAACTACAGCTAAAAACAGACAGAAATATCAAGACAAAGACGGACATTTATGAGAGCCCACGAATCCTAGTTGCGGGGACGCATATACCAATCCCTCAACCATTTTACATATAAAGGATGTACTTGAGCAAGATCCTCATCCGAAATAGGAAGATCAGAACTCCCAGTACTACCGCCGTCAGACTGGGGCTCCTCCTTTACAGCAATGGGCGCCAGCTCTCCTTTCTGTTCCTCCGCTTCTGGTGTTACCTCCTCCTTAACAAGCGATGATTCTTGTTTGGAAGGGGGAAGCAACTCTTCCTTCACAATGATCTCAGTCTTCGGCAGGGTTGCTGCAAGAATCAAAGAAAAAAAGAAACAAAGTCAAAAGATGGTCAGAGCCTTATGCGGCACAGTCCAAAAGGGGAGCTCATGTGGCTCGATGCAGCACAGCCTCAGGCGGCCCAATTTAGACGAGCTTATGTGGGCTCGATTCAGAGGGACTCATGCGGATCTGATCGACAGGTCATTATGCGATTCGGTTTACGAAGTGCTCATGCGGCCCACTAAGACAACTCCCATGCGGCTCGGATATGGGGTATAACCCCATGCGGCTCGGCTATGGGACATGTATGCGGCCCATACAATTCAAACAGTCTGTATTAAAGGCTTGTGCATAAAGCATACAACAGAGCCGTTGTTATGGTATTCGAAGTATATGACTTTCCCAAATCCTTACCCTTAACAGCAGGATGAACATCGGAGTGAGCTTCGGGTGCCGCAGCAGACGTCGAGGCCACGCCCTTAACCTTCGCCGTAGCCTTCGTCGCAAACCTTGGAGGACTTGGGAGCCATTGCTGATGATCAGAGAAGGAAGACGAAGACAAGAAAGCTAGGGCTAGAGCAGAAAGCAAAGAATTTTTTCTTCCAAAAACACGCTGCTATTTATAGGCGAAGCCCATAGACCGATGCATCGATCTATGTGCAATGAACCGACTCTTCGGTTATCAAGGCGATCCGACTATTTAAGGCTAAACTCTTGGGATCCTGCCCCAAAAAGCGGCTTTAAATCTGACAGCAAATCAAAGGAAATCAATGCAAAGATTTACACACGTGGCGTAAAGACGCGGCGAGGAGCCTATGCGGCTAGACAGCCTATACGGCTCAGATGGCCATGCGGCTGAGGAGGCCATACGGCTGAGACATCCATGCGGCCAGAACATCCTATGCGGCGCGAAGAGTTTTACATGGCCATGCTTCTTATTCAAAGTATTTTAATTTTGCAAATTAAAAACTTTGAAGGGGGTCTTGTAGAAGCATGGAAAAGAATAAAAAAAGACCTATGCGGCTCCGACAGATGGATCCCTATACGGCTCAGGATCCTCATGCGGCTCGGAAGTCCATACGGCCCAGGGGTCCATACGGCTCGGATAGATCCACGCGGCTCAGAAAGAAGCCACGTGGCCTTCAACAGTTCTTCTCTATATTTGACTGCATTTAATGCCCTGACGGCTGCTCTGACAAATAACAGCCCTGACAACTCTGACATAAGGACGTAATAATGACTCTGACATGATGGCGTGATCCTAGAAAAGAGGAGAAAATCTTCTTACCGCTGGCAAAATCTACCAAGTCTCGAGGCCACTCCATGCGGCTGCCCATCTGTATGCGGCTGCCTATCCGTATCCCCATGCGGCTGCCCATCTGCATTCGGCTGCCTATCCCCATGCGGCTGTCCATCTGCATGCGGCTGTCCATCCCCATGCGGCTGCCCCTCTGCATGTGGCTGCCTATCCTCATGCAGTTGCCCATCCACGTGCGGCTGCAGGTTTTATGCGGCTGAGAGGACCACACATATACGGCTCTGCCAGGACGGTCCACTTGAGACACGTGGCACTTTTCGCGACAATTGAGACACGTGGCAGTCTTATCTTCTCTGGAACTATGGGTGCTAACAAATCCTAACAAAATTAGATTTGCTACAATCGTCATAATTGCCCTGATCAAATCAAATCATGCAAATTGGACACGTGGCAGGCTATCACAAATCACGAATGTTCATGGCAATCAACATTTATTGCCCACAGAGACTTGATGCAATCCATATTATTTACCTAGATTTGCTACAATCAGAATTAATGGCCCAGATTAATTGATCCTTAATCGCCGACTTCTCAAGGAGGCAATCATTGTAAACCCTAATGATCACACCCCCACTTCTATAAACAGCAAGGTATCATTTCCTTGTAAACCCTGGAGAATTCAGGAGAGGAGAGCAGAAAAATAGAGAGATAGACAGAGGAGCAAAAAAAAGAGAGAGAGAGCACTACAGAGACATCCAGAGATCTAGCAACCGAAGGCGCAAGGGAGTCTCCCCACACGTCCAAAAGTATTTCTTCACCGGAGCCAAGGCTGCGTCCGATCGTCCAAGGAGTAAGGCAGAGCTGCCGTCGCTTTCCCGAGCCTCTACCGTCACCCTCCCAGAAAAACTAAACAATTGTACTTAGATTGCTGTACCTAGGTTTTCTTCCCTAGGCTTTCTTTGTATGAGCGAGTTTGTATTGTGAAGTAAAAGTTCAGTCCTCCGATATAACAATTATGTTCTTTTATAATCAATGGCAAACACACACAACACGTGCAGGGTGCCTGATTTATCCCCTAGCCGTTCATATGTCGAAACTGGTATTTCAAAACACATAGATAGTTGTCTTTACTTGTTTTCCTCTTTTTCTTCACCACTTGTCATGTCATCCTAGTTACATATTTTTTTCTAGCTGATATATCATGTTGTAGAGTTATCTATTTTCTTTCGTGATTTGCCATGATACGGTCTTATTTTCTAGATCATCTCACATATGTTATTTTTATGTCTTGTAAATTCTATTATATTTTCGATTTGTCGTCGGTTTGTGTGCTTGTTCAATTCCTGACTTACAACCAACATTTTTTAGGTGAGCTATGGCTTCACTTAGCATTGGAAGATACAAGTGTACTAGCAGGCAGAAACCTAGAGATTAGATAGATGTGGTATCATTTTCATTAAATGTAAGAACCTTGTATTTTCTCTAAATATAAATGTTATAAATATTGTAATCGATTTAGAAATGTTAATGAGCAATAAATGTTATATATTGTGATTTTGAGCAACTTGGCCGTGACAGTGTTATACCGCCGACTCTGCGGCGTAGGCTGGCTTGGACACGTCTCGTATCCGAAAAACGGGTGCGGAACACTAGGTCCATAAAGTAGAGACCAATTCTATAGAACCTCAGATAAAAATAGCTCCTATCTGAGAGGTCTAAGGCCAGGCTGTGTACTTTCGAGGACTCCTCGCTGTTACTCACTGTTAGAGTACCAATTTTTGCGAACGAGTTTGCCAAAGCTGAAGGAAGATATCCGGAACAGACCATGCGAATGACAGGCCTGGTAAATCCAGATAATAAGCGCTTGAGCAGCTTAACTAACTGGGTTCTAGACCACTTCAAAGACAAGCTTCTGGGGATAGGTCTTTATGAAACAGTTTGGGCTACAGTTTATGGGTTCCGCCCGAAAGCTCACATATTCCTGGACCTGGTAGAAAGGTATAATGATAAGACCGGTACCTTCATGACCCTACATGGGGAGATCGGCTTTCCTCTTCATGAGATGAAGTTCCTTTCTCATCTGCCCATGGAAAACAACCCGTACGAGGAATACGTACCTACCAATAAAGAATTGGACATCCTATTAACAGAAAATTCTAAAATGGCAGAGGTTTTCGAGGAGCTCTTGTGTCATTACAAGATATGTTCCCTCTACTACAAGAGTGCCATCGTAGGGACCTGCTACACATCCAAGTGGTTGCCTTATTTGTTCTTGGGTCATATTTATGAAGAAAAGATATTCGATACTCAGGCTTGTGATCCTTTTTTTTAAACCACTCAGCAAAAGCGACATCCAAAAACTGATGGAGAAGTACGATCAGTTTGACAATGAGCTAGATCAAGTTTGGTCCTTCTTCAAGGTCGGTGACACGATCGAGAGTTATTTCAGATAAGTTTACAGACCTATGTCTAAAGAAGTCCAGTTGGCAGGCTTTTTTTCTATATGGCTGCGATAGTTCATAGTCCCTGGAGGCAGTGCCGTCGACAGATTTTACCGAGGCGTCCTGTTTGCTACAATACGTCTTATGTTCGGCTACAAGATGGAACTCCTTTCAGCGATCACTTTTCGCTTAAATACGGGCCTGCGCTCTTTTATATACACCATGCTGCATGATAAGAATGCCATGAATGAATTTCCCCGTATTGAGATGCCCTATACATATCTGTACGGGGGCCTGTACTTGCATTATCTTGGTTTGATGGACCCAGATATGAGTGTAGTAGGAGGGGACTTCATGAGGCGGTATTCCAACGCCTGTTGGAATATCAGCGCGTTATCAGAATGCCGACGAGCATTGAATAAGGGTTCTGGATGGAGGTTCCAATGTATCCCTCCCCCTCAAGGGTATGAACATATTCCTCCCAATTGTATGGATTTGGAAGCCACATCGCTCCGTCTGATTCCATCTACCTTTGAGTGGTTGAAGTTAATTCGGCCATCTCACTTGGTATTTCGGTTTGAAAAAGAGTGCTTCTTGGAACCATATCTGTCAAGCCGATTTACCCGACAATTCGGCTATGATCAACTACATGTGGGGGGAACGCCACAACTTGTCTAAGTGCTAGGGGTTATTTGATTGATGGAGCCAGGGCGTGGGAATACTACAACGCTCGGGGCACTAAGGCAATATTCTCTTGGAGTAGGTGAGACGACTCCTTCATCGGCTTTGAAGTATAGTGGAGCCGTTCAAGAAGAAATTTGCGAAGAAGAACCAATAGTACCCCTACATCGAAAGCCTAGAAGGAAGTTGCTTGTAATGAAAGGAGATCATCCAAGAGTTGGCCTTTCATCCACTCTATCTAAACCAGAGACACCGCTACCCTCACAACAAGATTTGCCATTTCAAAAAGGTAGTTTTTTAATATTACTTTCGTATAATCATGTCTAACTGAAATTTGACATTGTCCTTTTTTATCTGCAGAGGTTAGAATTCCGGCTCCGATCACTACAGAAGCAATTTCGGAGCAGATTATCACAAAAATAACTATTCCCGTAATTGAATTAGCTGCCGCAGGAATTATGATGTCATCTCCAACCCCAGGAGTTCCAAAGACTTCATTTCCTGAGGAGGAGTTGCCTTTTACATAATCTAATCCTGATGTCACTGTCCCTTCTGTAGCCCAAACTCCTACTCATTCTCAAGAGGATCGAGAAATGATAGCGGCTCTGGAAGGATATAATTTTAAAGATTTCTCGAATGAAGATGATCTCGCCAATGCTACTGAAGGTGAGCAAGCTTCAATAGAAGTTCTACCAAACAAAGAAGGACCGGCCGAAGAGGGCCAGACTACTGTTGCGGGTGAAGAATACCCCATTGATAATGAAGGGCATTTAGACTAGAGAACTGATGAACCCAAAACTCTTGAAGAGGTTCGTGAAGATTAGCTTGGAGCTTCTGAAGCAGATAGGATTGTTGAGAATCCTAAAGTTGATACTACAGGGATTGAAACCCCTGAAGATCAAACCCCAAAGAATAAGGAGACAAACACAATCAGCCTGCCACTCCAACCATAGTCAGGGGCAGGAAGCAACTGCTTTTTATCGGGCGGCTCGGAAGCTGGAAGCAGCCAAGCAGCAGTGTCTGAGAATACTATGTCGAGACTTCATATAGAAGCAACCATGCCTCGTGAAATGCCATATATACTATCTAGTTCAGGTAAATTTCAGATTTTCATTTATCATAATTCCTTTGATAATATTTTAGCAATGGTATATATTGATTACAGAAGGACATGTGGGAACGACTAGCTCGACCATGGCTCCCTTGGACAGAGGAACTCATGCAGGAGAAGGGAGCTCATCCTAGATGCCCAAATTTGGGTCTCCTGATGCACAATCTAAAGTACTTCTAACTGTTGCAGCAGTAGAAACTCAGATGGAAGTAGTGGCTACTCTAGGCTTCTAGCGATAAACAGATTTGTTATGGCTTCTTTTACCAAAGCCTTTTATACATCTTTGAGACCTCTGGTTCAAATGGTAATGGAAAAGGATGATGTTCCTTTTACAACAATCAGAATCCCTTTATCTTATCTAATCGAAGGTATCTGCGATATGGGCGATCGGGATCTGGCCACCTACTCATGTGTTGGACGAACTTGAGAAATCCAATAAAGCCTACAAGGATCTCATGAGAGGGAATATTCAACAACTCATAGACGCAGAATATGAAGCCATGGCGCTTGAAGATGAAATAAACAGAGCTAATTTTGAATCTTTCTTGATGGCTTTCTCCCAACGCTCCACAGAGATGGACGTCCAAATTACTGAAGCAGCCTCTACTATCGAACATCATAGAACTGCAACTATAGAGAAAGAGAAAGAGGGTTTTGATCTGGAAGTTGAAATTGCTCGGCTCCAAGAACGGCTCAAGGCGACTAAGCAACATATAGGAGAATAAATCCAATTGTTTCTAGCTGTTGCGAACTAGTTGGATATTTTGAAACGTCAGAAGGATGGTTTTCTTCAGAATGCAGAATGAAGAATTAGCACGCCAGACAACTACTTTGCACCCTTTCGACCCACAGTCTGGAAGGATCCAAGCTAGACAACGGGTACTTGATTCCTGTATAGAAAGAGCCAAAGCTTTGGAGAAATGGATCGAAGACCTCAGCACTCAACCTCCAGAATAAAGCGATCCCAATTGTTATGATGTTTTTTTTGAATATTTTGAACATCATTAATGAAAAAAAAATTGTGGTTCCATTACTTGTTGCATATCCTGTTAAAGATATAAGTAATAGAATATGAAATATATTCAGAGGTACTGGACGTGATATTTTTTTTGGAAAATAACAATATTCATTATATCTGCTCAGAGGCAATATGGACGTGGCAGAATATAATTCTTGAGATATCATTATTTTAAAAGATGACTTTATCAGAGGTAAATATGGATGTGATAAGTAATGTGATATAAAAAATAGAATTCAGAGGTAATGTGGACGTGAACTCATTTTTCTATTGATGATCTTCATGTCAGCTGGGACTCAAAGACAGGATATCATGTCTAAAAGGCGATATTTATCATAATACGGATTTATCATAAAGATAAGATATCTTTTAAAACAGCTTGATTTCAAAAAATAGAATTGATGATTCGGATGGACTCTCCTGGAGATTTTAAGGATTTATTATCTGTGGTTTTATTTACGAAGAAGTAAATAAAAGATAATAAATGTAGGTTCATTCATGAGGTGAACAGAGGTGATAGGACCGATGAATGAATGATCAAGCTTTTTCAAAGAAAGGTCGTTTCAGTTCCCGAGACAGACAATAAATAAAGATCTATTCACGAGATGAATAGAGATGAATGAACGGACATGCCTTTTCGAGGAAGGGTCGCTTCGGTTCCTGAGACAGATTGTTTGATATTTTTGTCTATAAATAGTGTGGGACCCTTTTTTAGGATGTTATCAACACTTATTCCTTTATTGCAAATGTCTTCCGAAAATGTGCCCATGGAGACTGAGGTCATTCCAAAGACTGAAGTCATCATCGATATTCATTCTGACGAGCCTTTGTTGCCTGTTCAGAAAAAGGTGGAGGAAAGCTCAACTTTTCCTGGGCCACAACAAGACATCCTTACCAGACTCGTAGAGCCTGGAAGCAATGCCGAGGAAGATGTTCTGAGGAAGGCTGCCTGTGAACTGCTAATGTCATCGGACAATAATGTCTTCGAGCTACTTGCTAATTATGTTTTTAATCAGGAAGGCTCTGGTCCTCATTCCTCTCCTTGATTTGATGTATCTCTTTTCTGTTTGAACTATGCAATAAAAAAGAATTTTATTTACATTATTTTTTCTTTTGATCTCTTTGTCCTTATACATAGTATTTCTTGAGAAATTTTCTATTGATAGGTATCATGGCGACTCGGCCGTCCATACTAGTCAGTTGATAAGCTCCGTTTGAGAAAATTTTGCTTACAACGTAGGGACCTTCGCATTTTGCTTCGAACTTGCCCTTGCTCAGTGCGTCATAGTCATAGGACGTCTAACGGTCAGAACTAGTTCTCCTTTTTGAAATGATCGTACTTTAACTTTACGGTTGAAGGCTTTCGATATACGGGATTGGTATAACTCAATATGTTGTTGAGCTAGGAGCCGTTTCTCGTCCAACGCTGCAAGATCCTAAAGTCGAAGATGATCATTGTTTTCTGTTGTGAGTTCATTGGCAATTGTAATTCTTAAGGAGGGAATTTGAATTTCTAATGGTAGGACAACTTCGCATCCATATACCAAGGAGAAAGGTGTGCAACCGGTTTGAGTACATATAGTAGTGTGATAAGCCTATAGACATTCTCCAAGCTTTTCACTCCAATTTTTTTTATTGGTAGAAATGAATTTCTTGAGAAGCTTGATAATAGTTTTGTTGAATGCTTCAGCCAAACCGTTCGCTGCAGTATTGTAGGTTATGGAGGCAACATTGTTAATTCTGTTATCATCACAAAACCGAGTAAACTTTTGACTGATGAATTGTGGTCCATTATCATGAATGATTCATCGATGAATGTCGAATCGGTATATCACATGATGTTTAATGAAGTTGGTGGCACTGCTAGTCTTGACTTTAGATAAAGGTATGGCTTCCACCTATTTCGAGAAGTAATCAGTTATAGCTAGTATAAACCGATGTCCTCTAGATAATGGTGGATTGATAGGACCAACGACATCCATACCCCAAGCTTCAAAGGGCCATAATACGACAGTCGGATGAAGGAACTCTGACGGTTGATGGATGAAGTCTGCATGAATTTGACAGACTTTACATTTTTTTGCATATTCAATGGCATTTAAAACCATAGTGGGCCAATAATAGCCCATATACCGGATACGATCTTGTAACTTAGAACCAGGCTTATGTGCACCACATACCCCATCTTGGGCTTCCCGAAGTATTTGTTTTGCTTCATCTCCAGCAAGATAACATAAAAGTAGACCATCAAATGTTCTTCGGTAAAGAGTCTTAGAAGTATAATTATAATAAAACTGAAGTGATCGCCTACGGATTGTTGTAGCTTCTTTAGAATCTTCATATAAAATATTATGTACCATAAAATCAACGAAAGGAGCTTTCTAATCTTCACTAATGACATTGATTTCAGTTGAATTGTTGAACTCAATATTTGAGTTATTTTCAATGCAAAATAACTCACTATTAATGACGATAATCATCTATTGCCTTTTCATGGGGATTACTGATACAGCTGCCATATTAGCCAATGCATCAGCCTCTGTATTGCATGCCTGACGTACATGTTCAATAAAGAAACCCTTGAATGATGTAGCCAGCCTAACTGTTGCTTCATGATATGGGACAAGATCCTGGTGTCAAACTTCATACGTGCCTCTAACTGATTGACAATCAGTTTAGAATCTCCATATACTTCAAGATTTTTAATATCTAATTGTTTAGCCAATTGGAGACCAATGAGCAGAGTGTTGTATTCAATCACATTATTGGAACACGACTCGTCTAAAGAATAGGCTCTTTGAATAGATAATCCTTCTGGTAAGACGAGGACGATTCCAACTCCAGTGACAATGGCACCTTTCGGTCCTATTCTGGATGCACCGTCAAAGAATATACGCCAGGTAAAAATTTCGTCTGAAATCATGTTGGATTCTAAAGTTTCATCTAGAATCTCGTCATAGAGTTTAGATGTTTCGGGAATTGGATGAGCTGCCAGGAAGTCAGCAAGAGCTTGACCCTTAACAGACTTTTGAGGAACATAAACCATATCGTATTGTGCTAATAATATGGCCCATGTAACAAGCCTGGAATTGAGTGTACTGGACTTCTTCATCAAGACACGGAGAGGGTTAACCCTAGAAATAACATGAATAGTTTGGCGGTGATATAATGCCTCGTCTTTTCAACAGCAAACATCAAAGCTAGACATTCTTTTTCCACTGGGGTGTATCGATGTTCAGCTCCGATCATTGTATGGCTAAGATAATAGATAGCTTGTTTATGACCTTCTTTATTCTTTTGAGATAATAAAGCACCTAATGAATGGCCTATTTCTCGAACATACATCAGGAAGGGTATTCCTGAGACTGGAGGTACTAGAACTGGAGGGTTCATCAAATACCGTTTTATGTCTTCAAATGCTTGCTGATATTTTTCACTCCAAATAAAAGACACCTTTCTTCATGAGTTGAGTGAATGGTCTACAGCGTCCAGAGAGATTTGAGATGAATCTCCTGATATACGCAGCTCTCCCTAGAATCCTCGTAGCTCTTTTAGGTTGTGTAGAGGACGCATCTCTTAAATGACTTTGATTTTCTCAGGGTCAACGTGTATACATTTAGTGGTAATAATAAATCCAAAAAATTTGCCACTAGAGACTCCCAGGAATGACTTGGTGGGATTTATCTTGAGTTGATGCTGGCGTATTAGATTGAATATAGTTCTCAAGTCTTGAATGTGCTCTTCCTTTAGACGACTTTTGACAGCAATATCATCTACATAGCATTCAATTGTATTTCGTAAATGATCACGGAAGATAGTACTCATGGCCCGCTAATAAGTTACACTAGCATTTTTGAGACCAAACGACATGACAGTGTAGCAATAGAATCCAAGAGGAGTACGAAAAGATGTATTTTTTTCATCTTCTGGATACATCTTGATTTGATTATATCCTGAGAATCCATCCATAAAAGACATTCATTCAAATCCACAACTATTGTCGATCATGACATCAGTGATCGGAAGAGAAAATTTGTCCTTGGGACAAGCTTCATTAAGGTCTCTAAAGTTAATGCAGACTCAGACTTCCCTGTTTTCTTCAAAACTGGAACAATATTAGACACCCAGTTCGGATGTTGTTCTTCTCTGACGAAACCCCAGGCGATGAGCTTCTTTACTTCATCTTCTATGGCGTCCATCATGTCTGGTCGAAATTGACATTGTTGTTGCTTGACTGGCCTTGCATTCGGTAGAATATTGAGTTTATGGGTAGCAATCTGGAGATCTAATCCCGGCATGTCTTCATAGATCCAAGCGAATACATCAATGTCTTCCCTAATAAGTTGAATCAGTTCTTGTTTATCCGTTTCAGGGAGGCTTTTGCTGACGAATATTGGTTTTAGGGAGGTTTCGTTTCCAACATCGATTTGAATCAATTGATCTTTGGTAGGTGGCTTACGTTGCTCGAAGCGAAGCTTCCATTGAGTATCCATCCTTTGTGCCCAAGGATCAGATTCAGAGGCTTCGATAAAGTTTTCATCGTCTTTCGAGAACTCAGCAGTTACCATATTGGAAGATATAGTCACTCGATGGACGTGTCCTACACTGGTGTCTGAATCCCATGAAATAGAATCAGAAGAGTTAGATCGTTCTTCTTCATCGGATTCGAAAACTTCTGTAGTCAAAATTGGCGAGGTATAACCCAATCCCTGCTTCGTTTTGCTGTAATATTATTGTGACTTTTCTTTTGGAGCAGGAATACGAATAGGAGTTCGCCTTCCTTTACCACCATTGAGACCAGCTTTAAAATTATAGCCCATCTTTTGAATGATATCTTTTGGTTGTTGACTATAATGACGTAGTTGAAGTCTTCCGTTATCATGATTTTCTTCTTCACTATCGGGCGTGATCTTCTGTTCTGTTTCTTTACTAAAAAAGTATAGAAAGTTCAACTTTCTTCCTGGAAGAAACTAAGAAGAAAGAGTCCTTCATTGGTTCGAGCAATACTTCATCTTGGAGCGGTTGAACTTCTCATATGGTAAGTGGTTCGAAGTTATCTAGAATTTCTAAATAACATCGAGTATAATAAAAAAATCAGTATACTGTAAAGGAGATGCTACTTTATTGATTTGTACATCATTATTTATAACAGAATTCTTGGCCTTGACAGAAGGCTTAGTAGGTTGATAACCAGAGGAGGAGAAAGAGAAGGTTTGTTATGACGAAGGTCGATAACAAGAGGCTCGGAAAAGGTGAGCTTCTTTTGTTCCCTTTCTACAGCAGGAGGCTGTTTGTTATGAGAGGAAAGATGGATAGTCAACGCCTGAGAAGAAAAGGGGCGAATAGTACGTCCTTTGACAGGAATTATGAGAACATCTTTTGAAGTATATTTATGATCTTCCTCACTATCCTTCACAAATACAACATTCATAAACTCTTCATTGTACATCCTTCCGGTGGGCTGTGCACAAAATTGCCCGTTGAGTGGGATTTTGGGCCCGCCAAAATAGCGTCCAGATCAATGGTCTCAGAATCGGACCAAAATTGGCTCACAGGACCAGAAAAATATTTCGAGTCCAATGGCGCAAGCTTTGTCGCGATTTGATGAGTGTGCACAAAGTAATTAGAAAATTCCGAAAAGCCCGATACGGGAAAATTTGACGGATATGGATCAAATTCGTCGCGCATACGCAACCAATTTGAATTCCGTCAATTCTCGCACATCCACAAATTCGATACGGACCTTTCGGTACTCTCGGTTTGCGACGGGGTTGCCCAATTTGTTGGGACGTACCTCGTACGGGGTTTTAATGTTTACAAAAATAAATTTTTTAGAAATTTTAATTTAATTAAACAAGAAATTTATTGCAGAATAATTAAATCTATTTGAAGGTGATGAAAGAGGGTCATGTGGCTATCTACACGAATTTACGGATCTACAATCGGATTAGAATTGAAGGAGAAATCGATTGGAAAAGTGGGATACCTTGATGTTAAATTCTGTTCTTGTTGTTGTTGATTGTTGTCGATGTTGTTTGCCGCCGTCGCTGTCGCAGAGTGCTGCTGTGCTCGCGGAGGGGAGGAGTTGGCCGAGGGTGGAGGAGAGAGGAGGAGGAAGAAGGAGATTAGGGTTTTGTTTGGTTGTGAAAACAAAGAGTTTTTTTTTATATATATACATACAGGGGTTTCGGCATAAGGGGGTCGGCCTCTCCTTAACACCTCTGCTGCTTATACTTTGCTTGCACTGGTGGTCGGCTGGTGGTGGGGGCCGACCACGCCCCCCCTTTTTTTCTTCTTATCTTAAATAAAAGATTTATATATATATTTATATATATCTATATATATTATGTATATATCTAAATGTACCATAAAAATCCCATAAATTTAAAATAAAAGTTTAATATTATCTAACTATATATGTGATGCATCTAAAATATATTTTTACATATATACACAAATTTAAATTGCCATAAAAGGCAACAATAATAATATCACATAATATCAAACAATATCAACAATAATAAAATGTCTATTAAATTTTCACAAAATAACTTTAGTAATAATAAAATGATAAAAATTGTTCCAACGTGTGAACTTTACCGCTCACCCATATATGGGTCCAAAAAATTGTACCATCTTGTAAAATATTATTTTATTAATAAAACATAGATTTTGTACCAAAAGTCAATAAATATTCAATCAAGTCTCAAAATTATTTAAAAATATTTGCATACACATGAAATGTTCCTACGTGGCCATCTTAGTCACCCCATATGTTCACATGGGCTTATATTTTGTTCGGGTCCTGTTCGGGCTGAATTGGCCAACCCGGGTCATCAAAAAAATTAATAAAACCATAAATTATATAAATTCATTTTTAAGTCTAATAAATAATAAAAAAATAATTATAAAAAATAGGGGTTTTACATCCTACCCAACTTACAAGAATTTTGTTCTCGAAATTTAGGATTAACAGGGTAGATAGGGTTGAGGGATAGGAAAAGTTCGTCAATACCAAAATGCAATTAAATTTGGAGGAGGCGATGAAACGGCGTTCAACATAACCATGCATTCTAAAATTTGGGGAGTCGATATATACAAAAATATATCATGGTTATGGAATTGAATAAGAGTTGCTAGTGATGGTAACAAAATTAGATAATCCACTTTAGGAAATAGTAAGGATTTGAGTAGACCAAAGAGAATAATTTAAACTTTTGGGGAGATGTGGTTCCTTGAGAAAACTGGATACTAATCGTCTTGATTGAGAGTTGGATTTAAGTGAACGATTAGAATCATTCTCGTGTGCTCAAGAATAAATGGGGAGGGCACGATAACAATTTTAGAGATGAGGAATGAGAAGTAGCTAAAGGAGAGGGTACAACCACATGAGTCGGTTGGTAGCTATCTACATTTCGTGTATATATAACTGATAGGGCAACTAAAGGTGATACTTTGAGTCTATCTATCAAGTACAGTGTCTGGTCTTTCTAAAGTAAGTTAAGTCCACAACAAACGAGTTCAAAGACGATGCTATTTAGTACGAATTATGAGGTTCATAGGCGACAAAAATAATTCAAATGAGAGTTGTCAATGCTGTCGCGGATGAGACTCTAAGGCAAGTTTAACTATGTCTCCATCTACGTAGAATAATTCATGAAAAGCAAACCAAAGTGCAATAGGTTGATCAGACCATTATGCACCGGTTCTGATTAGACAATATGTTAGTGGGTGCACCCAATAAAATATGTCATGATCAAGCTTGATAACGATATAAGCTTGCAAAACTGAAGCTACGTTAGCAGCGTGAGATAGTCAAAATATGAGCAAGGGAGGTACTGATGAAGGAATTTTTTTTTTTTAAAAATAGTCCCAGATCATTTAAAATTAAGGCTCGTCCGATGTTTGGGCCTATATAGTTGTCCTAGTGTTTCTTCATCTATGGCTGGGTAAACTAGATAAGGTAGGGTCCTCTGAATTTATAGTCTAAGTGAACTTACCAATGTGGTTCATAAGGAAAAAGGTTTTTTTAAGTGGTGAGGTATTCTACCCAACTTACAAGAGTTAAACTAATAGTATCATGGGACAATGGGTCAAGCAATCAAGATAAAGTACAAATTTAAGCATTTAAGAAATTTAGTAGAACACAATCACATATCGGGTCGAAGGAATTGAGTCGAGGTTGAATCCCTATCCGTGGTCGAAAACATATCGATATCATGGTAAAGATTATGGTTTGGCCATTTTGACCATAAGGTCATATCAAGAAATAGAGTACAAGGAGATGGGTTTTGGTGGGACATGATATGTCTACAGGAAGGTGGGCTTGTCTAGGACTTATATGTAAAATTTATTGGAAGGAAAAGTCTAGTGTTCTGCTCCAAATACACAAGTCACGGTAGGGAATGCCATAAGATCAAAAATAGAAAGTGAAAGTTCACGAGGTGATAATTAATGCACAAAATAAAGAAGATCAAGTTAAAGCATGAAATAAAATTAATTAAAGAATCCAAAAATAATTTAGGAGCATAAGTCCGGAGAGAAGATAGTCTCCTAGATGAATACAGTTAAGGAACCATTAACTCATTATTCAAATTGCAAATGGGTTAGAAGGTCACAATTTAAATGATCTAGAATTGAAGGAAGGTCGACTAAGTCAATATGGAAATACAGTCACCTAGCTGGGTAGATGACTAACAACACTTGTGTATATACTACTATCATGGTCATGAGTGACATGGCAATTAGTGTGGAATACTCAGTAGGGTTATCTTGGGGCCTACCATTAAAATTTAACTCCAGTTTCCTCCAAAAGTTTTAAAATTAAACTTTCAAAAATAAACCACCAAAATTTGTATTAACTCTAATCCGTTCAAATTCATCATAAAAATATTTAAATCACTCTCATAAATCTCAAAGCAAAATTTTATCACGTTACTACTAACCTTTTCCAAAGTTAACGTTTAAATTCAACTATTTACTCAAGAGTTCATAAATTACGAATCCATAAAAATTCCATAATCAATCAAAAATTTAACACTCTAAAATTTTCAAATAACTCATAATAAAACTCTTAGCATATTAAAAGCAACCTCAAAAATTAAGCTCAATGCTCTCATCAATTTATAACTTCTATTCGTGCTAAGTTTTTCCAACAAGATCATAACTTTTAAATGGTAACTTCCTTTAATCAATCAAAATAACTTTCCATCACATCCTTCGAAATTCTCCAAAATTTTTAATATTTAGCAATCCCACATTAAATAAATTTTCAAATAATCTTATCAGTCAAAATCCCTTTTTCTTTACCAAAAATCTAAATAGATTTGTAAATCCTCAATCATAGGACACAATTTAAAATAAAGAGAAATTCCCAAAAATCGTTTTCAATTATTGTAAACTAAAATTTACCATCATTACTTCCACTTAAAATTCAATTTTTACTAAACACAAAAATCGCAAGTTGTACAACTCCGTTTAAATAATTCCTACGACCATTTTTAAAAGCTAAGATCATTTTCAAACCAAATTTATAACTGTTCAAAGGTGCATAACTATAATATGAACATTAAAACTCGAAAATCAAATAAATTTTATATTTGTTCAAAGATGTATATCTATCACCCAAACTCATAAATATCACAACTCGAAAAAAAACAAATCAATTTTATACTTGTGCAAGGATGTATAACTATAATCCAATAAATCATAAATATTAATTCTTTGAAAATTAATCAATTTCTTAAACCAAGTATGAAATCCTATAAATCTTCTGGTGTTTACTATTTAGAAATCTCAAGGTTAGAACTTTCCGTGGTAATATCCTACTTTACCAATTACTAATCATTAAATCACACAAAAAAAAACCTTTTAAACTCAATTAGAGTCTTGAATGTATTCCAATTGCCAATATAACCATTCTAGCCATGTGTTTGACCTATGAGCATATACTAGTGTAGTCATCTTCCTAGTTGACACTAAGCACGAAAATAAGAATCAATGGTAGAAAGGAATCAAGCAAGATGCAATTCAAGGAAGTCGAACGAGAGTTCGGAATTTGAAGCCAAGGGAAGAGGTCAAGCTGTATGGATGAGATCCCTATAATTCTAATCCTATGTTGCAGGTTCTCATCGGTACAATAACGTAACCGAAGTGACAAACTCGACCTGCATGGGCCACCACAAAAAAAAAGTAACGCTCCAGTCCCAAAATACGTAGGACTAGGTACATCGACATGTCAGCTGTATATATACGAAGTATACTCAAATATATGGAAACCTCGTATGAATACATCAGCTGTAAAATACAGTAGAACCATAATAACTAAATCTCATCCACTAAATAAATAAATGATATAAAAGCAACTTTGAATTTGTCATGTATACAATCGTTGGGCGGAGACAAAGTCCACTACCAACTATCTCAAATAAAATGTACAAGAAGTGATCGATAAAATAACTAGACGAACCAAGCGCAATCGTCTTCGAAAGAATGGAGAAGATCACAGCCTTGGCTAGAACACCTGCAAAATCACAGAAGCACACACCTGGAGAGATAACCAGGTCCTCAGAGGGACGTAACAAGATACATAAACAACATGCCATAACAAATTGAATATATAATATGTCACAAACCGAAATAAGTGATAAGACGACAATAAGGTAATCTAACCGTACTACAGTGTTTATGCAGTTAAGAACAAACCTCCAATGCATTGGCACTCTGGCTCAGTAGCAGTAATCTTAGGTATGGCCCATCAGGATACCAGGGACCTCAAAGCATAACATTCATCGAATGTCAGAGGCCAGCAGTAAATCAGTATCAGGATCCAGGACCGTATCTTCCACGGAGATAACCGGCAATAGGGAAGTGCATACTTGGCCCATACGTTAAGGAACTGTCCTTCCCACCCAATGTCTAACAGAGTCACATCCATGTCTCATATACCCCTATTAACTGCTAAGTCTCCTAACATGCCTCTATTAGTAGTTAGCCCTAACGCATGTGCATGGGGGATTAGCCCACACACAAGAACCTCTATATGCTACTCATCTCACACAACCTCGTGGTACAACTGTGTCAAGGTATATGCGACATACTACAAACGGTAGTCCCTTAACTCTAGGTTTATATGCAATCAAAGGATAATAACAAAGTGAATTAATAATCACTGAACAGACAATAAATCAGGAACTGTAAGAACCAGAAATAAAGAACAGTGATATATAAAATAAATGCAGACTGAATATAATTAGTTTAATGGCAAGGTATCTTGCCTGAGGTTATGTGCAAAAGATGATAATCCAGTAGCTCGAACAGACAAAATAAACGAAGCAAGAAAAGCCAAATCCCGCAGATGACTCCGGATGCTGCAACAAACATCATGAACGAGTTTGGAATAAAAGATATACCTAGGAAATGCCTGTCCAAAAATTAAATTCTGGAACAGGGGCAAAATCGTAATTTTGGGTCAAAACGATGTCCGCCGTTGGACCCGCTTTGCACCGAAATGCATGACAATATCTACGATCTCTAAAGTCGTCAAACTATATGTCTACAGATTTATTTTGATGAGACGAATCCAACGGTATGTCCAATTTTGGATTTCGGTGGGCTGTGCACAAAATCGTCCGTTGAGTGGGATTTTGGGCCCGCCAAAATAGCGTCCAGATCAACGGTCTCAGAATCGGACCAAACTTGGCTCACAGGACCAGAAAAATATTTTGAGTCCAATGGCGCAAGTTTCGTCGCGATTTGATGAGTGTGCACAAAGTAATTGGAAAATTCCAAAAAGCCCGATACGGGAAAATTTGACGGATACGGATCAAATTCGTCGCGCACACGCAACCAATTTGAATTCCGTCAATTCTCGTACGTCCAAAAATTCGATACGGACCTTTCGGTACTCTCGGTTTGCGACGGGGTTGCCCGATTTGTCGGGACGTACCTCGTACGGGGTTTTAATGTTTACAAAAATAAATTTTTTGGAAATTTTAATTTAATTATACATGAAATTTGTTGCAGAATAATTAAATCTATTTGAAGGTGATGAAAGAGGGTCATCTGGGATATCTACACGAATTTACGGATCTACAATCGGATTAGAATTGAAGGAGAAATCGATTGGAAAAGTGGGATACCTTGATGTTAAATTCTGTTCTTGTTGTTGTTGATTGTTGTCGATGTTGTTTGCCGCCGTCATTGTCGTGGAGTGCTGTTGTGCTCGCGGAGGGGAGGAGTTGGCCGAGGGTGGAGGAGAGAGGAGGAGGAAGAAGGAGATTAGGGTTTTGTTTGGTTGTGAAAACGAAAAGAGTTTTTTTTTTATATACATACAGGGGTTTCGGCATATGGGGGTCGGCCTCTCCTTAACACCTCTGCTGCTTATACTTTGCTTGCACTGGTGGTCGGCTGGTGGTGGGGCCGACCACCCCCCCCCCTTTTTTTTTTCTTCTTATCTTAAATAAAAGATTTATATATATATTTATATATATATCTGTATCTATTATGTATATATCTAAATGTACCATAAAAATCCCACAAATTTAAAATAAAAGTTTAATATTATCTAAATATATATATGTGATGCATCTAAAATATATTTTTACATATATACACAAATTTAAATTGCCATAAAAGGCAACAATAATAATATCACATAATATCAAACAATGTCAACAATAATAAAATGTCTATTAAATTTTCACAAAATAACTTTAGTAATAATAAAATGATAAAAATTGTTCCAACGTGTGAACTTTACCGCTCACCCATATATGGGTCCAAAAAATTGTACCATCTTGTAAAATATTATTTTATTAATAAAACATAGATTTTGTACCAAAAGTCAATAAATATTCAATCAAGTCTCAAAATTATTTAAAAATATTTGCATACACATGAAATGTTCCTACGTGGCCATCTTAGTCACCCCACATGCTCACATGGGCTTATATTTTGTTCGGGCCCTATTCGGGCTGAATTGGCCAACCCGGGTCATCAAAAAAATTAATAAAACCATAAATTGTATAAATTCATTTTTAAGTCAAATAAATAATAAAAAAATTATTATAAAAATAGGGGTTTTACAACATGTGATCTCACGAGTCAACCCCCTCAGGGTCCTCATGACGAAACCAGGGGCACTCAGCTCTCGCCTCGCTACATGGGCAATATTACTGTCCCCCTACCATATGATCTTCGTCCCACAAAAGGCTGTTAAAGGTCAAGCCCTGGCAGACTTTTTGGCAGCCCACCCAGGCTCGGAGTCGTCCAGAATATATGAAGGAATCCCAGATAAGGTCGCCGACTCGCACGCAACCTCTCACGATGATATATGGCGAATGATTCTTC
Source organism: Iris pallida (assembly GCA_029216955.1). Classification (NCBI taxonomy): domain Eukaryota; kingdom Viridiplantae; phylum Streptophyta; class Magnoliopsida; order Asparagales; family Iridaceae; genus Iris; species Iris pallida. The sequence goes on along the minus strand of JANAVB010009400.1, from coordinate 9,024,529 downwards.
GACGGCGCCTCAAGGACCGGACCTAAGGGCAACATCGTCGTCGGAGTCGGGGTGGTGCTGGTTTCTCCTTCCGGATTGGTGATCAATCGTGCTTACTCCCTCACAGAACCCTGCTCTAACAATGTGGCCAAGTACGACGCTTTGGTCATTGGCCTCCAACTTGCAAGAGAGCTGGGGATAGAATATCTTGAAGCATACGACGATTCACAGTTAATCGTCAATCAGATCCGGGGTTCATACGAAGTCCGCCATGAAGACATGATCCCCTATCACCAAATAGCGATCGACATCATCTCGTCGTTCGAGGGGTTCTTTATCGAACATATTCCCAGACTCCGAAATATCGAAGTCGATGTCTTAGCAGGCCTTGCCACTTCCCTAGTAGTGCCAAATCATACTCATCAATCGGTGGATGTGATAGGCCATGAACTGGTCTGTCCCAAGAACAATGTTCAATTCGTGGTGAGTTATTTCGCTCAGACGATCGAAGAAGTCCCAGACTGGAGACAACCATTCATTGACTTCGTAGTTTACGACATCCTGCCCGAGAACCCAAAAAAGGACACCTCTATCAGAAGGCGTTCTCTCAGATTTTTCTACGATACAGAGACGAAAATACGGTATCGCTGATCCTACAATAGATTATTGCTTCGATGTCTGTCAAACGCAGAAGCCAAAGAAGCCGTACGCGAAGCTCATGACGGTGTCTGCGGGGCCCATCAGCCTGGCCCAAAATTGCAAGACCGTCTTCGCCGAATGGGCTACTACTGGCCCACAATGGTAGCAGATACGATAGACTATGCAAGAAAGTGCAAAGCTTGCCAAGTCCACGCGGACTTCATCCACCAACCATCCGAATTCCTATATCCTACAGTGGCATCCTTGCCATTCGAAGTATGGGGAATGGATATCATCGGTCTGATCGCCCCACCTTCCTCCCGAGGACATCGCTTCATACTCGCAATCACAGATTACTTCTCCAAATGGGCAGAAGCTGTCTCGCTTGCAGAAGTTAAAACTTCAAACGTGATCAGCTTCCTCAAGCATCACGTCATCTATCGCCTTGGACTGCCCCGAAGGATCATCCACGATAATGGTCTACAGTTTGCAAGCCACCCCTTCTATCGGTTCTGCGACAAACACCGAATTCAGAATGTTGCTTCGACACCATACAATCCGGCAGCAAATGCGTTGGCAGAAGCATTCAACAAAATAATCATCAAACTTCTCAAGAAGTTCGTATTGTCCAACAAACGCGACTGGAATAAGAAGCTTGGTGAATGCTTATGGGCGTACCGTACCACAGTCCGAACAGCCACAGGGAACACACCATTCTTCTTGGTGTACGGGAGTGAGGTAGTTCTCCCATTGGAGACTCAAAAGCCCTCGCTCTGCGTCGCCCTTACTTACCAATTAACGATGAACGATAACTACCGTCGTCGACTACAAGAGTTGGAGGCCTTAGATGAAAAGTGCCCCTTGGCTCAGCAACGAATCGAGCTTTACCAAGCACGTATCTCCAGAGCCTTCAACAAGAAAGTTAAAATCAGAACATTCCAAGTGGGCGATCTCGTTCTGGCAGTTCGGAGGCCGATGGTCATGACTCACAAAATCGCCGGCAAATTCCAGCCAAAATGGGAAGGTCCATTTATCATTGAGGTCGTATTCTCCAACGGTGCTTACCGCCTCGCAAAACAAAATGGAGACTTGCTCATGCTGTCCGTCAACGGCAAGTTCCTGAAGAAATATTATGTCTAAACGACATTTTCCAGATTACCGAGTCATGTACCTGTAACACCCACTTTTCTAAAATGAGAGTAATTTTGAACTTTTATAATTTTGATTAATCGATAATAAGATTTAACTAATGTTGTGATTTTTGGTAATTTTTTTAACCAATTTAAAACTATTTAAAATGTTGAATTATGATTTTGATGGTTAACTAGTTAATCCCTAGTTTTGCTAAGCTTAGAGACTAACCATGGGGACCTAACCATGTGATTAGAATGACTATTTATAACTTTTAGGCTAAGGGTATTTTGGTCATTTTGTGACTTTTGAATTATTTAGGATTTTGATTAATTGGTGAATTTTAGATTATTTTAATAATATTTAAATTGATATATTATGATTTTGGTCATTTTTTGTATTTTAATATTTTGGGAAAATTTTATATTTTTAATATTGTTTTTATTGGATTTGTTTAGTCGAGTTTGAGTTTCGTCTCGTTCCGACTTGTATTGTGACCCGGGTAGCTTGAACTCTAGATGGGACCCAATATTAAGTTAAGTATGGCTCACAAGACCCAACATTAAGTTAGTTAATTAAACTAATTTTTATCATGTTAGAATGGTTAAGTTAGAGACTCAAAACTAGATCATTTTGACCCCAAACTTGAACCTAGTCTAGACTTAACCATATGAGACTAGAGAGGGACAATTTTGACATTTTCCATTAGCCCTAATGGACTTTTTATGGTAGCCACCTTTAGGAGAGAATGATTCATTTCATTCATTACAATCTTGCCTCTTTTATTTTCCTTTTGTTCTTCTCCAATTTTAGAGAGCCTTTCCATTGATTTGATCTCCAAATCAAATCATTCCTTCACCAAACCTTCCTTCAATCATTTCCATTCTCCAAGGGAAGGGTTCTACCAAGGATTGGAAGAGGAGTGCAAGGAGGAGTGTCCACTTTGAGGGATCTTCGTATCGGAGTCGTCTCCTAAAGGATTTCATTGGGATTCCACTCCCAATAGGTAAAACCCATCCTCTAAATCGATTTTCTTTGCATATAAATTAGTTTTAAATCCGTAGGATCCATCCTCATGCATATGTCCCATTAAGATTAAAATTTGAGACCATTTGGAGCTCTCTTGAGGATTTTAGATATGTGTCTTGTGTCCTACTTGATAGATCCCAAATTAGGACATCCCATGTATATGTATGTATGATAATAATTTAAATAGATATTTAAATTCAGTTTTATAATGGTTAGAGAGTGGATTGATCTTAGTTAGGATGGTTAGAATGAGTTTCATTTGGATACCTATGTTTGTATCCAAGTATCTTGGCTTATATGTGTTCTTTTGTCAAATCCGTCATAATTTTCATCCACGTTTTTATTAACCAAAGCAACTTAGAAATTTCATAACTTTTAGCTTAGAACTCTGATTTTTCTCCTATTTTTTTAAAAGAACGGTATTGAAGTTAGCTTTCCAAATATATATTTTAATAAGCCAAATTCGTTCTGTAACTTTCTGTAGAATTATTTGAGCGTCAGATGTATGAAAGACGAACGTGTTTCGGTATTTTCGCGATTCCGGGAGCTTTCGGACACGAAAATGTGATCCGTTTAAAGTTTCGGAAAGCTAACACAAAGGGCTACGACATATTTTAATCCTAGAATTTAGTGAATGACCAATTGGTACAGTATTGGTTTTAAGTAGAAGAGTGACTATACGATATATGCATTTTGTGTAACCTATGAGCCTATGTAGTATGGATATTAAATGAATATAGAGTATGTAATGCATGATATGTTAGATGAATGAAATAATATATATATGATATATATTCTCTTTATATTAATGTATATATGGTTGAATGCAAGCATGTAGAAATGCAATTAATATAATGCATATAAGCAATGCATGAATGAAAGAATGATATACAATGTATGCATGAAGATATATATGTAATGATAGATATGAATGCATAATATATAAATATTGAAATGCAATATATAATGATAACATGTATGGTAATGTAGAGTATATGATGCAAGCATGAATGAATGGAGGAAATACATTTATATAGGTAATATAGAATGTAATATATGAATGCAAGCATGCAAGATAATGTATTGTATTCATATATGATGTATTCAACTTAAAGATAATGTAATATATGAAAGGAATGAATGATAATATACAACATGATATGTAAGGTAATACAAGATATAAAATATATGATGTGTGCATGTTTGTATGTCTCTATGTTAATGTGTGAAATGACATGAATATACAATGTATGCATATGTATAAAACATGTAGGTAATGCATAGATGCATGAATGAAATGAATGTTTGCAATATGTTAATATAAATACAAGTATCTAATATGCATGAATGTAAGTATATATAATACAAGTATACATGTATGTATCATGTAAATGTAATATACATGATATGTATGTATGCATGTATACAAGGTAAGTATGTATGTATGTATTTCTATAAACTGAGTTAACATATAACCTCTTACACACATGCATTCATGCACCCTTTGACATCATGTATCCTATGTCACATACACCTACCTATCACTAAATTTTAGAACATTAACACATATCCTTTCACACACATGCCAAACACACACATACTTACTTACTCTTTTACCTCTCTTTCTCTCTCTCTCTCTATATATATATGTATGTGCCTATATATATAGCTTTCCTATATATATCTATGTATATAAATATGTGAATATGAATAATATATATACATTATATGACTAAGTTTGTGTGCCTTGTTAGCCTATGGTTTAGTTTTGTGCTTGGTTTAGCAAGTGACTTAGGCTACGAGTTAGTAGCTATCTTGGATACTTGATTTGCATATACTTAGTTTGTTTAGACCTAGAATAACTTGTTTGACCTAATTTAGACTTTTTAGACCTAGTTTGACCATAGTTGACCTAGGTTTGATTTTCAGGGTTGTCCAAGTTGACCAAGAGTTGACTTTGGTCTAGATTGACCTAGGATCATGTAGAATGCATAGTAGAACTTCATATTGCCATTTTAGACTCATAGTGACTTGTACTGTTCTATAGGAGACAGATACTACTCCTCGGACAATATATTCTCTTCAGACACTCAGGATATCAGGCGGGTACATTCTTTGACCGTTTCATACTTGTCTGGATTTATATTCTTACTCTAAATTACTGTTCTTGATGCTGACACGATTGTTATCACGGATTGGTACTATATGGATCTACTTTTGAGATGTTATCCCCTTGTATTCACTAAATACATATTGTGATGTGCGTTTCACTTACATATTGTATTTATTGAATACCCTTATCCTTGTATACTCATTGTGCATATTTTACTCTCATTATCACATGAGCCCCAGGGATAGACCATTGTACAACTATTGTATAACATTGTACATCTATTATATAATATTGTACATCTATTGTATAATATTGTACACTATTGTACAAGATAACGTAACTGGAGTAGATCCTTGTGTATTGATTGGGGAGGGGGAGTAGAATTGGTTATGTACTCAAATCCTATTATACAATATTGTATAACTATTGTATATGTCTATTGTACACTCACGTACAATGGAGTTACCATTGCATTATCCTAGACCGTTTACATAGCCATATTGTACTCTAAATCACGTATAGCTTACAGTTCTTACTTATCATATATAGATATTTTCTGTTATCAAATCTCTACTATTTTTATATACATTCTTCTTTCAGCATTTCCTGTACCTTACTCTATTGCATGCTTTATATTTTCTAACTTGATATGAACTGCGTGAGATATTTTGTGCTCGTTCTTGTCCTGACTGGACTTGTTGAAAATATTACAGAGGATGAGGCCTACGTAGACACCTTCTATGGGACAGCTATAGATGACTCTTGTGACCCAGATTTCCAGTCGGATCCACTAGCTATAGAGACTGAGGCTCCCTAGTCTAGGGTTTACTATTTCTATCATTTGAGATCTGGATTGTATATATTCTTTTATATTCAGTAGTTGAGACTTGTATTCTGGATGTTTGCTGAGATGTTATCTTAGACACTTAGACTCTCTGGTTGTTATGTATATTCTTTCATTCCAGTATTTATCTATCTTTTTATCTTATCATTCTGCCTTAGATGTGATTGAGACTGTATATTGCTATGTCACCTCCATTCGGAGTGTATATACTGTACAGGTACCTTTATATTGTTAGATGATTGACCTAAGACAGCGTTCTACCGCCGACACTGCGGCATAGGCTGGGCGTTGTTACGTTCTTGTACCCTCACAGTGGGTACGAATCGTGACACATTTTTAGTGGTGGCCCATGTAGGTCGAGTTTATGTAGTGGTATTCGAACTAGAGTATCACTACAGCCTGCAGTAGGATTAGGATATTTTTGAGGGTACTCAATCACACTAGAAAAACTCTTAATCAGATTCATTTTATCTAAATTTGCTGTTTATTGTCTTTCCTTGAATATAAACTGTCCTCCTTTGAATTTTTGCTTCATTCCCAGTAATTGCTTCTTGTTTTGATCTGTCTTTATGATGGTTATAGAGACATGATCTCATCGCTTCGGTCCGGGGAATACTATCGAGAGGCTGGCCACCTCTCGTCCTATTCATCAGGGCCTCGAGACCGCAGCTCCTGTTGTGCCGACTCAGGTTGGCGTTTCTGCTACATTAGAGGTGCACCTCTGTCTGTACAGAGACTTTTTTTTCGTCATTTCCGATTTCTTTCAGCAGCAGCGGTTCATGCAGCATCAGCAGCAGACCAGGGGAAACCAGCAGGGCGAGCTATCGTTAGGAAAGTCGAGGATGCACAGACCATTAGAGATCTTGCTGCAAGTTCCGTTCTTCTCTATTCTATTTTTGCAATTGTCTCTTATAACTATCTTGAAATTCGACTCCATTTATTCCTTGTTGACTGATCAATTTGTTCTGTTGTTCCTGTGTTATGTTTGCTTTTTTTTTCTTTTGAGAAAAAAAATCATATGGGCTAGGTCACCTCAGTTATGGGATCTAGAATCTTCGATAGTCTTGTTAGCTGGCATAGAGAGGACATATAGTCAGATTTTGGACCTATTTCTCGGGTGTGGAAATTTAAGGTTTTTGCCGTCGCATGCGTCAATGCGGAAATTTTAAATACCATGAACCTAGAGGTATGTACCTTAGTCAAGGACTCTGTGATTATCGTAGCCTTGCTTACTAATATGACGAGGATTTGGAGCACCATAATTTTGGATAGACGCATATGATTTTCAGATTGTACCTTAAATGCTCTTGAACAACTTTTCTCTACTTTTATTCAGTCTTTCAAAAAAAAATTGTTTTGTTTGTTTTGTTTCTCATTATTTAACTTAGGAGTAGGAGTAGCTTTAGCTGTATTATAAACCTTTGTGTAACTTCTTACTATGAATCTCTTCTTAAAATAATGAATCGATGATTTTGCTAGACCTTATCTTGGATTTGATATTATAGATCTGGTTTCAAAATGGTTCCTTCTTTTAAACAGATAAGCAGAACAGATTTTATCGTTATTTCCTTCTTGCTATTATTCTTGTATTAAATAATAATAATAATAATAAAACTGTCTTGATTACATCAATCACCTGCTTTTCAATCTTGGTAGGAATCTAAATGTTGGTCATGATATAGAATTTGATTTTTATATTGGGACATGAGAATATATATAGTGGACACAGATACTTTGTCTGACACGTATGCATGCTACACTTTGATTATCAACCCATCTAAATGCATATTAATATGTTATTGATGTTTAAATTCTCAAAACCCCAATATTCTGATACAGTACAGTATCAGAGACTGGTTCTCTACTTTTCTAGTTTAAATTCGTATTTTAAATATAAATTTCATGTTATTAGTTTTGTTTACATCACTGCACATGTATCTTATACACAAGATTTCAATTCTTAAAGAAATTGGTTGAGTTTTGTGTTTGAACTTGTCAAATCTGAGACTGTGTGCATATTAACCCTTAATACTGGATTTTAAATATTAGTTCAAATTGTTGTTTTTAAATGTAATATTTTGAGGTATATACATTGTTGTATGTAGGGATATAATGTTAGGTTTTATATTTTTTACATGTTAGGTTATGATAAACATTGGGTTGGTTTGATGTTCGAATTTCTCCAAAATCCTAAAACTGAATACATGTTAACATTTTTCACATTGATTTTAAATGTTTAGTTCAATTTTAGATTTAATATGTAATGTTAAACTGAACTGAATGATTGAACCCTTCATTTTAAGTTATAACCCCTGTACTCTTGACACTCTACACTAATGTACATTAATGTTCACAACTGCTATGTAAACCTAACATTTCCTCTCTATGTTATGTTCATATACCTGTATAGATATATATAGAGTTTATGCATACATGTTATAATGTATATAGATACATAACTAAATCTCTACCTCCTTATATGTATATGTATATATATATATATATATATATATATATATATATATATATATATATATATGGTTAGCCATGCATGTTATGAGTAAATAGGTTGTGTATTGTAGATTGTTAACCAATATGCTATGAGTAGTGTAACGTGATAGCTATTGTTTTGAAACCCAAATCCTCCTATACACTTTCATGTATATTTCACACACACACACACACACACGTCTACTATCTAACCCTATGAACATGTCCACATACACCCATACACACACTAACCACATAACCTTTACAAAATGCTAGCTTTTCCCTCTCTAACGCTCTCTCTCTATATATATATATTGTGATTGGATTTCAATGCAATTGACTTTCATTCTTTAACTTTTGATTTTTATTTTTCTTTGAATAGTACCCCTTTATAGATAATTGGTAGTTATCCTATTTTATTTTCTGATAAGTACCAATTTTTATATAGGATGGTAGACTGTCTTACAGTTTTGATGATTTGTTATTTCTGTATCTTTTCCAGTTTAACACCCCCGATTGCTTGTATGTTTGATACCCTATGACCCATTTGGTTAGCATGACTAGTATATCTAGATGAGACTTTCACTACCACCATATGCCATGACCCTGTATGCCATCCTTTTTAATCGTATGATTTAGGTAAGTTCTGAGACCATGATTGTTGCGGACGAGACTCTAGAAAAAGTACGACCATCTTAAATTCGAGAATGAAATTCTTCTAAGGAGGGTAGACTTGTAACACCCACTTTTCTAAAATGAGGGTAATTTTGAATTTTTATAATTTTGATTAATCGATAATAAGATTTAACTCATGTTGTGATTTTTGGTAATTTTTTAATCAATTTAAAACTATTTAAAATGTTGAATTGTGATTTTGATGGTAAACTAGTTAATCCCTAGTTTTGCTAAGCTTAGAGACTAACCATGGGGACCTAACCATGTGATTAGAATGACTATTTACAACTTTTAGGCTAAGGATATTTTGGTCATTTTGTGACTTTTGAATTATTTAGAATTTTGATTAATTGGTGAATTTTAGATTATTTTAATAATATTTAAATTGATATATTATTATTTTGGTCATTTTTTGTATTTTAATATTTTGGGAAATTTTTATATTTTTAATATTGTTTTTATAGGATTTGTTTAGTCGGATTTGAGTTTTGTCTCGTTCCGACTTGTATTGTGACCCGGGTAGCTTGAACTCTAGATGGGACCCAATATTAAGTTAAGTATGGCTTACAAGACCCAACATTAAGTTAGTTAATTAAACTAATTTTTATCATGTTAGAATGGTTAAGTTAGAGACTCAAAACAAGATCATTTTGACCCCAAACTTGAACCTAGCCTAGACTTAACCATACGAGACTAGAGAGGGGCAATTTGGACATTTCCCATTAGCCCTAATGGACTCTTTATGGCAGCCACCTTTAGGAGAGAATGATTTATTTCATTCATTACAATCTTGTCTCTTTTATTTTTTTTTTGTTCTTCCCCAATTTTAGAGAGCCTTCCCATTGATTTGATCTCCAAATCAAATCATTCCTTCACCAAACCTTCCCTCAATCATTTCCATTCTCCAAGGGAAGGGTGCTACCAAGGATTGGAAGAGGAGTGCAAGGAGAAGTGTCCACTTTGAGGGATCTTCGTATCGGAGCCGTCTCCTAAAGGATTTTATTGGGATTCCACTCCCAATAGGTAAAACCCATCCTCTAAATCGATTTCCTTTGCATATAAATTAGTTTTGAATTCGTAGGATCCATCCTCATGCATATGTCCCATTTAGATTCAAATTTGAGGCCATTTGGAGCTCTCTTGAGAATTTTAGATATGTGTCTTGTGTCCTACTTGATAGATCCCAAATTAGGACACCCCATGTGTATGTATGTATGATAATAGTTTAAATAGATATTTAAATTCAGTTTTATAATGGTTAGAGAGTGGATTGATCTTAGTTAGGATGGTTAGAATGAGTTTCATTTTGGATACCTATGTTTGTATCCAAGTATCTTGGCCTATATGTGTTCTTTTGTCAAATCTGTCATAATTTTCATCCACGTTTTTATTAAACAAAGCAACTTAGAAATGTCATAACTTTTAGCTTAGAACTCCGATTTATCTTCCATTTTTTTTAAAAGAACCATATCGAAGTTATCTTTCTAAATATATATTTTAATAATCCAAATTCTTTCTATAACTTTCTGTAAAATTACTTGAGTGTCAGATGTACGAAAGACGAACGTATTTCGGGAGCTTCCGGACACGAAAATGCGATCCGTTTAAAGTTTCGGAAAACTAACACAAAGGGCTACGACATACTTTAATCCTAAAATTTAGTGAATGCCCAATTGGTACAGTATTGATTTTAAGTAGAAGAGTGACTATACGATATATGCATTTTGTGTAACCTATGAGCCTATGTAGTATGGATATTAAATAAATATAGAGTATGTAATGCATGATATGTTAGATGAATGAAATAATATATATATGATATATATTCTCTTTACATTAATGTATATATGGTTGAATGCAAGCATGTAGGATTGCAATTAATATAATGTATATAAGCAATGCATGAATGAAAGAATGATATACAATGTATGCATGAAGATATATATGTAATGATAGATATGAATGCATAATAGATAAATATTGTAATACAATAAATAATGATAACATGTATGGTAATGTAGAGTATATGATGCAAGCATGAATGAATGGAGGAAATACATGTATATAGGTAATATAGAATATAATATATGAATGCAAGCATGCAAGATAACGTATTGTATCCATATATGATGTATTCAACTTAAAGATAATGTAATATATGAAAGGAATGAATGATAATATATAACATGATATGTAAGGTAATGCAAGATATAAAATATATGATGTGTGCACGTTTGTATGTCTCTATGTTAATGTATGAAATGATATAAATATACAATGTATGCATATGTATAAAACATGTAGGTAATGAATAGATGCATGAATGAAATGAATGTTTGCAATATGTTAATATAAATACAAGTATCTAATATGCATGAATGTAAGTATATATAATACAAGTATACATGTATGTATCATGTAAATGTAATATACATGATATGTATGTATGCATGTATACAAGGTAAATATGTATGTATGTATTTCTATAAACTGAGTTAACATATAACCTTTTACACACATGTATTCATACACCCTTTGACATCATGTATCCCATGTCACATACACCTACCTATCACTAAATTTTAGAACATTAACACATATCCTTTCACACACATGCCAAACACACACATACTCACTTACTCTTTTACCTCTCTTTCTCTCTCTCTCTATATATATGTATGTGCCTATATATATAGCTTTCCTATATATCTATGTATATGAATATGTGAATGTGAATAATATATATACATTATAAGACTAAGTTTGTGTGCCTTGTTAGCTTATGGTTTAGTTTTGTGCTTGGTTTAGCAAGTGACTTAGGCTATGAGTTAGTAGCTATCTTGGATACTTGATTTGCATATGCTTAGTTTGTTTAGACCTAAAATAACTTGTTTGACCTAATTTAGACTTTTTAGACCTAGTTTGACCATAGTTGACCTAGGTTTGATTTTCAGGGTTGACCAAGTTGACCAAGAGTTGACTTTGGTCTAGATTGACCTAGGATCATGTAGAATGCATAGTAGAACTTCATATTGCCATTTTAGACTCGTAGTGACTTGTACTGTTCTATAGGAGATAGATACCACTCCTCGGACAATATATTCTCTTCAGACACTCAGGATATCAGGCAACTACATTCTCTGACCGTTTCATACTTGTCTGGATTTATATTCTTGCTCTAGATTACTGTACTTGATGCTGACACGATTGTTATCACGGATTGGTACTATATGGATCTTCTTTTGAGATGTTATCCCCTTGTATTCACTAAATACATATTGTGATGTGCGTTTCACTTACATATTGTATTTATTGAATACCCTTATCCTTGTATACTCATTGTGCATATTGTACTCTCATTATCACATGAGCCCCAGGGATAGACCATTGTACAACTATTGTATAACATTGTACATCTATTGTATAACATTGTACATCTATTGTATAATATTGTACACTATTGTACAAGATAACGTAACTGGAGTGGATCCTTGTGTATTGATTGGGGAGGGTGAGTAGAATTGGTTATGTACTCAAATCCTATTGTACAACATTGTATAACTATTGTATATGTCTATTGTACACTCACGTACAATGGAGTTACCATTGCATTGTCCTAGACCGTTTACATAACCATATTGTACTCTAAATCATATGTGGCTTACAGTTCTTACTTATCATATATAGATATTTTCTGTTATCAAATCTCTACTATTTTTCATATACATTCTTCTTTCAGCGTTTCCTGTACCTTACTCTATTGCATGCTTTATATTTTCTAACTTGATATGAACTGCGTGAGATATTTTGTGCTCGTTCCTGTCCTGACTGGACCTGCTGAAAATATTACAGAGGATGAGGCCTACGTAGACACCTTCTATGGGACAGCTGTAGATGACTCTTGTGACCCAGATTTCCAGTCGGATCCACTAGCTATAAAGACTGAGGCTCCCTAGTCTAGGGTTTACTATTTCTGTCATTTGAGATCTGGATTGTATATATTCCTTTATATTCAGTAGTTGAGACTTGTATTCTGGATGTTTGCTGAGATGTTATCTTAGACACTTAGACTCTCTGGTTGTTATGTATATTCTTTCATTCCAGTATTTATCTATCTATCTTTTTATCTTATCATTCTGCCTTAGATGTGATTGAGACTGTATATTGCTATGTCACCTCCATTCGAAGTGTATATACTGTACAGGTACCTTTATATTGTTAGATGATTGACCTAGGACAGCGTTCTACCGTCGACACTACGGCGTAGGCTGGGCGTTGTTACGTTCTCGTACCCTCACAGTGGGTACGGGTCGTGACAGTACCCGCTGGTACCGCTGAACTCACATTCACAAAAATCCCAGATTATTGAGTTATGTACCTGCTGGTGCCGCTGAACTCACATCCACAACACTCCAGATTATCGAGTTATGTACCCGCTGGTACCGCCGAACTCATATTCCAAATTCCAGATTATCGAGTCATGTACCCGCCGGTACCGCTAAACTCATATTCCAACTCTCCCAGATTATCGAGTTATGTACCCGCTGGTGCCGCTGAACTCATATTCCGGTCACCCTTTTAGGTAGTAAGTCATATATGATCATACCTCTGAACTTATTTCTTTGAAAGAGCTCCTCCCTCATGATCCACTACCCGCACTCTCTGTGCACAAAAAGGGCAACGGATCCACAAAATTTCAAAAACGACCACGTCGATGTTACCTCTGAGTCATTTCACTTCCGCCAAAAATAAATCACCCCTCTACATAGAACTTCCATGTCCTCATTACCTCTGAGTCGTCATATGTACCCCTTCATGGAGCCCACTCCTGCCATGTCCTCATTACCTCTGAGTGGAAAGGCTCTATCGAAGAAACCCTCATATTTACCATGCCCTCATTACCTCTGAGTAAATATGTTGCTCCTCCCTCGACTTATTATCTGTACCAAAAAAAAACCCCCAGGGTACGCTAAGGATAATAGGCCCACAAATATCCTCCGTTGAGTCCACTCCTGCCATGTCCTCATTACCTCTGAGTAGGAAGACTCCACGGTAAAACCCTCATACTTGCCATGTCCTCATTACCTCTGAGTAAGTATGTTGGTTCCCTTTTCATCCTATTATCCATATCCTAAGCCAGGGTACGCCAAGGATAATAGGTCCACAAATATCTTCCATTGAGCCCACTCCTGCCATGTCCTCATTACCTCTGAGTAGGAAGACTCCGCGGTAAAACCCCCATACTTGCCATGTCCTCATTACCTCTGAGTAAATATGTTGGTTCCCTTTCATCCTATTATCCGTATCCTAAGTCAGGGTCTGCCTAGGATAATAGGCCCATAAATGTCCTTTGCTAAGTTTCTTAGTACAGGCCCATCATTCCTCATCATGCCCCGGGAGCCCAGCTGCTCCATGGCATTCTCTTTCCCGATACCCGGAACATCTATAATCACCTTACCGTGGAATTGTTCTAGGTATCCCATCAAACTTGTTATCCGTACCTAAAACCAAAGTATGCCAAGGGTAACAGGTCCACAAACAAGTCCCCCATTCGGGGCAAACGCCACCATAACACCACAAGCACAACAGGCAGTACAAATAAAGGGTGGAATAAAGCATACTCTTTTATTTGGAAGCCAAAAAAGCATTACATGTTCCGGGACTATGTCCCCCGCAAAAAGAACATAACAAAAGAAGAAAAGGTCGACTATTGTTCGACATTACATAATTCCCGGAGGCGGTTCTTCACTAAGGCGGTCCCCCGGTCAAGCCGCTGCTTAGCTCGACGCTCTGCTTCCTAGGACAACCGTTTCGTATCATCAAAATACATGTGTGCCCGCCAGCCATCTTCCATCTTCTTCAGGGCGAGCTCCAGATTGGCAGAAGCTCGACTAAGTCTGTCGGCCTCCTGGATAACAAGTCCCTTTTCGGCACGGGCGGCTTCGAGCTCAGACTCCAGAAAGGCCAGCTTCCTCTGGAGCTCGAGGATCTGCTCCCTGGTGTCGATTACCCCACGGGAGGCCGCCGCTTCCCGAGCCGTACAATCTTCATTTCTATGACTCAATTGATCGTATAACTGGGACAGATCAAGGCGGTCCTTCAGTATGGTCGGCTTGATCGATTCCCGAGCAAGCCTCACCTTCTCCACCGCGGTTATGAGGAATGTGCGCTCTTGATCTATTGCCGCAAACAAATCAGCTTGCCGCAGCACGTGAAACTGGGTCACAAGTCGATCAGCCTCTAGCAGTTTGGGCTCCAGAAGTGCAGCTAGCCCCGCCCCACCAGGGAGCGTTCTAAGGATGTCGATTTGGCCACCAGCGCACTGACGGGCCATAGCAAAGGGAGTCCCCCTCTCCACAGCTGCCTCGATCCCTCTCTTCAGGTGGCGATAAAATCTGTCAACCATATCCTGTGACACTTCATCCAAAACTTCTGTAGAGGACGGCGTCAAAGGAATTGTGGCTGGCAGTGTCGAAGGAGTACCATCGGAACTTGCCATCCCTGCCACTAAGAAAATAAATTCTGTGCGAAAACTGAATAGCGGCTAGCTCCTCTTCCGTCGTCCGAAGAGCTTGGATACTCGGCAAGGCGAAAAGGTTAACTCCCGAAACCATATTCGCAGAGGAGGACGCAGGAAGCATTGTTCCCTGCCACGACTGTGCTGCCACTTGGGCTTCCGAACTCGACCCCGCTGGAGGCCCCTCAATATAGATTGGAAGAGAAGGAGGCACACGTGCTTCCATCAGAGCCCCTCCGGTAGAGTCCGCCCCGACAATGTCCGTCACCGACAATAAAGGGGCAGGAGCTGTACGTCCAGAGCAACCATCAGTCGACGTAACCCAAAGGATATGATGATAGAGCAGATAGGCCTCCTCACAAGTTAAGGTTCGGCTTATCTTACCAGGGGAGGAGCATGGAGGCCGTAGCTCGCTCGCAACTGACATAATCTCCTCACCCGCGACCTCTAAGTTGAATTCAACCGGTTTCTCTGCCCCAGCCACACCTGAAAGGGAGCCAGCCAGTTCAGCGTCACCCCGTTGAAATTCAGCTATCTCAGGGACACGTGCAGTAGAGCCCCCGCCCCCGTGGGTTGAGGTCTCAACAAGGTGGAACTCCTCGGCCGCCTCCGGAAGGACCCCAGCAAAAATGATAGCGGTGCACATATCATTGACCAAAGTGGTCAGGGCCGGATCGACCTCAGCGGTCGGGTCCCGAGAAACCGAATCCTCTAACGCCTACAAAGAGCAAAAGAAAATGATTAGGCCATAGTTTAGAAAAAGAAGGAGAAGGCAGTTGAAATTCGAATCACCTCAGAAACAGCGTCAACATCCTTAATAAACAGCCTGCAGCGTCTTACCGCGGCTCGCTTCGTGGAGTAGGTTGTGACATCATCAGGAAACATACGCCTGCTTCGCTTGCGCGAAGGACCAGGCACAGCAGGCGGCTGCCCCGCAACCATGTCATCCGGCACAATAGGTGGCTGATCCCCTGCCTCCTCGTCCGAGGGATGGGACGAATCATCGGTATCCTGCTCATCATCCTCTTCGCCCACCGTAGTAGACTTCGAGTCCGGCATAGGAACCATATTCGCCTTCTTTTTTCTCTTCTTCGACCCCTCGGACTTCTCTGCCAAGCCAGTACCGACAATAAAGCTGGTGTTCATATCAAAATTAACGGGAGGCTTGCTCGCCGCAACATGATAGAGGGCCACGATATACAAAATTTTCCCTTGCGTATTAGCATCGGGGACCGAGAAGCTAGTTCGGGTATGAACCGCATTGTAATAATGCCAAGCCCTGATACCATCAAGGACACTGCCCTCAAAGCCTAGGCAAGCACTGGGACAATCAAGGAACAGCTGGCTATACCCGAACTGGCGTGAGAACCTGCTGGACAAGTAGGGCTCCAGGTATATGTTATTGCGGTAACGATATACTAGGTACGCCGGACGAATATTGCGCAGCCAAAGGAGCATTTTCTCAGTTAAATGGAGGGGAGGTTCAATACCATCAACATGTATACCCCTCACTTCTCTAGCGGTAAATTGAAGAAGAGACACAAAGAAGTCGTGTCCGTCTACTCTCGCCAACGCCCTCCGACAGGCTGGCATGGTGTTGTATTCCCAAGGCTGACGATGGTATCGGAAAAGGAAAGCGTCATCATCGGTAACGCCATCTTCTGCTCCGGGCCTCATCAACGACCGATAATGCATCAATAGTTACCCCCATTAGATAATGGTATGGTAGCTCTATTCGTTCAAAGTCCAGTGTCGTCTCGCGAGCAATGACTTTGGACGAAAAGGTGCCGAGGCCGTGGTGTATACTACACACCATGGCCGGAAGAAGGGCCAGCCTGACTCTGAAGACCAGCTTCACGGCAGAAAGGATGAAGTGGCGGCTGATCCTTTCAATAGAACCTGCCCCTCCCGAGACTACGCAGTTTCGTAACCACACCATCAAGAATCCGACCAAGAGCGCTTTTTCAGACATTTGTCGGGTACCGTAGTAGAAATAGCTGAAGGAGTCAGTGCGACTCCTAAACTTGTCATCGGTGGACCTCGACCTCTTGGCATTCGACATCAGGTTGTTTATCTTCACCTGGGTCTGAGGACCTCGAAAAGAAACCCGGCCAGAGGAACTGAATTTAAAAAGATACGAGACCCAGGACGTAGTATGGGGAGCGTTCCCTTCTGAGCTATTGTTCTTCTTGATAGTCGTTTGGTGACAGATACTGTGGTGGCATAACAGTTCCCGGTACATGGCAATGAAACCCGAGAATCGTCGATCTAGATCCTCGAATTCCTCGTTTGTCGGGGTGTATACTTCAAAGGCCTCGCCACCCCCCCATGGCAGCTTAGAAATAGCATACATTTCATGGAGAGCAAGTCCTAACTCCCCTCCGGGTGCGAAGAAAGTTCCCGTCGGCCGGTTATACATTTCCAAAAGAGCCATAAACAACGGCTTGTTAATAGGTAACCCATAACAGGTGCCCCGGATGGCATAATAGAGGTCAATCTCCCGAAGGAAAGCCTCGTATTTTCTCAGGATCCATGAGGTCCGGTTGGCCCACGTAGGGATGGGGTTTATCCAGTTCAACAGCGACAACCTGCCAACAGGATAAGACCCCTTGCAAGCAAGCTGATTCAGGAAGGTATCGGCTAGAGTAAACGTGAAGTTGGGACCAGATATGTTTATGAAGGTACCCGAAATTAGCCCCATTACGCTCCGACTGACTGAGTCCCTGCTCGCACATGCTGTCCTAATATTCTTATTATAATGGATGTTGCCCACGAACATCCCCGATTGGGTTGGAGTTAGGGAGCCCACCATCCGCCTGCTCAACGGTACTATATTGAACCACGGGAGGGGAAAATGACGTTCCATTTCGGGAATATGGATCTCCACCCCGTCCACAGTAAAGTCCTAGCTCTCAGAAATGTCCAGTACTCGGGGTTTCTTTATAGATAGAGCATCCCCGAAGAGAAAGGCTGGTTTCAAATACTCTCCTTCCAGCCTTCCCGAGTTTATCATAGTACAAAGAAAGTGGAAAGACTGGTTATTGATGGCACTCACCCTCTCCAAAGGCTCATCGGCGGAAAGCTAATCTGACACACGTCGAACCAAGTTGTCGAGCTGCACACCCATGGCATATTGGGCTGAACCTACCAAAAGCTCTCCTGCTGGATTGATTGGCAGATCCACTGAAGAAAGAACAAAAGAAACAAGATTAAAAGATGGTTAAAACGAAACCACTTGAAAGTTTCTTAAAAAAGCTCCTATGAGCCTATGTGGTTCGGTTCGACGTAGCCTTATGCGGCCCAATGAAGCTGGGTTTCATACGGCACTACTTCGATAGAGCCTATGCGGCTCGGTTCAACGTAGCCTTATGCGGCCCAGTTCAGTTAGGTTTCATGCGGCACTGCTATGATAGAGCCTATATGGTTCGGTTGAGCTTATGCGGTTCCATCTAAGCAAATTAGCTTATACGGCATGGCTTAGAGAAGCTTTATGCGGTCCAGATTCATCAGGAGCTCATGCGGTCCTGTTCAATGGGACATCATGTGGTTCAAATCTAGAAGTGCTCCTGTGGCTCAAGTCCTTCTCGTGCGGCTCAAATACAGGACATACCCCATACGGCTCAGATATGAGAGGGTCATGCGACCCATGCAACAGATGTAGCTTCATCATGTTGAACTTGGGCAGTTCAATAAAGATGAAGAACGAAGGCTTGTGCATAAAATATGCAACAGAGCCATGTTTTTTTTTAAGGTTCAAGGCGTTCAATATTCCATCCAATCCTTACCCTTAAAAGCAGGGTAGACGTCAGGGTGCACGCTAGGCATCGTAGCCGACGAAGAAGCCGCCTTCTTGCCCTTCACAGAGGCAGCTTTGGAAGATTTGGAGGCCATGGTCGTCCGAGGGTCGGAGAAGAAAGACAGAGATAAGAAAGGGCAGCAAAAGTTGAAGACGAGAGAGAGAGTAAAAAAGTCTCTCTGACTGAACACGTGTATATTTATAGGCAAAAAGGAGGGCTCTTCGATCCATGTGCGGCATGAAAATCGACTCTTCGGTTATCAAGACGAACCGACTAAGTAAAGGCCAAACTCTTGGGATCCTGCCCCAAAAAGCGGCCTTAAATCTGATAGCAAATCAAAGGCAATCAATGCAAAGGATTTGCACACATGGCATGAAGACGTGGCAAGGAGCCCATGCGGCTCAGATGGCCATGCGGCTGGAACGACCATACGGCTCAGATGGCCATGCTTCTTATTCAAAGTATTTCAATTTTGCAAATTGAAAACTTTGAAGGGGGTCTTGTAGAAGCATAAAAAAATTAAAGAAAGGTTCATGCGGCCAAGGACCCCCATACGGCTCAGGGAGCCCATGCGGCTCAGGGATCCATGCGGTTCAAGAGTCTATGCGGCTCGAATAATTCCATGCGACCCAGAGAGGAGCCACATAGCCTTCAACAACTCTTCTCTTCGTCTTTTGCTGCATTTAATGCCCTGACGGCTGACAACTCTGACAAATGACAGCTCTGACAAAAAGGCGCAATAATGACTGACGTAATGGCGCGTTCCTAGGGAAGAGGAGAAAATCTTCTCACAGCTGGCAGAATCCATCTAATCCCGAGGCATGCGGCTTTGGCCGCCCATCTTTATGCGGCTGCATCCTTTATGCGGCCGCCCATCAGCATGCGGCTGCATCCCTTATGCGGCCGTCCATCAGCATGCGGCTGCCCATCTTCATGCGGCTGTTCATCCCCATATGACTGTCCATCTTCATACGGCCATTTAGCCTCATGCGGCCCACTCATCTGCGGCTCTGCCAAGATGATTGAGACACGTGGCAGTCTTATCTTCCTGGAGTTATGGGTGTTAACGAATCCTAATCAGATTTGTTGTAATAAGTGCCCAGATCAAATCAAATCGAGCAAATTAGACACGTGGCAGGCCATTACAAGTCGCAAATATTCATGACAATTAATATTTATTGTCCACAGAGATTTAATGCAATCACATTAATTGCTTAAATCTATTATATGCAAGATGGACGGCCCAGATTAATTAACTTTCAGGCCGCCGACTTTCGAGAATGGGCAATCATTGCAAAACCCTAATGATGCCCTCCCACTCTTATAAATAGCAAGGTGCCATTTCCTTGCAAACAAGACAGAGACCCCCGGCCCGGATCCAGAGAGAATCAGAGAGAGAATATATAGAGATCGGAAGTGTAATAGACTTTTTATGGTGAAATGTAATAGACTTTTTATGGTGAAATGAGAATGGAAATGATAATTCTTCTATGCTCAATAATTTGTATTTGTGGATGAATTGTGGACATGATAGATAATAAAATCTTCTTTTCTGTTTTAGAGTATATGATATTATCAGAGGTATTATGGACGTGATAATATGTATGAACTCAAAAGAAAATAGATTGATTTCTATGCAGAGGTCAAAAATAATGACAAATGAGTAGATAGATTCGGAATTGATTCAGAGGTTATGAAAATATGATAAATAACGAATCCCCACTTGATAAATTGATAGAAGATTATGAACGGACGAACCGTTAAGAAATGATGAACAAATGAACTGTCGAATGATTAATGAATGTGTGAATCGTCGGATGAATGTGAGAAATGAACGGATGAACCGTCAAGCATTTAGTGGATATGTGAATCGTCAGATGAATGTGACGCTTCACTATTTGAGGAACTTCTGCCTATAAATATAGCAGAAATCTGACAAGAACGAACACTTCTACTCCTCAACATAAAAATATCGTCTGGAGAAGCATCCAAGAAGACTGAGATTGCCTCAAAGGTTCAGAAAGGCACTGAAGAACGCCCTGCTGATCCAGTCAAAACGAAGAAGACGGAAGCAGGAGAAGGTTCGTTTACACCCAAGCCACCAAGGAACATTCTGGACTTCCTACTCGAACCAGGAAAGACTGAAGAAGAAGAAGCCATGAGAATGGCCGCTTGCAAGTTCCTCGTGGGTTCCAGCAAGGAAATCTTCGGCTCTTTTGCTGATCACGTCTTCGAGAAGGACGGCAGTGACCCACGTCCAAATGTAGAAAATGATGATAGTGATCTTCCTTAATATCATGTATCATCATTCATGATCAAAATAAAATAAAAATTTTATTTTTTTAAACATGAAACTGTCTGATGATTACAAGTATTTACATTTATACATAGTACTTCTTAAGGAATTTGCCATTAATAGGCATCAAAACTTTTTGACCATCCAATTCTGAGAGTTGATAAGCTCCATTTGAGAAAACTTTGCTCACAATATAGGGTCCTTCCCACTTTGCATCAAATTTGCCCTTGCTCATATGAGTCATAGTCATAGGACGTCTGACTGTTAGAACAAGTTCTCCTTTTTGATACGATCGAACTCTGACTTTCTTATTAAAAGCTCTTGAGATTCTAGCTTGATAGAATTCAATATTCTGTTGAGCAGATAATCGCTTTTCATCTAGAGCTTCTAATTCTTGAAGTCGAAGACGATCATTATTTTTTGCAGTGAGTTCATTAGTGATTGCTATCCTTAAAGAAGGAATTTGAATCTCTAATGGAAGAACAGCTTCGCAACCATACACCAAAGAGAAGGGTGTACATTTAGTAGTATTACGAACTGTAGTGCGATAAGCCCACAAACATTCACCGAGCTTCTCACTCAAATTACGTTTGTTAGTAGAGACAAACTTCTTTAGGAGTTTGATGATGGTCTTGTTGAAAGCTTCTGCTAATCCGTTAGCTGCCGGATTATATGCGGTAGAAGCCACATTGTTGATCCGATGATCGTCACAGAATCGAGTAAACTTCTGACTAACGAACTGTGGTCCGTTATCATGAATAATGCGTCGAGGAACACCAAATTTGTAGATGACGTGGTGCTTAATAAAGCTGATGACATTAGACGTCTTAACTTTAGACAAAGGAATGGCTTCGGCCCATTTGGAGAAGTAATCGGTTATTGCGAGAATAAACCGATGACCCTTGGATGACGGCGGATTGATCGGGCCGATAATGTCCATGCCCCAAGCTTCGAAGGGCCATGATGCTGCCGTCGGATGTAGAAATTCCGAGGGTTGATGAATAAAATCCGCATGGATTTGACAAGCTTTACACTTTTTTGCATATTCGATGGCGTTTGATACCATAGTGGGCCAATAATAACCCATACGTCGAATACGGTCTTGATGTTTTGGTCCAGGCTGATGTCCTCCACAAATTCCATCATGTGCTTCGCGAATAATTTGTTGAGCCTCGTCACCGGCAACACATCGAAGAAGTAAACCATCATAAGCTCGACGATATAGGTTCTTTGTTGTATGATTGTAATAGAATCTGAGTGATCGTCGTCTGATAGATGCTGCCTCACTCGGATCATCCGAAAGAATATCATACAATACGAAATCTAAGAAAGGAAGTCTCCAATCTTTATCCGTATTTTGATTCTCGGCCGAATTACTGAAGATGAATTCCATGCTAGAATCAGATGAAGATGATAAAGATTTACGACTAAATCCAAATCCTCTTGTTGTGTTGACGTCATGAGATGTTGATTCTTCAATGTCAATTGGAAGTCCTAGGGTTAGGTTATTTTCAAGATGAAATAATTCTCGATTGCGAACAATAATCATTTGTTGTCGTCTAATCGGAATAGCCAACACCGCCGCAAGATTAGCTAGGGCATCAGCTTCTGTGTTACATGCTCGCCTAACATGTTCAATGAAGAAGCTATAGATATAGCTGATCTATGATAAGAAACCAGATCTTGATGGCGAACTTCATAAGTCCCCCTTATCTGATTGACAATGAGTTTAGAGTCTCCGTACGCCTCCAAATGTTGAATATTCAGATGTTTAGCGAGTTGAAGACCAATAAGCAATGCATTGTATTCAGCTATATTGTTTGAACACGGCTGGTCGAGAGAATAAGCTCTTTGGATAGCAAGACCTTCTGGCGATACAAGAATAATTCCAACTCTAGCGACAATATCACCATTAGGACCTATCCTTGAAGCTCCATCAAAGAATAGACGCCAAGTAGGATCTTCTTCAACAATTTGGTTTGAATCTAGGACTTCATCTGGAATTTCGTCATAGAGTTTTGAATCTTCTGGAATTGAATGAGCAGCCAGAAAATCAGCTAAAGCTTGTCCTTTGACTGACTTCTGAGGAATATAATGCATGTCATACTGAGCAAGTAGGATTCCCCAGTTAGCTAATCGAGAATTCAAAACACTGGATTTCTTCATCATGATCCGTATAGGATTGATCTTGGAGATGACATGAATAGTCTGGCTAATGATATAATGTCGTATCTTTTGAACAGCGAACATCAAGGCTAGACATTCTTTTTCGATCGGTGAATATCGAGGTTCAGCTCCGGTCATAGTACGACTGAGATAGTAGATGGCTTGTTCATGACCATTTTGATTCTTTTGAGCGAGTAATGCACCCAATGAATGACTCATTGCTCGAGTATATAGGAGAAATGGAATTCCTGAAACGGGAGGTACCAATACTGGAGGGCTCATCAGATATTGTTTTATATCATCGAATGCTTTCTGACATTCATCATTTCGGACAAACGAAACACCTTTCTTCATAAGTTTATTGAATGGTCTGCAGCGTCCTGACAAATTAGAGATGAATCTCCTGATATAAGCGATCCTTCCTTGAAATCCTCGTAGCTCTTTTAAGGTGCGTGGAGGACGCATCTCTTGGATGGCTTTGATCTTCTCGGGATCCACGTGTATACCTTTAGAGGTAATGACGAAGCCGAGAAATTTACCACTAGAGATGCCTAAGAAGGACTTAGTAGGGTTCATCTTTAATTGATGCTTACGCATTAGATCAAAAATAGTCTTCAAATCTTGGATGTGATCCTCCTTTTGTCGACTTTTGACTACAATATCATCAACATAGCATTCGACTATTTTTCGCAAATGTTTACGGAATATAGTGCTCATAGCTCGTTGATAAGTTGCTCCTGCATTCTTGAGACCGAATGGCATAACTGTATAACAGTATGTACCAATCGGCGTTCTGAAAGAAGTGTGCTTCTCGTCGTCTGGAAACATTTTAATCTGATTGTACCCAGAATACCCGTCCATGAATGACATCCATTCAAATCCACAGGTATTATCAATCATGACATCAGTGATTGGTAGAGGGAATTCGTCTTTAGGGCATGCCGCATTGAGATCGCGGAAGTCTATGCATACTCTGATCTTGCTAGTCTTTTTAAGGACAGGAACTATGTTAGCCACCCAATCGGGATGTTGTTCCTCTCTAATAAACCCAGAGGTTATGAGTTTATTGACTTCAGCTTCAATTGCATCCATAATGTCTGGACGAAATCGTCGCTGTTGTTGTTTGACCGGTTTAGCATTCGACAAGATATTGAGCTTGTGAGTTACAATTTGTGGATCAAGTCCTGGCATATCTTCATAACTCCAAGCGAAGACATCGATGTAGTCACGAATGAGTTTGATCATGTCTTGCTTATCAGTTTCTGAAAGACTTTCACTGATGAATATTGGTTTGGGAGATCCCTCTTCACCAACATCTATTTGAACAAGTTTGTCTTCAGTCGGAGGTTCTTTTTGCTCGAAACGGAACTCCCATTGATTATCTAATCTTTGGGCCCATTGTTCTGATTCAGGTGAGATTTCAAACTCTTCTTCGTATTCATCACTTTCTTAAGAATGGTCAATAGAAACCATATTGGAAGACAGAAGGTTGCAGTAGAAGTCACCGATACTTGTATCGGAATCCCAAGAGATAGTACTGGAAGAATCAGATCTCTTATCTTCGTCAGACTCAGGATCTTCATGAACAATATTGATAAAAGGAGTAGGAGCAATATAGCCCAATCCGTATTTTATTCTTACATATTTCAGAGGAGGAATACGAACAGGCATTTTTCTTCCTTTTCCACTATTGAGGCCAGCCCTGAAGTCATAGCCCATATTTTTGATGATGTCTTTAGATTGCTGACTATAACGACGTAGTTGTAATCTTCCAGTATCATTATTTCTGTCATCATCTTCTAAATCAGAAGGACTTTGAGGCCCTTTGTAGAAGAATATTGGAATGTCTTCTGGCTTTCTGCTGGGAACTAGAAAGTATAAAAATTGTACAGGTTCTAGGGATACATCTGTATGAACAGTCGGTACAACTCCAATGGTTATTGTGTTCAAGTCATCTAACAAATGTAAATAACTATGAACATAATTACACACATCAGCGTACTGCAAAGATGGAGACTTTTCATTAAATGTAAAAGCAGCAATATTTACATTGGAAGAAGGCTGAGCCTAAGAGATCTTAGCCAAGTCAATGACTAAAGGGGAAGAAGAAGAAGAATGAGAAGAAGCTTTGTTTCGATTAAGATCGATAACAAATGGCTCAAAAGAGGTGAGCTCCCTTGAAGCTTGAGATGGAAGAGTAATCCGCCCTCCAACTGGAATTAGCAGAGTATCCTGTGAAGATACAGGAACTGTAGCACGCCCACTGACAGGAATAATCATTGTGTCTTGAGCAGACGACTGAGGTAACGGAGAGATCCGTCCATTCACTGGAATGATGAAAGAACCTTCTCCAGAGCTGTGGGTTTAGGAGGAATAGGTTCAACTAGGGTAGTTGAAGGAACAGGTGCAGTGGATGATTCTTCTTCAGGAGGAATATTAGGAGCATCTTTATCAACTGGAGGAAAACCAAGAGTATCCTCAGGATTCTTGGAATAATCCTTTAGATAAGATTTCCCCGTTCGAGTAGCACTAACAAGTGCTTCTTCTTTCTCTTTTGGCTCTGTGTCAGAGGTAGACCCAAGAGACGTCATATGACATGACTTAATCTTTCCAGCCTTCTTGGACTTTCGAGAAATAGTCTTTTGAGGAGAAGGCGATTCAAAATCTGCCACTAGATTAGGATGGATCTACATGATTTCTCTTGTTTCCAAAGTGATTGGCAGTAATCCTTCAGATTGCGGAGGAGGAATATTCACAATTTCAAGAGTTGCCTTGGGAATAGGAACAATCCTACTTTCAAGGAGTTGAGGAAGGAAATCTCCGAATTGTATAGAGACGACATTGGAGGTGACAGTCTTCTCTTTCGGAGTAAGAGAGATAGCTCCAGATTTAATCATTTCTTGGATCTTTCCTTTCAGTACATAACATGTACGAATTGTGTGACCCAGCATTCTGTGATATGGGCAGTATTTGGGATGATCTGTCTTACCAGCTTCATCAGGTTTCTTGATCTCAGGTAATTGTATCTTATTACCTTTCAGCAGACATTCAAAGATACCAAGGACATCGTCATCATCGAAAGAATATTTTTCTTTGGGATGAGGTGTTCTTGGTTGTTGAGTTGTAGAAGTAGGAACAGTTGATGTATCTTTGCTCTGAAGATTAACTTCAAGAGTTTCTTTTCCTTTGCGAGCATTGTTTTTATTGTTAGTATCTTGACCTATTTCTTTGGGAGTCATCTGCACTCCTAAACCTTTGAAGGTTTCAGCACTAATTTCTGCAGCCTTGGCACTAACTATAAAAGAAGGCCAGTCTTAGAATTGGGTGGATCCTGTCCACATGCTGATGATTGGCAACATGTTTGATTTGCATGTGTTGATGGTGACAGCATCAGGAGTTCCAAGAGGCATCTTCAGAGCTTCTCTTCGAAACCGTTCAATGTACTCTTCTGTAGTTTCATTATTTTTCTGCTTGATTCTAATAAGAGCAGACATAGTCATGTCATTGAGCCCTTCATAGAACCGTTCAAGAAACATCTGTTTGAAATCGACAAATGAGGTAATGCTCCCATCTGGAAGACTTCTATACCATTCATAAGCCGTTCCCTTGAGACATCCAATAAATACCCGAGTAAGGAGGGCGTCGCTTGGTTGCAATTGATCAGTCATCACTTCAAAGTGATTAATAAACTGACTTGGGGAAGTGGTTCCATCATAGAATGAGATAGTAGGGGGCTTGTATTTAGGAGGATATGATACTTGCTTCCATTCTATCAGATAAGGTTGCTTGATGCCTAACCTTTGTAAACCATCTTTCTGTTTGAATGCTTCGAATTGAGTTTTGAGATTCCTCAATTCTTCATTAACAACTCCGGAAGATTGTGGAGTTGTAACTTGTAGAGAATAGGTGGGAGGA
This sequence comes from Iris pallida, assembly GCA_029216955.1. Classification (NCBI taxonomy): domain Eukaryota; kingdom Viridiplantae; phylum Streptophyta; class Magnoliopsida; order Asparagales; family Iridaceae; genus Iris; species Iris pallida. The sequence continues at coordinate 8,996,938 of JANAVB010009400.1, read as the reverse complement.
GGAACATCATTGTAAGCACTACCCCCAGCTTCAGAGAGACTAGGATTTGGTTGAGCTGGTCCAGGAGTATTGGATTGTACTGCTGGAGGAACTTGTACTGGACTCATATCAGCGTCAGTTGGTATGGCATCTGGTACAGTCTGTCGATTTTGCAACTGAGCTGTCATGAGTTCATACATTGATTTCATAGTATCAGCCATAGACTTCATTTGTTGTTCCAAAGAAGCAATCCTTTGATCTTGAGGAGTCACCGAAGAGGAAGGTTCATTGTTCAATTCAGTATTCCCATCCACCATATATGTTGTGACTGTACGAGGGATTATTGATGAATTAGTGGATGTGGTATGCTCTGAATCACTGCTTCGTGCATCAAAGTCATTTATAGGAGAACTACCCCCAGTAGGAAGAGGTGAAAAATTAGTTTCTCCAAGAAATTCAGAATCATCTTTAGAGATCAAATTTCTTTGACTAGAAGCTAGAACTCTTGCTCTGGTGTTTCTATATACTCCATCTGGACTATCAACTCTACCCCCGGTAATCTGAGAGGTCATGTTAACAAAAGCAAACAAAGGCTCATCTTCATCAGGCATAGGTTCATACTGAATCCGATTGAAGACAGATTGTCGTTTAGTTTGACATCTGCATTGCATTATAACTCTTGGCTGGAAGTCACATTCATGATCAATATGGTCATAAGCCATTGATTGACATTTGTATTGAATTATGACTCTTGGATAGAAGTCACATTCAGCATGGTCCTTTGACATAGAATCACTTCTTCTCTTCTGTTGAAGATATTCTTGTAAATCTGTTTGTGAAGATTGAGGAGTATATTTCCTGTTCTTGGGTCTTGATGGCTCTTGATTATATAGAGAATGATTAATATGAGCCACATAGTTTCTTGCATACTCTGCATCTGGATCTCTTATCCTTGTTTCCAACTGGTATGATTTCTTATCACCAGAAGTGTTAAGTTTTGTTCTTAGATCAGTTGGAGGTAACACATTAATTTTGGAAATATGGAGTTTTCCTTCCATTGATCTGGATATTTGCAGAGAAGGAAGAGTTGAACCATCCCTTTGATTAGGAGTTGGTAACAGACCATCTTTTATGGACAGATTCTGTGCCCAATTTGAAGAAGTCATAGAAGAAAACACTAAGGAATGTTTCTTCTTAGACTCTTTCAAGTTTTGAGACAGAGAATGTCCAGAAGGAAGAGTAGTCAAAAGACCATCTCCTTTTCTTTGACTAACAAAAGTGTTAGTCAAAGCTGTTCCTGAAGTAAAAACTACAGGAGCAGAAGAAACAACTAAAGAGTTATTCCTTTTCGAAGGGGCTTTGTGTGGAAGACCACCTCCAGTTCTAATAGAACTTGGTAAAGAAGAAGAGATAGCTAAAGAGCTATTCTTCTTAGATGAAATACACGCTAAAACAGGCTTGGTTAAGGAACCAGTGCTGTTAGCGTGACTTTTGACTTTGGAAGTACACGCTGGAACAGATTTGGCTAAGGAACCAGTGCTGTCAGCGTGACTTTTAACTTTGGAAATACACGCTGGAGCAGACTTGGCTAAGGAACCAGTGCTGTCAGCGTGACTTTTAACTTTGGAAATATACGCTGGAACAGATTTGGCTAAGGAGCCAGTACTGTCAGCGTGACTTTTAATTTTAGAAATACATGCTGAAACAGATTTGGCTAAAGAGCCAGTACTGTCAGCGTGACTTTTGGATGTGAGATTGCACACTGGAACTGATTTGGCTAAGGAGCCAGTACTGTTAGCGTGACCTTTGATTGCTGTCATCTTTGAGCGCACAAGAGTGTGCATGCTTGCAGTAGAGTTCTTACCAGTGTTAGGAGTAGATACTGTGGCAGAGACTTCACCATTGACTGCCAATTGATTCTTATGGACATAAACAGAGTGTCCCTTCGACTTGGCAGTGATGATGGAGGCTGTAGTAGACTTGCCACTCTTAGCCCGCTGCATTTCTTCATAGACGAGTTGATCAAATTGGATCGTCATCACCTTCTTCATCGAGCCGATTGACGAAGTGTCGCATTGAGTTGTTGCCATCTCAGAAGAGGAGATGGTTTTCTCCAGCAGAGTCGCCAATTTGTTTTCCATAAATAAATTTCTTTATTTATTGTGTTTCTGGGAAAATTATAACTGTGGGAATCTGATCTAGAAGACGATCACTTTATCCCTTGGACTATGCGAAGAAGAAAGCTCTCAAAAGTTTGACAGTAGATAACTATGTATCTGTATAATGAATGAGAAAAAGAACTCTATTTATAGAGTCAAAAATAACTGTAAGGATAACTGACTTCACAGTCTATACCTAGTTAAAAATTACGTAGGATTTAACATACGCAAGACTGTGAGCAGTTACTAGACGTGGCCTGTAACTGTTGGACACATGGCGATCATGCATGAGTCGTGTGCAAGTTACAGGACACGCAGGCGAAAGATCAGTGGCATGGCTGCCACGTACTCTAATTTGATAAAATCTACGCAGACTTATTGAAGACGAAATCCACGCAGACTCGGGGTAGAAAGCTTCAAAATCTATGCAAACTTGGGGCAGAAAGCTTCAGAATCCATGCAGATTTGGTGAAGAAAACTTCAGAATCCACACAGACTTGAGGAAAAAAACTTCAGAATCCACGCAAACTTGAGATGAAGATCTCATAAATACACGCAGACTTGAGATAGAACTGCCAGCTTTCTTGATTTGGCGTGCCTCAACTGACACAAAATCTCTGACAGTGATTGCTTTTGTCAGTCGCATTAAATGACAAGAAACTCTTTCGATACACCAACTTGACGAAGGTTGAGTCTTGCTGAAGAAGATTTTGAAAATCATACAATAGACGGCTGTGATCTCTCGAATTCTGTGTATACGTGGCATACGAAGAGACATTCTTCGACTGTCGTGCTGTCAGTCATAATGGCTCTCTGTTAAATAATGAGCTGTCCCTCAGCGTGATTTGTAAATATTGTCTGGATCAACTGAGCGTGAATTTTGACTTTGCCCTGATCAACTCAGCGTGACTGTTAGACTTGTTCTGATCAACTCAGCGTGACTGTCATTTTTAAAGGCCTACAAAAACCAACTCTTATAACAGATGTCATCTCTTGACATCTCTTCTGATTTCTGGCTCCTGAGGATGAGGCTCGGGCTATCGCTTCGGACTATCCTTCTCGATGTATAGTGCACCTGCATGCAGACTGATGGTGGGTCAGTATATCAGCATACTGGTGAATTGTGGACAAAGGGGCTACATTCTTCTAAAACGATCACTGTTCATTTAGTGAGAAAATATTTCTTGTGATGTGATCTTGCTAGTTTTACCTAGATTCATTCCATGCATATAGAGTCAGTTTACATTCTTTTGAAAACACATCTTTGAAAAGCCAACATTTCAATTCCATCTTAGCCACTGTGCCTCCCACGGGTTCAGCTCGTCGCTAACCGCTGTGACTCGCATGGGTTCAGCTCGTCGCTAGCCGCTGTGACTCTTAGGTTTAGCTCGTCGCTAACAGCTGTGACTCGTATGGGTTCAGCTCGTCGCTAGCCGCTGTGACTCTCTAGGGTTCAGCTCGTCACTAAGTGGATACCCCAATGTACATGCAATATCAAATGAAACCATCATGCATCAATCGAGCAAGTCATAAACAATTCCATCTTCTTTTCAAGCAGGAAACATTTCTCTTTCTTAGTAGACAGTGTGCGGAATCTCTTATAAGCATACTCAAGGATTTACCATCTTGTTATTAACAATAGCATTCATTCAAAAGCTCAGATTCTTATTAGGCACAAGCGAATCATAAAATGAGTCTTTGTCCACTCACACAGATTAATCGTCTTCTGTTGCAGAGCCAGCAATCCGATCTTTCTGTCTATCTAGTGCCTTCGCGGAGTGGGGCACTACAAAGATGATGTGAGCCCATTGACCAGCGCGCTCCTTGCAGGAGGACAGGATGGCGTCTGGTATGAGGGAACCATAATAGGGGAGAATTCAAAAAACAGCCGCTGGCCAGCCTGTTAGAGGACGGGGGGAACGAGGCATCATAGGGCACGAACCCCGAAGGGACAGGGAAGCCATCCGCTGTCCGCCGATGGCAGCTGCCCGGCTCCGAGATAAGAAGGGAGGGGAGAGGACCATGCATGGGCGGAGGGCGGAGGAGGGGCGGAAGAAGGAGGAGGGGCGAGCAAGGGGAGGACGATCATGCCAAGCTAATATATAAAAATATGTGTTGCATGTATATGAATAGTATAGATAAGAAAAAAATATTTACACAAAGAAATGAAGGTCCTACGATCATGCCAAGGTAAGAACCCAAGACTCAGAACTTGAAATTAAAAAAAAAAACAAAATGCAACCCCACTCTAAGTGAGTCTCTTACGATCATACCCTTTAGTGATACGCAAACTAGGAGGACGTCTCTCTCTCTCTCTCTCTCTCTATATATATATATATATATATATATATATATATATATATATATATATATATTAAACAAAAAAAAAATATATATATATATATATTAAATAATGGATAATTTTGGCGAACTTGCCTCCACTGAGGCTCGAACTCCGACCACTTGGGCCGCATGCATCTTTCTTAGGTTAGAGGTTGTTTGAAATATATATATATATATATATATATATATATATATATATATATATAAAAAAAAAAAAAAAAAAAAAAAAAAAAAAAAAAAAAAATATATATATATATATATATATATATATATATATATATATATATATATATATATTTATATATATATATATATATATATATATATATATATATATATATATATATATATATATGAAAAAAATTATGAAATACCCAAAAAACGAAAAAGTTTTATGAAAAACCCACATGACAATAACATTTCATCGCGTGCCCAGAATTAGCAAAAAATATATAAAGGGGGTTCCGAATGACCTTTTTGTCCTTCCTTCTAATTTATTGAAAACACCCACGAAACTACTCTTAAAAAAATGTTTTGATACTTCCTCTTCTTCCATACGCTGCTCACTTTCGAATCTAGGTTTTCTCCTCAAAAATCTTCAAGCCTTACTTCAAAAACTCGTCGAAAATTTTTAAAAAGGTAGACAAACGGTAAAATTATTAAAACGGAGGTCCAAACATCATTTTTTTGCGATTCTAAAATTTTAGAAGGTCGACTAACAAAAAATGGTTAATCTCCGGCTCCTCAAAAATACGCTCCTTCTGCGACAAACCGGACCTCGTTTCGACCTCCCAGTCAAAAGTTATGGCCCTTCAAAGTTTCAACTGGTCATAAAATGCAGGAGAATGATCGTTCTCCGTGGTAATATCATAGAGAATGGCCATTCTCCGTGCTAAAACCACAGAGAATGGTCATTCTCCGTGCTAAAACCACGGAGAATGGCCATTCTCCTTGTTAAATTGACAAAGAATAGCCATTCTCCGTGTTAGAATGACGAAGAATGGCCATTCTCCATCAATTTAACAAGGAGAATAGTCATTCTCCATGCTAAAACTACGGAGAATGGCCATTCTCCTTGTTAAATTGACAAAGAATAGCCATTTTCCATGTTAAAATGACGGAGAATGGCCATTCTCCTTCATTTTGACACGGAGAATGTCCATTCTCCGTAGTTTTAGCACGGAGAATGGTCATTCTCCATCATTTTAATACGGAGAATGGCCATTCTCTGTCATTTTAACACGAAGAATGACCATGACCATTCTCTGTCATTTTAACACGGAGAATGACCATTCTCTGTGTTAAAATGACGGAGAATGGCCATTCTCAGTTATTTTATCACGAAAAATGACCATTCTCTGTGTTAAAATAACGAAGAATGGTCATTCTCAGTCATTTTAACATGGAGCCATTCTCCGTCATTTTGACACGAAGAACGGCCATTCTCCGTCATTTTAGCACGGAGAATGGCCATTCTCCATCATTTTGACATGGATAAGGATATTCTTTGTGGTTTTAGCACAGAGAATGGCCATTCTCCGTCATTTTAACACGGAGAATGACCATTCTCCGTTATTTTGATACGGAGAATGGCCATTCTCTATCATTTTGACATGGATAAGGCCATTCTCCGTAGTTTTAGCACGGATAATGGTCACCCTCCGTGATTTTAACACGAAGAATGATGGAGAACAGTCGACAGAAACCTAAAACCTATTTTTTTGTTTTTTTGTGAAAAAAATTTGTCAGGAACAAAAATTCAAGAGTTTTCGTTCTTCTTTCAAAATGATGCTAACTCTTATGGAAAAGAAGAAGAAGAAGATCTTCTCTCCATAATTGACCTAATTGCCGAAAAACTTCAAATCTTTCCGATGATGATGATGATGATGATGATGAGCGATGATCGGAGTTCGACTGAAGAAAAGGACAATAAACTACGAACGATCTTTGCGATCTCTACTGAAAATGAGAGCAATGGAATTCAGATCTCTCGTAAAGAAGAAGAAGACGAAAATCACAATCCAAATCTGAGTTTGTGCGAAGGGTAGTTATGGTATTATAAAGATGGCAATTTTGTAAATTCAGAGCATCTAAAGGGAATCTTAGAATATTTAACGTGGAAATATATAATTCTGGGCATTTCATAAAATCCATCATGCGGGTGGGTTTTTCATACAAACCAACCCCGAAATTGGGTTTCTCAGCAATTTCCAATATATATATAAATATATATATATATATATATATACTTTTCTTAGGTGGCCTTTCTCCAAGCCGAGCCATGGCCCAAAACCATCCTGCCGTCCGGAGGAGGATTCGAACCCGAGACCTATGCTCGGGCGGCCTCCTGTACTACCAATAGTCTAGTGCCTTAGTGTCACGCCCCGCTCCCGTAGGAGCGATCGTCCTCGCTAAGGCGTGATGCTGCACGGGCCTAGGTTGCACCCGCGCAAGGCTATGTCCGAAAACGGCCGATTCGAGCTAGGCCACAGAGTCGCACAGATTGTCCCCATTTGCAGCGGAAAGTAAATGAACACAAGTTGAAGCGAATTCAAAATCTTTATTGATTTCCAAAAAGTTTACAAGCGGCGCTAGGCCGAGTTTACAATTCTCTCAAGCTCTCTCACTCTCTCTGAAACATAAAAGGCGTGTCAAGTGGCTTACAAGATGGAATGATTCATGGCGATGTTCTGATACATTATGTCCTGTATATGGTGCTTCAGCTCCTTGGAACGCTCCAAGGCTCCAGAGTTAGCTCCGCGCCTTAGCACGTTCGAGAAAAGCTCCGCACCCGCCGACGTCTCCTGCATCCTATAAGCAAACTATGGAGTTATCAGTACATTGTTATGCACTGGTGGGAAGGCTAGCTCGCCCATAATGCTATCATTACCAAATACGTTCTATTTACTTTTGTTCTCCGTCTATCATTCATTGTCTTTCTAATCTTGCCTTAGGATCAGTTTCATGGCATATTTCATAACCTATCCTGTGTTGCCAAATTCAACGTGTTTTATAGAAATACATGCACGACTTACCCATACTTTACCGTCCGGCCTTCTATGTCCAAAGTAAATCAAGTTAGTCAACAATTCATATAAACTTCCAATGTCAAGGGAGTGTCCCTGCCTCAGGTCCTAGCGCGACGTAGGCGTGTTTTCTAACTCAATTTCACGAAGTACTCTCAATCATTTGGTGTGTTTTATTCAAGCATGTTCAGAAGGTGCTTCATTCAGTTAACTTAGACTACTTTGTTTTAATGCAAGGACTAGCACGTGGATTGCCACCAGCAAAGCCCACTTAAATCTATATGCATCGGTCGCTGGCATCACAAGCCATTTTGGACATATTCACCCTTGGTATTTCTTACCTATCATAGCGTGCGGCTGGTACACCTTGATAGTCTCTTGAAATACCCTGCCTTACATCTTCTGGGTGGCCAAGCCCGTACCCAGGCCCAGACAGTAGGCTATTTTGATTCCGCCTAGGCCGGCCACGATCCTCCCTTTGATCATGCCGCTGGAATCCCTTATTCTGCCTACCTCCCGTATACGATGGGATTATCCATGTCACGACCCGCACCCACTATGAGGGTACGAGTACGTAACAACGCCCAGCCTATGCCGCAGAGTCGGCGGTAGAACACTATCCTAGGTCAATCATTTATCAATATAAATGTACCTGTACATTATATACACTCCGAATGGAGATAACATAGCAATACAGTCTCAATCACATCTAAGGTAGAGTACGATAAGAAGATAGATATATATGGAATGAAGTGAATCCACAGAGATACAATCAGATAGAGGTCTAAGTGTCTAGGATGACATCTCCATAAATATCAGATAAAACAACTCACAGTACATATACAATAATGTATCAATGAGAAAGACAAGGTAAGAGTCTAAGCTAGCAGTCTAAACCACTGGTGGTAGATCCTCTACTGCAATTGGGTCCAAGTCACAAGTGTTGTCTAAGCTGCACCATAATGGGTAGACACCAGAGCCTCATTATTCACTATAAAATTTTCAACAGGTCCAGTCAGGACAGGAGCGAGCACAATACATCTCAACAGATCATAGCAGGTTAGAAAATATAATCATGTAGTAGAGTAAGATACAGGAAACTGAAAAAAAGTACAGAATGTAAACAGAAAGAGAACTGTAATAGAAATATCTACTATAAATAGAGAACTAACAGTGGCTAGTGAGTCAGAGTATAATATAGACATGTAAATGGCATAGAAGATTCTGGGAACTATACTATAGAGTGATTCTGGGAACTACACTACTTGGATATTATTCACATGTCTACTTCTACTCCCCCGTACCCCAATCAATACACAAGGATCCAGCCAGGTTATGTTACGATCCATGCAATGGCCCACAAGGGGTGATACATGGTAGGCCCATAAATGGGTGATTCTGGGAATGCCCATAAATGGGTGATTCAAGGAAGACTCTGTGATCATGAGAGTACATGTCACAAGTGATCAATGAACCATGAAGCATAGTGATACACAATGTAAGTGAAACGCATAGAACATGTAGTATTCGATGCTCCCTGAGGGGATAACATCTCAAGAAAGGATCCATATAGTACTAATCCGTGTTACCAACGTAACAACATCAAGTAAAGTAAACTAAAGCAGGAAAATAATTCTAACAGGATATGAAATGATCAGAGAATATACTCGCCTGGTATCCTGAATGTCTGAAGAGAATATACTGTCCGATGAGTGGTGTCTGCCTCCTATAGAATAGTACAAGTCACTACTTGTCTAAAATAGTAAAATAGACTGCTACAATGCATCTACATGATGTCTGAGGTCAATCTAGGCTAAAGTCAACCCTTGGTCAACTCTAGTCAACTCTAACAGTCAAACTAGGTCAACACTAGTCTAGATTAGTCTAACCTAGGTTTAACAAGTTAATCTAGGTCTCTAACCAACTACCATACAAGCCACACTAGTCTAGTACCATAGCCTACACCATACTTCACATATAACAAAACCATGTATATATACATTATACCAATTAATATATATCACATTCACATTTAGGCCACACACATGACAATTTCTATATATATACATACCAATTTTCCACATTTCTATATACATATTATTTATATAGGCAAAGGTAACATTTATATCATATTACATATATCACATTCACATTAGTATATATATTACACTCACATTATATATATATATATATATATATATATATATTTTATATATATATATATATATATATATATATATATATATATATATATATATATATATGTAAATATACATATAGGGTAGCTATATATGTAAAATAGACTGCTACAATGCATCTACATGTGTGTGTGTATGTGATATAATGTGTGAATGAGTGTGTGAGGGTCAAATAGGAAAACAGTTTTCAGATTTGAGTATCCTGTGTGTGTTTGGTAGGAGGCCATGTATGTGTGAGTGTTTGGTGGACATGTAAATATAAGTGGTGTGTGTGTAGGAATGTGTGACAGGGAACAATTTAGTGATACTCAGTGTCCTGTTCGACAGGGATCTCATAGGTGTGTGTGTGTAGTAGTGAATGAGGGAAACCTGTGTGACAGAATTGTATGTGAGTGTGTGGGTTACAGATTTTTTGTACATGAGTGAGTTCTCAGTTTTCATGTTCTAGGCGACAGTTAGGTGATGTGTGTGTGAGTGAAACAGTGGCTTGTGTCTCAGATTTGGGTGTGTGTGTAAAGTCACAATGTAATGCAATGTGTAACATGGTGTGGTGAATATGTTGAACTCAGTAAAACGATGAAATTTCATATAGGATGTTGTCAAACTCAGGGATTTAGTTCTTAGTGTGTGTCAAATTGGTTCTCAGTTTTCAGTGATTGAAAACAGTGTATGGGTATTCTCAGGATTTCCAGGTTCATGACAGTTTGGGTATTCCAGTGTATTGACAGTGTGTAAATAAGTCTTCACATTTCAAAACTCATTCGAAACTAATCTCTATCCCAATCGTAAATCCTATTGAACTTAGCTTCAGCAAAAATAGGAAGGTCACATGAATACCATAGTTCATTAAAATGACAGTTTTAACAAAACAGTGAACATTAATTTCCAGAAATGAGAATAATGACAGTTCAATCCCAAACCAAATGCAAATTTCAAAAACTAAAATCCATGCTAATCACAACCTAACATATTAGCTAATTCCAAATGTATATAAGTGAACCTACACTCAATTTAAACCCACAAATCCAACAGTGAACATACAATAGTTCATCAATTGATAATCCAAGGCAAAAATCGAAACCTAGATCCCATGCTAATATGAACCCTAGCATTGTAGGTTAGACCCATTCACATGTAGGTGAACCAACATCCCAATGAGAAATACAATACAAAAATCAAAATCAAGATCAATCCACAATTCGATTTTCAGTGTATCAGAACTTTTTAGAGTATTATGCCTTCGAAAACCCCAAACCCAAATCATATTCGAAAACCCCATTGTTCACACAAATCACAACTAATCATGAACATTATTCATTAAACATGTAGGTGAACTAACCCTAACATTTAACATCACAAAAATCAGTTTAAAATGCAATTTAAAACCCAAAAAAAAAAACTGAAACAGTGAAGTGGTGTCAGTGTGTATCAGACTTTAGGGAATAACATGAATTCGAACCTAAATAATCCATAAAATCACAATTAGTGAGTTGGTAATAGGTGCCACATATGTGTACATGTCCTGTGAGTTAGTTAGTGTCCAACCATCATGACACAGATGTGTCCACGACAATGCAAACACGTGGGGTGCATCTAGTGTAACACAGCGTCGTACACGAGTGCACACGCGTATAGAACACGACACTTCGTGTCATGTGCACACACCCACGTGGTCACCTAGGGTAGGACTACACGTGGGATATCCTGACACGTATCCATGACGTGTCCACAGTGGACACGAGCACATGTTTGTGCGTTTCTGTACGTGTTTCAGCAGCCAGCACGAGACAGCGTGCGGCCAGTACGGGCGCGATTGCTCCGCGCGTGGTCAACCAACTGCTCCCAAATTTTGGAAGCATGATGTCAGTCATTGCCCCTCACTTTTGACAAAAAATCGTGTCCCAAAGTATCCTGTGTCGCGAGATATGGACCCCGATAGGCAGGACACAGGCCTAGGGCTCGTGCTGCGTGTCGAAGGCCAAATACGTGACACAAACCGACATGAAACCCATAACATCCTTCACAAAAATTAATAAACACATGAAGATCTACAGATCTATGAAATTAGATTTCAAAAATACGAAAATAAATCCCTAAGGGGCATTTTAACAAACACCTAGGTATCCATTATGATACGTGTCCGATACGGACACGAAATGGACACAAATTGTGCCCAAATCTCGTGGGCAGTTAGGTAACCCTAAAATCTAACCTATTATGCAAAGAAATCAGGAAGAAACAAGGGTTTAGGTGGTTTACCTATTGAGTATCAAAACTCAAGAAAAAGCTTCAAAGAGGGAATTCTAAATGGCAACTCCAATCCTCCAAATGACACACAAACTGAGGTGATCCTCCAAAATTAGTAAATAAACATAAATTAGATCCTATTGCAAAAGACTAGGATTAAAAAGTAGTTAAAATGAATTAAATGGGATTTTAGAGCATAAGGGAAAATACCTCTCCTCCAAAATTAGGGCAAACCTAAAAAGAGGCAAGAACACCCTAAGAGATTACTTATAGGCAAGGGGAAACCCTAATAGTGGCTGCCATGGGTGGGTTAGGATTGGTTTTGGGCTTAATTCATGGGCCTATGGCTTAAACACTAGACTTAAAATTGGTAAGTCATAAGTCATTGACTTAAGTCACTAGTCATGGACTAATTCCACCCAAACTAATCCTTTTTACCTTAAAACTAATTTCTAATTACTGAAGTAGGTTAACTAGAGTTATAATAGGGTCACCAACTAGGGTTAGCTTCTAGGATAGTCTACAAGTCTCAACTAGTTCAAGTCAAAAATCAAAAACACCAATTAAATAAATCATCAAATAATTCAAAAAGGCCAAATGACCAAAATACCCTCATGCTCAAAAGTGAAAATAAATCATCCTAATGCCATGGTTGGGCTCTAGGTCAAGTTGTCTCTAGGGTTACACTAACAAAATACTAAATCACAAGTCATAATTTTTAAATAGTTTAAAAATGATTAAAAATCACCAAAAATTATAATATAAAATAAATATCAATAAATAATAATTATAATTAAAAAATTTTATAATTATCCTCATCTGGAAAACTGGGTGTTACAATCCACG
>JANAVB010009400.1:8421640-8979140 GCA_029216955.1 Iris pallida | reverse complement strand
ATTATGCCTCATGAGCCCATGAGCCCGAGCCCGAGTCTGAGTCCGAGTCGCTAAGCCCCAACGGGGCTTAGCTCCCATGGAAATAAATTTTCCAAGAGCAAAAAGCATGAATGCTTTCAATTGTTGATTTAGCCTTTTTCCCATTAGAAAAATAACCCTACATGGCACACCCATGTGCACCTCCACACCACATGTGCTTCTCTAAACTAGCAAAGCTAATATATATATATATACAAGTCCTTTGGTCTAGCCGATGTGGGACTAAAATTCACTTTAAAAAGACCAAAACCCAACAATCCTCCATATATCTCTATATATGAGTATAAGTGTTCCCGACAGTAACTGTCCATCATGTATTAGGAGACATGTCGCTGACGACTTGAATCTTCCCGTATGGTTCAAACAACAGAGTATAATACAAGAATGGACTAAGTCTTGAATTCTGCATCATAGCTGAAATTCTTCCCACTCACATAATTTAGTGACATGTGCTTCTGGCTACACATTAAAGGCCCTGTGCCAGCCTGGTTTCAGTGTATAATTTTGGACGTGTTTACCCTCAAGCGACGGCCTGATATCTCTTTGTCCATACACTATAGGTAAGTTTATTATAAAGAGACATGGCATGAAGCGCTTTGTGCTTCCCTTGCGGTGCTACGCCGCTATGACATGGCTTAAAGCCGAGGCCTTATCCTGTACCGGGAACCTCATCGTAGTGTCATACTACTGTAGCATGAGGCAACCGCCTCTTTGTAGTGCCAAACTACCCAGCATAAAGCCTTAGCCTCCCTTGCGGTGTTATATCGCAACGACATGGCTTACAAGGCCGAGGCTTTATCCCTAACCGGTTACCTCATCGTGGTGTCGTGCCACTGTAACATGAGGAACTCTTCCTCTTTGTAGTGCTGACTCACCCCTCTTTATTTTAACATACAGCATTTGGCTAACTGCCTATTTGCGGTGCTACACAGCTGTGACTTGGCCTGCAAAGCCGAGACTTTATCCTATTCCTGGGCAGCACCCCACATATAGAAACCTCATCATGGAGTCACCCCACTGTAGCATGGAGTTCCACTCCTTGTAGTGCTGCTCTACCGTGCCTCCTGTAACGCACACCAGGCATTCAGTCTACCTAAGAACTTAATAAGGTAATTAAGCCAACCTTCCCACAAGAACCATTTTTTGTAGAAAACAACAGTAGACAACAGTGGTTATAGGTCCGTAACCTCTCCATGCCCAATAGAACATGTACCTACCGTTCCTGATATTTTTCCAGTTAATGGTCCTCACTTGAACCAAAAGCTAGATGCCTAGTAGATAAATCTTTGAACTAATAGCATAAAACTTTATGGTAGGAATACAATAACTAATATCAGAATGCCTTCAAGCTTATTTTACATGCTGAGTCATCGACCAGCTGGCGCTTGAGGCCCTTGGTGAACGGATCCGCCAGGTTCTCCTGACTCCGAACATCAATCACTGTAATAACACCTCTCTTGATAAGATCGTGTACTGCCCTGTGCTTCAACCGCACAGTCCTCTTCTTCCCATTGAAGTGGTCATTTGATGCCACCGTCGCAGTCGCCTGGTTGTCGTAGTATATCGGTATCGCCGGTATTTGTGCCCCAACCACTGGAAGATCATACATGAGCTCCCGAAGCCATTCTGTTTCCTCAGCTGCGGTACCAAGTACAAAGAACTCAGATTCTATGGATGACCACGAGAGCATAGTCTGCTTCTTCGACTTCCATGATATAGCAGCTCCATCCATTGTGAAAATGAATCCACCTGTGGACCTTTTGCTCTTCACCTCTGAGCACCAGCTGGCATCACTGAAGCTTTCTACTACCGACGGATCTCCGCTGTAGTACAGTGCATATGTCTGAGTCTTCTTGAGATATCTCATAACCCGTTTCACAGCTTTCCAGTGTTCAACACCTGGGTTGCTCGTGAAACGACTCAGCATTCCCACGACAAAATCTATGTCAGGTCTTGTGGCAGTAGTAGCATACATCAAACTTTCGATTACGCTTGCATACTCCAACTGCCTGACATTTTTCCCTGAATTAGGCTTCAGCTTCAGATCACACCTGTACGGCGTATCGATCCCAGGAAGATTCCGATACCCATAACGAGTGATCATTTTCTCAATATAATGAGACTGTGACAACGCTAGTCCAGTGTCTGTCCAGATGATCTTGATCCCTGAGATCACATCAGCTTCCCCCAAGTCCTTCATACTGAACTTGCTCGAGATAAATTTCTTTGTCTCTGTGACACAGATCATATCCGTACCTAGGATAAGCATGTCATCCACATACAGACAAACGATCACACCTCTTCATCAGCGAACTTTTTGGAAACACACTTGTCCGTCTTACTGACCATGTAGCAATTTGACCTTATAATATTGTTAAATTTCTCATGCCACATCTTGGGAGCCTGTTTAAGACCGTACAAAGATTTTACCAACTTGTAGACTTTGTCTTCAAGACCCTTAACGACAAATCCCTCTGGCTGTTGCATGTATATCTCTTTGGTCAGCTCGCCATTTAGGAAAGCTGTTTTTACATCCATCTGATGTATCACCATCTTATGTATTACTGTAAGAGCAATCAACACTCTGATGGTGGTCATCCGGGCTACTGGAGCATACGTGTCAAAGTAGTCAATCCCCTGCTTCTGAGAAAACCCCTTGGCTACCAACCTAGCCTTGAACTTGTCAATAGTTCCGTCTGCTTTCATCTTCTTCTTGAAGATCCATTTGCATTCGATGGGTTTCGCTCCTTCAGGAAGATCAACTAACACCCAAGTGTTATTTGAGGTGATGGAATCAATTTTATTGTCAATCGCCTCTTTCCAGAAAACTGCGTCTCTGGTCTTCATCGCCTCATCATAGGTAAGTGGATCTGCTTCCACATGATAGGTGACAAAGTCACTTCCGAAGTCCTTCGGCCTCCTCATACGCTTAGCTAACGGCTCAGCTTGTTCTGGTTCAATCGTTGTTTCAACAACATCTTTTTAGACCACATCTTCATTGAAGACTTCAGTTTCCTGCGCACCCTCAATGTTCTCCGGTACATCCGTAAGAACAATATTCTTATGCCTTGCAAATTTGTCTTCAAAATATTCTGTGTCGCGAGATTCAATAATATGATTTGACTCAATATCAAGAAATCTTCGAGCATCACTCTTCTCGGCATACCCCAAAAAGATTGTCTTAGTAGTCCTTGTCCCAAGCTTCTAAATCTTCAGATCTGGAAGCTTGACATATGTCAGACGCCCCCACACTCGAATGACATTCAAGTTAGGTCTGACTTTGAACCAGAGTTCATGAGGAGTAATGTCAGAAGTTGTATGAGGCACCCTATTCAGAATAAAAGTGGCCGTCAGTGCAGCTTCTCTCCAGTAGCACTTAGGAAGACCCGCAGTCAACAGTATTGAGTTAATCATTTTTGTTAATATTCTGTTCTTCCTCTCTGCTACTCCATTTGACAATTCCATATTCTTTGCAGAATGATGTGAATTCATGAGACCTGTACTCCCCACCTCGATCACTTCTTATTCTTTTGAGTTGTTGTCCAGTCTGCCGTTCAGCTTCGGCTTTGAACTCCTTGAACTTCTCGAATGCTTCGTCTTTAGCCTTCAGCAAGTAGACGAACGCATACTTTGAGAAGTCATCGATGAAGGTTATGCAATACTTCATCCCAGCCTTAATAGAGAACTGTTTAAAGTCACAGATATCGGAGTGTACCAACTCCAGAAGATCTGTACTTCGATTAACCCGAGGAAAGGGTTTCCTTGTGATCTTTGTTTGAGCTCAAACTTCACATTTCTCTATCTTACCCCCATACTTGGAGATAAGTCCTAGACTAGACATTCTATTTTTTTGTTTACAATGAACATGTCCTAGCCTATTATGCCACAACTCAAGAGTATAAGCAGAAAGAGTGATTGCATTAATAACATTAATTACATTGGACTGATTCACAAGCTGAATTTTGAACATCCCTTCGGTATAAAAAGCTTTTCCGAAATATGTTCCCTTAATAGACATCACCATCTGGCCAGCATTGATGTCCATCTTGAGGCCTGCGTTGCATAGTAGGCCTCCAGAGATCAGGTTCTTAGCGATAGCAGGTACGTGCTTCACGCCTTGAAGCGTCAGAGACTCCCCCGAAGTCAGCTTTAACACCACCGTCCCGATCCCGAATACTTTAGCTTGTGCCTGGTTCGCCATCATAACCACTTCAGAAGTAGGTGTGTAGGTGGTGAACCACTCTTTACTGGAGCAGACATGGCAGGAGGCTCCAGTGTCTACCCACCAGTCAGAGTCAGTCCTTACCGCATCAACCTGCACAATCATAGAAACAACGTCAGCGATCATAGATACCTCACTAGGCTCTCCTTTCTCTGATTGCTTGGTCTTTGCTTTGCATTCACTTTTGAAGTGGCCCTTCTTGCCACACTTGAAACATCTGAGACTTTGCCTTTTTTCGCTTAAAGGAAGTCCCCTTCACGTTCAGATTGTTAGGGTCCTTCTTCTTGCTGTGGAAAGCCGCCTGCTTTCCCCTTGGTTCCTTGGTATGAACCAGATTGGCGTTAGCCAATTGCTTGGACAGTGCGTCCACCTTCAGTTGAGCATGCATCTGGTCCTCAACATAGATTTCCTGTAAGAGATCTTCAAGGTTGATCTCAAGCTTCTTCCTATGCATATTTGTATAGAACTTACTCCACCCAGCAGGGAGCTTTGAGACAATCCCTCCAACAACAAACTTGTCGGGGAGGGGCATCGCCTCGTCTTCCAACTTTTGTCGTAATTTTAGAAAATTTTTTACCTGTGGCAACATGGACTTCTCGTCCTCAAAGAGCCATTTATGATATTTTTCAACCACAAATATCTTGCTCCTGTTTTTGTCTTCTTCGTACAGTTTCTCCAGAGACTCCCATATATCTCTGGCAATTGGTTTTTTACTGTAAGATTCTGCTAGAGAATCCTCCATAGCATTCAGGATAAGCAGCCTGCAAATGCTATTTTCCCTTTTCCACTTGGCCTGAAGTTTAGTAGCCACAGTGATTGCGGCAGCAGACCCAGTATCTGGAACGGTAGGTTTCTCTTCAATAAGCACGTGATCAACGTCTCTGAGTTGAAGAGTGAGATAAACCTTCCTCTTCCAGACTTGATAATGCTCTCCATCAAACTTTTCTAACTTACAAAAGTCAGTATTGAGGTGTGAAGCATTAACGTTTTCCATCGTAGCTATAAAGCTTTGAGATTGTTAGTGCCGGGGCACAATTTTTCGATAGAAAACTGAAAATATGAAACGATTGTAAAGACAATGTTTCAAATCAACACTTCAAGAAAGGTGATTCTGAATTACGAGAATCCAAAAAGATTTCGTAATCAACAGCAATCGATCGTAGTACTTCTAAAAAGTAGATACAATCAGAATTACTGGCAGCAATGAAGAAGGTGACTAGCGAAAGATGGAAGAACTACTGCTGGGGTGAATAATCACCGTTGCTCAAAGCTTTATTCGCCCTAAACGAACAGCTTCCAGAAACCAGCAAGTTCGTCGGAGAACTTGAAACACTCCTGCTCTTCTGACTCCTCGGATGGATACGAACTCCCATGCAAAAGCAATGCTGGTGCGGCGCCTTTCCTCTCTTTCGAAGGCTGCTGGAATTTGCAAGCAAATTCCGATCAGAACTGTGTTAAAGAACACTTCTGAATTCTCTGTTTACTTGTGTTAAAAAACACTTCGTAAACTTTTCTGTGATGGCTTCTATTACTTGTATATATGTAGCCTTGTGAGAGAGAGGATGCCTTATATAGGCCCTGCAGCAACTGTTCGGTTGTCACAAAGTTAGGGTCATGGTAAAAACCACCCCGAACATGTAGCAACCGTCCAGAATATGCAAATGCATGTTCTGCTGCAAGTTGTGCCAACTGCGCGTACCCTGCGCTCCTTCCACTCCGTGCGACAGAGCGCGTACTGAGCTGCGAACACTGCACGCACTGCACGCATTGTGCATGCGGCGCATGCAGCTCACCCGCGCAACCCGAGCCCATGAGCCCGAGTCCGAGTCCGAGTCCGAGTCGCTAAGCCCCTACGAGGCTTAGCTCCCATGGAAATAAATTTCCCAAGAGCAAAAAGCATGAATGCTTTCAATTGTTGATTTAGCCTTTTTCCCATTAGAAAAATAACCCCACATGGCACACCCATGTGCACCTCCACACCACATGTGCATCTCTAAACTACAAAGCTAATATATAGAGATACAAGTCCTTTGGTCTAGCCGAGGTGGGACTAAAATTCACTTTGAAAAGGACCAAAACCCAACAGAGATACTAATCATGGAAGACGATCGGAGTTGCTGCATTGTCTCTAAAATAAGTGTTTCAATTATGTTTTCTCTCATATATATATATATTTATAAATATATATATATAATTATTTATTTATTTTTATTTTTTGAAAGAGAACAGAATTGAAACACCTAAAATTATTTTAGCAACAACATATCTGCTCCCACATAATAGTCTTATTTTGTTCGTTCGCTTTCATTGTTTTTTTCTGCTTACTAAGAAGGACTTGGCTTTGGTAGAGTCGTAGCTAGCTGCCCATGGAAGCTCCGTGTTCCCGTCTGTATACTGGAGGGACTTTCCCATGCAATGTCATGTCAAATTGCTTGTTGTATCTGTGGGTTGCTCCAATCGTATCGTTATATGCATGTTGAAGGAAAATGTCCAATTTTTGAACATTTTCCTTCACATGTAGTGGAAATTGATACCAACCCGGAAATATGAATGCAGTATTCTTTGAGCGAAAATTCTATTTGGCTACCGAGGGTGCCGGTACAGGACACGAAGAGCGGAGTCATTGCCGCCACCCCTTCTCGTGCTCTGTCTCATGCTCTGTCCAACAAAGCCGTCGACGGTGCCGCCAATGCCTCCTCCTCCGAGCCCTCCCCCCTCACCCCTCTACTGCTCCTTTCTCACCTCCTACTATTCCACCACCGGCTGCCGCGTGTGTCTACAGAGAGTGCATGCACGCGAGAGCTAAATAGCACAGTTCTTCATTGAGGCACCTAAAATACAAATCTAGGCTGATATCTGTTGACGACGCTTCAAAGATAGCCCATGCCCGCTGCTTCCGTAGTTTGATTGGTTAAGGTCGCTTAGGCCATCTCCAATGGGGCTTTCTATCTCTCATATTTCTATGATAAAAATTTAATTGAGAAAAAACTTCTTCCTCTGATAATTTTTATTTCAGTTTCTATCATATGTGATGTAGGATAGAAAATTCTACATCTCTCACACTAATTAATTATTATTTTTGAAACAGATCGTTTGATGAAAGTAAAAATTTCGAACTCTTATTTCCAGAGACATGAAAATTTCGTTCTCCTAAGAGAGAGATGAATACTCGTTCTCAACCGGAGTTGATGCAATAAGATGAATGATCACTCTCAATCGGAGTTGATGCAACGATATGAATAATTGCACTCAACCGGAGTTAATTCAACGATATAAATAATTGCTCTCAACCGGAGTTGATGCAATGAATTTGCTAGGGTGATCAAGATCACCGTTGCTCAAAGCAAGATTCGCACGATTGCGATCTATTCCCAGGAACTAGCAAGTTCGAAAGAACTTCTGGAACGCTCGCTGTCGCCTCCTTTCACGAATTCGAAGAACACCTTCGGACTTCAATGGCGGTGGCAGCACTTCTCTTTTCGTCTCTTTATTTTTGAGTAAGTCGCTTATGAAGGCTCGAAGAGATTATGTATAGAGAATGACCGAAACCTTAATACTAATCCTAGCCATAACTGATTGCAAAAAGATATAAGCGAATAATGGAAAGATTTGAATGAATTAAATTCAAATCCCACAAAGATCGGATCTGATCAATTAACTCAATTTTTTCATAACCGCTCAAATCTTTCAATCAGCCACATTATACGCTACATGTGTGCCATAGCCACTCAGTCCGTCAATCTACGCGCTTAGCTGCGAAGCCCGCAGCCCCGCGGCACCTATGCGCCCAGCGCCGCAGTCCCGTATCACCTGCGCACCTATAATACGTCTTACACTGATGCTGACGTGCTAAGTGAAAAGTACGCCAATAAAATACTACTTTACACCCTTGAGCCCGAGTCCGAGTCCGAGTCGCTAAGCCCCTTCGGGGCTTAGCTCCATTAGAAAATTATTCCATGAGCATGGCGAAAAGAATTATGCTTCTTTGTTGCTTTTAACCTTCTTTTTACTGGCAAAATGCCCCACATGGCACCCATGTGCCTCTCCACACTTCATGTGATCACTCAACATAAGCAAAGCTTTATATAGAGATACCATTTATTTGATTTTTTTTCTAATATGGGACTATCTTTCTAGTTTCGAAAGCAAAATACCAACAAGCAAAAACACCAACAATTCCTCACATATCTCTATATATGGGTTGAACGTTCCCCACAGTGACTGTCCATCATGCATTAGGATAGATGTCGCTACGACTTGAATCTTCTCGCATGGGTTAAATGACAACATGATACAAGAATGGACTAAGCCTTGAATTCTGCACCATAACTGCAATTATTTCCACTTACATAAAGACATCAACTGCGCTTCTAGCTACACTTAAAGGCCTTGTGCCAGCATGGTTTCGGTGTATGTATCATGGGTGTCTAAAGATTATCCTCAAGAGATGGCCTACGTCTCTTTCTATACACTCTAAGTGAGTTCTTTTAAAGAGTCTTTGGCATGAAGTATTTTGCTTCCTTGCGGTGCTACACCACTATGACATGGCCCAAAGCCAAGACCCTGTCTCATGTGGTGTCATACCACCTGTAGCATGAGGCCCAGCCTCTTTGTAGTGCCAAACTACCCAGCATGAAGCCTTTCGCTTCCTTGGGGTGATACGCCATCATGACATGGCTTGTAAAGTCGAGGCCTGTCTCATGTGGTGTCATCCACTGTAACATGAGGTCCAACCTCTTTGTAGTGATATCTACCACTCTTTATTATACAACATTAGGCCCTCTTGCCTATGTATGATGCTACGTCGCTATGACTTGGCCCGAAGCCGAGGCTTTACCCTCATAAGGTACTTTATGTGGTGTCACCCCACTGTAGCATGGAGTACTACTCTCCTTTGTAGTACTGTGCTACCCGTGCTTCCTGTAAAGCACGTCAGACATCCCAGATGCCTGATAACTCGTTAAGGCTTCCAGGCCATCCTTCCACAGGACTTTGTTCTTTGTAAAGAATAATCAGTAGACAACAGTAGTTGTGGGTTCATAATCTCGCAACATCCCAAAGGATTTGCCCACTATTCCTGATATTCTTCCAATCAATGGTCCTTCTTTGAACTAAAAGTTAGATACCTAGTAGATTTTTCTTTGAACTAATAGCATAAAACTTTGAAGTAGAATTGCAAAGACATAATATCAAAGTGTCTTCAAGCCTATCTTACTTGTTGTGTCTTCAACGAGTTGGCACTTGAGACCTTTGGTGAACGAATCTGCCAGATTCTCCTGACTTCGAACATCCACTATGGCAATGACTCCTCTTTTAATAGGATTATTTACCATCCTATGCCTTAGACGCATAGTCCTCTTCTTGCCATTGAATAGGTCATTTGATGGCACCGTTGCAGTCGCCTGGTTGTCGTAGTATATCGGTACTGCCGGTATCTGTGCACCAACTATTGAAAGATCATACATGAGCTCCCAAGGCCATTCTGCTTCATCCGTTGCAGCCGCTAGTGCATAGAACTCAGATTCCATAGAAGAGTGAGACAATGTAGTCTGATTCTTTGACTTCCATGATATAGCAGCTCTACCCATGGAGAAAATATATCCTTCTGTAGATCTCTCACTCTCTACTTCTGAGCACCAACTTGCATCGCTGAAGCCTTCCACAACTTTTAGATTTCCGTAGTAGTGTAGTACATTTTTTTGAGTCCTTTTGAGGTATCTCATCACCCTCTTAACAGCTTTCCAGTTCTCCATACCTGGATTGCTCGTGAACCGACTTAGTATCCCATGGCAAAAGCTATGTTAGGCCTCTTGGCAGTAGTTGCATACATCAAACTCTCGATGATGCTAGAGTACACCAATTGTCTGACGCTTTTCCTTGGATTTGGCTTCAGTTTTTTGTCACACCTATAAGGCATATCGATCCCTGGAATATCCTGATACCTATAGCGTGTGAGCATTTTTTTAATGTAATAAGACTGAGACAATGCCACTCCAATTTTCGTCTGGATGAAACTTATCCCCAGGATAACATCAGCTTCCCCTAAGTCCTTCATGTTGAACTTAGATGAGAGGAACTTCTTTGTCTCAGTGATACTTACTAGATCTGTACCCAAGATCAGCATGTCGTTCACGTACAGATAAACGACAACTCCTCTGCCATCAGTGAACTTTGTATACACACACTTGTTCGTCTCGCTGACCCTGTAGCCGTTTGATCTTACGACTTTATCAAACTTCTGATGCCACATCTTGGGAGCTTGCTTCAGACCATACAGAGATCAACTTGTAGACTTAATCTTCAAGGCCCTTAACGACGAATCCTTCTGACTGTTGTATGTAAATCTCTTTGGTCAATTCACCATTCAAGAAAGCGGTCTTAACATCCATCTCATGGATTACCAGCTTATGAATTACGTTTGGAGCAATCAACTTCCTGATGGTCATCATCCGAGCTACTGGAGCATATGTGTCGAAATAATCGATCCCCTGCTTCTGAAAAAATCCTTTGGCAACTAACCTTGCCTTGAACTTGTCAACAGTTCTATCGGCCTTCATCTCTTCTTGAAGATCCACTTACATCCGATTAGTTTTGCACCTGCAGGTATATTGACCAATATTCACGTGTTGTTGGAGGTTATCAAGTCGTACTCATCTTTAATAGCATCCTTTCAGAAGGCAACAACTCTAGTCTTTATCGTCTCATCATAGATAAGCGGATCTACTTCTACATGATAGGTGACAAAATCCTCTCTGAAGTCCTTCTGTCTTTGTAACGCCCCAGAACCAGAATACTAGAGAGCGGGGGCATACATAGCCAGCTACGTATATTGAAGTGCAACCCACCTCGCTATACTGTCACGGCTGACTAGATACATAAGGGTTTAACTACAATCCATCAGTCACCTATGGTCATGAATAAACCTATTATCTCAATCTCAAGCAAGCAATAATAGTCACAAGATATCAGAGTACCAAATAAACAATAGTAAGGCGTCCCATACATTACATATTCGGATGATCATGAAGCTAGTCATACAAAATGTCAAGACTAGCAAGAGTTTCAGTCATACATGATCAACCCTAGGATTTGTCAATCATGCTACAGCCCGTAGGCAGACAGTAAATAAAGGTACAATACGAGCTAACACGTGCTCGTCGGTTAAACGCCTCAAAAGAATAATTTTACAATAGAGTGGGAGAGCCAAAAATAACCCACTCGTTGCCAGGGTTACGCCTGGTGGTCATCATCTGGCTGGAAAACAGGTAGATCCTCTGGTGCTGCTCCGATATCTGGCCATACAAAACCAGCTGGGTCAGACCCCAGAAGGAGCAAGTGCCACAAAGGAGGCTTCACTTAGGAACTGAAGCCAGCATATCACAAATGAGTAATAATTATAAAGATACTGATAATAACAGAATAACAACAGTGGAATGAGTACGAAAAAACTATTCAAGTAGCCAGATTGCAATCCTTAAACCAAACAAGGACCGGGGTTGCAGCCCTTCACCTGAATAGAAACCCGTCTCAAATATTGTTGGTAAGGTAAAACATAATGAGCTCGTCATAGGGTAAAATAAGATAATAAACGAAGAGAGGACGTAGAACTGCTCCGGGAGCCAGGTTACAGCCCTTAAACCAAACAAGGACCGAGGTTGTAACCCTTCGCCTGAACAGAACTGGACCCCTGTTCTTTATTGTTAAGGCTAGTATAAATGATCATGCTATTGAAGAAAGGTAAAACTTGACAAGCATGGCATGTGGAACAATAAGACAATAAACGAAGAGAAGACACAGAACTGCTCCGGAAGCCAGGTTACAACCCTTAAACCAAACAAGGACCGGGGTTGTAACCCTTTGCCTGAACAGAACTGGACCCCTGATCGTTATTGTTAAGTCAAGTATAAGTAATTATGTCATGTTACAATCTTGTACAGGATCAGGACAAGACTAAGCTGGACTAGACTCCATCCAATCAATCACGGCCAAGCAAGAGTACGGCTTGATACATTAACTAACTAAGGTTATCACAGACCTAGTTACTAGCAAGATGCAATAAGATTATCCCAACAGCCACAAGCCCTGCAGACCATCCAGATTATCCAGGTCGAATGTCCGTTTATGAAGGATGCAACACGTGACTGTGTGCTGGAAATGTTCCCTACTCGTCGGTAGGCTACAAGTCCACTTAGTCCGTCCAGATAACGGGATTGCCTGTAGCTGGAAAATCTCTCCATGACTACTGAATTATTCTAGTTTATTAGCCTTAGTCAATTGCAGTAGGTATTCCTGACCGTGGTACTCAGGGATCCCATCCTAGACATGATGCAAGACAGTACTGATTTATTTGTACAAACACAATCGTCCATGGTGTCCAGGTCATTCATACTTGTCATGTCAGGTTAGCTATCGTAACAGTATATCGAGATGTATCATGTCAGTTTACTTGTCAAGAGTGCACCACGGCGGGCCACTATCGTGTTCATGTAATCATATCAGAATTTATATGATATAAGCATAAATGTGATATTTCAATTTAATAATAATAATGATAATAATATAATAATAATAATAATAATAATAATAAATAAGATTATGGAAGGAGCCAGGCAGCTAAAGGGAATAAGCTCATGCGGCCAAGAGATCGGATCTCATGCGGCTGATATGAAGGATCTCATGCGGCTGAGATTGTCAAGGCCTTATGCGGCTAAGAGGGGTTCAGGTCTTATGCGGCTAAGATAACCGACTTCATGCGGCTAAGAACCAAGGGCTGCTTATGCGGCTAGAGATGTAAGTGCTCATGCGGCTGCGGACATGCGAGTGCTCATGCGGCTGCGGGCCAAAGTTATCTCATGCGGCCGAATCAAAAGCAGAGCCATGCGGCTAGGTTCAAGTGGAGTCCTATGCGGCTATGCAAGAGGAGAGCCATGCGGCTAAAAAGCCGAAGCCTTATGCGGCTGAGAAGACTATTGAGTTCATGCGACAGTATTGCCATGTGGCAACTATTGTCATACGGCTGGAAGACTTGTCGCATGAAAGTCCATGCGGCCAAGTACTGCTATGCGGCTGGAAAGACTGTTCTTCTTCTCTATTGGTCCGAGAAGAAGCGCCATGAAGTCCATGGCTTAAAGCTTCATAAATCCTTCATCCGAGGTCGAAATCCAGACTTTTATAGGTTAAAATAGGGCAGAACAAAATTCTCTACAACATGGAACCATCAAAACTTGGAAATAACAAGATTAAATAGATCAAAACCCAAGAAATCTAAAAATAAAATAAACTTAGATCTACATGAATTTAGCCATGGAAATTAGAAATGCTAAGTACTAAAGTGTGTTAGAATCTCATGGAGAAGAAAATAGAACAATAAAACTTGGGTTCCTCCATGAAGCAAGCTGCACTTGCCTAAGCTCTCTCTCTCTTCCTGGTAGGTGAAAGAGTAATGGTGAAGAAGAAGAAGAAGAAGTAATTGAGAGAATTAATGAAGAGAGAGCTAGGCGGCTATTAAAGGAAAGGAGTGGGGGTAGGTGGGGGTTAGTTCCCAAGAGAACCGATCTAAATCAAACCAAGCCGAACCAGCAAGTTGAACCGAACCAAGCAATCATACAATGAGACATGTAATATACGTATATGTATACCAGAATACGTAATACGAACCACGGTCATTACAACTCTACCTACCTTAAAAAAATTCCGTCCTCGGAATTTAATTAAGAGGCTAGAGCAGCTAGGACAAGCTATACTTATCACAGGCAAGCTATAACAAGCAGTCAATCATGCAGTCATTCATTCAAACAAGGATTTGAAAGCATAAGGCATAAGGAAGATATTATACCTTACGAGTCAAACAGGTCGGGATATCGCGATCGGATATCATCCTCACGCTCCCATGTTGACTCACCCAAAGAGTAATGACCCCAAGCAATACGGACTAAACTAATAGTCTTGTTCTTGAGTATCTTGTCTCTCCGATCTAATGTAGACACGGGCCTCTCCTCATACGAAAGGTTGGTACCAACAACCAATTCCAAATGATCCAGGATATGGCTCGGGTCCGGGATATACCATCGTAGTTGGGATACATGAAATACGTCATGCACCTCCCATAACGACGGCGGAAGAGCGAGACGATAGGACACATCTCCTACCCGCTCCAAAATGTCGAACGGTCCTACATACCTAGGACTAAACTTTCCCCGTACGCCAAAACGAATGATGCCACGGTTAGGCAAAATTCTCAGGAATACATGGTCGTCGACAGAAAACTTAAGAGGGTGCCGATGAGAATCGGTCCAATGAAGCTGGCGATCTTGAGCAACTCGAAGATGATCTCTGACTCTTCTGACCACTTCAATGTTCGGAATAATCATTTTCGGACCTAGCATCTGCCTCTCTCCAACATCATCCCATGCTAGCGGGGTCAGTACTTCCTACCATACAGTGCCTCGAACGGTGCCATCTGGATACTAGCCTGGAAACTGTTGTTGTACGGGAACTCCACCAGGTGCAAGTGATCTTCCCACGAACCACCGAAGTCGAGTGTACAAGATCTCAGCATATCTTCAAGAGTCTGGATCGTGCGTTCCGACTGACCATCAGTCTGCGGGTGGTAAGCTGAGCTGAACTGGAGGTGAGTTCCCAAACTCTCCTGCAGGCTACGCTAAAAGTGCGACATAAATCTTGAATCTCTGTCTGAGGTAGTACTGACTGGTATACCGTAGAATCTGACAATCTGCCGGAGATACATCCCTGCCAGCTGAGCCGTCGGCTGACCGACTCTGAACGGAAGGAAGTGAGCCACCTTCGTGAGCCTGTCTATAATAACCCAAATAGCATCTCTGCCAGCCGGAGATCTGGGTAAGCCAGTCACGAAGTCCATGGTTATATGCTCCTACTTCAATTCTGGAATTGGCAAGGGCTGAAGAAGTCCAATTGGCTCTGATGTTCAGCTTTAACTTGTTGGCAAACCAAACATCGAGAGACAAACCGGGCAATCTCTCTCTTCATGCCATTCTACCAAAAGTGCTGACGAATGTCACGGTACATCTTTGTACCATCGAGATGAATGGAATACTGCGAACTATGAGCCTCTGCCATGATCTCATGTCTGATATCTCCACTGGGTACACAAAGACGCTTACCATGTCGAAGTGTACCGTCTTCATGAACGCATAACTCTGGCCTTCATCCTGCCTCGCACTCTGCTCTGAGTCGCCGAACCGTAAAATTTGCTGACTGCGCCATCCGGATCCTCTCGACTATAGTGGAGTGAACTTGTATGCTGGCCATCAATGCCACACTGGAAGGGAGAACAACTTCTATACCCATCCTCTGAAGATCTGCTAACAGCTCTGGCTGTGCTGTTAGGAAATAAACTCCGGCTCTCCTGCTCAACACATCTGCAACAACGTTGGCCTTTCCTGGGTGATACTGTAGATTAACATCATAATCCACGAGTAGCTTTAGCCTTCTTCTCTGACGCATGTTGAGATCCTTCTGGATGAAAACATACTTCAGGCTCTTGTAGTCGGTAAAGATCTACATCCTATCTCCATACAAGTAGTGCCTCCACAACTTAAGCGCAAATACTACTGCTGCCAGCTCCAAGTCATGGGTTGGATAATTTCTCTAATGATCACGAAGTTGACGTGACGCATAAGCTATTACCTTCCCATGCAGAATCAAAATACATCCTAAACCTCTGCCTGAAGCATCACAATATACTGAGAATCCCCCGGTTCCATCTGGAAGCGTAAGAATGGGTGCCGTCATCAAGCCTCGCTTCAACTTCTCAAAAGAATCCTGGCACTCTGATGTTCAAGCAAACTGCACATCCTTGCGGGTCAACTGGGTCAATGGCACAAAAATTCGAGCAAAGTCTGAAACAAATCGCCGGTAGTAACCGGCCAAGCCAAGAAAACTGCGAACTTCTGCTACTTTGCTGGGTACTGACTACGTTTCAATAGCCACGATCTTCTGGGGATCTACTTCTACTCCTCCTCTGGTGATGACGTGACCTAAGTATGAAATGCAATCGAGCCAGAACTCGTATTTACCAAACTTGGCATACAACTGGTGCTCCCTGAGAATCTGAAGAACCATACGGAGATGCTGCTCATGCTCCGCCTCACTCTTACTGTAGACCAGGATGTCGTCTAGGAACACAATCCCGAACTGATCCAAATAAGGCATAAAAATGTGATTCATGAGGTCCATGAATACAGCCGGCATATTGGTTGCTCCAAATAGCATCACAAGGAACTCCCAATGCCCATATCGGGATCTGAAAGTTGTCTTTGGAATGTCCTGCTCTCTGACTCTGATCTGATGATATCCTGACCGCAAGTCAATCTTCGAGAATACTGCTGCCCCCTTGAGTTGATCAAACAAGTCATCTATCCTCGGGAGAGGGTATCTGTTCTTGATTGTCACTGAGTTCAAGGTACGATAATCTACACATAATCTGGACGAACCATCCTTCTTTTTTACAAGAAGCATCGAGGCTTCCCAAGGTGATCCACTAGCACGAATGAATCCTTTGGTTCTGAGTTCTTCAATTATCTTGTACAATATCTCCAATTCTGACGGCACCATCCTGTAGACTCTCTCTTACACTAGGGCTGATCCGGGAATCAAGTCAATGGTGAACTCGATCTCTCGCTCTGACGGCATCCCGGAAAGCTCTTCTGGAAAAACATCTGAAAACTCCTCGACTATCCGAGGTAACTGTACTGCTGCTACTGCCATCCGTAATACTGGAGGAGAAGGTTCAACTTCGCCTCGGAAAAAGAAAAACTCCGGCTCGCCTGGAATGCTAAAAACAACCCTGCCAATATGGCAGTCTATCCTAGTATACTGGTCTCTCAACCAATCCTTCCCTAAGACCACATCATAATCGGCCATCGGGAACTCTATCAATCTAGCGGGGAACTCTCTACCGCTAACTACGATCCGATATGAGAAAAATACTCTATCTACTCCCACAAGTCCATTACCAGTAAGTATATTGAGCCTTATTGATAATAACTCGGGCTCCAGTCCTATCCGTGTTGTAAATCGTACAGACATAAATGAATGTGATGGACCAGAGTCAAATAATACTGAAGCTGGAAAGGTATTGACGAGAATAGTACCTGCCACCACCTCACCTAGTGCTATTCCTTCCTCTTCTATGGTCAAAGCCAGCACTTGACCATATCCTCTGGGTGTGGGTCCCCTCTGCTGAAAACTTCTCTGCCTGCTCTGGATCAGGGCTAGGGCTTAGACTTGGGCATACTGCTGCAGTCTCTGCTGCTGGAATGCCTGAGCCTGCGTCGGCAATAGCCTCGGGAACGGGTACTGCTGATGCTGCTGGACTGGTGCTGGTCCTCTAACTGAAGGACTGGAGAAGGCTGATGAAGATGAACTCCCTTTGTTCGGACAGTTCCCAATCCTGTGGTCCGGGGCACCACAAACCAAGCACAAACCCTGTGCTCTGCGACACTCTGACACCATATGCCCTGGCTTCCCACAGGGTGAACATCCCACTGTGGAAGACTGCTTCTGCTTCTGCTGAGGGTGCGTCGGGGTTGAATGCTGAACCGACGTCACTGAGGCCACCCGCCTCGGAGCTCCAATGGTCAAAGTCCTGGCTGCCGGGGCTGGTGCTGAAGACTGATTTATCTGGCTATGAGATCGCCTCCGACCTTCTTTCCTATCCACGATTCTCTGGGAGGTATACTCATGCCTCCTAGCTGCTTGCAATACTGCATCAAAAGTCTGATGGTCAAACTGCTCAACTGTCAATAAGATCTCCAGGTGAAGTCCCTGCTGGAAATGCTGGGCTCAATCGAACTCGGTTGCTACCAAGGTGGGAGCAAACCGACTAAGTCTTAAAAACTCGACCGCATATCCGTCGACCGTCCTGTCCATCTGCTTCAGATTGGTGAACCTCGTCTGTATATCGTACCGAGCTATAGCATCAAAATACTTGGTCTGGAATCTCTCTCTGAATACTGTCCATAAAATAGGGGCCAGTAATCCCAAGGCCTGCGCCTCCCACCAACTGCGGCCAAGATCTAATAACTGCAGGCGCACCACGGCCACCTTTTTGACTTCTGGAGTCCTGGATGCTTCTAAAATCACCTCTGTGTCCTGAAGCCAAGCATCAGCAGCGATCGTATCTCCACTACCGTCGAAGAAAGGAGGGTTCAAGCGCTTGAAGCTGTTGGCCGCGCTGTTACCCTGATGACCTCCCCTGGTCAAAGCATCTGCCACCGCCTGGTGCAAGGCATCTCCTCGACGATCCTGGAAAGCTAACAAGGTCCTGATGAGACCCACCAAGGTGCCATTATTAGGTTCTACCGGCTGGACGGGCTGAACTGGTGGCTCTCCTCCAGTAGGCATGACTTTGGAGGATACTCCTGGATGTTGGACTTTATCTCCAGGTTGTTGTTGGTCCACGGGAGGTGCTCCGCCTTGCCGATCGGTAGGACCAGGAACAATGCCGCTGAAGAAGATGACATAAGGAACAATAAGGAAGGACCAGGACAGATCAACGATACAAGCATATGATCAGGTGAAGATTTTCAGGGATTTAGAAGATACGAGCAGAGATCAAGGGCAAGTACTGATTTAGACATCTATTCGGTAAACCCTCACATATCTTGATTTGTAAGACCTGCATGGGCCACCACTTAAACAATGTAACGCCCAGAAATAGAATACTGGAGAGCGGGGGCGTACATAGCCAGCTACGTATATTGAAGTGCAACCCACCTCGCTATACAGTCACGGCTGTCCAGATACATGAGGGTTTAACTACAATCTATCAGTTACCTATGGTCATGAACAAGCCTATTGTCTCAATCTCAAGCAAGCAATAATAGTCACAAGATATCAGAGCACCAAATATACAATAGTAAGGTGTCCCATATATTACATATTCGGATGATCAGGAAGCTAGTCGTACAAAATGTCAGGACTAGCAAGAGTTTCAGTCATACATGATCAACCCTAGGATTTGTCAATCATGCTACAGCCCGTAGGCACATAATAAATAAAGGTACAATACGAGCTAACACCTGCTCGTCGGCTAAACGGCTCAAAAGAAAAATTTTACAATAGAATGGGAGAGCCAAAAATACCCACTCGTTGCCAGGGTTACGCCTGGTGGTCACCATCTGGCTGGAAGACAGGTAGATCCTCTGGTGCTGCTCCGATATCTGGCCAAACAAAACCAGGTGGATCAGACCCCAGAAGGAGCAAATACCACAAAGGAGGCTTCACTTAGGAACTAAAACCAGCATATCACAAATGAGTAATAATTATAAAGATACTGATAATAACAGAATAACAACAGTAGAATGAGTACGAGAAAACCATTCAAGTAGCCAGATTACAACCCTTAAACCAAACAAGGATCGAGGTTGCAACCCTTCACCTGAAAAGAAACCCGTCTCAAATACTGTTGGTAGGGTAAAACATAATAAGCTCATCATAGGGTGAAATAAGACAATAAATAAAGAGAGGACGCAGAACTGCTCTGGGGGCCAGGTTACAACCCTTAAACCAAACAAAGACCAAGGTTGTAACCCTTCGTCTGAACAGAACTGGACCCCTGATCTTTATTGTTAAGGCCAGTATAAATGATGATGGTATTGAAGAAAGGTAAAACATGACAAGCATGGCATAAGGAGCAATAAGACAATAAACGAAGAGAAGACACAGAACTGCTCCGGAAGCCAGGTTACAACCCTTAAACCAAACAAGGACCGGGGTTATAACCCTTCGTCTGAACAGAACTGGACCCCTGATCGTTATTGTGAAGGCAAGTACAAGTAATCGTTTCATGTCACAATCTTGTACAGGATCATGACAAGACTAAGTTGGGCTAGACTCCATCCAATCAATCACGGCCAAGCAAGAGTACGGCTTGATACTTTAACTAACTAGGGTTATCACAGACCTATTACTAGCAAGATGTAATAAGATTATCCCAACAGCCACAAGCCCTGCAGACCATCCAGGTTATCCAGGTCGAATGTCCATTTATGAAGGGTGCAACACGTGACTGTGTGTTAGAAATGTTCCCTACTCGTCGGTAGGCTACAAGTCCACTTGGTGCACCCAGATAACGGGATTGTATGTAGCTGGGAAATCTTTCCATGACTACTGAATTATTCTAGTTTATTAGCCTTAGTCAATTGCAGTAGATATCCCTGACCGTGGTACTCAGGGATCCCATCCTAGACATGATACAAGATAGTACTATTTATTTGTACAAACATAATCGTCCACGGTGTCCAGGTCATTCATACTTGTCATGTCAGGTTAGCTATCGTAACAACACGTCGAGATATATCATGTCAGTTTACTTGTCA
Organism: Iris pallida; assembly: GCA_029216955.1. Lineage (NCBI taxonomy): Eukaryota > Viridiplantae > Streptophyta > Magnoliopsida > Asparagales > Iridaceae > Iris > Iris pallida. Next base: position 8,958,518 of record JANAVB010009400.1, on the reverse strand, counting down.
AAAGTGCGCCACGGCGGGCCACTATCCTGTTCCTGGAATTATATCAGAATTTACATGATATAAGCATAAATATAACATTTTAATTTAATAATAATTATGATAATAATATAATAATAATAAAAGGAAAGACTGTGGAAGGAGCCATACAGCTAAGGGGAATAAGCTCATGCGGCCAGGGGTAATAGAGCTCACGCGGCCAAGAGGTCGAATCTCATGCGGCTCAGATGAAGGATCTCATGCGACTGAAATTGTCAAGGCCTTATGCGGCTAAGAGGGGGTCGGGTCTTATGCGGCTAAGATAACCGACTTTAGGCGGCTAAGAACCAAGGGCTGCTTATGCGACTAGAGATATAAGTGCTCATGCGGCTGCGAACATGCGAGTGCTCATGCGACTGCAGGCCAAAGTCATCTCATATGGCCGAATCAAAGGCAGAGCCATGCGGCTAGGTTCAAGTGGAGTCCTATGCGGCTATGCAAGGGGAGAGCCATGCGGCTAAAAATCCAAAGCCTTATGCGGCTGAGAAGACTATTGAGTTCATGCGGCAGTATTGCCATACGGCAACTATTGTCATACGGCTGGAAGACTTGCCGCATGAAAGTCCATGCGGCCAAGTACTGCCATGCGGCTGGGAAGACTGTTCTTCTTCTCCATTGGTCCGAGATAAAGAGCCATCATCCGAGGTCAGAATCCAGACTTCCATAGATCAAAATAGGGCAGAACAAAATTCTCTACAACATGGAACCATCAAAACTTGGAAATAATAAGGTTAAATAGATCGAAACCCAAGAAATGCAAAAATAAAATAAACTTAGATCTACATAAATTTAGCCGTGGAAATTAGAAATGCTAAATACTAAAGTGTGTTAGAATCTCATGGAGAAGAAAATAGAACAATAAAACTTGTATTCCTCTATGAAGCAAGCTGTACTTACCTAAGCTCTCTCTCTCTCTCTCTCTTTCTGGTAGGTAAAAGAGTAATGGTGAAGAAGAAGAAGAAGTAATGGAGAGAATTAATGAAGAGAGAGAGAGTTGGGCGGCTATTAAAAGAAAGGAGTGGGGGTAGGTGGGGGTTGGTTCCCAAGAGAACCGATCTAAATCAAACCAAGCCGAACCAGCAAGTTGAACCGAACCAAGCAATCATGCAATAAGACATGCAATATACGTATACGTATACCAGAATATGTAATACGAACCACGGTCATTACAGTCTCCTCACTCACTTAGATACAGGTTCTGCGAGTTCTTATTCAATAGTTGTTCTTACAGCAATAACATCTTCTTGGACTATCTCTTTGTAAGAAACTTGAGCCTCATACACACTCATAATGTTCTCCGGAATATCTACAAGAACAATATTCTTGTGCCTTGCAAACTTATCTTCAAAGAATTCTGAGTCGCGATATTCAATGATATAGTTTGAATCTATATCAAGGAACCTCTGAGCATCACTCTTATCAGCATAACCCAGGAATATAGTCTTCATAGTCCTTGTTCCCAGCTTATGAATCTTCAAATCCGGAAGCTTCACATACTCCAGACATTCTCACACTCGAATGACATTCAAGTTGGGTCTGACCTTGAACCAGAGTTCATGAGAAGTGACTTCCGAAGTAGCATGTGGCACTATGTTCAATATGTACGCAGTCGTAAGCACTGCTTCACCCCATAAGCAATTTGGAAGACACGCAGTCAACAGCATTGAGTTCATCATCTTTATTCATGTTTTGTTCTTCCTTTTTGCAATACCATTTGATTGAGGGGAGTTTGGAGCAGTTGTCTCGTTAATGATTCCATCTTCTCTGCAGATTGATATGAATTTATGAGACTATACTCTTTACCTCGATCACTTCTGAGTCTCTTGAGTTGTTGTCCGGCTTGACGCTCGGCTTCAGCCTTGAAGTCCTTAAACTTCTCAAATGCTTCATCTTTAGACTTGAGCAGATAAACGAAAGCGTACGTTGAGAAGTTATCGATGAAAGTAATGAAATACTTCATCTCAACCTTTGTGGAGAACTGCTTGAAGTCACAGATATCTGAGTGCACCAACTCCAGAAGATCTGTACTTCAATGTACCTGCTTGAACGGTTTCCTTGTGATCTTCATCTGCACAGACCTCACACTTCTCCAACTTTTTATCCCTATATTTAGAGATAAGCCATAGACTAGACATCTTATTTATTCTTTTACAATAAACATGTCCTAGTCTATTATGCCACAACTCAAATGAATAACTGGAAGAAGAAATTACATTCACTATCTCCATCGGAGTCATAAGTTGAAGTTTGAACATCCCTTCGGTGCAAGAAGCCTTCGCGAAGTATGTTCCTTTATAGAACATAACGACTTGACCAGCATTAATGTCCAACCTCAAGCCTGTATTACAGAGTAGACTTCTCGAGATCAGGTTCTTGGCTATGGCCGGTATATGCTTCACATTCTGAAGTATCGGCGACTTTCCTGAAGTCAGTTGCAATACCATCATCTCGATCCCGTGTACTTCAGCTTGTGTCTAGTTTGCCACTATAACCTTCTCAGAGATAGGTTGGTACGTGGTGAACCACTTATTCTTTGATCAAATATGACACAAAGAACCAGAGTCTATCCACCAATCCGTGTCAATAACAGCTGAGTTAACCTGCGCAATCATAGCAACAAAGTTAGCCTCACCTTGCTCCTTTTGTTTTGGTTTTTCTTTGCAGTCCCTCTTCCAGTAGCCTTTTTTGCCACAGTTGAAACAAGTTCCAGGTTCTTTGGACTTGGGCTTGAACTGAGCCGGCTTCACCTTCAGATGGTGAACGTCTTGCTTCTTTTGGTAGGGAGCCTTCTACTTTCCTTTGGAATTTCCTTCTTGCACCATATTTACCTTAGCCATCTGCTTGGACAAGATGTCCACTTTGAGTTGAGCCCTCAACTCATCTTCAATATATTTCCAGTACAAAAGGCATTCCAGATCTACCTTCATCTTCTTGCGGTGTATGTCCACGATGAAGTTGCTCCACCCAGGTGGGAGCTTAGTGACAATACCCCAGACGACAAAAGCATCGACCAAGGGCATGCCGTCATCCGCTAGCTTCTGACATAACTTGAGAAACTTTTTAACTTGAGGCAATATGGTTTTATCATCCTCAAATCGTATCCGCCAAACCTTTTCGGTCACATGGATCTTGTTTTTGTTCTCATCTGCCTTGTAGAGATTATCTACACACTCCCAGACGTCCTTTGCATTGACTGTCTTACTGTATGACTCCGTCAGAGAGTCCTCCATGGAGTTCTGGATCAACAACTTACAGAAGTTATTATTCCGCCTCTATTTCGACTGTAAGGTCGTGGCTTCAGCAACCCTTCGAGTATTTTCACCCTCTGGAATCAAAGGCTCAGGATCTGTCAGCACATAGTCGACGCTCATGAGTTGATGATTGAGGCTGACCTTTCTCTTCCAGACGTTAAAATGTTCTCCGTCAAACTTTTCAAGTTTAAAACTTGTATCGAGAAGTTGTGTACGACTGTTCTCCATCCGATCTGAATCTTGCTTTGAGATTGTTATTCCCAAAGCAGATCTTTTGATAGAAAATTGAAATCTCGAACTCTTATTTCCAGAGAGACAAAAAATTTATTCTTCTAAGAGAGAGATGAATACTCGTTCTCAACTAAAGTTGATGCAACGAGATAAATGATCGCTCTCAACCGGAGTTGATGCAACGATATGAATAATCGTTCTCAACCGGAGTTGATGCAACGACTTTGCTGGGGTGATGAAGATCACCGTTGCTCAAATCAAGATTCGCCCGATTGCGATAAGCTCACAGGAACCAGCAAGTTCGAAAGAACTTCTGGAATGCTCGTTGTCACCTTCTTTCACGCACTCGAAGAACTCCTTAGGACTTCAATGGTGGCGGCAGCACTTCTCTCTTCGTCTCTTTATTTTAGAGTAAGTCGCTTAATGAAGACACGAAGAGAGTATTTATAGAGAAGGGCCAAAACTCTAATCCTAATCCTAGCTGTAACTGATTGCGAAAAGATATGAGCGAATAATGGACAGATTTGAATAAATTAAATTCAAATCACATAAAGATCGGATATGATCAATTAACTCAATCTTTCCATAACCACTCAAATCTTTCAATCAGTCACATCATAAGCTACCTGTGCCCCATAGCCACACAGCCCGTCAACCTGCGAGCGTAGCTGTGAAGCCCGCAGCAGCCCACGGCACCTGCGCGCCCAGCGCACAACGTCGCAGCACCGTAGCCCAGTAGCACCTGCGTGCCCAACGTCGCAGCACCTGCACATGTGTACCGCAGCCCCGTAACACCTAGCGCCACAGCACCTGCGCACTTGCGCGACAACAAAATGTCACTTTACGCCCTTGAGCCCGAGCCCGAGTCGTTAAGCCCCTTCGAGGCTTAGTTCACAAAGGAATTATCCCATAAGCATGACAAAAAGTATTAATGCTTCTTTATTGGTTTTAACCTTCTTTCTACTAAAAAATGCCCCCACATGGTACCCATGTGCCTCTCCATACCTCATGTGATCTCTCAACACAAGCAAAGCTTTATATAGAGATACCATCTATTTGGTTTTTTTCAATGTGGGACTATCTTTCTAGTTTCTAAAGCAAAACACCAACAAGCAAAAACACCAACATTAATATTGGACAAATTAATATTAGATCTCACGTCATTAAATTAATTTTTTATGGGTTATTTATATTTACCCCCCCCCCCAATTACAAATCATATCTCTACTCCCCCCTCCAAATTTACTTTAATTAGTATTACCCCCCCAATCTTCTGGTAAAGTGAAAACAAACCCTTGTTAGATTTGCGCTTTTGTATTTGAATACCCCTTGTTTAAAAAAATTCTACATTTTTATTTTTGCTCATTTTGTACCCCTGTCGTTAACAGCCGTTAAAATACGTCTAAAAATACAATTTTATCCCTTCCCCACTCTCTCTCCTCTCTCCTGTGGTGGGGGCTTATCAAGCGGGGCCGACCAGAGGAGAGGGGTGTCACGCCCCGATTCCGTAGAATCGATAGTCGTCCCCCGGGCGTAATGTCGTACGAACCTAAATTGCGATTGCATAAGGCATAATCATAAGGTTATCTGAAACACATCAACAAGAGAATGCACAGAGTAAATTAAACACACATTATAAAGAAGAAAACTTGAGCTTTATTGATAAAAACATCATTTTACAGACTCGATACAAAGACGTCGTGCAGGCTTTTTATAAACTGACTCCATTTACAAAATGATTGTCGATGAGATAGTCGTTCCATACATTTTATCCATTAGTTGGTACAACCAGCATTACAAAACCATCTGGGATGGTGGGGGAGTCGCTTCATCTGTCTTCTGGTCTTCGACAGCGGAGTCTTCAAAAAGATTGGATCTAGGCTTCGGCCGTACGGACGAAGCTTCAAAACACACGAGCGTTGCCTCCCTTCACGCGGTACGCTCCTCCTGATTTATCGCACCTGTAAAGAGAGCGAGGATCAGTACAATCAACATGTACTGGCGAGTGGATAAGTAGTTTCCAGGCTCTTATTTGGTTCAAGAATTTAGATAAAATGTATAACTTATTTGTTTGTGATCTTTCAAACCATCCTAGTTATTTTCATGCAAACAGTTTGACGAAACATAAACCAGGTGAATTACGCTAGAATTTTCCTTCGGCAGAGCACGTCGTGCAACATAAAACTTTCTATCACCTTCCCTGTTAGTTGATAACAATTTACATCAAGTGTATAATTTGGAGGTCAGTGGCATTTACTAGCCATCATGGACATAGCCTGGTAAGCGGGGCCCTTGCAACGCAAGTAGCGAACTACGATGCAAGTCTCCGAACTACCGGTTGCCTCTACTCAGCTCGGCTATAACTTGTTTCTTCCTAGGCCGAGTCGGTCCCGTGGCCTCGGGTTGCCGCTCGAAGAAACCATCGCCCTTGTCGACAAGTTGTCCATGACCGTGTTATGTTAACAAGGTATATTTTAGGGTATCGTTGGGGCTTGTGATGTAATTGATTCATTTACTTAGTTTTTGCAGATCCTGAAATAATTCTCTCTCCTTTTATAGAATCTTATATTTTTTTTCTTCTAGAACATAAAACTTTGTATTTTCCAAGTAAATCATTCTAATTTTATAGTTATCCAAGTTCTCATTTTTGAAATAGAGGGTCGAGGTGAAGGAGGTCAGCCACTCACTTTAGTTTTTGCTTCGGCGAGGGACTGGTTGGCTGCGCTTAGACGTCGCCTATGCGATCACCTGCAATCGCACAAGCAATCTGATTAGAACACTGTGTTATTCAAGGGATTTTGATATGAATGCGAAGTCCAAAAACGCAAGCCACAAAAATATTCATGAAAACATATTCACGAAAACCAAAGCCAAAGCAAGTACGGCATAAAAAACCAGAGCAACGGAAGGTCTCTCCCGACTCAGCCACAGAGCCAATCCTTGAGGCGCAACCCACTGAATATGGGACTTGGTTCTGAAGAAGCCATTCCGTAACAGGGAATGGATCTTAATTCAACAGTTCCCGTTCGACCGATTCGCTCGATCCCGACCTATCGGTTTCGACCGAATCGATGGCGACAGTGTTCCTTTCTCGCACACCCCGTGGACAGAGAACGGGGCATGATGTAGGGATGGGGCACTAAACCATAACCAACTAAAAAAAGTTTTGTCCTCAAAACTTAAGAATAGAACCTACCTCTACGAGAACAATGAAGAAAATTTCTCCTTCATTTCTGATTCAAGCTTCCAAGTCGACTCCTCGACCAAATGGTTTCTCCAAAGGACACAGACGAGAGGAATAGCACAGTTGAGAAGAAGTTTATCTTTGCGCTCTAAGATTTGCACCGACTCTTCGACATATGACAATTCTGCCTTCAGATCCAGCTGACCCAAATCTACCACATGGCTCGGATCGTGCATGTACTTCTGTAACTGTGAAACGTGGAAGACATTGTGTACCTCCGATAATGCAGGTGGCAAAGTGATTTGGTAAGCTACTGGAGTGACTCGCTTCAATATTTCGAACAGACCAACAAATCTTGGGCTCAACTTCCCTTTCGTGCCGAATCCTGTAACTCCACGCATGGGCGTCACTTTCAGGAATACATGGTCGGCTTCCGAGAACTCGAGGGGGCGTCGGTACATGTCAGCATAGCTCTTTTGCCAACTCTGAGCTACCTTTAATCTCTTCCGTCTCAACTTGACCTTCTGTACAGTCTGCTCCACCAGTTCCAGGCCAAGTATATGTCGTTCCCCGACTTCATCTGAGCACTCGAATGCGACTCCTTTTTGGGTGAGACGAGTCAACGACGATGCAATCTTCGCTAAATCCTTCACGAAGCGTCGATAGTATCCTGCCAAGCCTAGAAAACTTTGAATTTTGCTAACTGATACGGGTTGTTTCCAATCAACAACTGCCTTGACTTTCTCCGGATCGACTGAGATGCCCGCGGCAGAGATGATGTGTCCAAGGAATAAGATGTTGTTCAGCCAAAATTTGTATTTGCTCCTCTTCGCATATAACTGATGATCTCGAAGGGTTTAGACTATCATCTGCAGGTATTCTGCGTATTGTGCTCGATCCTTCGAGTAGACGAGGATGTCGTCGATAAAGACTACTATGAATTTGTCAATGAACAGATGGAACGCCCGATTTATTAGATCCATGAAGATGGTACAAAGATTTTACCAACTTGTAGACTTTGTCTTCAAGACCCTTGACGACAAATCCCTCTGGCTGTTGCATGTATATCTCTTTGGTCAGCTCGCCATTTAGGAAAGCTGTTTTTACATCCATCTGATGTATCACCATCTTATGTAGTACTGTAAGAGCAATCAATACTCTGATGGTGGTCATCCGGGCTACTGGAGCATACGTGTCAAAGTAGTCAATCCCCTGCTTCTGAAAAAACCCCTTGGCTACCAACCTAGCCTTAAACTTGTCAATAGTTCCGTCTGCTTTCATCTTCTTCTTGAAGATCCATTTGCATCTGATGGGTTTCGCTCCTTCAGGAAGATCAACTAACACCCAAGTATTATTTGAGGTGATAGAATCAATTTCATTGTCAATCGCCTCTTTCCAGAAAACCGCATCTCTGGTCTTCATCGCCTCATCATAGGTAAGTGGATCTGCTTCCACATGATAGGTGACAAAGTCACTTCCGAAGTCCTTCGGCCTCCTCATACGCTTAGCTGACGGCTCAGCTTGTTCTGGTTCAATCGTTGTTTCAACAACATCTTTTTGGACCACATCTTCATTGAAGACTTCAGTTTCCTGCGCACCCTCATTGTTCTCCGGTACATCCGTAAGAACAATATTCTTATGCCTTGCAAATTTGTCTTCAAAATATTCTGCGTCGCGAGATTCAATAATATGATTTGTCTCAATATCAAGAAATCTTCGAGCATCACTCTTCTCGGCATACCCCAAAAAGATCGTCTTAGTAGTCCTTGTCCCAAGCTTCTGAATCTTCAGATCTGGAAGCTTGACATATGCCAGACACCCCCACACTCGAATGATATTCAAGTTAGGTCTGACTTTGAACCAGAGTTCATGAGGAGTAATGTCAGAAGTTGTATGAGGCACCCTATTCAGAATAAAAGTGGCCGTCAGTACAGCTTCTCTCCAGTAGCACTTAGAAAGATCCGCAGTCAACAGCATTGAGTTAATAATTTTTGTTAACATTCTGTTCTTCCTCTCTGCTACTCCATTTGACAATTCCATATTCTTTGCAGAATGATGTGAATTCATGAGACCTGTACTCCCCACCTCGATCACTTCTTATTCTTTTGAGTTGTTGTCCAGTCTGCCGCTCAGCTTCGGTTTTGAACTCTTTGAACTTCTCGAATGCTTCGTCTTTAGCCTTCAGCAAGTAGACGAACGCATACTTTGAGAAGTCATCGATGAAGGTTATGCAATACTTCATCCCGGCCTTAATAGAGAACTGTTTAAAGTCACAGATATCGGAGTATACCAACTCTAGAAGATCTGTACTTCGATTAACCCGAGGAAAGGGTTTCCTTGTGATCTTTGTTTGAGCACAAACTTCACATTTCTCTACCTTACCCCCATACTTGGAGATAAGTCCTAGACTAGACATTCTATTTTTTTGTTTACAATGAACATGTCCTAGCCTATTATGCCACAACTCAAGAGTATAAGCAGAAGGAGTGATTGCATTAATAACATTAATTACATTGGACTGATTCACAAGCTGAATTTTGAACATCCCTTCGGTATAAAAAGCTTTCCCAAAATATGTTCCCTTAATAGACATCACCATCTGGCCAGCATTGATGTCCATCCTGAGGCCTGCGTTGCATAGTAGGCCTCCTGAGATCAGGTTCTTAGCGATAGCAGGTACGTGCTTCACGCCTTGAAGCGTCAGAGACTCCCCCGAAGTCAGCTTTAACACCACCGTCCCGATCCCGAATACTTCAGCTTGTGCCTGGTTCGCCATCATAACCACTTCAGAAGTAGGTGTGTAGGTGGTGAACCACTCCTTACTGGAGCAGACATGGCAGGAGGCTCCAGTGTCTACCCACCAGTCAGAGTCAGTCCTTACCGCATCAACCTGCACAATCATAGAAACAACGTCAGCGATCATAGATACCTCACTAGGCTCTCCTTTTTCTGATTGCTTGGTCTTTGCTTTGCATTCACTTTTGAAGTGGCCCTTCTTGCCACACTTGAAACATCTGAGACTTTGCCTTTTTTTGCTTGAAGGAAGTCCCCTTCACGTTCAGATTGTTAGGGTCCTTCTTCTTGCTGTGGGAAGCCGCCTGCTTTCCCCTTGGTTCCTTGGTATGAACCAGATTGGCGTTAGCCAATTGCTTGGACAGTGCGTCCACCTTCAGTTGAGCATGCATCTGGTCCTCAACATAGATTTCCTGTAAGAGATCTTCAAGGTTGATCTCAAGCTTCTTCCTATGCATATGTGCATAGAACTTACTCCACCCAGCAGGGAGCTTTGAGACAATCCCTCCAACAACAAACTTGTCGGGGAGGGGCATCGCCTCGTCTTCCAACTTTTGTCATAATTTCAGAAATTTCTTTACCTGTGGCAACATGGACTTCTCGTCCTCAAAGAGCCATTTGTGATATTTTTCAACCACAAATATCTTGCTCCTGTTTTTGTCTTCTTCGTACAGTTTCTCTAGAGACTCCCATATATCTCTGGCAATTGGTTTTTTACTGTAAGATTCTGCTAGAGAATCCTCCATAGCATTCAGGATAAGCAGCCTGCAAATGCTATTTTTCTTTTTCCACTTGGCCTGAAGTTTAGTAGCCGCAGTGATTGCGGCAGCAGACCCAGTATCTTGAACGGTAGGTTCCTCTTCAATAAGCACGTGATCAACGTCTCTGAGTTGAAGAGTGAGATAAACCTTCCTCTTCCAGACTTGATAATGCTCTCCATCAAACTTTTCTAACTTACAAAAGTCAGTATTGAGGAGTGAAGCATTAACGTTTTCTATCGTAGCAATAAAGCTTTGAGATTGTTAGTGCCGGGGCACAATTTTTCGATGGAAAACTGAAAATATGAAACGATTGTAAAGACAATGTTTCAAATCAACACTTCAAGAAAGGTGATTCTGAATTACGAGAATCTAAAAAGATTTCGTAATCAATAGCAATCGATCGTAGTACTTCTAAAAAGTAGATACAATCAGAATTACTGGCAGCAATGAATAAGGTGACTAGCGAAAGATGGAAGAACTCCTGCTGGAGTGAATAATCACCGTTGCTCAAAGCTTTATTCGCCCTATACGAACAGCTTCCAGAAACCAGCAAGTTCGTTGGAGAACTTGAAACACTCCTGCTCTTCTGACTCCTCGGATGGACACGAACTCCCATGCAAAAGCAATGCTGGTGCGGCGCCTTTCCTCTCTTTCGAAGGCTGCTGGAATTCGCAAGCAAATTCCGATCAGAACTGTGTTAAAGAACACTTCTGAATTCTCTATTTACTTGTGTTAAAAAAAACTTCGTAAACTTTTCTGTGATGGCTTCTATTACTTGTATATCTGTAGCCTTGTGAGAGAGAGGATGCCTTATATAGGCCCTACAGCAACTGTTCGGTTGTCACAAAGTTAGGGTCATGGTAAAAACCACCCCGAACATGTAGCAACCGTCCAGAATGTGCAAACGCACGTTCTGCTGCAAGTTGTGCCAACTGCGCGCACCCTGCGCTCCTTCCACTCCGTGCGACAGAGCGCGCACTGAGCTGCGCACACTGCACGCACTGCACGCATTGTGCACGCGGCGCACGCAGCTCACCCGCGCAACCCGAGCCCATGAGCCCGAGTCCGAGTCCGAGTCGCTAAGCCCTACGAGGCTTAGCTCCCATGGAAATAAATTTCCCAAGAGCAAAAAGCATGAATGCTTTCAATTGTTGATTTAGCCTTTTTCCCATTAGAAAAATAACCCCACATGGCACACCCATGTGCACCTCCACACCACATGTGCATCTCTAAACTACAAAGCTAATATATAGAGATACAAGTCCTTTGGTCTAGCCGAGGTGGGACTAAAATTCACTTTGAAAAGGACCAAAACCCAACAGAGATACTAATCATGGAAGACGATCGGAGTTGCTGCATTGTCTCTATTATGTTTCAATTATGTTTCCGTCTGTATACTGGAGGGACTTTCCCATGCAATGTCATGTCAAATTGCTTGTTGTATCTGTGGGTTGCTCCAATCGTATCGTTATATGCATGTTGAAGGAAAATGTCCAATTTTTGAACATTTTCCTTCACATGTAGTGGAAATTGATACAAACCCGGAAATATGAATGCAGTATTCTTTGAGCGAAAATTCTACTTGGCTACCGAGGGTGCTGGTGTAGGACACGAAGAGCGGAGTCATTGCCGCCACCCCTCCTTGTGCTCTGTCTCATGCTCTGTCCAACAAAGCCGTCGACGGTGCCGCCAATGCCTCCTCCTCCGAGCCCTCCCCCCTCACCCCTCTACTGCTCCTTCCTCACCTCCTACTATTCCACCACCGGCTGCCGCGTGTGTCTACAGAGAGTGCATGCACGCGAGAGCTAAATAGCACAGTTCTTCATTGAGGCACCAAAAATACAAATCTAGGCTGATATCTGTTGACGACGCTTCAAAGATAGCCCATGCCCGCTGCTTTCGTAGTTTGATTGGTTAAGGTCGCTTAGGCCATCTCCAATGGGGCTTTCTATCTCTCATATTTCTATGATAAAAATTTAATTGAGAAAAAACTTCTTCCTCTGATAATTTTTATTTCAATTTCTATCATATGTGATGTAGGATAGAAAATTCTACATCTCTCACACTAATTAATTGTTATTTTTGAAACAGATCATTTGATGGAAGTAAAAATTTTGAACTCTTATTTCCAGAGACATGAAAATTTCGTTCTCCTAAGAGAGAGATGAATACTCGTTCTCAACCGGAGTTGATGCAATAAGATGAATGATCGCTCTCAATCGGAGTTGATGCAACGATATGAATAATTGCACTAAACCGGAGTTAATTCAACGATATAAATAATTGCTCTCAACCGGAGTTGATGTAACGAATTTGCTAGGGTGATCAAGATCACCGTTGCTCAAAGCAAGATTCGCCCGATTGCGATCTATTCCCAGGAACTAGCAAGTTCGAAAGAACTTCTGGAACGCTCGCTGTCGCCTCCTTTCACGAATTCGAAGAACTCCTTCGGACTTCAATGGTGGCGGCAGCACTTCTCTTTTCGTCTCTTTATTTTGGAGTAAGTCGCTTATGAAGGCTCGAAGAGATTATGTATAGAGAATGACCGAAACCCTAATACTAATCCTAGCCATAACTGATTGCAAAAAGATATAAGCGAATAATGGAAAGATTTGAATGAATTAAATTCAAATCCCACAAAGATCGGATCTGATCAATTAACTCAATTTTTTCATAACCGCTCAAATCTTTCAATCAGCCACATTATACGCTACATGTGTCCCATAGCCACTCAGTCCGTCAACCTACGCGCTTAGCTGCGAAGCCCACAGCCCCACGGCACCTATGCGCCCAGCGCCGCAGTCCCGCATCACCTGCGCACCTACAATACGTCTTACACTGATGCTGACGTGCTAAGTGAAAAGTACGCCAATAAAATACTACTTTACACCCTTGAGCCCGAGTCCGAGTCCGAGTCGCTAAGCCCCTTCGGGGCTTAGCTCCACTAAAAAATTATTCCATGAGCATGGCGAAAAGAATTAAGCTTCTTTGTTGCTTTTAACCTTCTTTTTACTGGCAAAATGCCCCACATGGCACCCATGTGCCTCTCCACACTTCATGTGATCACTCAACATAAGCAAAGCTTTATATAGAGATACCATTTATTTGATTTTTTTTCCAATATGGGACTATCTTTCTAGTTTCGAAAGCAAAATACCAACAAGCAAAAACACCAACAATTCCTCACATATCTCTATATATGGGTTGAATGTTCCCCATAGTGACTGTCCATCATGCATTAGGATAGATGTCGCTACGACTTGAATCTTCCCGCATGGGTTAAATGACAACATCATACAAGAATGGACTAAGCCTTGAATTCTGCACCATAACTGCAATTATTTCCACTTACATAAAGACATCAACTGCGCTTCTAGCTACACTTAAAGGCCTTGTGCCAGTATGGTTTCGGTGTATGTATCATGGGTGTCTAAAGATTATCCTCAAGAGATGGCCTACGTCTCTTTCTATACACTCTAAGTGAGTTCTTTTAAAGAGTCTTTGGCATGAAGTATTTTGCTTCCTTGCGGTGCTACACCACTATAACATGGCCCAAAGCCAAGACCCTGTCTCATGTGGTGTCATACCACCTGTAGCATGAGGCCCAGCCTCTTTGTAGTGCCAAACTACCCAGCATGAAGCCTTTCGCTTCCTTGGGGTGATACGCCATCATGACATGGCTTGTAAAGTCGAGGCCCTGTCTCATGTGGTGTCACCTACTGTAACATGAGGTCCAGCCTCTTTGTAGTGATATCTACCACTCTTTATTATACAGCATTAGGCCCTCTTGCCTATGTGCGATGCTACGTCGCTATGACTTGGCCCGAAGCCGAGGCTTTACCCTCACAGGTACTTTATGTGGTGTCACCCCACTGTAGCATGGAGTACTACTCTCCTTTGTAGTACTATGCTACCTGTGCTTCCTGTAAAGCACGTCAGACATCCCAGATGCCTGATAACTCGTTAAGGCTTCCAGGCCATCCTTCCACAGGACTTTGTTCTTTGTAAAGAATAATCAGTAGACAACAGTAGTTGTGGGTTCATAATCTCGCAACATCCTAAAGGATTTGCCCACTATTCTTGATATTCTTCCAATCAATGGTCCTTCTTTGAACTAAAAGTTAGATACCTAGTAGATTTCTCTTTGAACTAATAGCATAAAACTTTGAAGTAGAATTGCAAAGACATAATATCAAAGTGTCTTCAAGCCTATCTTACTTGTTGTGTCTTCAACGAGCTGGCACTTGAGACCTTTGGTGAACGAATCTGCCAGATTCTTCTGACTTCGAACATCCACTACGGCAATGACTCCTCTTTTAATAGGATCATTTACCATCCTATGCCTTAGACGCATAGTCCTCTTCTTGCCATTGAATAGGTCATTTGATGGCACCGTTGCAGTCGCCTGGTTGTCGTAGTATATCGGTACTGCCGGTATCTGTGCACCAACTATTGAAAGATCATACATGAGCTCCCAAGGCCATTCTGCTTCATCCATTGCAGCCGCTAGTGCATAGAACTCAGATTCCATAGAAGAGTGAGACAATGTAGTATGATTCTTTGACTTCCATGATATAGCAGCTCTACCCATGGAGAAAATATATCCTTCTGTGGATCTCTCACTCTCTACTTCTGAGCACCAACTTGCATCGCTGAAGCCTTCCACAACTTTTGGATCTCCGTAGTAGTGTAGTACATTTTTTTGAGTCCTTTTGAGGTATCTCATCACCCTCTTAACAGCTTTCTAGTTCTCCATACCTGGATTGCTCGTGAACCGACTTAGTATCCCATGGCAAAAGCTATGTTAGGCCCCTTGGCAGTAGTTGCATACATCAAACTCTCGATGACGCTAGAGTACACCAATTGTCTGACGCTTTTCCTTGGATTTGGCTTCAGTTTTTTGTCACACCTATAAGGCATATCGATCCCTGGAATATCCTGATACCTACAGCGTGTGAGCATTTTTTCAATGTAATAAGACTGAGACATTGCCACTCCAATTTTCGTCTGGATGAAACTTATCCCCAGGATAACATCAGCTTCCCCTAAGTCCTTCATGTTGAACTTAGATGAGAGGAACTTCTTTGTCTCAGTGATACTTACTAGATCTGTACCCAAGATTAGCATGTCGTTCACGTACAGATAAACGACAACTCCTCTGCCATCAGTGAACTTTGTATACACACACTTGTTCGTCTCGCTGACCCTGTAGCCGTTTGATCTTACGACTTTATCAAACTTCTGATGCCATATCTTGGGAGCTTGCTTCAGACCATACAGAGATCAACTTGTAGACTTTATCTTCAAGGCCCTTAACGACGAATCCTTCTGACTGTTGTATGTAAATCTCTTTGGTCAATTCACCATTCAAGAAAGCGGTCTTAACATTCATCTCATGGATTACCAGCTTATGAATTACGTTTGGAGCAATCAACTTCCTGATGGTCATCATCCGAGCTACTGGAGCATATGTGTCGAAATAATCGATCCCCTGCTTCTGAAAAAATCCTTTGGCAACTAACCTTGCCTTGAACTTGTCAACAGTTCCATCGGCCTTCATCTCTTCTTGAAGATCCACTTACATCCGATTAGTTTTGCACCTGCAGGTATATTGACCAATATTCACGTGTTGTTGGAGGTTATCAAGTCGTACTCATCTTTAATAGCATCCTTTCAGAAGGCAACAACTCTAGTCTTTATCGTCTCATCATAGATAAGCGGATCTGCTTCTACATGATAGGTGACGAAATCCTCTCTGAAGTCCTTCTGTCTTTGTAACGCCCCAGAACCAGAATACTAGAGAGCGGGGGCATACATAGCCAGCTACGTATATTGAAGTGCAACCCACCTCACTATACGGTCACGGCTGACTAGATACATAAGGGTTTAACTACAATCCATCAGTCACCTATGGTCATGAATAAACCTATTATCTCAATCTCAAGCAAGCAATAATAGTCACAAGATATCAGAGTACCAAATAAACAATAGTAAGGCGTCCCATACATTATATATTCGGATGATCATGAAACTAGTCGTACAAAATGTCAAGACTAGCAAGAGTTTCAGTCATACATGATCAACCCTAGGATTTGTCAATCATGCTACAGCCCGTAGGCAGACAGTAAATAAAAGTACAATACGAGCTAATACGTGCTCGTCGGTTAAACGTCTCAAAAGAATAATTTTACAATAGAGTGGGAGAGCCAAAAATAACCCACTCGTTGCCAGGGTTACGCCTGGTGGTCATCATCTGGCTGGAAAACAGGTAGATCCTCTGGTGCTGCTCCGATATCTGGCCATACAAAACCAGCTGGGTCAGACCCCAGAAGGAGCAAGTACCACAAAGGAGGCTTCACTTAGGAACTAAAGCCAGCATATCACAAATGAGTAATAATTATAAAGATACTGATAATAACAGAATAACAACAGTGGAATGAGTACGAAAAAACCATTCAAGTAGCCAGATTGCAATCCTTAAACCAAATAAGGACCGGGGTTGCAGCCCTTCACCTGAATAGAAACCCGTCTCAAATATTGTTGGTAAGGTAAAACATAATGAGCTCGTCATAGGGTGAAATAAGATAATAAACGAAGAGAGGACGTAGAACTGCCCCGGAAGCTAGGTTACAGCCCTTAAACCAAACAAGGACCGAGGTTGTAACCCTTCGCCTGAACAGAACTGGACCCCTAATCTTTATTGTTAAGGCCAGTATAAATGATCATGCTATTGAAGAAAGGTAAAACTTGACAAGCATGGCATGTGGAACAATAAGACAATAAACGAAGAGAAGACACAGAACTGCTCCGGGAGCCAGGTTACAACCCTTAAACCAAACAAGGACCGGGGTTGTAACCCTTTGCCTGAACAGAACTGGACCCCTGATCGTTATTGTTAAGTCAAGTATAAGTAATTGTGTCATGTCACAATCTTGTACAGGATCAGGACAAGACTAAGCTGGACTAGACTTCATCCAATCAATCACGGCCAAGCAAGAGTACGGCTTGATACATTAACTAACTAAGGTTATCACAGACCTAGTTACTTGCAAGATGTAATAAGATTATCCCAACAGCCACAAGCCCTACAGACCATCCAGATTATCCAGGTCGAATGTCCGTTTATGAAGGATGCAACACGTGACTGTGTGCTAGAAATGTTCCCTAGTCGTCGGTAGGCTACAAGTCCACTTGGTGCGTCCAGATAACGGAATTGCATGTAGCTGGAAAATCTCTCCATGACTACTGAATTATTCTAGTTTATTAGCCTTAGTCAATTGCAGTAGGTATTCCTGACCGTGGTACTCAAGGATCCCATCCTAGACATGATGCAAGACAGTACTGATTTATTTGTACAAACACAATCGTCCATGGTGTCCAGGTCATTCATACTTGTCATGTCAGGTTAGCTATCGTAACAGTATATCGAGATGTATCATGTCAGTTTACTTGTCAAGAGTGCGCCACGGCGGGCCACTATCGTGTTCCTGTAATCATATCAAAATTTACATGATATAAGCATAAATGTGATATTTCAATTTAATAATAATAATGATAATAAAATAATAATAATAATAATAATAATAATAAATAAATAAGATTATGGAAGGAGCCAGGCAGCTAAGGGGAATAAGCTCATGCGGCAAGGGGTAATAGAGCTCATGCGGCCAAGAGGTCGGATCTCATGCGGCTGAGATGAAGGATCTCATGCGGCTGAGATGAAGGATCTCATGTGGCTGAGATTGTCAAGGCCTTATGCGGCTAAAAGGGGTTCAGGTCTTATGCGGCTAAGATAACCGACTTCATGCGGCTAAGAACCAAGGGCTGCTTATGCGGCTAGAGATGTAAGTGCTCATGCGGCTGCGGACATGCGAGTGTTCATGCGGCTGCGGGCCAAAGTCATCTCATGCGGCCGAATCAAAAGCAGAGCCATGCGGCTAGGTTCAAGTGGAGTCCTATGCGGCTATGCAAGAGGAGAGCCATGCGGCTAAAAAGTCGAAGCCTTATGCGGCTGAGAAGACTATTGAGTTCATGCGACAGTATTGCCATACGGCAACTATTGTCATACGGCTGGAAGACTTGTCGCATGAAAGTCCATGCGGCCAAGTACTGCCATGCGGCTGGAAAGACTGTTATTCTTCTCTATTGGTCCGAGAAGAAGAGCCATGAAGTCCATGGCTTAAAGCTTCATAAATCCTTCATCCGAGGTCGAAATCCAGACTTTCATAGGTCAAAATAGGGCAGAACGAAATTCTCAACAACATGGAACCATCAAAACTTGGAAATAATAAGATTAAATAGATCAAAATCCAAGAAATCCAAAAATAAAATAAACTTAGATCTACATGAATTTAGCCATGGAAATTAGAAATGCTAAGTACTAAAGTGTGTTAGAATCTCATGGAGAAGAAAATGGAACAATAAAACTTGGATTCCTCCATGAAGCAAGCTGCACTTGCCTAAGCTCTATCTCTCTTCCTGGTAGGTGAAAGAGTAATGGTGAAGAAGAAGAAGAAGTAATTGAGAGAATTAATGAAGAGAGAGTTAGGCGGCTATTAAAGGAAAGGAGTGGGGGTAGGTGGGGGTTGGTTCCCAAGAGAACCGATCTAAATCAAACCAAGTCGAACCAGTAAGTTGAACCGAACCAAGCAATCATACAATGAGACATGCAATATACGTATATGTATACCAGAATACGTAATACGAACCACGGTCATTACAACTCTACCTACCTTAAAAGAATTCCGTCCTCGGAATTTAATTAAGAGGCTAGAGCAGCTAGGACAAGCTATACTTATCACAGGTAAGCTATAACAAGCAGTCTATCATGCAGTTATTCATTCAAACAAGGATTTGAAAGCATAAGGCATAAGGAAGATATTATACCTTACGAGTCAAACAGGTCGGGATATCGCGATCGGATATCATCCTCATGCTCCCATGTTGACTCACCCAAAGAGTGATGATCCCAAGCAATACGGACTAAACTAATAGTCTTGTTCTTAAGTATCTTGTCTCTCCGGTCTAATGTAGACACGGGCCTCTCCTCATACGAAAGGTTGGTACCAACAACCAATTCCAAATGATCCAGGATATGGCTCGGGTCTGGGATATACCATCGTAGTTGGGATACATGAAATACGTCATGCACCTGCCGTAACGACGGCGGAAGAGCGAGACGATAGGACACATCTCCTACCTGCTCCAAAATGTCGAACGGTCCTACATACCTAGGACTAAACTTTCCCCGTACGCCAAAACGAATGATGCCACGGTTAGGTAAAATTCTCAGGAATACATGGTCGCCGACAGAAAACTTAAGAGGGTGCCGATGAGAATCGGTCCAATGAAGCTGGCGATCTTGAGAAACTCGAAGATGATCTCTGACTCTTCTGACCACTTCAACGTTCTGAGCAATCATTTTCGGACCTAGCATCTGCCTCTCTCCAACATCATCCCATGCTAGCGGGGTCGGTACTTCCTACCATACAGTGCCTCGAACGGTGCCATCTGGATACTGGCCTGGAAACTGTTGTTGTACGAGAACTCCACCAGGTGCAAGTGATCTTCCCACGAACCACCGAAGTCGAGTGTACAAGATCTCAGCATATCTTCAAGAGTCTGGATCGTGCGTTCCGACTGACCATCAGTCTGCGGGTGGTAAGCTGAGCTGAACTGGAGGTGAGTTCCCAAACTCTCCTGCAGGCTACGCTAAAAGTGCGACATAAATCTTGAATCTCTGTCTGAGGTGGTACTGACTGGTACACCGTAGAATCTAACAATCTGTCGGAGATACATCCCTGCCAGCTGAGCCGTCGGCTGACCGACTCTGAACGGAAGGAAGTGAGCCACCTTCGTGAGCCTGTCTATAATAACCCAAATAGCATCTCTGCCAGCCGGAGATCTAGGTAAGCCAGTCACAAAGTCCATGGTTATATGCTCCTACTTTAATTCTGGAATTGGCAAGGGCTAAAGAAGTCCAATTGGCTCTGATGTTCAGCTTTAACTTGTTGGCAAACCAAACATCGAGAGACAAACCGGGCAATCTCTCTCTTCATGCCATTCTACCAAAAGTGCTGACGAATGTCACGGTACATCTTTGTACCATCGAGATGAATGGAATACTGTGAACTATGAGCCTCTACCATGATCTCATGTCTGATATCTCCACTGGGTACACAAAGACGCTTACCATGTCGAAGTATACCGTCTTCATGAACGCATAACTCTGGCCTTCATCCTGTCTCGCACTCTGCTCTGAGTCATCGAACCTTAAAATCTGCTGACTGCGCCATCCGGATCCTTTCGACTATAGTGGAGTGAACTTGCATGCTGGCCATCAATGCCACACTAGAAGGGAGAACAACTTCTATACCCATCCTCTGAAGATCTGCCAACAGCTTTGGCTGTGCTGTTAGGAAATAAACTCCGGCTCTCCTGCTTAACACATCTGCAACAACGTTGGCCTTTCCTGGGTGATACAGTAGGTTAACATCATAATCCACGAGTAGCTTTAGCCTTCTCCTCTGACGCATGTTGAGATCCTTCTGGGTGAAAACATACTTCAGGCTCTTGTGGTCGGTAAAGATCTACATCCTATCTCCATACAAGTAGTGCCTCCACAACTTAAGCGCAAATACTACTGCTGCCAGCTCCAAGTCATGGGTTGGATAATTCCTCTCTTGATCACGAAGCTGACGTGACGCATATGCTATTACCTTCCCATGCAGCATCAAAATACATCCTAAACCTCTGCCTGAAGCATCACAATATACTGAGAATCCCCCGGTTCCATCTGGCAGCGTGAGAATGGGTGCCGTCATCAAGTCTCGCTTCAACTTCTCAAAAGAATCCTGGCACTCTGAAGTTCAAGCAAACTGCACATCCTTGCGGGTCAACTGGGTCAATGGCACGAAAATTCGAGCAAAGTCTGAAACAAATCGCCGGTAGTAACCGGCCAAGCCAAGAAAACTGCGAACTTCTGCTACTGTGTTGGGTACTGACTACGTTTCAATAGCCACGATCTTCTGGGGATCTACTTCTACTCCTCCTCTGGTGATGACGTGACCTAAGTATGAAATGCAATCGAGCCAGAACTCGTATTTACTAAACTTGGCATACAACTGGTGCTCCCTGAGAATCTGAAGAACCATACGGAGATGCTGCTCATGCTCCGCCTCACTCTTGCTGTAGACCAGGATGTCGTCTAGGAACACAATCACGAACTGATCCAAATAAGGCATAAAAATATGATTCATGAGGTCCATGAATACAGCCGGCGCATTGGTTGCTCCAAATAGCATCACAAGGAACTCCCAATGCCCATATTGGGATCTGAAAGTTGTCTTCGGAATGTCCTGCTCTCTGACTCTGATCTGATGATATCCTGACCGCAAGTCAATCTTCGAGAATACTGATGCCCCCTTGAGTTGATCAAACAAGTCATCTATCCTCGGGAAAGGGTATCTGTTCTTGATTGTCACTGAGTTCAAGGTACGATAATCTACACATAATCTGGACGAACCATCCTTCTTTTTTACAAGAAGCATCGAGGCTTCCCAAGGTGATCCACTAGCACGAATGAATCCCTTGGTTCTGAGTTCTTCAATTATCTTGTACAATATCTCCAATTTTGATGGCATCATCCTGTAGACTCTCTCTTACACTAGGGCTGATCCGGGAATCAAGTCAATGGTGAACTCGATCTCTCGCTCTGACGGCATCCCTGAAAGCTCTTCTGGAAAAACATCTAAAAACTCCTCGACTATCCGAGGTAACTGCACTGCTGCTACTGCCATCCGTAATACTGGAGGAGAAGGTTCAACTTCGCCTCGGAAAAAGAAAAACTCCAGCTCGCCTGGAATGCTAAAAACAACCCTGCCAATATGGCAGTCTATCCTAGCATACTGGTCTCTCAACCAATCCATCCCTAAGATCACATCATAATCGGCCATCGGGAACTCTATCAATCTAGCGGGGAACTCTCTACCGCTAACTACGATCCGACACGAGAAAAATACTCTATCTACTCCCACAAGTCTATTACCAGTAAGTATATTGAGACTTATTGATAATGACTCGGGCTCCAGTCCTATCCGTATTGTAAATCGTACAGACATAAATGAATGTGATGGACCAGAGTCAAATAATACTGAAGCTGGAAAGGTATTGACGAGAATAGTACCTGCCACCACCTCACCTAGTGCTATTCCTTCCTCTTCCATGGTCAAAGCCAGCTCTTGACCATATCCTCTGGGTGCGGGTCCCCTCTGCTGAAAACTTCTCTGCCTGCTCTGGATCAGGACTAGGGCTTGGACTTGGGCATACTGCTGCAGTCTCTGCTGCTGGAATGCCTGAGCCTGCGTCGGCAATAGCCTCAGGAACGGGTACTGCTGATGCTGCTGGACTGGTGCTGGTCCTCTAACTGAAGGACTGGAGAAGGCTGATGAAGATGAACTCCCTTTGTTCGGACAGTTCCCAACCCTGTGGTCCGGGGCACCACAAACCAAACACAAACCCTGTGTTCTGCGACACTCTGACACCACATATCCTGGCTTCCCATAGGGTGAACATCCTACTGTGGAAGACTGCTTCTGCTTCTGCTGAGGGTGCGTCGGGATTGAATGCTGAACCGACGTCACTGAGGCCGTCCGCCTCGGAGCTCCAATGGTCAAAGTCCTGGCTGCCGGGGCTGGTGCTGAAGACTGATTTATCTAGCTATGAGATCGCCTCCGACCTTCTTTCCTATCCACGATTCTCTGGGAGGTATACTCATGCCTCCTAGCTGCTTGCAACACTGCATCAAAAGTCTGATGGTCAAACTGCTCAACTGCCAATAAGATCTCCAGGTGAAGTCCCTGCTGGAAATGCTGGGCTCTATCGAACTCGGTTGCTACCAAGGTGGAAGCAAACCGACTAAGTCTCAAAAACTCGACCGCATATCCGTCGACCGTCCTGTCCATCTGCTTCAGATTCGTGAACCTCGTCTGTATATCGTACCGAGCTATAGCATCAAAATACTTGGTCTGGAATCTCTCTCTGAATACTGTCCATGAAATAGGGGCCACTAATCCTACGGCCTGCGCCTCCCACCAACTGCGGGCATGATCTAATAACTGCAGGCGCACCACGGCCACCTTTTCGACTTCTGGAGTCCTGGATGCTTCTAGAATCACCTCTGTATCCTGAAGCCAAGCATCAGCAGCGATCGTATCTTCACTGCCGTCGAAGAAAGGAGGGTTCAAGCGCTTGAAGCTGTTGGCCGCGCTGTTACCCTGATGACCTTCCCTGGTCAAAGCATCTGCCACCGCCTGGTGCAAGGCATCTCCTCGACGATCCTGGAAAGCTAACAAGGTCCTGATGAGACCCACCAAGGTGCCATCATTAGGTTCTACCGGCTGGACGGGCTGAACTGGTGGCTCTCCTCTAGTATGCATGACTCTGGAGGCTACTCCTGAATGCTGGACTTTATCTCCAGGTTGTTGTTGGTCCACGGGAGGTGCTCCGCCTTGCCGATCGATAGGACCAGGAACAATGTCGCTGAAGAAGATGACATAAGGAACAATAAGGAAGGACCAGGACAGATCAACGATACAAGCATATGATCAGGTGAAGATTTTTAGGGATTTAGAAGATACGAGCAGAGATCAAGGACAAGTACTGATTGAGACATCTATTCGGTAAACCCTCACATATCTTGATTTGCAAGACCTGCATGGGCCACCACTTAAACAATGTAACGCCCAGAAACAGAATACTGGAGAGCGGAAGCGTACATAGCCAGCTACGTATATTGAAGTGCAACCCACCTCGCTATACAGTCACGGCTGTCTAGATACATGAGGGTTTAACTACAATCCATCAGTCACCTATGGTCATGAACAAGCCTATTGTCTCAATCTCAAGCAAGCAATAATAGTCACAAGATATCAGAGCACCAAATATACAATAGTAAGGTGTCCCATACATTACATATTCGGATGATCAGGAAGCTAGTCGTATAAAATGTCAGGACTAGCAAGAGTTTCAGTCATACATGATCAACCCTAGGATTTGTCAATCATGCTACAGCCCGTAGGCACATAGTAAATAAAGGTACAATACGAGCTAACACATGCTCGTCGGCTAAACGTCTCAAAAGAATAATTTTATAATAGAGTAGGAGAGCCAAAAAAAACCCAGTCGTTGCCAGGATTACGCCTGGTGGTCACCATCTGGCTGGAAGATAGGTAGATCCTCTGGTGCTGCTCCGATATCTGGCCAAACAAAACCAGGTGGATCAGACCCCAGAAGGAGCAAATGCCACAAAGGAGGCTTCACTTAGGAACTAAAACCAGCATATCACAAATGAGTAATAATTATAAAGATACTGATTATAACAGAATAACAACAGTAGAATGAGTACGAGAAAACTATTCAAGTAGCCAGATTGCAACCTTTAAACCAAACAAGGATCGAGGTTGCAACCCTTCACCTGAATAGAAACCCGTCTCAAATACTGTTGGTAGGGTAAAATATAATGAGCTCGTCATAGGGTGAAATAAGACAATAAACGAAGAGAGGACGCAGAACTGCTCTGGGAGCCAGGTTACAACCCTTAAACCAAACAAAGACCGAGGTTGTAACCCTTCGTCTGAACAGAACTGGACCCCTGATCTTTATTGTTAAGGCCAGTATAAATGATCATGGTATTGAAGAAAGGTAAAACATGACAAGCATGGCATAGGGAGCAATAAGACAATAAACGAAGAGAAGACACAGAACTGCTCCGGAAGCCAGGTTACAACCCTTAAACCAAACAAGGACCGGGGTTATAACCCTTCGCCTGAATAGAACTGGACCCCTGATCGTTATTGTTAAGGCAAGTACAAGTAATCGTTTCATGTCACAATCTTGTACAGGATCAGGACAAGACTAAGTTGGGCTAGACTCCATCCAATCAATCACGGCCAAGCAAGAGTACGGCTTGATACTTTAACTAACTAGGGTTATCACAGACCTAGTTACTAGCAAGATGTAATAAGATTATCCCAACAGCCACAAGCCCTGCAGACCATCCAGGTTATCCAGGTCGAATGTCCATTTATGAAGGGTGCAACACGTGACTGTGTGCTGGAAATGTTCCCTACTCGTCGGTAGGCTACAAGTCCACTTGGTGCGCCCAGATAACGGGATTGCATGTAGCTGGGAAATCTTTCCATGACTACTGAATTATTCTAGTTTATTATCCTTAGTCAATTGCAGTAGATATCCCTGACCGTGGTACTCAGGGATTCCATCCTAGACATGATACAAGATAGTACTGATTTATTTGTACAAACACAATCGTCCACGGTGTCCAGGTCATTCATACTTGTCATGTCAGGTTAGCTATCGTAACAACATGTCAAGATATATCATGTCAGTTTACTTGTCAAAAGTGTGCCACGGCGGGCCACTATCATATTCCTGGAATTATATCAGAATTTACATGATATAAGCATAAATATGACATTTTAATTTAATAATAATTATGATAATAATATAATAATAATAAAAGGCAAGACTGTGGAAGGAGCCATGTAGCTAAGGGGAATAAGCTCATGCGGCCAGGGGTAATAGAGCTCACGCGGCCAAGAGGTCGAATCTCATGCGGCTGAGATGAAGGATCTCATACGACTGAAATTGTCAAGGCCTTATGCGGCTAAGAGGGGGTCGGGTCTTATACGGCTAAGATAACCGACTTCATGCGGCTAAGAACCAAGGGCTGCTTATGCGACTAGAGATATAAGTGCTCATGCGGCTGCGAACATGCGAGTGCTCATGCGACTGCGGGCCAAAGTCATCTCATGTGGCCGAATCAAAGGCAGAGCCATGCGGCTAGGTTCAAGTGGAGTCCTATGCGGCTATGCAAGGGGAGAGCCATGCGGCTAAAAATCCAAAGCCTTATGCGGCTGAGAAGACTATTGAGTTCATGCGGCAGTATTGCCATACGACAACTATTGTCATACGGCTGGAAGACTTGCCGCATGAAAGTCCATGCGGCCAAGTACTGCCATGCGGCTGGGAAGACTGTTCTTCTTCTCCATTTGTCCGAGATGAAGAGCCATGAAGTCCATGGCTCAAAGCTTCATAAATCCTTCATCCGAGGTCAGAATCCAGACTTCCATAGGTCATAATAGGGCAGAACAAAATTCTCTACAACATGGAACCATCAAAACTTGGAAATAATAAGGTTAAATAGATCGAAACCCAAGAAATGCAAAAATAAAATAAACTTAGATCTACATAAATTTAGCCATGGAAATTAGAAATGCTAAATACTAAAGTGTGTTAGAATCTCATGGAGAAAAAAATAGAACAATAAAACTTGTGTTCCTCCATGAAGCAAGCTGTACTTACCTAAGCTCTCTCTCTCTCTCTCTCTTCCTGGTAGGTAAAAGAGTAATGGTGAAGAAGAAGAAGAAGTAATGGAGAGAATTAATGAAGAAAGAGAGTTGGGCGGCTATTAAAAGAAAGGAGTGGGGGTTGGTTCCCAAGAGAACCGATCTAAATCAAACCAAGCCGAACCAGCAAGTTGAACCGAACCAAGCAATCATGCAATAAGATATGCAATATACGTATACGTATACCAGAATACGTAATACGAACCACGGTCATTACAGTCTCCTCACTCACTTAGATACAGGTTCTGCGAGTTCTTATTCAATAATTGTTCTTACAGCAATTACATCTTCTTGGACTATCTCTTTGTAAGAAACTTGAGCCTCCTACGCACTCATAATGTTCTCCGGAATATCTACAAGAACAATATTCTTGTGCCTTGCAAACTTATCTTCAAAGAATTCTGAGTCGCGATATTCAATGATATAGTTTGAATCTATATCAAGGAACCTCTGAGCATCACTCTTATCAGCATAACCCAGGAATATAGTCTTCATAGTCCTTGTTCCCAGCTTATGAATCTTCAAATCCGGAAGCTTCACATACTTCAGACATTCTCACACTCGAATAACATTCAAGTTGGGTCTGACCTTGAACCAGAGTTCATGAGAAGTGACTTCCGAAGTAGCATGTGTCACTATGTTCAATATGAACGCAGTCGTAAGCACTGCTTCACCCCATAAGCAATTTGGAAGACACGCAGTCAACAGCATTGAGTTCATCATTTCTATTCATGTTTTGTTCTTCCTTTTTGCAATACCATTTGATTGAGGGGAGTTTGGAGCAGTTGTCTCGTTAATGATTCCATCTTCTCTGCAGAATGATATGAATTTATGAGACTATACTCTTTACCTCGATCACTTCTGAGTCTCTTGAGTTGTTGTCCGGCTTGACGCTCGGCTTCAGCCTTGAAGTCCTTAAACTTCTCAAATGCTTCATCTTTAGACTTGAGCAGATAAACGAAAGCGTACGTTGAGAAGTTATCGATGAAAGTAATGAAATACTTTACTCGACCTTTATGGAGAACTGCTTGAAGTCACAGATATCTGAGTGCACCAACTCCAGAAGATCTGTACTTCAATGTACCTGCTTGAACGGTTTCCTTGTGATCTTCATTTGCACAGACCTCACACTTCTCCAACTTCTTATTCCAACATTTAGAGATAAGCCATAGACTAGACATCTTGTTTATTCTTTTACAATAAACATGTTCTAGTCTATTATGCCACAACTCAAATGAATAACTGGAAGAAGAAATTGCATTTACTATCTCCATCGGAGTCATAAGTTGAAGTTTGAACATCCCTTCGGTGCAAGAAGCCTTCGCGAAGTATGTTCCTTTATAGAACATAACGACTTGACCAGCGTTAATGTCCAACCTCAAGCCTGTATTACAGAGTAGACTTCTCGAGATCAGGTTCTTGGCTATGGCCGGTACATGCTTCACATTCTGAAGTGTCGGCGACTTTCCTGAAGTCAGTTACAATACCACCATCCCGATCCCGTGTACTTCAGCTTGTGTCTAGTTTGTCACTATAACCTTCTCAGAGATAGGTTGGTACGTGGTGAACCACTTATTCTATGATCAAATATGACACAAAGAACCAGAGTCTATCCACCAATCCGTGTCAATAACAGCTGAGTTAACCTGCACAATCATAGCAACAAAGTTAGCCTCACCTTGCTCCTTTTGTTTTGGTTTTTCTTTGCAGTCCCTCTTCCAGTAGCCTTTCTTGCCACAGTTGAAACAAGTTCCAGGTTCTTTGGACTTGGGCTTGAACTGAGCCGGCTTCACCTTCAGATGGTGAACGTCTTGCTTCTTTTGGTAGGGAGCCTTCTACTTTCCTTTGGAATTTTCTTCTTGCACCATGTTTACCTTAGCCATCTGCTTGGACAAGATGTCCACTTTGAGTTGAGCCCTCAACTCATCTTCAATATATTTCCAGTACAAAAGGCATTCCAGATCTACCTCCATCTTCTTGCGGTGCATGTCCATGATGAAGTTGCTCCACCCAGGTGGGAGCTTAGCGACAATACCCCAGACGACAAAAGCATCGACCAAGGGCATGCCGTCATCCGCTAGCTTCTGACGTAACTTGAGAAACTTCTTAACTTGAGGCAACATGGTTTTATCATCCTCAAATCGTATCCGCCAAACCTTTTCGGTCACATGGATCTTGTTTCTGTTCTCATCTGCCTTATAGAGATTATCTACACACTCCCAGACATCATTTGCATTGACTGTCTTACTGTATGACTCTGCCAGAGAGTCCTCCATGGAGTTCTGGATCAACAACTTACAGAAGTTATTATCCCGCCTCCATTTCGACTGTAAAGTCATGGCTTCAGCAACCCTTCGAGTATTTTTACCCTCTGAAATCAAAGGCTCAGGATCTGTCAACACATAGTCGACGCTCATGAGTTGATGATTGAGGCTGACCTTTCTCTTCGAGACGTTAAAATGTTCTCCGTCAAACTTCTCAAGTTTAAAACTTGTATCGAGAAGTTGTGTACGACTGTTCTCCATCCGATCTGAATCTTGCTTTGAGATTGTTATTCCCAAAGCAGATCTTTTGATGGAAAATTAAAATCTCGAACTCTTATTTCCAGAGAGACAAAAAATTTATTCTTCTAAGAGAGAGATGAATACCCGTTTTCAACTGAAGTTGATGCAACGAGATGAATGATCGCTCTCAACCGGAGTTAATGCAACGATATGAATAATCGTTCTCAACCGGAGTTGATGCAACGACTTTGCTGGGGTGATGAAGATCACCGTTGCTCAAATCAAGATTCGCCCGATTGCGATAAGCTCACAGGAACCAGCAAGTTCGAAAGAACTTCTGGAATGCTCGTTGTCACCTTCTTTCACGCACTCGAAGAACTCCTTAGGACTTCAATGGTGGCGGCAGCACTTCTCTCTTCGTCTCTTTATTTTAGAGTAAGTCGCTTAATGAAGACACGAAGAGAGTATTTATAGAGAAGGACCAAAACTCTAATCCTAATCCTAGCTGTAACTGATTGCGAAAAGATATGAGAGAATAATGGACAGATTTGAATGAATTAAATTCAAATCACATAAAGATCGGATATGATCAATTAACTCAATCTTTCCATAACCGCTTAAATCTTTCAATCAGTCACATCATAAGCTACCTGTGTCCCATAGCCACACAGCCCGTCAACCTGCGAGCGTAGCTGTGAAGCCCGCAGCAGCCCACGGCACCTGCGCGCCCAGCGCACAACGTCGCAGCCCCGTAGCCCAGTAGCACCTGCGTGCCCAGCGTCGCAGCACCTGCACACATGTGCACCGCAGCCCCGTAACACCTAGCGCAACAGCACCTGTGCACTTGCGCGACAACAAAATGTCACTTTACGCCCTTGAGCCCGAGCCCGAGTCGTTAAGCCCCTTCGGGGCTTAGTTCACAAAGGAATTATCCCATAAGCATGACAAAAAGTATTAATGCTTCTTTATTGGTTTTAACCTTCTTTCTACTAAAAATGCCCCCACATGGTACCCATGTGCCTCTCCATACCTCATGTGATCTCTCAACACAAGCAAAGCTTTATATAGAGATACCATCTATTTAGTTTTTTTCAGTGTAGGACTATCTTTCTAGTTTCTAAAGCAAAACACCAACAAGCAAAAACACCAACATTAATATTGGACAAATTAATATTAGATCTCATGTCATTAAATTAATTTTTTATGAGTTACTTATATTTACCCCCCCCCCCCCAATTACAAATCATATCTCTACTCCCCCCCCCCCAAATTTACTTTAATTAGTATTACCCCCCAATCTTCTGGTAAAGTGCAAACAAACCCTCGTTAGATTTGCGCTTTTGCATTTGAATACCCCTTGTTTAAAAAAATTCTACATTTTTATTTTTGCTCATTTTGTACCCCTGTCGTTAACAGCCGTTAAATACGTCTAAAAATACAATTTTATCCCTCCCCCACTCTCTCTCCTTTCTCCTGTGGTGGGGGCTTGTCAAGCGGGGCCGACTAGAGGAGAGGGGTGTCACGCCCCGATTCCGTAGAATCGATAGTCGTCCCCCGGGCGTAATGTCGTACGAACCTAAATTGCGATTGAATAAGGCATAATCATAAGGTTATCTGAAACACAGCAACAAGAGAATACACAGAGTAAATTGAACACACATTATAAAGAAGAAAAGTTGAGCTTTATTGATAAAAACATTATTTTACAGACTCGATACAAAGACGTCGTGCAGGCTTTTTACAAACTGACTCCATTTACAAAATGATTGTCAATGAGATAGTCGTTCCATACATTTCATCCATTAGTTGGTACAACCAGCATTACAAAACCACCTGGGATGGTGGGGGAGTCGCTTCATCTGTCTTCTGGTCTTCGACAGCGGAGTCTTCAAAAAGATTGGATCTAGGCTTCGGCCGTACGGACGAAGCTTCAAAACACACGAGCATTGCCTCCCTTCACGCGGTACGCTCCTCCCGATTTATCGCACCTGTAAAGAGAGCGAGGATCAGTACAATCAACATGTACTGGCGAGTGGATAAGTAGTTTCCAGGCTCTTATTTGGTTCAAGAATTTAGATAAAACGTATAACTTATTTGTTTGTGATCTTTCAAACCATCCTAGTTATTTTTATGCAAACAGTTTGACGAAACATAAACCAGGTGAATTACGCTAGAATTTTCCTTCGACAGAGCGCGTCGTGCAACATAAAACTTTCTATCACCTTCCCTGTTAGTTGATAACAATTTACATCAAGTGTATAATTTGGAGGTCAGTGGCATTTACTAGCCATCATGGACATAGCCTGGTAAGCGGGGCCCTTGCAACGCAAGTAGCAAACTCCGATGCAAGTCTCCGAACTACCGGTTGCCTCTACTCAGCTCGGCTATAACTTGTTTCTTCCAAGACCGAGTCGGTCCCGTGGCCCCGGGTTGCCGCTCGAAGAAACCATCGCCCTTGTCGACAAGTTGTCCATGACCGTGTTATGTTAACAAGGTATATTTTAGGGTATCGTTGGGGCTTGTAATGTAATTGATTCATTTACTTAGTTTTTGCAGATCCTGAAATAATTCTCTCTCCTTTTATAGAATCTTATATTTTTTTCTTCTAGAACATAAAACTTTGTATTTTCCAAGTAAATCATTCTAATTTTATAGTTATCCAAGTTCTCATTTTTGAAATAGAGGGTCGAGGCGAAGGAGGTCAGCCACTCACTTTAGTTTTTGCTTCGGCGAGGGACTGGTTGGCTGCGCTTAGACGTCACCTATGCGATCACCTGCAATCGCACAAGCAATCTGATTAGAACACTGTGTTATTCAAGGGATTTCGATATGAATGCGAAGTCCAAAAACGCAAGCCATAAAAATATTCATAAAAACGTATTCACGAAAACCAAAGCCAAAGCAAGTACGGCATGAAAAACCAGAGCAACGGAAGGTCTCTCCCGACTCAGCCACAGAGCCAATCCTTGAGGCACAACCTGCTGAATATGGGACTTGGTTCTGAAGAAGCCATTCCGTAACGGGGAATCGATCTTCATTCAACAGTTTCCGTTCGACCGATTCGCTCGATCTCGACCTATCGGTTTCGATCGAATCGATGGCGACAGTGTTCCTTTCTCGCACACCCCGTGGACGGAGAACGGGGCATGATGTAGGGATGGGGCACTAAACCATAACCAACTAAAAAAAGTTTTGTCCTCAAAACTTAAGAATAGAACCTACCTCTACGAGAACAATGAAAGAAATTTCTCCTTCATTTCTGATTCAAGCTCCCAAGTCGACTCCTCGACCAAATGGTTTCTCCAAAGGACGCAGACGAGAGGAATAGCACAGTTGAGAAGAAGTTTATCTTTGCGCTCTAAGATTTGCACCGACTCTTCGACATATGACAAGTCGCCTTCAGATCCAGCTGACCCAAATCTGCCACATGGCTCGAATCGTGCATGTACTTCTGTAACTGTGAAACGTGAAAGACATTGTGTACCTCCGACAATGCAGGTGGCAAAGCGATTTGGTAAGCTACTGGAGCGACTCGCTTCAATATTTCGAACAGACCAACAAATCTTGGGCTCAACTTCCCTTTCGTGCCGAATCCTGTAACTCCACGCATGGGCGTCACTTTCAGGAATACATGGTCGGCTTCCGAGAACTCGAGGGGGCGTCGGTGCATGTCAGCATAGCTCTTTTGCCAACTCTGTGCTACCTTTAATCTCTTTCGTCTCAACTTGACCTTCTGTACAGTCTGCTCCACCAGTTCCAGGCCAAGTATATGTCGTTCCCCGACTTCATCTGACCACTCGAATGCGACTCCTTTTTGGGTGAGGCGAGTCAACGACGATGCAATCTTCGCTAAGTCCTTCACGAAGCGTCGGTAGTATCCTGCCAAGCCTAGAAAACTTCGAATTTTGCTAACTGATACGGGTCGTTTCCAATCAACAACTGCCTTGACTTTCTTCGGATCGACTGAGATGCCCGTGGCAGAGATGATGTGTCCAAGGAATAAGATGTTGTTCAGCCAGAATTTACATTTGCTCCTCTTCGCATATAACTGATGATCTCGAAGGGTTTAGACTATCGTCCGCAGGTATTCTGCGTATTGTGCTCGATCCTTCGAGTAGACGAGGATGTCGTCGATAAAGACTACTATGAATTTTTCAATGAACAGATGGAACACCCGATTTATTAGATCCATGAAGATGGTAGGGGCATTTGTCAGGCCGAATGGCATTACCAAAAACTTATAGTGCCCGTAACGAGTGCGTCGTCTGGCTTGACCTTAAGCTGGTGATAACCTGAACGGAAATCAATCTTCGAAAACACCATGGGACCCTGGAGTTGATCAAACAAGTCGTCGATACAGGACAGAGGGTATTTGTTCTAGACGGTAGCTTTATTTAGCGATAGTCGATACAGAGCCGTATTGACCTATCCTTTTTTGACGAATAGCACAGGCGCACCCCACGGTGAGACGCTAGGACGAATGAATCCATTGTCGAGCAACTCTTGCAGCTGAATCTTGAGCTCTTTTACTTCTGCAGGGGCAATTCTGTATGGGGCTTTGGAAATCGATCGGGTGTCGGGGAAGGTGTCGATAGTGAACTCAATTTTTCGATCGAGCGGCAAGCCGGATAGCTCGTCCGGGAACACGTCTGGGAATTCTACCACAACATCGGTCTGACCCACGTTTGCACCATTATGTCTCATGTCACGAACGGACGCCAAGTAGCCTTCGCATCCAGAATGAAGCAGCTTCCGAGCAAAAATTGCTGAGATCACCATGCAGGTCGGCGATGTTTCACCAGATGAATAGCAGAATTCAGACACTCCAGGTATGCAGAAGGTGATCTTCTTTCCTGCGCAATCAATGGTGGCATTGCAAGGGCCGAGCTAATCCATTTCTATGATGCCGTAGTCCTTCATGTCTAGAACTATCACATCAAGACCGACTTTTTGACCTCCAATACAAATTATTCTGCCACCGCAGGCTAAATTTGTAAGTAGTGTTGCGTCCGAAGGTGTACTTACGCTAAGATCGAGATCTAATGATATGATAGGAAATTTATGCTCGATGGCAAAGTTCGCCGATATAAAACTATGCGAAGCGCCTGAATCAAATAGTACAAGAGTAGGCACATTATTGAAACTTAATATACCAGACACTACTGTATCTGAGGCAAGTGCTTCCTCTCGAGTCATAGCATAGACACAGCCCTGGGCATTGGGGCGACAGTCTTAGCCATTTTATGGTACAGTTTGATGGGCTCGAGGCGCTGGACCCTGGTTCCCTGGATGATGTTGCTGCTGTTGGGGCATCGTTGGGTTCGGCCTTCTGGTTGGACAATTAGCATAAATGTGGTCCTTTTTACTACAGTTTCAGCATTCATCATTTGGCATCTAGCAATCATTGATAGTGTGACCGAACTGGCGACATCGGATGTACTGAGGCCATGGATTATGCCCTTGATATCTGCCTTGTTGCCTATTATTTGGACGCTTGGTCGTATTGTTTCCTCCTGCGTGGCTAGGGCATTTGTGATTGTATGTATGCATAGTACCGACAACATCTGGGAGATATTAGCATTCAAGGCGGAGAGCGTGATTCAGGAACTTGTCCATTGTCCTGTATTCAGGAACTGATACATGAGCAGAGATAGAGGGTCGCAGTCCTACTTTGAACCGTCGAGTGCGACTCTCCATTGTTGGTAAGAATGCTCCAACAAATTTAGCTAACTTACTGAATTCTGCTATACACTGCCTCACCGTCTTGTTCCCTTGTTTTAACTGCATAAATTCATTTTTTTGTCTTGTCGAACGGTTGAGGGAGGTACTCGATCTCGAACGCCTTTCGAAAGGTGGCCCAAGTGATTGTCGTTGTCTCATCGTCGCTTCTGATCGCTCACTTTTGCATGGCCCACCAGTCATGCACGTTCAATCGGAGTAAAAGTTGAGCGCATACGACTTTCTTGGACTCATCGACGCCCAGAAGCTCGAACCGGTCTTCCAACTCCTCCAACCAATCGATTGCCAAAGAAGGGTCTTCAGTACCGCAGAAGGAAGTGCGGCAATTTTTCGTGAATTTTGACACCTCAAAGTTGGAGCTTCTTTGTGTCGAAGGTGAATTCTCGGGCGCCTCCGGCTCGATTTGAATCGATCGGACCGCTAGCTAGGCTGCAGCATGAGTCATCGCAGAATTACTGTTGGCCATAAACATCTGGACTATTTGCTGAAGAGTATCAAGCTGCTTCTGCTACAACTTGAACTGCGCATCGAATCGGGCCTCGAATTGAGTCTGTCGTGTCGCAGCTTATCTCTGCTTTTCTTCAACGTGCTATCGATATTGTTCGTTCAGACACTAATTTGCCTCGTCCTGCTTCTGTTGCGCTTCCAACATGCACATCATCCGCTCCATGGGATCCATAGGGACATTTGAGGGTTGCGACCCTGAGCTGCTCGAGTCGCTCGAAGCACTATCTCCGTTCCCGCCCACAGTTTCTCGGACCTCTGGAATTGAGAAGGCAACTCGTATTAGTCTCAGAAAATATTACGGACTCGCTGTATGGAACAACTCATCTCATCGACACGAGGTCAAAGGTTCGAGACTCAAACGGAAGGCCAAAGGACGTAAAGCCGGGCTCTGATACCATTATGTCACGCCCCGATTCCCTAGAATCGATAGTCGTCCCTCGGGCGTGATGTCGTACGAACCTAAATTGCAATCGCACAAGGCATAGTCATAAGA
Organism: Iris pallida; assembly: GCA_029216955.1. Classification (NCBI taxonomy): domain Eukaryota; kingdom Viridiplantae; phylum Streptophyta; class Magnoliopsida; order Asparagales; family Iridaceae; genus Iris; species Iris pallida. The sequence continues at coordinate 8,922,595 of JANAVB010009400.1, read as the reverse complement.
TTATCCGAAACATAACAACAAGAGAATACGCAGAGTAAATTGAACACACATTATAAAGAAGAAAACTTAAGCTTTATTGATAATGAACATCATTTTACAGACTCGATACAAAGACGCCGCGCGGGCTTTTTACAAACTGACTCCATTTACAAAATAAATGTCGATGAGATAGTCGTTCCATACATTTCATCCATTAGTTGGTACAACCAGCATTACAAAACCACCTGGGATGGTGGGGGAGTCGCTTCATCTGTCTTCTGGTCTTCGACAGCGGAGTCTTCAAAAAGATTGGATCTAGGCTTCGGCCGTACGGACGAAGCTTCAAAACACACGAGCGTTGCCTCCCTTCACGCGGTACGCTCCTCCCGATTTATCGCACCTGTAAAGAGAGCGAGGATCAGTACAATCAACATGTACTGACGAGTGGATAAGTAGTTTCCAGGCTCTTATTTGGCTCAAGAATTTAGATAAAACGTATAACTTATTTGTTTGTGATCTTTCTAACCATCCTAGTTATTTTCATGCAAACAGTTTGACGAAACATAAACCTGGTGAATTACGCTATAATTTTCCCTCGGCAGAGCGTGCCGTGCAACATAAAACTTTCTATCACCTTCCCTGTTAGTTGACAATAATTTACATCAAGTGTATAATTTAGAGGTCACTGGCATTTACTAGCCATCCTGGACATAGCCTAGTAAGCGGGGCCCTTGTAATGCAAGTAGCAAACTCCGATGCAAGTCTCCGAACTACCGGTTGCCTCTACTCAGCTCGGCTATAACTTGTTTCTTCCTAGGCCGAGTCGGCCCCGTGGCCCCGGGTTGCCGTTCGAAGAAACCATCGCCCTTGTCGACAAGTTGTCCATGATCGTGTTATGTTAACAAGGTATATTTTAGGTTATCGTTGGGGCTTGTTATGTAATCGATTCATTTACTTGGTTTTGCAGATCCTGAAATAATATTTTGCAGATCCTGAAATAATTCTATCTCTTTTTGTAGAATCTTATCTTTTTCTCTTCTAGAACATAAAACTTTGTATTTTCCAAGTAAATCATTCTAATTTGATATTCATCCGAGTTCTCATTTTGAAAATAGAGGATCGAGGAGAAGGAGATCGGCCACTCACCTTAGTCTTTGCCTCGGCGAGGAACTGGTTGGTTGCTCTTAGACGTCGCATACGCGATCACCTGCAATCGCACAAGCAATCTGATTAGAACACTGTGTCATTCAAGAGATTTTGATATGAATGCGAAGTTCGAAAATGCAAGCCATGAAAACATTCACGAATACGCATTCATGAAAACAAAAGCCAAAGCAAGTGCGGCATAAAAAACCAGAGCAACGAAAGGTCTCTCCCGACTCAGCTGCAGAGCCAATCCTTGAGGCGCAACCCGCTGAATATGGGACTTGGTTCTGAAAAAGCTATTCCATAACGGGGAATGGATCTTAATTCAACTGTTCCCGTTCGACCGATTCGCTCGATCCTGACCTATCGGTTCCGACCGAATCGATGGCGACAGTGTTTCTTTCTCGCGTATCCCGTGGACGGAGAACGAGGCATGATGTAGGGATGGGGCCCTACAAGGGGTGGGTGGCCGGACAGCGGAGGGAGGAGGGGGCGGGTCGAACTAGGGGTGAGTATTTGATTAATTCGGTTCAAACCGAACCGAAAATCGAATTGAACCAAAAACCGAATAAGAAAAACCGAAACTGAACCGAATTGGACCATAACCGAATCAAACCGAACCGAATTAAATTGGTTCGATTTTCTGTTTATTCGATTTATTCAATTTTTTGGTTTATTTGCACTTTTTTGTTAATATATATAGTACTTAAATATACCTAAATTTATTATATATATATATATATATATATATATAAACTAAATTATCTTATTCGGTTTTCGGTTTTGGACCGAATCCGAAACCCAAAATCGAAACCGAAATCGAATAAGAAAATTTAGTATTTTCGAATCGAACTCGAACCGAATCTTTTGTAAACCGAGCTGAATCTCTTGTTCGGTTCAATTTTTTTTCTTATTCGGCCCCCCTCGACCCCCCTCCCCCCTCCCTCCCCCCCCCCCTCCCCCTCCCCGCTGTCCGGCCCACTCAACTCGCCCCCCTACTCCCTCTGCTGGCCAGCCCCCCACCCCCCTCCTCCCTCTGCTGGCTGGCCATGCTCGACCTAGGGGTGAGCATTATTCGATTTTGGACCGAAAATTGAACCAAACCAAATAAGAGATACTGTTCAGTTTAAAAAGATTCGGTTCGGTTTTGAAAATACTAAATTTTCTATTCGGTTTCAGTTTTGGGTTTCGGTTTCGGTCTAATTAGAATATATATATATATATATATATATATATATATATATATATATATATATAAACAAAAAGTGTAAATAAACCAAAAAAAATTGAATAAACTGAAAATCAAACCGATTTAATTTCGTTCGGTTTGATTCAGTTATGGCCAATTCGGTTTGGTTTCGGTTTTGCTTATTCGGCTTTCGGTTCAATTCGGTTTACGGTTCGGTTTGAACCGAATTAACTGAATGCTCACCCCTAGCTCGACCCGCCCCTCCTCTCTCTGCTGGCCGGCCACTCTCCCCTTCTTGTCAGCCCCGTTTGACAAGTCCCCACCACCGGAGAGAGAGTGGGGGGAGGAGAGTGGAGGGAGATATAAAATCGTATTTTTAGACGTAATTTAACGTTTGTTAACAGCAGGGGTGCAAGCTGAGCAAAAATTAAAATGTGGAGTTTTTTTTAACAAAGGGTCTTCAAATGCAAAAACGCAAATCTAAGGAGGGTTTGCTTGCACTTTATCCGAAGATTACAGGGTAACACTAATTAAAATAAATTTGGGGAGAAGTAGAAATATGATTAGAATTTGAGGGGTAAATACATATAACTCTTTTTTTATTTGTTGTCAAGTAGGATAGAAATAGAGATCAATCGTTGTAGAATATTTTTTTTTTTGTAATTTCTATATAGAAATTCTACCAACTATGACAATTTTTTTAAGTACAATGACAAGTAGGATAGAAATCTAATTTTAAAAATTTTTATTAAAAATATGACAATATATATGTACAAGTGTTTTGACTTATACTGAATGGCTCTGTACAGTTATTTATTGCAAGTGTACGAGACGATACGTTAAGTAAAGCATAATATAGGATACGAAATGATATTTTGTCTGCAGTGTTGTCAACGCACTTCGACAAGGCAGAAGAACACTGGCCCTTCCTACGAAGTACTATCTCGGATCCACCACCATAAATTCCTCCAGTGGAAAATCGATGCGTGACCAACGGGCCAAAACTGCATGCTAGTGCAGTGCTGCGTACAAAGTAGTAGCGTCGGAATCATTCCTACTACTGCTCTGTTAGTCCCGGGGCTTGATCGAAGATGGTAAAACTGATGCAATCAAGATCTACGATGATACAAAGGACCAAATAGCCAGATTACAATATGAATGAGGAAAATAGAGAAGAGAAGATCTCTCGTTCTTCCTTGCAAACGTGTTGCAATTGGGACAGAACGAGTTACAAAATATAGAGAAAGATAAGAAGAAAAAAAATTGCTGGGGTGTCAAAACACCGTTGCTCAAAGCAAGATTCGTCCCACACGAATTGCTTCCAGGAACCTGTAACACCCAGTTTTCTAAAATTGGGGTATTTTTAAAATTTTAGTATTTTATTATTTATTAGTGGTATTTTAGTCATAATATGATTTTTGGGTGATTTTAGTTAAGTTAAACTATTTTCAAAATCATGACTTATGACTTTGTGATTTTGTTAGTATAACTTAGTGTAAACCCTAGTTATTCCTTAAATTAGAAGTTGCCATGACCATGTGAGCTTAGCCATAGGCTTAGAACATCAAATTAGGGCTTTTTAGCCTAAAAGGTATTTTGGTAATTTTCTAGGATTTATTTAGAATTATTTGGATTTATGTGTTTTTATTATTAATTAATTATTGATTAGTGTCATGATAGTCCCTAACCAAGTTTGGCCTAATCTAGAGGTTAGCTACTAACCTAGAATGACTAAGGGGATAGATATTTGGTCATGGTTAAAGTGGTATAAATATCTTAGATTTGCCTTTATGGATATTTTCCTTAAACCATTCAAAATATCCCAACCTTTACACCAAAGTCCTTGACTTCTCCATGAAGGAAAGCCAAGGACACCCCCCCTTGCTATGGCCGGCCATAGGGCACCCCCCTAGCATCTACACATTCTATATAACCCCATTGCTTTCATTCATGGCCATTTTACATGAATTTAAACCTAGAAAAATCCTATTTCTTCAAACCTACACAACTTGATCAATTTTGATCCAAATCACCTCTAGTTTCTTGCATTGGACTCCCCTACACTAGAAGGTACTAGTTAGGGCCTGCTATCGAGGATTTCGTGAGCTTTGGGCATCACCAAGTTGAAGTGGACACCCCCCTCTCCTTGTTTTTCCATTAGATTTGCATCAATAGGTAAATGCCCATAAACCTTATTAATATTATGTTTTCTCTTCATATTTGCATGCATCTAGGTACCAGGGAACTGTGGTTCAAGTTTGGTGAAAAATAGGATTGGTTTGGTGTCCGTATCGGACACGTATCCTAGACTAGAAAAACTTGTTTGATGAAATGCCACAAAGGATCTGTTTTTATTAAAATGTAAAACAAATTATATTTTCTGGTAGCCCTAGACTTCTAGGTCATAATCCTAACTTACTGAACACATTTTCGAGTCGTGTCCGTGTCCAAAACGGACACGAACTCACTGCACGAGGATCGCGTGCGTGCCCTGCTACCACGCTCCTCGTGCTCACTGCACAGGGCACTTCGACATACCAAAATTGGTGGACACGAGGGGGCAATGTCTGCGAACATGCCCCCAAAGTTTTATGATGTATCGTTTTGTATCGAACACGAAATCGGGGCCGCACTGGCCATACACGCGTGCATTTCAGTCGAAATCCGACTTGGACACGGCCTTCGTATCGCGTGGACACGAGTCGAGGACACCTCGTGGTGACACGAGTGTGTAGCCCTATATGTGGGCTATACGTGTGCACGACCACGAGACGTGTTGTGTCTCGTGGTGTGTCCTAGGGTGAGTTGCACGCGTGTATGACGCTATGCACGCGTTGCGTATCAGAAATTTACCCGATTTGGGTTTTAAGTGTTTAGACATGTTGTGTCATATCGTGGCATAGTGTCAGGTCCCCTAGACACTAGAGGACACTGTGGGACTCAGTTATCAACCTTGGGATTCGAGCCATAGCTCGGTTTTGTATGAGAAACTAGGTTTACCTACTTGTCGAATGCACAGTGCTATATTTCCAGTTTTGGGTTAATTTCCAGTTTTGTAAAAAATGAATTTCAAATCTATTTTGATTATGATATATGCATGTATATGTGTATTTCAGTGTATATATATGTAGTATATATGTATGTGAGTGTGTAGGTGAGTTTTGGGGATGTTTAGTTGTGTATATTGGTAGTTGTGTATATATATACATATATATGTATATATGTGACTGCGTGTGTGTGTTTGGAGACTGTCTTCAGTTTCCAGAAACTGGAAATCCCCCCCCCATTCACTGTCCAGCCCATTCACTCCCCCCTTCACTGTTCAGTCTATCTCTCTCTAATTCTCTCTTTCACTCTCTCTCTCACTGTTATCTCATCTCTCTCTCTAATTCCCTCTCTATATATATATGTTATATTGTATATAGTTATATATATTGGTATATATAGTTAAGGGTACATATATGGGTTATATATATTTATATATATATATATATATATATATATATATATATATATATATATATATATATATATATATATATATATATATATGGACTGTATATATATGTATATATAATAAGCTATCTATATATGTATATATATTATGTATATATGTGGGTACTATATATATATATTGGGTATTATATATATATATATATATATATATATATATATATATATATATATATATATATATATATATATATATATATTGTATTAGTGTCATTATATATATATATGGGTTTTGGTATTATGTATAGAGGGTACATATATTGATAGGTATATGTAGTAGGTAGACTTGTATATCTATATACATAGATATATATATATATATATGTGACTTCCTAAATATAGGTTATATATAGAAACCTATAAGTTATCTAGCCTATAGCCTAGGGTACTAGCCTATGGCATTGGGACTAACCCAATTGACCTAATGGCCCAAAACACCTACTAGTTGACCTTTGTTGACCATGGTTGACTAAAGTCAACTATTGGTCAAACTATGACCTAATTGACCTAAAATGACTAGTTTAACTAGTCTGACCATGTTTGACCCAATTACCTTATTGACTAGTCTTTGTTTGACCTAGTTACCTTACTGACTAGTCTTTGTTTGACCAATACCTTAGTTGGTCTAAGTTTGACCTAGACTTGACCCAGATTGATCATGTTGACTAGTATTTGACTAGTTTGATTAGAATGTTGACCAGGAGTTGACTTTAACCTAGATTTAACTAACCTTGACTTGTTTGACCTTGTTTAACTTTATTTGACTTAGTTTGACTTCCTGTGACCTAGTTTGACTATTAGAGTTGACCAAGAGTTGACTTTTGACCAGATTGACCTAGAATCATGTAGTATGCATTGTATACTTTATTTTTACCATTGTGGATACATTGTGACTTGTATTGCTCTGATTAGGAGCCATACACCTCTCCTCAGGCAGTATATCCTCTTCAGACATTCAGTTATCAGGCGAGTACATTCTCTGACCGTTTCATATTTGCCAGGATTTATATTCTTGCTCTAGATTACTTTACTTGATGCTGACACGATTGTTATCACGGATTGGTACTATATGGATCTTTTCATGAAATGTTATCCCCCTCGGGAGCATCAGATACAGCATGTTTGTGCTTTTCACGAATCATCATGTATCTCTATGCTTTCATAGATTCACGAATCGCTTGTGACTCATGTACTCTCATGCTCACAGAGCCTCTCATGAATCTCCCATTTATGGGCTTATCACGAATCTTAACATAACTTGAATGGATCCTTATGTATTGATTGGGGATGGGGGAGTGGAAATAGTCATGTGGATATTACCCTAGTAGCTATAGTCATGAATCACTTTTAGCTGTAGCCATGAATCTCCTATGCCATTTCACATGTCTATATTTTACTCTGACTCACTAGACACTGCTAGTTCTCTATTGTAGTAGATATTTCATTACAGTTATCTCTTTTGCTACATGTATCTTCTTTCAGCATTTCCTGTATTTTACTCTATTGCATGCTTTATATTTCCTATCATACTATGCACTGCGTGAGATGTATTGTGCTCGTTCCTGTCCTGACTGGACCTGTTGAAAATATTACAGAGGATGAGGATGAGGCCCTGGTGTCTACCTATTATGGAGCAGGACTAGATGACACTTATGTTGTGGACCCTCAGCAGGATCCACCTGCAGCTGAGGATGTTGCCCCAGTAGTCTAGGCTAGTTTAGCTAGACAGTCTTTCTGTATTATCTTTTTGTCTCACATCTGAGTTGTATTTTGAGATATTGAGATATGTATAGACACTTAGACTTATTGTATATTGGGTTGACATTCTGATGTTATGTTATCCTAGACACTTGGACTTATTTCATCTATTCTACTGTTCTCTTCGAGTTACTGTCTATCTGTCTATCTTTCATTCTTCTACCCTAAATGTGATTGAGATGTATATTGTTATGTCACCTCCATTCGGAGAGTATAAACTGTACAGGTACTTTGGTATTGTTAGATGATTGACCTAGGACAGCGTTCTACCGCCGATACTGCGGCGTAGGCTGGACGTACCCACTTCTCGTGCCCTTACTCTAGGGTGCGGGTCGTGACACATTTTTAGTGGTGGCCCATGCAGGTCGAGTTTATGTAGTGGTATTCGAACTAGAGTATCACTACAGCCTGTGATAGGATTTAAGGAATAGGCTTAGAGAGAGTGGATACTCAATCACAATTAGAAAATTTCTATGGATTTGAATCTACTGACTATTGTTCAAATCTGTATAATCTATTTCATATTGTCCTTTGATACTATCATCCTTGTACCGTTATTGACTTCCTTATTGATCTGTCTTCACGATGGTGGAGACACGATCACAGCGTCTCGGTCCAGGTGACACCACTGAGAGGTCTGCCACCTCTCGTCCAGCTCACCAGGACCCGGGGACCATAGCTCCCCTTACTCCAGCTCATGTGGGAGCTTCTACCACATTCGGGGGTGCACCTCTACTTATTCGGGGGACCATCCCAGCTACCCCAGACATGCCTCCCCTGCAGTTTCGTCAGCCACAGTTTCAGCAGCACCAGCAGCAGTTCCAGCCACCGATGCCATCTGGATTAGTGGATGCTGCACAGATATTTTCATACTTCCAGCATTTCCTAGAGACGCAGCAGGTCCAGCAGCAGCGTCATACGACAGAGTTTACCAGGGGCATAGATGAGGTCCATCAGCTGGCTAGAGCGACGGTGGAGAGGTTGGCTGTCCAGCCACAGGGAGGATTGGGACAGCCGCGACAGCAGAGGATTTCGGGCATTCAGGACTTCAAGAAGATGAACCCCAGGGACTTCTTGGGGACAGAGGGGATTCTTTATGCTGATGACTGGATTGAGCACATTGAGGAGATTTTCCGACTGGCGGAGATACCAGCCGGACTCAGATAGAGGCAGCAGCCAGCCAGATACGGGATCTTGCCCGTACCTGGTATCAGACGGACCCGAGAGTAGGCACTCCAGGGCAGACATGGAGAGTTTTCAAGGAGCTCTTCAAGGGAAAGTTTTTCCCGGATCAGGCAGTCGGTGCTTTGGAGACCCAGTTCGAGAACCTGGTTCAGGGGAACCAGACTGTAGAGGAGTATTTCGATGAGTTTTGCCGGTTGAGCAGATTTGTGGAGGGCCTTAGCGAGACAGCAAAGGCGAGGAGGTTCAGGAAGGGCTTGGTCAAGAAAGTCAAGTCCTTGACCAAGAGTGACAGGAATGCCACCTTTGAGGAGATTCTGGCAGGAGCGATGGCAGCTGAGGATGAGCTTGAGCTGAAGCTCAAGAGGGGCCGTGATACACAGGAAGCCGGCAGCAGTGGAGGTCAGGCCAAGAGGCCTCACTATCAGCATCAGCAGAGGCAGCCGCAGCAGTATCAGCAGCCGAGGCAGCAGCAGCAGGCCCCGAGACAGCAGACTACCAGTTGTCCCTGCTGTAAGAAATCGGGACATAGATGGAGAGAGTACAGGAAGAGGTTGGGCTGGTGCCTAATATATGGGGCAGCAGACCACCAGCTCAGGGAGTATTCCCAGTTTACAGGCAGAGTAGCACAGGGAGCAACACCAGGAGCAGGAGCCAAGGCTCCGGTAGGACAGTAGTAGAGAGGACCGTTACCGTCACAGCAGCAGAGATTTTTGCAGTTTCAGCAGCAGACTGGAAGAGGTCAGCAGGGGCGTGCTTACGCCATGACAGTTGAGGATGCTCAGGCAGTTAGCGCTGTGCTTGTAGGTTCTGTTCTTTTAAATTCCATTCCCACCTTGCTTCATTATATCTATCTTGAAATCCAATTCCATCTGCTCCTACCTGTTCTTTATTAGTGATCAGTTTTGACCTGGTAGTTCCTTTTGATTTTGTCGATTGTTTGTTTGTTTCTTCATCTCTTACTTAGGAGTAGGAGTAGGAGTAGGAGTAGCTTTAGCTATTAATATAATTCCTTGAATAACTTCTTTTCTCAAGGATTTTTCTCTTAAATAAATTAATGTATATATGCTATGCCGTTTAGATAGAGTAGCTCTGACCATAGAATGGTAACCCTTTTAGCCTTGTGATTTATTATTTCCTTATCTTCCTAGTCTATACCTGTGACCAGGATTGTCCCACCGAACCTGTCCTTTATACTACTATTTCATCACGATTTTTGGTTCAATTTAGGCCATAGATCTTTCCCACTCTAAATTATGATCACCGTAGATACATTACCGTGACTTTTAAATTAAGAGCACAAGACTAGTTGTTTTCTCAAAACTGACTTCACATACATGACCTAGACATGACATACTACACCCATGACCTTAGTGTCCCACTCAGGCATACCATCGTATGCTTCATTTACTTAGTACGATTTTCCTGACCCGAGGCTCCATCCTGATTTACCCCATAGAGTTACTTTTCATTTCGATTTGAATTAAGGACACCTTATGACCTAAAACTGCCAACCAATTTTTGGATATGACCCAGTATAGGTCTACTATCCATATTTTGCTTGTTGACTTTGTATGTTGCCTAGGTAGTGGCTTCGTCCCTGATTGTTGGAGGTTTGACCTAGGAGGAGTACGACCATCTAAATTTCGAGGACGAAATTATTTTAAGGTGGGTAGACTTGTAACACCCAGTTTTCTAAAATTGGGATATTTTTAAAAATTTATTATTTTTATTATTTATTAGTGGTATTTTAGTCATAATATGATTTTTGGGTGATTTTAGTTAAGTTAAACTATTTTCAAAATCATGACTTATGACTTTGTGATTTTGTTAGTATAACTTAGTGTAAACCCTAGTTATTCCTTAAACTAGAAGTTGCCATGACCATGTGAGCTTAGCCATAGGCTTAGAACATCAAATTAGGGCTTTTTAGCCTAAAGGGTATTTTGGTAATTTTTTAGGATTTATTTAGAATTATTTGGATTTATGTGTTTTTATTATTAATTAATTATTGATTAGTGTCATGATAGTCCCTAACCAAGTTTGGCCTAATCTAGAGGTTAGCTACTAACCTAGAATGACTAAGGGGATAGATATTTGGTCATGGTTAAAGTGGTATAAATATCTTAGATTTGCCTTTATGGATATTTTCCTTAAACCATTCAAAATATCCCAACCTTTACACCAAAGTCCTTGACTTCTCCATGAAGGAAAGCCAAGGACACCCCCCCTTGCTATGGCCGGCCATGGGGTACCCCCCTAGCATCTACACATTCTATATAACCCTATTGCTTTCATTCATGGCCATTTTACATGAATTTAAACCTAGAAAAATCCTATTTCTTCAAACCTACACAACTTGATCAATTTTGATCCAAATCACCTCTAGTTTCTTGCATTGGACTCCCCTACACTAGAGGGTACTAGTTAGGGCCTGCTATCGAGGATTTCGTGAGCTTTGGGCATCACCAAGTTGAAGTGGACACCCCTCTCTCTTTGTTTTTCTATTAGATTTGCATCAATAGGTAAATGCCCATAAACCTTGTTAATATTGTGTTTTCTCTTCATATTTGCATGCATCTAGGTACCAGGGAACTGTGGGTCAAGTTTGGTGAAAAATAGGATTGGTTTGGTGTCCGTATCGGACACGTATCCTAGACTAGGAAACCTTGTTTGATGAAATGCCACAAAGGATCTGTTTTTGTTAAAATATAAAACAAATTATATTTTCTGGTAGCCCTAGACTTCTAACTCACAACCCTAACTTACTGAACACATTTTCGAGTCGTATTCGTGTCCAAAATGGACACGAACTCACTGCACGAGGATCGCGTGCGTGCCCTGCTACCATACTCCTCGTGCTCACTGCACAGGGCACTTCGACACACCAAAATTGGTGGACACGAGGGGGCAATGTCTGCGAACATGCCCCTAAAGTTTCACGACATATCGTTTTGTATCGAACACAAAATCGGGGCCGTACTGGCCATACACGCGCGTATTTCAGTCGAAATCCGACTTGGTCACGGCCTTCGTATCGCGTGGACACGAGTCGAGGACACCTCGTGGTGACACGAGTGTGTAGCCCTATATGTGGGCTACACGTGTGCACGACCACGAGACGTGTCGTGTCTCGTGGTGTGTCCTAAGGTGAGTTGTACGCGTGCACGACGCTGTGCATGTGTTGCGTATCAGAAATTTACCCGATTTGGGTTTTGAGTGTTTAGACACGTTGTGTCATGTCGTGGCGTAGTGTCAGGTCCCCTAGACACTAGAGGACACTGTGGGACTCAGTTATCAACCTTGGGATTCGAGCCATAGCTCGGTTTTGTATGAGAAACTAGGTTTACCTACTTGTCGAGTGCACAGTGCTATATTTCCAGTTTTGGGTTAATTTCCAGTTTTGTAAAAAATGAATTTCAAACCTATTTTGATTATGATATATGCATATATATGTGTATTTCAGTGTATATATATGTAGTATATATGTATGTGAGTGTGTAGGTGAGTTTTGGGGATGTTTAGTTGTGTATATTGGTAGTTGTGTATATATATACATATATATGTATATATGTGACTGTGTGTGTGTGTTTGGGGACTGTCTTCAGTTTCCAGAAACTGGAAATCCCCCCCCATTCACTGTCCAGCCCATTCACTCCCCCCTTCACTGTTCAGTCTCTCTCTCTCTAATTCTCTCTTTCACTCTCTCTCTCTCACTGTTATCTCATCTCTCTCTCTAATTCCCTTTCGATATATATATATGTTATATTGTATATAGTTATATATATTAGTATATATAGTTAAGGGTACATATATGGGTTATATATATATATATATATATATATATATATATATATATATATATATATATATATATATATATATGGACTGTATATATATGTATATATAATAAGCTATCTATATATGTATATATATTATGTATATATGTGGGTACTATATATATATATTGGGTATTATATATATATTGTATTAGTGTCATTATATATATATATGGGTTTTGGTATTATGTATAGAGGGTACATATATTGATAGGTATATGTAGTAGGTAGACTTGTATATCTATATACATAGATATATATATATATATATATATATATATATGTGACTTCCTAAATATAGGTTATATATAGAAACCTATAAGTTATCTAGCCTATGGCCTAGGATACTAGCCTATGGCATTGGGACTAACCCAATTGACCTAATGGCCCGAAACACCTACTAGTTGACCTTTGTTGACCATGGTTGACTAAAGTCAACTATTGGTCAAACTATGACCTAATTGACCTAAAATGACTAGTTTAACTAGTCTGACCATGTTTGACCCAATTACCTTATTGACTAGTCTTTGTTTGACCTAATTACCTTACTGACTAGTCTTTGTTTGACCAATACCTTAGTTGGTCTAAGTTTGACCTAGACTTGACCCAGATTGATCATGTTGACTAGTATTTGACTAGTTTGATTAGAATGTTGACCAGGAGTTGACTTTAACCTAGATTTGACTAACCTTGACTTGTTTGACCTTGTTTGACTTTATTTGACTTAGTTTGACTTCCTGTGACCTAGTTTGACTATTAGAGTTGACCAAGAGTTAACTTTTGACCAGATTGACCTAGAATCATGTAGTATGCATTGTATACTTTATTTTTACCATTGTGGATACATTGTGACTTGTATTGCTCTGATTAGGAGACATACACCTCTCCTCAAGCAGTATATCCTCTTCAGACATTCAGTTATCAGGCGAGTACATTCTCTGACCGTTTTATATTTGCCAGGATTTATATTCTTGCTCTAGATTACTTTACTTGATGTTGACACGATTGTTATCACGGATTGGTACTATATGGATCTTTTCATGAGATGGTATCCCTCTCGGGAGCATCAGAAACAGCATGTTTGTACTTTTCACGAATCATCATGTATCTCTATGCTTTCATAGATTCACGAATTGCTTGTGACTCATGTACTCTCATGCTCACAGAGCCTCTTATGAATCTCCTATTTATGGGCTTATCACGAATCTTAATATAACTTGAATGGATCCTTGTGTATTGATTGGGGATGGGGGAGTGGAAATAGTCATGTGGATATTACCCCAGTAGCTATAGTCATGAATCACTCTTAGCTGTAGCCATAAATCTCCTATGCCATTTCACATGTCTATATTTTACTCTGACTCACTAGACACTGCTAGTTCTCTATTATAGTAGATATTTCATTACAGTTATCTATTTTGCTACATGTATCTTCTTTCAGCGTTTCCTGTATTTTACTCTATTGCATGCTTTATATTTTCTATCATACTATGCACTGCGTGAGATGTATTGTGCTCGTTCCTGTTCTGACTGGACCTGTTGAAAATATTACAGAGGATGAGGATGAGGCCCTGGTGTCTACCTATTATGGAGCAGGACTAGATGACACTTATGTTGTGGACCCTCAGCAGGATCCACATGCAGCTGAGGATGTTGCCCCAGTAGTCTAGGCTAGTTTAGCTAGACAGTCTTTCTGTATTATCTTTTTGTCTCACATCTGAGTTGTATTTTGAGATATTGAGATATGTATAGACTCTTAGACTTATTGTATATTGGGTTGACATTCTGATGTTATGTTATCCTAGACACTTGGACTTATTTCATCTATTCTACTGTTCTCTTCGAGTTACTGTCTATCTGTCTATCTTTTATTCTTCTACCCTAGATGTGATTGAGATGTATATTGTTATGTCACCTCCATTCGGAGAGTATAAACTGTACAGGTAGTTTGGTATTGTTAGATGATTAACCTAGGACAGCGTTCTACCACCGACACTGCGGCGTAGGCTGGACGTACCCACTTCTCGTGCCCTTACTCTAGGGTGCGGGTCGTGACAGAACCAGCAAGTTGAAGAACGTGTGGAACGCTCGAAGTTACCTCTGTTCTGACTCCTCAGATGGACTTACAATGGCGACAGCAACTCCCTCTCTCTCTCCTTTTCTGACTTATAATTTTCGTAGTACCTCTCAAAGGAGGCCAGAAGAGAGTATAAATAGAGGGTGGAAACCCTAGCCGCCTCTTTAGTTATGGAAAGATTGAATCAAATCCCAAAAAGATAGCAACGAGATTAATTCAAATCCCACAAAGATAGCAACGAAATTAATTCAAATCCTACAAAAAGTGGATCTAAATTAATCATATTGAATCAGTCTTTCCATAACTGACTTGTAGTCTGCACAGTCAGCGGAGCTCTCCATGCGACAGCGGCAGCAGCAGCAGCAGCCTGGCCGCATGAGCCGCATGGCCTCATGGTCGCATGGCCTTATGGCTGCATGGACCGCATGAGCCGTATGGCCTCATGGCCGCATGGACCGTATGAGCCGCATGGCCTCATGGACCGCATGGACCGCATGAGCCGCGTGGACCGCATGGACCGCATGGACCGCATGAGCCGCATGGCCTCATGGACCGCATGGACCGCATGTGCCGCATGAGCCACAAGGACCGCATGAGGCCACAAATGCCGCATGAGCCGCATGGACCGCATGAGGCCGCATATGAGCCGCATGTCGCATAAGACCACATATGAGCCGCATACCGCATAAGACCGCATGGCCGCATATGAGCCGCATGACTGCTGACATGCTAAGTGGAAAGTGCGCCAACAAAATGCCACATTACGCCTCATGAGCCCATGAGCCGAGTCTGAGTCTGAGTCCGAGTCCGAGTCGCTAAGCCCCTTTGGGGCTTAGCTCCAAATGGAATTAATCCAAGAGAATGACAAAAGCATTAATGCTTAATCCTTGGAGCCTTATTCTTACCTCCTAGTAAAATTACCCACATGGTTCCCTCCTTAGGGTCACCACCCCATGTGCATCTCTCAACAACACAACCAAGTATATATGTTGAGATAACTCATGGTGCATTTCTGATATGGGACTAAACTTTTACAAGGCATGTTGAGAGCAAGCTCTCTCCATGTAAAGAAAGTACCAACAATCCCCCACATATCACAATATATATATGTGTCCAGGGTTGAGCGTTCCCCACAGTAACTGTCCATTTTGCATTAGGATAGATCTCGCTGACGACTTGAATCTTCCCGCATGGGTTAAATAACAATGTGATACAAGAATGGACTACGCCTTGAATTCTGTACCACAATTGTAATTCTTTTCACTCACAAAGTATAGTTACGTGTGCTTCTGGCTGCACATTAAAGGCCCTGTGCCAGCCTGGTTTTAGTGTATAATTTTGGGCGTCTACAAGTTTACCCTCAAGAGACGGCCTGATATCTCTTTCCATACACTATAGGTGAGTTCTTTATTAAAGAGACATGGCATGAAGCCTTGCGCTTCCTGTGGTGCTACGCCGCTATGACATGGCCTGAAGCCGAGGCATTACCCCTACCTGGGAACCTCATCGTAGTGTCATACTACTATAGCAAGAGGTCTCAGCCTCTTTGTAGTGCCAATCTACTCAGCATGAAGCCTAAGGCTTCCTTGCGGTGTTACGCCGCAACGACATGGCTTGCAAGGTCGAGGCTTTATCCCTACCTGGGTACCTTATCGTGGTGTCGTGCCACTGTAACAAGGGGCCATCCTCCCCTTTGTAGTGCTGTCTACAACTCTTTAATTACGTCATACAGCATTAGGCTACCTGTCTATTTGCGGTGCTACGCCGCTATGACTTGGCTTGCAAAGCCGAGGCATTACCCCAGACCTGGGAACCTCATGGTGGAGTTACCCCACTGTAGCATGGAGTTTCACTCCTTATAGTGCTGCTCTACCGTGCTTCCTGTAAAGTACACCAGGCGTTCACTCCGCCTGAGAACTCATTAAGGCGTTTAAGCCAACCTTCCACAGGATCTATTTTTCCATAGAAAATACATAGTAGACAACAGTGGTTATGGGTCCGTATCCCTTCCATGTTCCAGAGAACAAGTACCCACTGTTACTTGATAGTTTTCCAGTCAGTGATCCTCCTTTGAACCAAAAGTTAGATGCCTAGTAGATTTCTCTTTGAACTAATAGCATAAAACTTTATGGTAGGATTACAAACACACACTATCAGAATGACTTCAAACCCATTTTACAAGCTGTGTCATCGACCAACTGGCGCTTGAGGCCCTTTGTGAACGGATCTGCCAGGTTCTTCTAACTCCGAACATCAATCACTGTAATTATACCTCTTTTGATAAGATCGTGTATTGCGCTGTGCTTCAACCGCACAGTCCTCTTCTTCCCGTTGAAGAGGTCATTTGATGCCACCGCCGTAGTCACCTGGTTGTCACAGTATATCAGTATCGTCAGTATCTGAGCCCCAACCATTGGAAGATCATACATGAGCTCCCAAAGTCATTCTGCTTCATCTGCTGCAGTTTCAAGTACATAGATTTCAGATTCCATGGAGGAACGAGAGAGTATAGTCTGCTTCTTTGACTTCCACGATATAGCAGCTCCACCCAAGGAAAAGATATATCCACCTGTGGATCTCTCGCTTTCCACCTCTGAACACCAGCTAGCATCACTAAAGCCTTCCACTACTGTCGGATACCCATTGTAGTGCAGTGCATATGTCTGAGTCTTCTTGAGATATCTCATCACCCGCTTCACAGCTTTCCAGTGCTCAATCCCTGGGTTGCTTGTGAACCGACTCAGCATTTCCACGGCGAAAGCTATGTCAGGCCTTGTGGCAGTGGTTGCGTACATCAAACTTCCGATAACACTAGAATACTCCAGCTGCCTGACGCTTTCCCTCGAGTTTGGCTTCAGCTTCTGATTACCCCTGTATGGCGTATCGATCCCTGGAAGATCCTTATACCCATAGCATGTGATCATATTCTCAATGTAGTGAGATTGTGACAGCGCTACTCCAGTGTCTGTCCGGATGATTTTTATGCCCAAGATGACATCTGCATCTCCCAAGTCCTTCATACTGAACTTGGCTGAGAGGAACTTCTTTGTCTCCATGACACAGCCTATATCCGTCCCTAGGATTAGCATGTTGTCTGCGTATAGACAAACGATGACTCTTCTTCCATCAGCAAACTTTGTGTAAATACATCTGTCCGCCTCGCTAACTCTGTAGCCGTTTGACTTAATAACTTCGTCAAACTTCTCATGCCACATCTTGGGAGCTTGCTTCAAACCATACAATGATTTCACCAACTTGCAGACTTTGTCTTCAAGACCTTTGACGATAAATCCATCTGACTGTTGCATGTAAATCTCTTCGGTCAGCTCCCTATTGAGGAATGCTATTTTTACATCCATCTGATGTATCACCAACTTATATATAGCTGCTAGAGCGATTAACATCCTGATGGTGGTCATCCGAGCTACTGGAGCGTTTGTGTCAAAGTAGTCTATCCCCTATTTCTGAGAAAATACCTTGGCTACCAGCCTGGCTTTGAACTTGTCAATAGTTCCA
Source organism: Iris pallida (assembly GCA_029216955.1). Classification (NCBI taxonomy): domain Eukaryota; kingdom Viridiplantae; phylum Streptophyta; class Magnoliopsida; order Asparagales; family Iridaceae; genus Iris; species Iris pallida. The sequence goes on along the minus strand of JANAVB010009400.1, from coordinate 8,904,396 downwards.
TCTGCCTTCATCTTCTTCTTGAAGATCCATTTACATCCGATGGACTTTTCTCCTTCAGGTAGATCTACCAACACCCATGTGTTATTGGAGGTGATAGAGTCAAACTCATCATTCACTGCCTCCTTCCAGAAGATAGCATCTCTGGTCTTCATCGCCTCATCATAGGTAAGCGGATCTGCTTCCACATGATAGGTGACAAAGTCATCTCCGAAGTCTTTAGGTCTCCTCGCTCGCTTTGTTGACGGCTCTGCGAGTTCTGGTACAAGAGTTGTTTCATCAACAACAGCTTTTTCTTGGACTACTGGTCCATATGAGATTTCAGTCTCATTTTTACCTACATTATTTTCCGGAATTTCCGAAAGAACAATGTTTTTGACTTTTGCAAACTTGTCTTCAAAGTATTCAGCATCGCGAGATTCGATGATATGATTTGACTCAATATCAAGAAATCTCCGAGCATCACTCTTCTCGGCATATCCCAAGAAGATCGCCTTCGTAGTCCTTGTCCCTAGCTTCTGAATCTTCAGATCTGGGAGCTTCACATACGCCAGACACCCCCACACTCGAATGACATTCAAGTTTGGTCTGACTTTGAACCAGAGTTCATGAGGAGTTACGTCCGAAGTTGCATATGGCACTCTATTCAGAATGAAAGTGGCCGTTAATGCAGCTTCTCTCCAGTAGCATTTCGGAAGTCCTGCAGTAAGTAGCATAGAATTCATTATTTCTGTTAATGTTCGATTTTTCCTCTCTGCTACTCCGTTGGATTGAGGAGAATATGGAGCAGTAGTCTCGCATATGATTCCATGTTCTTTGCAGAACGATGCAAATTTATGAGACCTGTACTCTCTACCTCGATCACTTCTCAACCTCTTGTGTTGTTGTCCAGTCTGCCGTTCAGCTTCGGCCCTGAACTCTCTGAACTTCTCGAAGGCTTCGTCTTTAGACTTGAACAAGTAGACGAACGCATATTTTGAGAAGTCGTCGATGAAGGTTAAGAAATACTTTATCCCGGCCTTCGTGGAGAAATATTTGAAGTCACAGATATCGAAGTGTACCAACTCCAGAAGATCTGTGCTTCGATTGACCCGATGAAAGGGTTTCCTGGTGATCTTCGTCTGAGCACACACTTCACACTTCTCCACCTTACCCCCACATTTGGAGATAAGTCCTAGACTAGATATTTTGTTAATTCTTTTACAATGAACATGTCCTAGCCTATTATGCCACAACTCAAGAGAATAATAAGAAAAAGCAACTGCATTAATGTCATCAAACTGGTTGACAAGCTGAATTTTAAACATTCCTTCAGTTTGATAAGCCTTTTCGAAGTATGTTCCCTTCTTGGACATCACTATCTGACCAGCATTGATGTCCATCCTTAAGCCTGCGTTGTAGAGCAGGCTCCCAGATATCAGGTTCTTGGCAATCACCGGAACATGCTTCACACCTTGAAGCGTCAGAGTGTTCCCAGAAGTGAGTTTCAGCTCCAAAGTCCCGATTCCCAGAACTTCAGCTTGGGCCTGGTTCGCCATGACAACCTTCTCAGATATCAGCTGGTACGTAACGAACCATTCCTTGCCAGAACAGACATAGCAAGTCGTACCAGTGTCTATCCACCAGTCAGAGTCAACCCCCACAGTTGTGACCAGTGCGATCATAGCAACAATGTTAGAAACCAATGAAACCTTATTAGGCTCACCTTTCTCTGATTGTTTAGGCTTAAATTTGCATTCACTCTTGTAGTGGCCTTTCTTGCCATAATTGAAACAAGTCACGTGGGACTTGGACTTCTGTTGTTTGAATGAAGGACCCTTCAATTTTAGATTGGTGAAGTCCTTCTTCTTGTGATGAGAAGCCGCCTGCTTCCCCTTGGGATCTTTTGTCTGTACTAGATTGGCCTTAGCTAATTGTTTGGACAGAGTGTCCATCTTCTGATACGCAACGCTGTGCATGCGTTGCGTATCAGAAATTTACCCGATTTGGGTTTTGAGTGTTTAGACACGTTGTGTCATGTCGTGGCGTAGTGTCAGGTCCCCTAGACACTAGAGGACACTGTGGGACTCAGTTATCAACCTTGGGATTCGAGCCATAGCTCGGTTTTGTATGAGAAACTAGGTTTACCTACTTGTCGAGTGCACAGTGCTATATTTCCAGTTTTGGGTTAATTTCCAGTTTTGTAAAAAATGAATTTCAAACCTATTTTGATTATGATATATGCATATATATGTGTATTTCAGTGTATATATATGTAGTATATATGTATGTGAGTGTGTAGGTGAGTTTTGGGGATGTTTAGTTGTGTATATTGGTAGTTGTGTATATATATACATATATATGTATATATGTGACTGTGTGTGTGTGTTTGGGGACTGTCTTCAGTTTCCAGAAACTGGAAATCCCCCCCCCCATTCACTGTCCAGCCCATTCACTCCCCCCTTCACTGTTCAGTCTCTCTCTCTCTAATTCTCTCTTTCACTCTCTCTCTCTCACTGTTATCTCATCTCTCTCTCTAATTCCCTTTCGATATATATATATGTTATATTGTATATAGTTATATATATTAGTATATATAGTTAAGGGTATATATATGGGTTATATATATATTTATATATATATATATATATATATATATATATATATATATATATATATATATATATATTTTATATATATATATATATATATATATATATATATATATATATATATATATATATATATGGACTGTATATATATGTACTGTATATATATGTATATATAATAAGCTATCTATATATGTATATATATTATGTATATATGTGGGTACCATATATATATATATATTGGGTATTATATATATATATTGTATTAGTGTCATTATATATATATATGGGTTTTGGTATTATGTATAGAGGGTACATATATTGATAGGTATATGTAGTAGGTAGACTTGTATATCTATATACATAGATATATATATATATATATATGTGACTTCCTAAATATAGGTTATATATAGAAACCTATAAGTTATCTAGCCTATGGCCTAGGATACTAGCCTATGGCATTGGGACTAACCCAATTGACCTAATGGCCCGAAACACCTACTAGTTGACCTTTGTTGACCATGGTTGACTAAAGTCAACTATTGGTCAAACTATGACCTAATTGACCTAAAATGACTAGTTTAACTAGTCTGACCATGTTTGACCCAATTACCTTATTGACTAGTCTTTGTTTGACCTAATTACCTTACTGACTAGTCTTTGTTTGACCAATACCTTAGTTGGTCTAAGTTTGACCTAGACTTGACCCAGATTGATCATGTTGACTAGTATTTGACTAGTTTGATTAGAATGTTGACCAGGAGTTGACTTTAACCTAGATTTGACTAACCTTGACTTGTTTGACCTTGTTTGACTTTATTTGACTTAGTTTGACTTCCTGTGACCTAGTTTGACTATTAGAGTTGACCAAGAGTTAACTTTTGACCAGATTGACCTAGAATCATGTAGTATGCATTGTATACTTTATTTTTACCATTGTGGATACATTGTGACTTGTATTGCTCTGATTAGGAGACATACACCTCTCCTCAAGCAGTATATCCTCTTCAGACATTCAGTTATCAGGCGAGTACATTCTCTGACCGTTTCATATTTGCCAGGATTTATATTCTTGCTCTAGATTACTTTACTTGATGTTGACACGATTGTTATCACGGATTGGTATTATATGGATCTTTTCATGAGATGTTATCCCTCTCGGGAGCATCAGAAATAGCATGTTTGTACTTTTCACGAATCATCATGTATCTCTATGCTTTCATAGATTCACGAATTGCTTGGGACTCATGTACTCTCATGCTCACAGAGCCTCTTATGAATCTCCTATTTATGGGCTTATCACGAATCTTAATATAACTTGAATGGATCCTTGTGTATTGATTGGGGATGGGGGAGTGGAAATAGTCATGTGGATATTACCCCAGTAGCTATAGTCATGAATCAATCTTAGCTGTAGCCATAAATCTCCTATGCCATTTCACATGTCTATATTTTACTCTGACTCACTAGACACTGCTAGTTCTCTATTATAGTAGATATTTCATTACAGTTATCTATTTTGCTACATGTATCTTCTTTCAGCGTTTCCTGTATTTTACTCTATTGCATGCTTTATATTTCCTATCATACTATGCACTGCGTGAGATGTATTGTGCTCGTTCCTGTCCTGACTGGACCTGTTGAAAATATTACAGAGGATGAGGATGAGGCCCTGGTGTCTACCTATTATGGAGCAGGACTAGATGACACTTATGTTGTGGACCCTCAGCAGGATCCACATGCAGCTGAGGATGTTGCCCCAGTAGTCTAGGCTAGTTTAGCTAGACAGACTTTCTGTATTATCTTTTTGTCTCACATCTGAGTTGTATTTTGAGATATTGAGATATGTATAGACTCTTAGACTTATTGTATATTGGGTTGACATTCTGATGTTATGTTATCCTAGACACTTGGACTTATTTCATCTATTCTACTGTTCTCTTCGAGTTACTGTCTATCTGTCTATCTTTTATTCTTCTACCCTAGATGTGATTGAGATGTATATTGTTATGTCACCTCCATTCGGAGAGTATAAACTGTACAGGTACTTTGGTATTGTTAGATGATTAACCTAGGACAGCGTTCTACCACCGACACTGCGGCGTAGGCTGGACGTACCCACTTCTCGTGCCCTTACTCTAGGGTGTGGGTCGTGACAGAACCAGCAAGTTGAAGAACGTGTGGAACGCTCGAAGTCACCTCTGTTCTGACTCCTCAGATGGACTTACAATGGCGACAGCAACTCCCTCTCTCTCTCCTTTTCTGACTTATAATTTTCATAGTACCTCTCAAAGGAGGCCAGAAGAGAGTATAAATAGAGGGTGGAAACCCTAGCCGCCTCTTTAGTTATAGAAAGATTGAATCAAATCCCAAAAAGATAGCAACGAGATTAATTCAAATCCCACAAAGATAGCAACGAAATTAATTCAAATCCTACAAAAAGTGGATCTAAATTAATCATATTGAATCAGTCTTTCCATAACTGACTTGTAGTCTGCACAGTCAGCGGAGCTCTCCATGCGGCAGCGGCAGCAGCAGCAGCAGCCTGGCCGCATGAGCCGCATGGCCTCATGGTCGCATGGCCTTATGGCTGCATGGACCGCATGAGCCGTATGGCCTCATGGCCGCATGGACCGTATGAGCCGCATGGCCTCATGGACCGCATGGACCGCATGAGCCGCGTGGACCGCATGGACCGCATGGACCGCATGAGCCGCATGGCCTCATGGACCGCATGGACCGCATGTGCCGCATGAGCCGCAAGGACCACATGAGGCCACAAATGCCGCATGAGCCGCATGGACCGCATGAGGCCGCATATGAGCCGCATGTCGCATAAGACCACATATGAGCCGCATACCGCATAAGACCGCATGGCCGCATATGAGCCGCATGACTGCTGACATGCTAAGTGGAAAGTGCGCCAACAAAATGCCATATTACGCCTCATGAGCCCATGAGCCGAGTCTGAGTCCGAGTCCGAGTCCGAGTCGCTAAGCCCCTTTGGGGCTTAGCTCCAAATGGAATTAATCCAAGAGAATGACAAAAACATTAATGCTTAATCCTTGGAGCCTTATTCTTACCTCCTAGTAAAATTACCCACATGGTTCCCTCCTTAGGGTCACCACCCCATGTGCATCTCTCAACAACACAACCAAGTATATATGTTGAGATAACTCATGGTGCATTTCTGATATGGGACTAAACTTTTACAAGGCATGTTGAGAGCAAGCTCTCTCCATGTAAAGAAAGTACCAACAATCCCCCACATATCACAATATATATATATGTGTCCAGGGTTGAGCGTTCCCCACAGTAACTGTCCATTTTGCATTAGGATAGATCTCGCTGACGACTTGAATCTTCCCGCATGGGTTAAATAACAATGTGATACAAGAATGGACTACGCCTTGAATTCTGTACCACAATTGTAATTCTTTCCACTCACAAAGTATAGTTACGTGTGCTTCTGGCTGCACATTAAAGGCCCTGTGCCAGCCTGGTTTTAGTGTATAATTTTGGGCGTCTACAAGTTTACCCTCAAGAGACGGCCTGATATCTCTTTCCATACACTATAGGTGAGTTCTTTATTAAAGAGACATGGCATGAAGCCTTGCGCTTCCTTGTGGTGCTACGCCGCTATGACATGGCCTGAAGCCGAGGCATTACCCCTACCTGGGAACCTCATCGTAGTGTCATACTACTATAGCAAGAGGTCTCAGCCTCTTTGTAGTGCCAATCTACTCAGCATGAAGCCTAAGGCTTCCTTGCGGTGTTACGCCGCAACGACATGGCTTGCAAGGTCGAGGCTTTATCCCTACCTGGGTACCTCATCGTGGTGTCGTGCCACTGTAACAAGGGGCCATCCTCCCCTTTGTAGTGCTGTCTACAACTCTTTAATTACGTCATACAGCATTAGGCTACCTGCCTATTTGCGGTGCTACGCCGCTATGACTTGGCTTGCAAAGCCGAGGCATTACCCCAGACCTGGGAACCTCATGGTGGAGTTACCCCACTGTAGCATGGAGTTTCACTCCTTATAGTGCTGCTCTACCGTGCTTCCTGTAAAGTACACCAGGCGTTCACTCCGCCTGAGAACTCATTAAGGCGTTTAAGCCAACCTTCCACAGGATCTATTTTTCCATAGAAAATACATAGTAGACAACAGTGGTTATGGGTCCGTATCCCTTCCATGTTCCAGAGAACAAGTACCCACTGTTACTTGATAGTTTTCCAGTCAGTGATCCTCCTTTGAACCAAAAGTTAGATGCCTAGTAGATTTCTCTTTGAACTAATAGCATAAAACTTTATGGTAGGATTACAAACACACACTATCAGAATGACTTCAAACCCATTTTACAAGCTGTGTCATCGACCAACTGGCGCTTGAGGCCCTTTGTGAACGGATCTGCCAGGTTCTTCTAACTCCGAACATCAATCACTGTAATTACACCTCTTTTGATAAGATCGTGTATTGCGCTGTGCTTCAATCGCACAGTCCTCTTCTTCCTGTTGAAGAGGTCATTTGATGCCACCGCCGTAGTCACCTGGTTATCACAGTATATCGGTATCGTCAGTATCTGAGCCCCAACCACTGGAAGATCATACATGAGCTCCCAAAGTCATTCTGCTTCATCTGCTGCAGTTTCAAGTACATAGATTTCAGATTCCATGGAGGAACGAGAGAGTATAGTCTGCTTCTTTGACTTCCACGATATAGCAGCTCCACCCAAGGAAAAGATATATCCACCTGTGGATCTCTCGCTTTCCACCTCTGAACACCAGCTAGCATCACTAAAGCCTTCCACTACTGTCGGATACCCATTGTAGTGCAGTGCATATGTCTGAGTCTTCTTGAGATATCTCATCACCCGCTTCACAGCTTTCCAGTGCTCAATCCCTGGGTTGCTTGTGAACCGACTCAGCATTTCCACGGCGAAAGCTATGTCAGGCCTTGTGGCAGTGGTTGCGTACATCAAACTTCCGATAACACTAGAATACTCCAGCTGCCTGACGCTTTCCCTCGAGTTTGGCTTCAGCTTCTGATTACCCCTGTATGGCGTATCGATCCCTGGAAGATCCTTATACCCATAGCATGTGATCATATTCTCAATGTAGTGAGATTGTGACAGCGCTACTCCAGTGTCTGTCCGGATGATTTTTATGCCCAAGATGACATCTGCATCTTCCAAGTCCTTCATACTGAACTTGGCTGAGAGGAACTTCTTTGTCTCCATGACACAGCCTATATCCGTCCCTAGGATTAGCATGTTGTCTACGTATAGACAAACGATGACTCTTCTTCCATCAGCAAACTTTGTGTAAACACATTTGTCCGCCTCGCTAACTCTGTAGCCGTTTGACTTAATAACTTCGTCAAACTTCTCATGCCACATCTTGGGAGCTTGCTTCAAACCATACAATGATTTCACCAACTTGCAGACTTTGTCTTCAAGACCTTTGACGATAAATCCATCTGACTGTTGCATGTAAATCTCTTCGGTCAGCTCCCTATTGAGGAATGCTGTCTTTACATCCATCTGATGTATCACCAACTTATATATAGCTGCTAGAGCGATTAACATCCTGATGGTGGTCATCCGAGCTACTGGAGCGTTTGTGTCAAAGTAGTCTATCCCCTATTTCTGAGAAAATACCTTGGCTACCAGCCTGGCTTTGAACTTGTCAATAGTTCCATCTGCCTTCATCTTCTTCTTGAAGATCCATTTACATCCGATGGACTTTTCTCCTTCAGGTAGATCTACCAACACCCATGTGTTATTGGAGGTGATAGAGTCAAACTCATCATTCACTGCCTCCTTCCAGAAGATAGCATCTCTGGTCTTCATCGCCTCATCATAGGTAAGCGGATCTGCTTCCACATGATAGGTGACAAAGTCATCTCCGAAGTCTTTAGGTCTCCTCGCTCGCTTTGTTGACGGCTCTGCGAGTTCTGGTACAAGAGTTGTTTCATCAACAACAGCTTTTTCTTGGACTACTGGTCCATATGAGATTTCAGTCTCATTTTTACCTACATCATTTTCCGGAATGTCCGAAAGAACAATGTTTTTGACTTTTGCAAACTTGTCTTCAAAGTATTCAGCATCGCGAGATTCGATGATATGATTTGACTCAATATCAAGAAATCTCCGAGCATCACTCTTCTCGGCATATCCCAAGAAGATCGCCTTCATAGTCCTTGTCCCTAGCTTCTGAATCTTCAGATCTGGGAGCTTCACATACGCCAGACACCCCCACACTCGAATGACATTCAAGTTTGGTCTGACTTTGAACCAGAGTTCATGAGGAGTTACGTCCGAAGTTGCATATGGCACTCTATTCAGAATGAAAGTGGCCGTTAATGCAGCTTCTCTCCAGTAGCATTTCGGAAGTCCTGCAGTAAGTAGCATAGAATTCATTATTTCTGTTAATGTTCGGTTCTTCCTCTCTGCTACTCCGTTGGATTGAGGAGAATATGGAGCAGTAGTCTCGCATATGATTCTATGTTCTTTGCAGAACGATGCAAATTCATGAGACCTGTACTCTCCACCTCGATCACTTCTTAACCTCTTGAGTTGTTGTCCAGTCTGCCGTTCAGCTTCGTCCCTGAACTCTCTGAACTTCTCGAAGGCTTCGTCTTTAGACTTGAGCAAGTAGACGAACGCATATTTTGAGAAGTCGTCGATGAAGGTTAAGAAATACTTTATCCCGGCCTTCGTGGAGAAATATTTGAAGTCACAGATATCGAAGTGTACCAACTCTAGAAGATCTGTGCTTCGATTGACCCGATGAAAGGGTTTCCTGGTGATCTTCGTCTGAGCACACACTTCACACTTCTCCACCTTACCCCCACATTTGGAGATAAGTCCTAGACTAGATATTTTGTTAATTCTTTTACAATGAACATGTCCTAGCCTATTATGCCACAACTCAAGAGAATAATAAGAAAAAGCAACTGCATTAATGTCATCAAACTGGTTGACAAGCTGAATTTTAAACATTCCTTCAGTTTGATAAGCCTTTTCGAAGTATGTTCCCTTCTTGGACATCACTATCTGACCAGCATTGATGTCCATCCTTAAGCCTGCGTTGTAGAGCAGGCTCCCAGATATCAGGTTCTTGGCAATCACCGGAACATGCTTCACACCTTGAAGCGTCAGAGTGTTCCCAGAAGTGAGTTTCAGCTCCAAAGTCCCGATTCCCAGAACTTCAGCTTGGGCCTGGTTCGCCATGACAACCTTCTCAGATATCAGCTGGTACGTAACGAACCATTCCTTGCCAGAACAGACATAGCAAGTCGTACCAGTGTCTATCCACCAGTCAGAGTCAACCCCCACAGTTGTGACCAGTGCGATCATAGCAACAATGTTAGAAACTAATGAAACCTTATTAGGCTCACCTTTCTCTGATTGTTTAGGCTTAAATTTGCATTCACTCTTGTAGTGGCCTTTCTTGCCATAATTGAAACAAGTCACGTGGGACTTGGACTTCTGTTGTTTGAATGAAGGACCCTTCAATTTTAGATTGGTGAAGTCCTTCTTCTTGTGATGAGAAGCCGCCTGCTTCCCCTTGGGATCTTTTGTCTGTACTAGATTGGCCTTAGCTAATTGTTTGGACAGAGTGTCCATCTTCTGTTGGGAACGTATCTCGTCCTCAACATGGATCTCTTGAAGTAGATCTCCCAAGCTAATGTCTAGCTTCTTTCTGAGCATCCTTGCATAGAAGGTACTCCATCCAGCAGGAAGTTTTGAGACGATCCCTCCAACGACAAACTTGTCGGGAAGGGGCATCTCTTCGTCTTCCAGTTTCTGACGTAGCTTCAGAAATTCCTTCACCTGTGGCAACATGGACTTCTCGTCCTCAAAGAGCAATTTGTAATAGTTTTTAACCACAAACATCTTGCTCATGTTCCTGTCTTCTTCTTACAGATTTTCCACAGACTTCCATATGTCTCTGGCAAATTCCTTCTTCGAGTAGGATTCTGCCAGGGAATCCTCCATAGCATTCAGGAAGAGAAGCTTGCAGATGCTATTTTCCCTTCTCCATTTCGCCTGGAGTTTGGTAGCCGTATTGATTATGGCAGTAGATCCAGTGTCTGGAACAGAAGGTTCTTCCTCCAATAGAACATGATCAACGTCCTTTAGTTGAAGAGTTAGATAAACTTTTCTCTTCCAGACTTGATAATGCTCTCCATCAAACTTTTTTAACTTGCAGTAGTCCGATTGGACGAGCGAAGCATTAATGTTTTCCATCTACATGGATCTTGCTTTGAGATTGTTAGTCCCGGGGCTTGATCGAAGATGGTAAAACTGATGCAATCGAGATCTACGATGATACAAAGGACCAAATAGCCAGATTACAATATGAAGGAGAAAAATAGAGAAGAGAAGATCTCTCGTTCTTCCTTGCAAACGTGTTGCAATTGGGACAGAACAAGTTACAAAATCTAGAGAAAGATGAGAAGAAGAAATATTGCTGTGGTGTCAAAACACCATTGCTCAAAGCAAGATTCGCCCCACACGAATTGCTTTCAGGAACCAGCAAGTTGAAGAACTTGTGGAACGTTCGAAGTCACCTCTGTTCTGACTCCTTGGATGGACTTGCAATGGCGGCAGCAACTCCCTCTCTCTATCTCCTTTTCTGACTTATAATTTTCGTAGTACCTCTCAAAGGAGGCCAGAAGAGAGTATAAATAGAGAGAGGGTGGAAACCCTAGCCGCCTCTTTAGTTATGGAAAGATTGAATCAAATCCCAAAAAGATAGCAACGAGATTAATTCAAATCCCACAAAGATAGCAACGAAATTAATTCAAATCCCACAAAAAGTGGTTCTGAATTAATCGCATTAAATTAGTCTTTCCATAACTGACTTGTAGTCTGCACAGTCAGCGGAGCTCTCCATCATGAGCCGCATGGCCTCATGGACCGCAAGAGCCGCATGACTGCTGACGTGCTAAGTGCAAAGTTGTCATACTCTTATTGTTATTATTATTATTATTATTATTATTATTATTATTATTATTATTATTATTAATTATTTTCAAAAAAAAGGGAAAGGAGAATTTTCCATGGCATGACACATGTCATGCCATGTGTTCCATGGAAGAATAGAGAAGGTGAGTATGTGTCCCCTTCCATTTAATAAGGGGGCACACCTCACCCTAAATTTTCCTCTATATAAACCTCCCTTCCCACACACACAAACACCACTCCATCACCCAACCAACACACTCCCACCACTAGCACTTCTCTTCCCTCTATATAAAACCCACACATACACACAACAACAAAAAAACAAAAAAAACACACACACACCCGACCCCACCCCACTACCACTATCGCCCAGCCGTCGCCGCCGTCAGCCGCCCATCCCCGGTCACCTCCACCACTTCATCCTCTTCCTCTTCCACTTCCAATTCCAGGAAAGAACCCTAGGTAAATTTTCATCTTCTTCCCCAATCTTTATCCTCCAATTCAAACCTAGGGTTAGAGTTGCTAACAAGGGTTGTTAGTGTTATTGGGTTTAAATTAGGAATTGTGGAGAGAGCTAGGTCACCTCAAACCCAAGGCAAGTCCTCTTATTCCTCCTTCTTCTCTTAATTTTTATCTATGTTAATTTTTTTGAATAATTATGAATTCATGTTAAGTTCTGAAATTATAAGTTAAGATCATACAAAAAAAATTTGAGAAGATTTTGGTAATACTAGGAAGCAAGTCCTCTTTCCCTCTTCCTTTTTCTTTAGAAATACTCCAATTTGGATTCTTTAGATTAAATTGGACATGTATAGGATTAATTATAAATCTAAAATTTTCATATTAGATGCCAATTTTTTTTTCATAAGAACATAACATGGAATATAAGTTAAGATAATTTCCTTTAATTGTTGTTTAGCTTCAATTCTGAAATTTTGGTGTTATTTGACCAATTTAAGATCTCAAAAAAAAATTTGAAATTTTTGATTTCTAGTAAAATTTCAATTGTGATAAACATAGAAAAAGGAATTAAAAATTTGTTATACTTAGACACTGGAATTATTATATGTGACGTAACACGGATAAGTTTATATGCGTTGGACACAAATAAAGGAACCAATTGTGGACATGAACTATCTGGACTTGAAATTTTTATGAAAAAATGAACACATTTGGACATATGGGACTCTCTAATGGTAAGTCGGACATACACATAAGAACTGAACAACTAGACCGCACGACCGGAAAGGTAAAAAGTACAAGGACCCTGTATTTCTCTACTTACAAATCAGTGCTCAATTTTGTGTGTTCATATTTGGAATTAAATCTCGTTTCTACATTTTTTTGTTTCTTGCACTCTCAAGGATTGATATGGAAAGGTTTTATTTTGATTTGATTTTGCATACCATCTACATGATATATATATATAAATATTGCCATTTTAAGCCTTTGTATATTAACTAGTATACGTTGGATAAACATTAAAGTATTGCTCTATTCTGATAAACTACAAAATAATTCGCAAGCCGCAACCCGATCAATTGCTAAAGGAAAGGTAAACATTGCTTGCTCAGGTAAGAGTCTCAAGTTCCTTTTTGTTCTTTTTATAACTGCGTGGTCCGGTGTTGAGGTTTGCTCCACCGAAGGGGTCGGCGAGCCCATTTATTTACTTGCGTGGTTTCGGTGTTGAGAGTTGCTCCACCGAAGGGGTCGGCGAACCCAGAATTTACTTTTTATCATATATATATTTCTTGTAAATTTTCGGAGCTCCTAAATACAAAGGAGACTCTGCCGAAATTTTTGGAAAATTTAGAAGATAGACAAATTTCTGACTTTCGAAAATTTTAAGGAAGTTGCTTATCTATGAAGCATTTGGGAGGGGAGAACAACTGAATATCCCTAGATATCCCGTAACATAAATAACAAAAGCTGATCAGTATTTCGGAAATCTCGTAAATCAGTACATCTATTTTCAACTAGAGTGTACTAGCCCAAGGGAGGCTCGGAAATCTCGGAAATCAATGCATCTATTTTGACAGTAACATCAAATAGATGATTTTAACCCAAGGGAGGCTCGGAATTCACAGCCTGATCCCAGGTTAACGTGATTGTTCATGGGAAATATTTAGAGGATTATTCAGAGTATTGTTCTTAAAACTGTATTGCATTAAATTCCATTTTTACTCCAGAAACAACTCTGCCTATTTTAAGTAGGCAGCTTTCCTGTTTGCTCAAGGGAAGCAAATCCTACAAAAGCTCAAGGGAAGCTCGGAAATCTTACTATTCATGAAGTAGGACGACGTTTACATTCTTTGATTTCTAAAGCATATATATATATATATATAGTAGTGCAAGTTGGCATATCCCTGTCTTTTCTTAAAGGGAAAACTACATATTTCTTTATTTTGTTTAACTTTCACCGTTCTTGGCCGAGGACTTGCTCGTCGATTTCTAAACGACCTAGTATTTGTTCACTAGGTGAAGAAGAAGAAGACGCCTCCGTCGAAGTATCGCCACACTACAACGAGGAGTAAATTGTCCGGACTACCTACAGTTATGACCAGCACTATCGTAGTTATCTTGTAAATTACTTTTGTAATAAGCTTGTAGAAGCATTGTTGGAAAAGTTCCATGTATAATAGCTACACTATATTTAATACTATGAAAACTCCTTGTATTTTTCCATTCTTGTTGATGATTACGGGCGACAATCGCGATTTCGACGCGTAGCCTGGGGATGTGTTTATGATGTCACTATTCCACTCGGAAAGCGAGACGTGACACGTCATTTAAGTGGTGGCCCATACAGGTCAGCAAGAATGGAAAATCTAGGATAGAACATAGTTCGGATAGAACGTAGGTTTTAGAATTATAAGGAGCACCACGAGTCCAAATCACACCCTAGGAATCCCTGAGAAGGAAGTATCAATAGTTAGTAGATGATTGTCTCTTTTCTAACCAATTATTTAATCCTAGTAAGGGGATAATGACTCAAGAAATTCTTGGTGTAGATCATGCCCCGATTCGTACCTTTTGCAAGACTAAGTAATGACAGCCACAGCATGGACGAATATTATGCATTTGTGAAAAAGATGTGGCGAGTAGCACCAAAAGGGATGATAGAGGCCTATAGGGTACACTACGAGCTGAAATATCCGGTGGTGACAGATATAGTGGATGAAAGAAAAGTATATTATAATACGGTGCACTACTATGTCCTGATCAAGGCAGAACCCTCTGAAGGTCCAGAAAACGAACGCAACGGTACTTTGGAAGAATGGAAGCAGACGTACCCAGAGACAAAAATCCTTAACATAAGGCGAATGTGGATTTAGACCCCAGAATGTAGATGATGTGTAAATATAGATGTGTAAATAAGTATTAGATCCCTAGTTATGTAAAGGATGTGTGTGAATGTATGTAGTAAGGATATAAAATAAGCATTAGATCCCCAATATATAGGTAAAGTATGAACGTATGTAGTAATAATGTAATGTATGAATGTATGTAGTAGGGGCATATAGTACTGCCGATAAATAAATATGCTTTTCCTATATTCTTATATTCCTTGTAAGTACTTTTTTTAAGGATATTATGAATGTAGGTATGGACCTGTTTATGCCGAGTTTGGAATGGGATGGAAGTGATTACACTTTGTACTTATACCAATGCTATGCAAGAATAATGTGGAACGCACCCGACTGGTACGACGTCCATGTCTACCAAGTATTTTATGCAGTCATGCGTCCCATTATCAGGGACATCTAGGACAGAGCTGAAGTATATTATGAAAATACAACCTACTGCCTGCATTTTCGAGATCCAAACCATATTTACATTGGACTACATGGCTATGAGGGTACACTAGACGACTTTGAAAGACTCCATCCAGAGGTCGACATCCTCACTGAGGAAAGGATCCTCATCGAAGCTATAGCATAAGACAAACCTAACCCTGTATATATAGTGAAGAAGGGGTTCTTCTCTTTTTGTCTGCTGTATGGTATTTTGAGAATCAGCAGATATGTATATGAGTAGGGATAGGTAAGGATAGAATAGATTACTATGTCACATTTTGGGGAAGTTGAGTGACATGAACAGGTTAGAAGAATGTAAACAAATATAAAATTGGGAGTAGAAACAACATTTTGTATTACTCTCATTATAATGATATATAAATATATGGTTTTGCTGTAACACCTTGTTATGAACGAACATTGTGAGTCAAATATTCCCTAAGGATTGTGTCTTTTAATTTCAGGATATGGACAACCATGATCAACCAACCAATCCACCACCTCAAGCGTCAACTGAACCAACCGTGCCTGATATGTTCCGTTTGTTCCAGTAACTATTGGAATCCAATAGTCAGCAGGCCAATGCTGCCCATGCAACAAGTACCAGAATATTGGAACAAATACAGAATTCTAACAACACCAAGGATAAAACCCTAAAAGAGTTCAGGGATCTTAGGCCGCCCAAGTTTAAAGGAACTGAAAATGCGATGGAAGCAGGTCAATGGCTGAGAACCATTGAAGGTTTGATGAAGGCTGCAAAAGTTAAATCCGAGGATATGGTACCAGCAATCCGCATCTAGCTGGAGGATATTGTTGGATACTGGTGAAGTGCCAAGTATCCAGAAGATTCTGACAAGGACATGTCATGGGCTGAATTTAAAAAGAAATTTGAAGAAAGATTCTATCCTAAGTCAGCACGGATAGAATTAGAACGACAATTTAACTATCTGAAACAAGAGAGACGCACAGTCGATGAGTACGCTGCGGAATTTTTCAGGCTTAGTCGATCTGCCCCTAACATGATAGCGGATGAAGAAACGAAAATATCTAGGTTCGTAGAAGGACTTGGGACCCAACTGAAAAGTAAGGTCGCATCTTATCGGTGCCAAACCTTTTCTGAAGCAACAGAAGCTGCTCGAGACCAGGAGAGAATACTAAAGGAGGAGCAACCTTTCCGGTCTTCATAACCTAAGAGAACTTTTGAGGAAGGAGCATCGTCCCACAAGAATCATTAGCAAGGACCGCCTAAGCGTCCTCAAAATGGTAACTCGGATAGGTCCATTATTTGCAATTATTGCCACAAACCGTGACACAAAATAAATGTATGTAGAAAAAGATTGGGGCTTTGTCTGAAATGTGGAGCAGGAAACCATCCAACCAATCAATGCCCTCAGTTGCCTGCAACTGGAGCAACCACACAAAGCTTCAATCAAGGATACCGACCTCCAGTTCAAGGAAACCAACCTCGACCTATGATGCAGGCACCAATAGCACAAGCAGGTATGGCTTATGAAAATCAGCACAGGCCGCCCTATGCACCTCAGGTATATCAGTTTCAACAAGCACAACGGACGGCTCAAGCCCAAAATAATAACAAGAAGAGAAATAGGCAAGGACAAGCATTTATAATGGGAGCTGAAGATGCAAATATCCTGGAGAAGTAATTTCAGGTACTATTTTAATTTCTGCATATCCAGCATCAGTATTATTTGATTTCGGGGCTACCCATTCATTTATAGCATCTTCTTTTATATCACAACGTGAGATAGAGTCACAACCTCTGCCTAAATCACTGAAAGTCCTCACCGGTAATGGAGTAGTAGAAGTCAGTCGGGTATGTAGTAGATGTCCCATAAAATTGGGTGGAGGATCTTTTCGTACCCGGTTGCTCGTTTTTCCAACAAGCAATTATGATATAATAATGGGTATGGATTGGCTAACTGCAATATTAGCCAATATAGATTGCGGTCAGAGGAAAGTTTTCTTTCAACTTCCTGACGGAGAATTTTATGAATTTGTAAGAGACCAGAATAAATTCAATGCAGAAGAACTAGAGAAATTTGAATTACCAGTACTGCTGCAAGGAGTGGCAGAGCAATCATTTCCAAGGGTAGTAAAAGAATTTAAGGACGTATTCCCAGAAGAATTGCCAGGGCTACCCCCAGATAGAGTTGTAGAATTCTCTATAGATTTAATACCTGGAGCTGCACTCATAGCCAAAAAGATATACCCAATGAACAAGGAGGAGCTAGCTAAGTTAAATAAACAGATAAAGGAATTATTATCCAAAGAATTTATTCAACCTAGCGCTTCGCCATGGGATGCACCAGTATTATTTGTAAAAAAGAAGGATGGTACCCTATGCCTAGTGATCGATTATAGGGCCTTAAATGAGGTTACCATCAAGAATAAATATCCTTTACCTAGAATCGATCAACTGTTTGATCAGTTAGGAGAGGCAAGGGTATTTTCAAAAATTGATTTGAGGTCCGGATATCATCAAGTGAAGGTAAAGAAGGAAGATATTCCAAAGACTGCATTTAGAACTCGGTATGGGCATTACGAATTCTTAGTTATGCCATTTGGGTTGACAAATGTACCAGCTATATTTATGGACCTGATGAACCGAGTATTTTATCAATATCTGGATAAATTTGTGATTGTATTCATTGATGACATTTTTATATACTCCAAAAGTGAAGAGGAGCATGAAAAACACTTGAGGATAGTGCTGCAAACTCTACGGGAGGAACAATTATATGCCAAGCTTAGTAAATGTGAATTTTGGTTGGACCAAATACCATTTCTAGGGCATATTGTCAGCGGAGAAGGTATCACGGTAGATCCAAAGAAAGTGGAAGCAGTTAAGTCTTGGCCGACACCTAACTCCGTAGCAGAAATAAGAAGTTTCTTAGGACTGGCTGGTTATTACCGAAGATTCATAGAGAATTTCTCAAGAATTGTAGAACCTTTAACCCGTCTTACCCGAAAGGAAGAAAAGTTTAACTGGACGGAGAAATGTCAAGCAGCATTTGACGAATTAAAGGAAAGATTAATTTCAGCCCCAATACTGGCATTACCATCTAGTTCGGGTGGATATGAGATATATAGTGATGCATCAGAAAAGGGTCTAGGATGTGTACTGATGCAGCACGGAAGAGTCATAGCATATGCGTCCCGATAATTAAAGACACATGAAAGGAATTATCCAACTCATGATCTCGTACTTGCAGCGGTAGTATTCGCCCTCAAGTTATGGAGACACTATTTATACGAAGAAAGAATCAAAATATACACAGACCACAAGAGCTTAAAGTATGTCATCACGCAAAAGAAGATCAATATGAGACAAAGAAGATGGTTGGAGTTACTGAAAGACTTTGATATGGAGTTAACATATCACCCAGGCAAGGCTAATAAGGTGGCTGATGCCTTAAGTAGAAGGCCCGAAGCTTTCTTTATGAATACCCCCAAGGAAATCCTTGAAAATTTGAGGAAAATGGGAATTGAAGTAATATGCCCGATAACCGAAGGGATATGGCAAAACTTACAAGTGCAATCCTCCTTAATAGATAGAATTAAAGAAGCCCAACAAAGTGATTCAAAACTTCAAAAAATTTGGAAACAAATAGAACCAGGGCTCCAGACCGGGATAAGGAAGCATCCTGACGGATCGCTAAGATTTGGAAATCGACTATGTGTGTCCAGTAGAGATTTAAGAACAGAGGTTATGTCAGAAGTCCACAACTCATAATATTCTATTCATCCGGGCCGCACAAAAATGTATAATGATTTGAAACAAATGTTTTGGTGGCACGGAATGAAAAGAGAAGTCGCCAGATTTGTATCCAGATGTCTCGTCTGTCAACAAGTAAAAGCAGAACATCAAAGGACAGCAGGACTTCTTCAGCCGTTGTCCATACCCGAATGGAAGTGGGAGCATCTCACAATGGATTTTGTGACAGGACTGCCTAGGACCCAAAGGGATAATAATGCTATTTGGGTCATTGTAGATAGACTTACGAAGTCCGCTCGTTTTCTTCCCTTTTGAGTTTGGCAGTCAATAGAGGTACTGGCAGAAATGTACATGAAACAGATTGTCAGTCAGCATGGAGTACCAGTGAGTGTAGTATCGGATAGAGATACCCGATTCACTTCACACTTCTGGAAAAGCTTGCAAGAAAATCTTGGCATTCAATTAAAATTTAGCTCCGCCTACCACCCCCAAACAGACGGCCAGTCTGAAAGAACCATTCAGACACTAGAAGACATGCTGAGAGCTTGTACTTTAGATTTTGGGGGCGCATGGGATGATCATCTACATCTGGTGGAATTTTTATATAACAACAGTTATCACGATAGTATCAAAATGGCTCCTTTTGAAGCACTATATGGTCGAATGTGCAGATCGCTAGTATGTTGGACCGACGTAGGAGAAAGACAATTTTTAGGGCCAGAACTAGTAACACAAACTGTAGACATAGTCAAGACAATAAGAAGTCACCTGCAAGCAGTACAGGATAGACAGAAGATGTGGACTGATAAGCATCAAAGAATACTGGAGTTTCAACCTGGAAAGCATGTGTTTTTGAAGATTTCACCAACTAAAGGAACCATCAGATTCGGGACCAGAGGAAAACTGAGTCCGAGATACATTGGACCCTTCGACATATTGGAGAAAGTAGGGAATGTATCATATCGACTTGCTTTACCACCAACACTAGAGGGAGTTCATAATGTACTCTATGTTTTCCAGTTACGAAGATATGTGTCGGATCCGGGCCATATACTCGACCATTCAGAAATCACCGTTGGACCCACACTACGGATAGAACAGAAATCCGTCAGGATCTTGGATCGAAGGAAGAAGGTACTCCGCAATCGGGTCATCCCATTAGTACGAGTCGCTTGGAGCAAGGATTCCCCTGGAGATTCGATTTAGAAGAAAGAAGAAGACATGCGAAGGCAATATCCGTTCTATTCCCTAAGCCATGTTACCAATCAATTGTTATACTAGTTATTTCAAATTCCGAGGACAGAATTTTTCTAAGGGGAGTAGACTTGTCATACTCTTATTGTTATTATTATTATTATTATTATTATTATTATTAATTATTTTCAAAAAAAAAGGAAAAGAAGAATTTTCCATGGGATGACACATGTCATGCCATGTGTTCCATGGAAGAATAGAGAAGGAGAGTATGTGTCCCCTTCCATTTAATAAGGGGGGACACCTCACCCTAAATTTCCCTCTATATAAACCTCCCTTCCCACACACACAAACACCACTCCATCACCCCACCAACACACTCCCACCACCAGTACTTCTCTTCCCTCTATATAAAACCCACACATACACACAACAACAACAACAACAACAAAAAAACACACACATCCGACCCCACCCTACCACCACTGCAGCCGCCCGCCGCCCGCTGCCGCCCAGCTGCCGCCGCCGTCAGCCGTCCCTCCCCGGCTACCTCCACCACTTCATCCTCTTCCTCTTCCACTTCTAATTCCAAGAAAGAACTCTAGGTAAATTTTCATCTTCTTTCCCAATTTTTATCCTCCAATTCAAACCTAGGGTTAGAGTTGCTAACAAGGGTTGTTATTGTTATTGGGTTTAAATTAGGAATTGTGGAGAGAGCTAGGTCACCTCAAACCCAAGACAAGTCCTCTTATTCCTCCTTCTTCTCTTAATTTTTATCTATGTTAATTTTTTGAATAATTATGAATTCATGTTAAATTCTGAAATTATAAGTTAAGATCATACAAAAAAAAATTGAGAAGATTTTGGTAATACTAGGAAGCAAGTCCTCTTTCCCTCTTCCTTTTTCTTTAGAAATACTCCAATTTGGATTCTTTAGATTAAATTGGACATGTATAGGATTAATTATAAATCTGAAATTTTCATATTAGATGCCAATTTTTTTTTCATAAGAACATAACATGGAATATAAGTTAAGATAATTTCCTCTAATTGTTGTTTAGCTTCAATTCTGAAATTTTGGTGTTATTTGACCAATTTAAGATCTCAAAAAAAAATTTTTGAAATTTCTGATTTCTAGTAAAATTTCAATTGTGATAAACATAGATAAAGGAATTAAAAATTTGTTATACTTAGACACTGGAATTATTATATGTGACGTAACATGAATAAGTTTATATGCATTGGACACAAATAAAGGAATCAATTGTAGACATGAACTATCTGGACTTGAAATTTCCATGAACAAATGAACACATATGGACATATGGGACTCTCCAATGGTAAGTCTGACATACACATAAGAACTGAACAACTGGACCGCACGACCGGGAAGGTAAAAAGTACAAGGACCCTGTATTTCTCTACTTACAAATCAGTGCTCAATTTTGTGTGTTCATATTTAGAATTAAATCTCGTTTCTACATTTTTTTTGTTTCTTGCACTCTCAAGGATTGATATGGAAAGGTTTTATTTTGATTTGATTTTTGCATACCATCTACATGATATATATATATATATTTTGATTTGATTTTTGCATACCATCAAAAAAAAAAAAATATATATATATTGCCATTTTAAGCCTTTGCATATTAACTAGTATACGTTGGATAAACATTAAAGTATTGCTCTATTCTGATAAACTGCAAAACAATTCGCAAGCCGCAACCCGATCAATTGCTAAAGGAAAGGTAAACATTGCTTGCTCAGGTAAGAGTCTCAATTTCCTTTTTGTTCTTTTTATAACTGCGTGGTCCGGTGTTGAGGTTTGCTCCACCGAAGGGGTCGGCGAGCCCATTTATTTACTTGCGTGGTTCTGGTGTTTAGAGTTGCTCCACCGAAGGGATCGGCGAACGCAGAATTTACTTTTTATCATATATATATTTCTTGTAAATTTTCGGGGCTCCTAAATACAAAGGAGACTCTGCCGAAATTTTTGAAAAATTTAGAAGATAGACAAATTTCTGACTTTCGGAAATTATAAGGAAGTTTCTTATCTATAAAGCATTTGGGAGGGGAGAACAACTGAATATCCCTAGATATCCCGTAACATAAATAACAAAAGCTGATCAGTATTTCGGAAATCTCGTAAATCAGTACATCTATTTTCAACTAGAGTGTACTAGCCCAAGGGAGGCTCGAAAATCTCGAAAATCAATGCATCTATTTTGACAGTAACATCAAATAGATGATTTTAGCCCAAGGGAGGCTCGGAATTCACAGCCTGATCCCAGGTTAACGGGATTGTTCACGGAAAATATTTAGAGGATTATTCAGAGTATTGTTCTTAAACTTCATTGCATTAAATTCCATTTTTTACTCCAGAAACAACTCTGCCTATTTTAAGTAGGCAGCTTTCCTGTTTGCTCAAGAGAAGCAAATCCTACAAAAGCTCAAGGAAAGCTCAGAAATCTTACTATTCATGAAGTAGGACGACGTTTACATTCTTTGATTTCTAAAGCATATATATATATAGTAGTGCAAGTTGGCATATCCCTGTCTTTTCTTAAAGGAAAAACTACATATTTCTTTATTTTGTTTAACTTTCACCGTTCTTGGCCGAGGACTTGCTCGTCGTTTTCTAAACGACCTAGGATTTGTTCACTAGGTGAAGAAGAAGAAGACGCCTCCGCCGAAGTATCGCCACCGAAAAATACTCTTACGTCTCCCCGTCCTCAAATTATGTTCTCACTTGTTTCTTTCGGTGGATAACACATGGGCGTAGTTAAATTTATTTTACGATAATATTGTGTTCTCACTTGTTTCTTATGCTACATGTATAAATAGTCAAAATAATATGACCGTTGCAAATGTTGCCGTTACAAATATGACCGTTGCAAATATGACCGTTGCAGATGTCACATTTTTTTTTCAAAAAAAAAACAAATATGGAAAAAAAAAGAAAAAGAAAAGAAAAAGAAAAAATAAAGAAAAGAAAAAAATCCTTCAACAGAAGGGGTGGAGGGGGTCTCCACGTGAATGAGCGGGAGAAGGAGTGGGGCTCCAACTCAACTGGAGCCCAACATTGGGCTCCAGTTCAACTGGCGCCCGAAGGAATGGGGCTCCAGTTGAACTGGAGCCCAATATTGGGCTCCAGTTGAGTTGGCGCCCGGACCCCCCCAACACAATTCCTTCAAATTCATCCCCCTACACGCCATTTATAGAAAATATATCCCTCTCTATAAAATTTTCTGAAAAAAAAACTCTTCAGAGCTGGTGCCGCATCAGCAGCAAATAAAATTCTACTAGTATGAGATGGATCACAGACCTCCAAAAAAAGACGATCTACTCGACTGCAAGATATTTAAAACATTAAGCACCAGACTCTAGTCATACTTAGAAATGTGCACTTTCTATCAATATATGACTAAGTGTATTAGTCAAATGCATATAGAACATTCTATAAAATAAGAACTTCGAAAAAGGGAAAATTCAAATTGACAAATAAGTTTTTACATATGAACTGAAAATGGTACGAGAACTACAAATTTCAAACATAATACGATACTTTTACATAGGGATCCATTACATTCCAATGTAACTTGTTCAAACAAAAATACACTTCAATATACATCAAGTAGATAAAATCTTTTACATTTGAACGTTTATTCTTCGACTAAATTATAAATTCTAATGCTAAAATTTCCAGCCTTAGCTACCTACTAAAAGAAACCCAAAACTGGGTTGGCTTGGAGAATATGTAGTATCATGATCAAGTATGTAGTATCAGTACATAAGAAAATGCATACAAATAGCAGCAATGTTCAGTAATGTAGTATTAGGAAAAAGGAAAACAATCGAAGCAACTAGAAGCCAAATCAATATTAGAAAGCACCCATATATTTTGTAGTATCACTCCAAATACAAGCAGCAACACGAAGTATCAGAACCAACGTTTGGAAGCACCCATACATTTTGTAATGGCTTCACTTGATAAGTGAAAGATCCCACGAAATTATACTCAATCGAAGTAACAGAGGATTTGGATATGAATCTGCAATTGAAAAGCCCACATCCGAGCTGCAGTTCTGAGAAGCAAACAGCCCTTAGATGAACACATATTTTGGAAACTTCTAAAAAAAAAAATTCACATATCATGGGCCCAAAAAATGCAACTCTAATACAATTATAGTAGGCAGTTGAACCATGTCATTTCTCCCACAACTAACAAAATTTGCCACATTTGCACCATCTTTGCTTCATACTTCCTGGGACGAAAAAAAAACCCACTTGTTAAAATGTAGCTACAATCCAATGAAGTAAAATAAAAGGGGATGATTAAAACATAGCTACGAATTAAGTACAATTAATTATAGTCACAACTAGCAGCAATTAGATATAACTCAAAACAAAATAATGCTGACTAACTAGTATGCTTGAAAAAAATAGTACTCACTTCAGTTACAAATTGTTGTTTTTTACTGCAATTGCGGCTGTCATGACCGTGACCGGAACAAGTCTTACAAACTCTAGGTTTCTTTTTCGCTTCTAATATCTCTAATCCACTCTTCAAACGTTTTGTGCTTATTTCTTTTTCTTTGTCGCTCTTCCGACTTTTTGTGTTGGAGTTCAATGGATCTAATATCACAAGAGGTACAATAGTACTCACTTCTATTAGAGAATTATCGAGTGGTTTATCAACATTCTCATCTTGTTTTGTGCTTGAATCTAATAATGACAACTTACTGAATGCCTGTTCAAAAATGTCCATATTTTAATTTTGTATGCTTCCTCTGATTTACCTCCTAAATTAGCCAATTGGACTGCTCTTCTACTTAGATGACCAACTCTAATGGCCTCTGATTTAATACCAATATCTTGTGTTCCCAAACCTTCTGACTGAACCACCTCTTACTTATTAGCAGTCTTTGTCCATCTCTTCATTATAAAATGAACCGGAATCTCATAAGTGATCAAGCACTCGATGTAAGTGTCTATACGGTATTCTAAATATTGAAGAAGTTGGCGTCCACATACTCCCTCTTTAGTTATGAGAAATTCTCTTTCATTTGATTCAGCATCCAACCTTGGCTTAATGTTAAACACTTTCACCTCACCAAAAGTCTCAACCTCATCCGTCCGAAGATTCTTATATGCAATAAGCTCACATTGCACCTTCAGAAACATGGTCCTTGTGTATACAACACTTGCATGTCGTAACATAAGAGCTATAGAATATGCAGACTCAATAACACGATTTTTATATCTAGAAATAAAGTCTTCTTCCTTTTCCAAGTCATAATGCTTATCCAAAGCTTCATCAAAACGAATAACAAAATCTCTTAGTGTTGTTGTAGACTGGAGAAATGAATCAAAGAATGAATTTATGCTTTCTCTTCTTTGGGTTGAGTTCATTCCAACAAAAAATATGTCTCGATGATATGTAGAAATCCACATTTTTCAAATATTATACAATTATTTCAACCAACTCCACCAGCATAGATGCCCATTACACTTCAAATTCCTCAACTGTGTATGTTTCTTTTGTACATCTTTTTACCGCTGCCTTAATTTCATCTTTGTACCATATATGTGCCCTAGCCTCTCTGCATTTTTTCTTAATGTGCCAAAAACATAAACGATGTAGGTGTTAGGGAATATTCTTTTGATTGCTGCCTTGATAGTCATATCCTGGTGTGCAGTAATACTTTTTTGATGCTTATTGCCCAGAGCTTGAAGCCAAATATCAAATAACCAAACAAATGTATCCTTGGTCTCATCTTACAGTAATGCACAACCAAATAAAGTTGAACTGTAGTGATGGTTAATTCCTGTAAAAGGTGCAAAAGGCATCTTATACTTATTGGTTCGATATGTAGTGTCAAATGCCACTGCATCTCCAAACTGACTATATGCAACATGCGAACGAGCATCAACCCAGAAAAAATTTGTAGCCCTCCCTTCAGCATCAAGTTGAGCTGAATAAAAAAAGGATTCTCTTCTTATTTTTACTAAAATATGTTAGCATAGTTTGTACATCTCCTGCTCCTAAACTATTTTGTCTAACAGTCTTTAAGTGGTTCCAACATGCCCTTTCTCCAAACCCACCATTGGGAGAAATCCCACCAAAAAGTGTAGCAACTTTCCCTACTTCAATATTTTGTCCATTAAAAAACTTCTAACAAGTTTTTAGCTGCAGGATGTATACCTATATTTATTCTCAAATGGATGACTAAGAAATGGTTGTGATCTTCAATAAACTTATTTAGAACCCATGTCCCGATGTTTCTATCAAGAGCCACACGGAACGTTGCCTTACAGTCGGTCTGAATTCTTGATGTATTCCTTTTCTTAGCTTATTCCTCTTCTTAGCTTCCTCCACGACACTGCTTTTTTTACGAACTCCTTCACAAGAACATGTATAAGACAACTGTGGAACTCAATCCATGTACAATGCCATACTTTGTTCTTAGACGTACACAAAATCTATTGTCTCTGCCATAGTTCTCGTAATAGATTTGTGTGTCTTCGACTTGAGAAAACCATACCAACAACTTGTTTCACTAAATATTCATAGCATTATACTATTGCAATATCTTGAGGCTCATCTATGTTTCCAACAGCATCAGCACTTGTCATTTTTAATCAACACCTATATTTAAAAAATAAATTGAAACATAAATAAAATGAAACAAACAAACAAACAAATAAATAAAAACTAAGTTAATTCAAATGGATAATGATCTTAGAAGTGAAAAAAATGTATCAATATCTTTGTGATAATGATGTGAAGAAATTCTTTTAAAGTAAAATTATTGTAGCTCTTTAATAAATTAACCCTCACATGGAGCTCCTCATCTGATCAGGTTGGCATGGTGGTGGAGAAGGAGAAGAAACTGAAGAGATTTTTTTGTTTTTGTTTTGGAGTTGATAACGTTATGAGAAGGAGAAGAAGCGGAGGAGGGTTTTTGCATTAAATAAAGTTTTAGTCATCTATAGCTATTGAATGAGAGTTTGCATCTCATAAAAGTTGATGCCACCTCATCATACTTTTATAACTATACGATTTAATTATTTTACTGTTGGGATACAGTGGTGCATTAATGTTACAATAACCTTTGGTGTAATATCCCTCCCCATTTTAAAATTACTTCTAAAGTTGGACTAACCTTTGGTGTAATCTTGATAGAAATTTATTGTACCATGTCGATTCATAAGATGAAGAACATAAATTAAATTGCGGAAGCGTACCTGAATTCATTGCTAAGCTTGATGGATCTTGAAGCAAACGTCTCTTTTTGTTGGGTTTGATCTTCCAACTTGCTACGACCCTTAATGACAAAGAGGAATCCGAATCCTTTGTCCCTCTCTTTCTGTTGATAGGGATGCAGAAGAGAAAAAAGAAAACCTCTCTTTTTTTGGTGGCCGTATAAGTTGGGGACCATAACCCTAATGAATACATATATTTATATGTTTTGATATTTCTAATTTGGACCTTCATCAAATTAGAATTATCTCCGGTATCTATACATCAATTCTATGACAATTATACCCTTAAGCCAATTTTTAAATAGACCACTTTAATTTGGCTTAATTATTTAGATAGCCCAACACAATTAATTTTACATGTGTGGCCCCAGAATAATCCAACAATCTCCTACTGGTTCATATATGTAACATTATAATTGTGTTAACCTTAGTGAGCTTATTATTGTAGAAGTATGGAATTTCACGATCAGAAATCCTATACGCCAAACACTACATGCGCCAGGGAGTTCAGACAAAGTACTTTGACACAGCAAAACAAGAATATAGACATTAAAAGAAGATTTTTATTTCATATAAAAGTCTATTACATGTCTTAAAAAGGGTCGTACAAAGGAGAACTTCTACAAAAAGAAAAGACCCTAAGTGTACAGCCAGGCGCAGCAGTCATCATGCGCTCTTGAACAGGTGCATCTCACCATGCGCTCTCAGTCAGGCGCATCCCACCATGCGCTCCTAGCCGGGCGCATCCTTTCAGCAGCTCAGTTATGTGCATCCCTTCAGCAGCTCAGTTATGTGCCACCCTTCCAGCCAGGCTCACGCGCCATCTAATGCTTCGACTAATGAAGCATTTATTGAGCAGAATGAGGGTGGCAATCAACCCTCTAGCTGGAGGAAGAGCTTTCCAAACCGAGGAAGAGAAGAGCACCGCAAGTCAACCTGTGGCCAGGGGAGGCTTCGAAAGAGCTTCCAAAGACCAAGTATCACGACCCACACCCTGAAGAGGGGCACGAGCACGTGGTTACGTCCAGCCTACGCCGCAGTATCGGCGGTAGAACGCTGTATATAGGGTCTCTAAAACTACGACTAAAATAGATAAATGTACCTGTACAGTATATACTCTCCAAATGGAGGTGACATAGCAATACAGTCTCAATCACATATATCAACTAAGGTAGATAGCACGGAAAGGAAAATACGATAGACAAAACAGGAAATGAGTCCAAGATCTACAAGTCAGAGCTATACACAAACATCCATGGTCTCAGAAAATATATATAATGGATACTACAAACTGAAAATGTACTAGCTGGCTCGCAGGCCAGGCAAACTTAACTAACTATGCTACTCAGGGTGAGCAAAGTCTAGTGGCTCTACCAATAAGCCACGGTCTAACTCTAATCCATCAGACTCAACCCCATAGTAGGTCGGGCAATCAGCCTCTGAATCATCTGTAAAATTTGTCAACGGTATCCTGTCAAGAAAATGAGCAAGTACAAACACCAACAGCAGTTCCATATGAATTGACAAATTCTATAAGAGACAGTGTAATGAAATACAAGACAAAATCAACTGGAAATATATATCATGATGTGAGTACTGAAAAGGACGACGATATGAATGTATATAGGGTAACTTGGAAACTATTCAGAAGTCGAGTTACAACCCCTAAACCAAACAAGGACCGGGGTTGTAACCCTTCTCCCGAACAGAACTTAGTCACCAAGATAATAAATATAAAAGGTGCCTTGAATTATTAGTGTGTCATGTGATCGGCTTGGGAAAAATATGCTCAGGCTTTCCATCCGACCGGCTATGAACCATGTATACAATAGAACGATAAGGCCAGTCACCATGAAAAGCTATGAACCATATAGGGTAAGGCTTTACCCGTCGTGAGGCGAGGGTATAGCTATGAACCATATGTACTATAGAACCATGTGGGAATTTGATCACACAACCACTAATAACTCCTCCATCCCCGAATAGTACAATGGATCTGGACATGACACGTTATGACACGGGATTCCATAAGAAGGTAGCAAGTCCCCTTTTAAAATCGGTGTCTATACCAATACACTGAAATAAGACAAAATATGTACCAATATACCATGTAACTCTAGGAATAATATTCCATGTCATGATCCAACATATACTAGTCCGTAAACTGTTGTGACTGGAAATCGAGTATACACTACAACTGAATCGGATATAGCAGATATCAAGACAATGAAAACTATCAGTGAATTTACTCGCCAGTGGTCCTGAGCTGATAGGGTGAACAGACGCTCAGAGTGATCACAGACCTAAAATAAGATACTATGAGTCAAACAGGGCTAAATACTGAAAAGGGAAGCTAATTCAAGTCATAAATGCAAGTTTAAGTCAAAACTAGGTCAATCTAGGTCAGACTGAGTCACACTAGGTCATACTGGCTCATACTAGGTCATACCAGGTCACTGGGAGTCAATCCAAGTCAAACTAGGTTAATCTGGTTCAAGGGTTGACTTACAGTTGACTTTTGGTCAAAAAGTCAACTCTGGTCAACTTTGGTCAATACTGAGTCAACCCTGGGTCAACTCTAGGTCAAACAAGTGAAATGTTGACTAACAGTTGATTTTCAGTCAACTGGTCAACTCTGGTTGGTTTCGGTCAAATCGGGTCGCTTAAAGGCTAAGTTTGACTCTCGGTTGACTTTGTTGACTTTTGGTCAAAAAGGTCAACCGACGTCAAAACTATCTATGAGCGCCATATTTGATCATTACCAACCACGAGAATCAAGTTCTAACTCTATCTTAGACTCCTAACTCAAATACCCTATTCCTAGGCAAAACTAGCATTACCCTACCAAGGTAAATCCCGATACCTTGCCCAATCCCAAGGAAACCCCGCTAATACCCAAGATACTAGCCTAGGCTCCTTAGGGTAGCTAGATATCAACCTATCTAAGGTTTACCTACCAAGGAAAATAGGTATCCTAGGTATCTAGGCTATGTTAGGATACATGGGTATTGGTTTACCCTATTTTCTAACCTATCTCATGAATTTACCCTCACAACCTATCACACTCATCTACACACAACACTCTCACAAGACACTCACCTATATCACACTCACAAGGCCCTCCTATAGGTTTTTCCTACTAGTTGCACATAGGCTAAACTATGGTTCACTAGCTACACTCATAGGTAGGCTCACACACACACACACACACAAACTAATAGATACAACCACACACATAGGCTAAATGTATGGAATGATGTGTGGTTATGGTGGACTGAAATTGAAGTGGTTGTGGACTGATTTTGGGTGGAATGTCAAGGCTAACATGGTTGAACCATGGACTGATTTTGGAGTGTGTGGTGGACTAAAATAGTGGCAAAATAGGACTGCCCATTGGGAGAAATGTGTGGACTGATATGGGGTTAAATGACAGCAGTGTGGAGGGTGTTTTGGGGCAAATCTAGACTGATATGATGTGGTATAGGGACAGCCATCTAAGGGGCAAACCTGGGCTGAAGTGAAGGCAATGCGGGGACTGTTTTACAGTCCAATGGGGCTGATTTATGGTTTGTGGACAGCCAATATATGGGTGAACCTGGACTGAAATGAATGGGGTTTTGTGGTGGTGTTAGGGACTGAAATTGATGACAGGTTTATGGGACTTGAAGGGATTTGTTTGGATAGCCAAAGGGGGGTGCAATGACAGCCAACTATGGGGAAATATGGACTGAATTGAAGGTTAAGGGGCTGAAAAATGACAGCAAGGGGGGTGTTCTCTGGACTGAAAACAGGGAATTGGGGACAGCCAAGTAATGAGTTCATGGGTGTTTCCCCTCCCCTCTCTAACACTCCAAACCATCTCACAATTCTCACACCAATCCTCAAACACCTTGCCTACACAACCTCTCTACCCACACAAACACACACTCATTCCAACTCCTCTTGGCCGAACCTTTGTAGCCCCCTTACCAACACCATGTACACACCACATTCCCATCATAATATACACTTATATATATATATATATATTTTTTTTATACACTTATATATATATATATTATATATATATATATATATATATATATATATATATATATATATATATATATATAATATATAAAAAATATATATATATATATATATATTATATATATATATATATTTTATATAGAATGATATAATATATAATATATATATATATTATATATATATATATTATAGATATTATATATAATATATTATATATATAATTATATATATATATACATATAGATATAGGATATAATACATTATGATACATAGGGAAAACACATTCCTAAACACACGAAAATCTGGAATTAATATTAGAACAATATAAAAACAATATACAATAATTCTACAAGTGTCCAAATAGAGTTTTCTCCATTAGGACACGATCCTACTCCTAGGACACCTCTACAAATGTCCAAATGGACACGAAATGGACACCAATGGGCACCAAACCAAGGGGGTCATTCCTATATGTCAAAATGAATCTAATGCATGAGAGAAATGAGAGAGGAAAATGATTTATACCTCCCGGTGATTCGATTCGATCCCGAAACGCCACCGACACGTAGGAATCCCAAACGGACACGAACAAGCTCCGAATCCTCTCAAACTTGAGGAGCTCCTTCCTTGGATTGAATGAAGGGGGAAGGAAGAAGATTTGGTGAAGAAATGGAAAGATTTGGGGATGATTTGATTAGGGTTTGCTCTCAAATTAATTTGGGGAAGAACAAGAGAGAGAAATGAAAGAGGAATTAATGAAGTGATAATGTTGGATAGCTTGAGCCCAATCCACTATAGTGGCCGGCCACAATGGGACTTTTGTCCTATTAGGAAAATGCCAAGAAAGCTCCTCTCTAGTCTATTTGCTATTACATTGGTAAGGGGTTAAGTCGGGGGTAGTTTGGTCATTCCAAAATCACTAATCTCAACTAATACTAACCAAAATAATTAGCCTAGTCACTAACTAAAATAACTAACATATGGGCCATGGCTAACTAGTGTGTAGGCCCGCTAAGATCAACACTACCCCGGGTCCCCGATACAAGTCGGAATGAGCTGAAATTTGAACCCGACTCAAATAACCCTAAAATATTATTATAAATAAATAAATAATTTCAAAAATATTCAAAAGTAAAAAATGACAAAACTACCCCTGTTTCTGGAAACTGGGGATGACACCAAGGAAGACCGCAATCGAAACCGCGGCTAAAGGAGCAGCTTTCAACACAACCAGAATAGGCAACACCCACTCTGACAGAAGAAAGAGCCCCCAAAGCCGCAGCACCGCAATTCCGATCTGCGGCTCCTCCCACATAACGGAGACGAGGCTCGAGCATCCCGATCTTTGGATGCAACAGGCACCTTCCGCCTGCCTCAGAAGCCCTCGACTCTGACTTTTGGATATAACAGTCACCTTCAAGTGCATCAACGAAGATCATGCGTCGCATCTTCACCCTCGGGAGCATCTCATCAACAGAATGTACTCGAGTAAACAAGTTCACTTCGGGAGGACGTGAGAGAAAGAGAAGCAAATACTCTCCATGCCACTATTAATAGGCCGGGCAAATCAAACCCATGCGCCAAGTGGATGGCTCTCCGAATCCCGTGCAATGAATTTGTATTAAATGGATGAACCTGACGCTTCAAATTCAGCCAAGTCAAAAACGGCTATTCAAAGCACTCGAAGAACGTAACAGTCGCACCAAAAGACGTGTCAAGCAGAGCGGATGCGTCGGCCAGACCGCACATCACACAGACACGCCCCTCAGCACTGAGCGCTTCACAAGCATGCGCTCGCATGCGGCCCCATGCGCCTAGTGGAATGCCGATCGATACGCCAACTCAACAACCCATCACCTGTCAAAGAATATTAAATGCTGAAGTCTGACAGAGTTGGCAGCACGTCCCCCGAAGACTGCAGTTGACAGCTTTTTCAGAAAACGAAGTGTCGTCGACGTCAGCATTATCATTACTTCCCTCCGACGGTTACAACCACATGGCCGCCCAACCATCTCGCATGCGCCTTCGCAGTCATGTGTCCAAAGCTCTGCATGTGCCTCAAAAGCCATGCGCCTCAGACTTTTCTCTGACCCTAAAAGACAGAAGTAAAGTCACTACTGAAGTCTAGCATGCACCTCAAAAGCCATGCGCTCCGAATGGTTCATGACTCCTAAAGGTTACGAGCCAAAGTCTCCTCATGTGCCCAATCCCAGGCGCATCCTACCAGATTATTCTCCACCAAATTTGAGATCTTCGAGCCATGGCCTACGATACGTGTCCTTTGATTCGATTTACCCAAGATCTCAGTAACAGAAAGATTCTCCCCCCTGCTGCATGCCAGCCCACAGCAGCAGCATGAAGAATTCAACTCCTCAATCAGGGCGCATCGTCCATGCGTCTCCATCAGCAATCACCACGTGGCATCCCCGTGTCCAGGTGCATCCTACATATGCGCGCATGAGCAGCCAGCTTGCAAACTATAAATAAGGAGATCATTTCCTTCTTACAAACAGACACGAACATACATAGACAGATAGAGACGTCGCACAACCAGAGAGACAGCTACAGACACTCAATGTCTTCTTCCTCTCCATCAGCTCCAGCACCCAGAGCAACTCAGACCTTCAGAGAACCGATAACCGTCGTCAGATCGTCAACGGGGTCAACGCATTACTACTCGCTCCATCGGCACAAGGGACCCAGATAAATAAAAGTATACTCCTAGGACTACGTCGAAGTCCTACACTGTAACACCGTTCTGTTTGTATTAAAATTTACAATCAAAAGATTTTAATGGCAAACAAGCTGGCGACTCTGCTGGGGACCTCTTTCTCCTCCACCGAGAAAGCTGTGTCGCAATCCGACGACGTGAAGGTGGGCTCCTCCCACAAGATGCTGGTCGTACGCCTCAATCAATAGGCGTATGAGGAGTTCATCTCTGAAGGCAGTGCGAGCCCTTCGAAGCGGCTGCCGAAGCCGAAGAAGACTTGCCAAATCTGGGTGCGCAAGGTCGATGCCTCTGGCACCACCACCGAAGGGGATGCGTCGATCCAGCCTTTCCTTCCTGCTGACGTACTCAGCAACCAAGATGCGCCCACCGGTGCAGCGCACCTCTCGAGGAAATGTGCAGCTGACCACATTCCCCAGTCATCTCCCTCTCAGGTGAGGAAGATGCGTCGACGGAGCAGGGGCGCGGCTAATGCCCCGCGCATCACCTCCGATGCGCCACAGAAGGTCTCTGTCTTTGACAGACTCACTCGCTGTAGTGGCGAGAAGAATTTAGATTCTGAGTACTACGCACCCCAGCGGCCTAGTACGAAGAAGTCCAAGGCAGCACGGGCCATGCGCCCCAAACGTGCTATGCCAACAGCAAACCAGAAGCATGCGCTCACAATCATGCGCGCTGCTGATGGTAAGCTGTATAAGGTCGACTCAGGTGCTTCTGCGCCAGAAACGAGCCGACCTTCAAAGTCCTTGTCTCACTTGGGCACACCTGTTACGTTTGTAACCAAGTCGAGCAGGGCAAACCCAGTGGTCCTGAACTCCCGTGCCTCCTCTGGTTGTGCATCTGAGGTTCGTTCAAGTCACTCTAAATGTTGTTCCCCCACTACTGATCTGAGCGCCTGTTTGGTATTGGATCAGGGGACGCAGCATTCACTTGACCACCCCGGCGCTTGGCCTTGCCACGCGCCTGAAGGGGGTGCGAAGGTGGCACTCTCCTCCAACGATCTGCGTAACGTGATCACTCACAAACGTCGGTCAGGAGAGTCGACTGACAAGCACGATGCGTCCCCCACAGGGTACACTTGTGATGTAGTCACCATCAACTGCTGTTGCAAGTCAGCAGTCCCACCAAGACAGTCGGTGTTCCGACGACTGCAATCATCGACACCCCTCCGACGTCGCCTCGGGAAGAAAGTGTCAACAAAAGAGGAGCCAGAACTAAAGGTTGCTTCATGCAATGTAATCTCCAACTCCTCGTCAGTCCGAAAGGCGACTGGCAATTCCTCGTCCAAGAGCCAGCCGAGGAAAACCAAGACAATCGTCTCGTCCTCCGAGTGTTCGAAGGCACTCGGGAGAGGAAGTAGATCTTGGAGGAAGCTGGGGGTAGTCAAGCCCTTGTTGATCCTCCTTCCAAAAACGAGGGTGTCCTCCAAAGCACAACTGGGGTGGATCTTCATCCTCAAGGCGAAGTCAGCCTCCCCAACATAGCTGGGGGTCGTCTAGCCCCTGTGGATCTGCATCTCGAAGATGAAGAAGTCCTTCAAGATTGGACTGGGGGTAATCAGGCCCTTACGGATACTTCTTCCGAAGACGAAGGCGTCCTCCAAAAACTTAGCTGGGGGTAGTCTAGCCCCTGCGGATCCAAGTCTCGAAGACTAAGAAGTCCTCAGGAACATAGCTGGGGGTAGCCAAGACGAAGCTCCAGGAACAACAACTCCTCTACAGGAGAGTGAGGCTGAAAGCGAAGCTTCAACCGAGCCATCTGATTCCAGCCGTGTCATGACAGTCTACATGACTGGTGGTGACATCGAGTCGGATGCGCCACCAGCGGACCTCGTCCAGCACATAGATACCCTGGAGGGAGGACTCAAAACCCTCTCTGCCTTCATGCAGATACTGACTCAAGCAGTATTTGAAATACGGTCAGCTTTGTCCAGGACACCTTCTACCGGTCCCGACCCAGGGGCCAATGGAGAGTCAAGTGTACCCCCTCAACGGGTATCCTTGGATACGGATCATCGCGAAGCCCCTCGGACGTCGGAGCCCTCAAATGCTCAACTCCAGGTGGTACCACCTTTCCTGACTCCCATCTCTACGGAAGACGTGGTGGAGATGATCAGGGACCTGCGCGAAACGCTTTGAGTCCAAGAATAGACAAGAGGAGCGCCAAAAGATGGGCATCCCCCAACCTTATCCCTTCGATTGGAACAAAGTGATTTATCCTCCCAAATATAAACCACAAATATTGACGCCATAAGACGAGAAAGACTCTCCACGTCGCTATTTGACGTTCTTTTAGTCCCAAACGGGACATCTGCCGAAGGAGGACGTGCTACTCACCAACATATTTGTCGGAGCACTGAAAGAAGTGGCGTACGACTGGTACTGCAGCCTCTCCGACAATTCCATACCTTCTTTCGACGATTTGACGCGCTTTTTCCTCGACCGTTTCTACGACAGCGGGAAGGACATGACAATGGCGTCCCTCATAGAGATACGCCAGAAGGAGAAGGAAACAGTTCGAGTATTCATCGAACGCTTCCGACAGGCCTACTTCAGACTGCCCCCGGGTATGCCAGAACATGCACTCCTTTCCTCCTGTAGCATGAACATGCTACCTGCAGTCAAACTCTGGCTCAATTCTACTCCTCCTTCCGACTGGAGTTTCTTGATCATCGAAGCTGAAGCAGCAGAAAAGAAGGCATCCAATGCTCACCTTCTGGGAGTTAGTTTCCCTGTCTTTGAGGACAAGGGAAAACGGCCTGCAGCCAACAACCCCAGACGAGAGACGAAGGGGAAATAGACATTGACTGGCAATGCCTCAAAAGGTGCATCAGCACCTACTCAAAAGCCTCCACTTGCACCAAGGTCAAAGGAGGTGTACTCTTTCAACGATGAAGATACCCTGCAACTCTTCGAGATACTGAAGCAGGGTGGCAAGATCAAGTTGCCAGACCCGAAGCGTCCCGACGAGGTTAGAAAAGTAGACAATCCGAGGTACTATCACTACCATCGGTTTGTCGAAATCCAACCAAGGACTACTACGTCCTCAAAAACTACATCCAACGCATGATCAATACGGATGTTATCTCCATCGACTATGAGGAGAAGACGGTTTCGGCCAACGTGGTGTCACTCCAGTTCGACACCTTGCCGCCAACTACAACACAAGATGGCGTCATCCCCATCCCTAAGGCGATAATGGAGGTGGTTAACTTACCACCTACTCGTGACAACGTGAGTGGACTCATCCCACTCACCATATCTCGGGGAGAGATCTTATGGGTTCACCCTGATCTTGTTTCCGAGGTTACTCAATCGGAGGTACGCTCTGCCTCCAGAACCAAAGGCAGGAAGATCAAGTCTTGCCGCATGGTCTCTTCCTCTGCGGAAGAGGCACTTTCTGTACAGACGCGTTTACAACAGAACACCCAACCCGACGAAGCTGCCGTCGAGGTGGCGCCTCCTTGCACCATCCCTGCTGCCCGGGAAGAGGGCCCATCTAAGCCTCCAGCAGCCAATAAGCAGAAGAATGTAGAGGCTCGTTTCGATAGGCCTCTGCGAAAAGAGAATGCTTCGGGGCTAGCCAAGCCCCACAACTTCGACATACTGGCACAACTTGCCAGTACTCCTGCCCGCCTATCTCTGTTTTAGCTTCTTCGCCTTTCCAAAGACACTCGCGAAGCTCTCTGTGAAGCCCTAAAGGATGCTGAGTCCTTCATCAGTCAGCTCAAGCAGCCTGAAGATCTCCCAACTACATGTGCATACTATTATTGTGCGGATGAGGTTATCCCTAATATAACCTTCATCCAACAAGACATGCTGCTCAAGCACAACCGACACAACAGGCCGCTGTATAACACAGGGTATATCGGGGCGATCAAGGTAGACTGCATGCACATAGATCCTGGATCCTTCCTCAGCATCATTCCTAGAACTTTGCTTCAAATCCTAGGAATCCATCTGCACAAGCTATCTACTACCTCAGTAGAACACTGATCGGGGCCGAACACCGGTACAACCCCGTTAAAAAGGAGTGCTTGGCGTTGGTATTTGCCATCCAGAAGATCGCCATTATTTCTCGAGCCAGACAATTCATGTCATCTCCCGAGTCAATCCGCTCAGAGTGCTCATGACGAAGCCAGGGTCATTAAACTTCCGGCTAGCTACATGGGCGATCCTAAAAATGCCATAAAATATGGTGTTCGTTCCGCAAAAAGCCGTCAAGGGTCAGGCTCTGGCCGACTGTAGCCTCCCTTCCCAGAATTTTTGAAATATTTTTATTTTATTTATTTTATTTAAATGGTAATTTTAGATCATTATGAATAATTGTTTAGTTTATTATTACGGTAGATGATTTTAATCATGGTTGAGAATTAGAGTACAAGGTGATTAGAAATCGTGGCACGGATAGTGCAATGGCGTGCTTTGACTAGTGTATTATCCCTGGTAGAGAAGGCCGAACCATAGTGGTGTCCTAACTAGAAAAACCAGGCCAAGTTGCGACTTAACCCTTACCGAGGATTTAATTATTATTTAATTATATTATTGAGTTTTAAAGGGAACCCGGTTGTACCGAACCTGTCCAGATTGGCCCAAGTCAATTCCAAGCCCAAGCAGGCATATAGTGAGACCAAAGACGTCTAGGTAGACGTACATATTGCATTTATTAACTTTGATTGTCCAAATAGGCATTTTGTATAAAAAGGATTTATATATATATATATATATATATATATATATATATATATATATATATATATATCTACATAATATAATATATTTTATAGTTATTATATTGATATTCTATTTTTAGAAATAGGATAAACACCATGCTTAGCTACCCTTTGTGCAGTTGGCAATATTAGACTATACCTGCAAGCTCAAATACGTCTAGTATTAAATTACTGTATTTTTGTTCTCCTACATTTTGTCATTATTATTGTTATAATAATTAACGTGTATATACGTATATAATTATTATGAGTTATTTCCTATTTTTTATAATAAATATATTTATATTGGTGCACATATTGTTATAATGACCCTATACCAGGCAGATTAATATTATATTTTTTATAGAAAATTAGGAAGTATCATATTATATATAAATATATAAGTGTGTGTGCATGTATAAATATATATATACATATTGTATATCAGAGATAAATAAATATTCAAAATAGTGAATAATATATATATATGCCGGTGTGTACGTGTATGTATATATAAATATATAAATATACGTGTAGGTGTATATATATTGGTATATATATTAATGTATATATACATATATGGGTGTAAATACGTATGAATATATATATATATATATATATATATATATATATATATATATATATATATATATATATATATATATATATATATATATGTATACTTGTGGGTGTATTATAAGAAAAGAAAAAGAGAAGAAAGAGAAAATAATAACCTTATGAGTATTTTCTTGCTAGTGTGTTTAACCAAAATATATTCTTCCAATTTTATTAAACCAAAAATTATACTATATTTTAGTCGCCTTATTACTAGAATATGTATATTGTAGAAAAAGTAAACAATACAAAATTTCCCCTAAAAGTCCACAGGAGTATCGAATCCAGTCCCAGCCATTCAGTCCAAAAGGCCGAACAATAAAAACCCAACCACCCATTGGAAAGAGCCCAATCAGTTGGGCAAACCGAGCCCGAGCCCTGATCTTTGGGTTAAAACAAAGTTTACATATATATGTATCACAGAGCGCGAGAGAGGGAACGAGAAACCTAAGCAGAGCCGAAACGCTAATTCCGTAAATCCCCCACAGGAGGCCGTGCCCCGCCTCAGTCGACAC
Organism: Iris pallida; assembly: GCA_029216955.1. Taxonomy (NCBI): domain Eukaryota; kingdom Viridiplantae; phylum Streptophyta; class Magnoliopsida; order Asparagales; family Iridaceae; genus Iris; species Iris pallida. The sequence continues at coordinate 8,864,245 of JANAVB010009400.1, read as the reverse complement.
GCGCGCGCCGCCCATGGCCACCGCAGCGCCACGCGCACGCCAAAGTTGGCCGGGAACCGCCACCGACAACTGTGCGCGGATGCTAAACAGAGCAGCAACAGCGGTGACGGGTGGAATCGCCGACTTCGTACGGAGAATTCTCCCCGATCGCTCGACGGTTTGTCGAGCCGATTGTTCAGGTATGTTACCAACCTAACCAACTCGACGTCCTGTCAAATAGTTCACGCAGAACATAACGAGATTTGACAAGAGATCGAACCAAACTTCAACAAAACCTGTCCAAAAATAGGACGCTAGTACAAGCCCAGACACGCAACTTGGGAGGCGATTTCTCGCCAATCCATAAACCGAATCGAAAAACTATTTAAACAGAAGTTTAGATAACCTAACCAAGATGGAAACCCTATTTTTAGAATTAATTATGGTTGATTAATTGTTGTTTAAAATTAGGGTAAAGTTGACGAAAAAAACTGTTTTCAAAACTTGGAAAACTCATCCACACGACGTGCGTCCCGCCATTCCGGACGACGTGGTCGCGAACCGAAAGCATCAAAAGCTGCGTAATGGTTTTGTGGTCGTGTGAACTTTGACATAATTCAAATTGGTCGCGTGTGCGCGACGAATTTGAAGCGTATCCGTCGAAATTTACAGTATCGTGCACTTTGTAAATTCTCCAATTACTTTGCGCACGCTCGTCAGATCGAGACGAAACTTACGCCAACAGGACCGTATCATTTTCCTGGTCTTGTATCCCAAGTTTGGTCTAATTCTGAGACAGTTGATAAAATCACCGTTTTGCGGGCCATACGGTCCCACTCAACGGGCGATTTTGTGCACGGCCCGCCGGAATCCAACTTTGGACATACGGTTGGATTCGTATCAAAAAATTGGATCCGTAAACATGTAGTTTAACGACTTTAGAGACCATTGACTCTGACATGCTTTTCGGTGCATAGCGGGTCCAACGGAGGACATTGTTTTTGTCCAAAATTATCGTTTTACCCCTGTGTCCAGAATTGGACTTAAGGACAGGCTATCCTAGCTAATTTGACTATTCTGAGAACGTTGGTACTGTTTATTTCAGCATCTGGAGACTTCTGCATGTGTTGATTGATTGTGGCCATTTGAGTGATATAGTATTATTGGTTTCTCCAGCTAAGGACCTCAGGCAAGTGCACTTTCTGATTGCTTTCCGATTCATAGTAGTCTTTTTATTTCATGTCTATACATATATCTTGCTGCTTGTTGACACGCTCGTCACACGGAGTAGTCGGGAGGGGAAATATCGTAGTAGACATATGGACTACCCAGAACTATCTTCTGTGTCTTTCGTGAATGATAGCAGCTGCACACGACACGTACAGGGTGCCGGATTTATCCCCTAGCCGTTCACATGTCGAAAAGGATATTTCACACCACCTAGATAGATGTCTTTTATTAGTTTTTCCCTTGTTTATTTCTCTATCGTGCTATGTCATCAGTTATCTTCCAGTTTTTATTTTTCATATGTTATTTTCATGTCTTGTTAATTCTATTATGTTTTGCATTACCGTCGGTTTGTGTACTTGTTCCATTCCTGACTGGAAACCAACATTTTCAGGTTTAGCCGCGATCACTCTTAGCATTGGGAAGACTTGGGTATGCTGAAGACAACCTAGAAATAGAAAGCAATTGTATTAATTTTATTAATTGTAAAATCTTGTATTTTCTTTAATTGTAAATGTTGTAATAAATTTAGAAATATGAATAAGCAATAATGTTTATTTTGAGCATTTATTCTTGCGGGCTTGACAGCGTTCTACCGCCAACTCTGCGACGTAGGCTGGCTTGGACACGTCTCGTATCAGAAAAGCGGGTATAGGTCGTGACAAGTTTTTGTGGTGGCCCATGCTGGTCAGTCTTCGCAAAAGATTGCGAACTCGCAATGGTACGTTATTCGTAATATTGCGAGCCTGCGACCAGAAAATGCTCATTCACAACTAGGATTAAAATAATTTAAGATAATGACTAGGACTAGGAGTCCCTTGTTCAAATTGACCGATTAGGTAGTTAAGGTTGTTAGATAAGCCGTGCTATTTAAGAATTATTGAATTTAGATGACTTGTCAAACCTCTATAGAAACACTATTACCCTTGATATGATGACATGATCCAACGTGGGTATAACTACTCACTTGGCTAGTTAGGCTTTCCCTAGAATTAAGGCTATAATCTTGATAACCTATTCAGTTTTTTTTTGCTCTTTGTAGATATAAAATCTTTTTATTATTATTATTTTTATCATCAGTTAGAATTGTCTGTTTTAAATTCTTTTTGCTGTAAGGATTTAGTTTATAATTTTTTATTCTGCAATTCGTGTGCGAATTTGGATGTAGATTGAATTGAGATTTTCCCTCAACCATAGAAATACTTATGAAATAAATACTAGGATGTTTGTATCTCTTTTGTCTTTAGTTATTTCCTCCATATTTAACTCTTTTATTTTAAGTGTTGCGACTGATAGGACAATTACCTACACTTTTACTTTAGTCAACCGTTTAAATCTCTAGAGGCTCATGAATTTTTGCGGTTAAAGGAATATTAGTTAACTCATAAAGTTTAGACAGTAGCGCACTGTCATCTATTAGCTGAGAGTGGAGAGGTGGGTTCAATGCAGCCAGCAGCGCACTGGCAAGGCACAACCCATAGAATTAAAATTATTTCGGAGAATCATAGTCTATAAAACATTGCTAAAACTATGTCCTCTTGACCTCTTTAGATCTTAGATACCCTTGTGTCAAATAGGGTAGAGCGCCCGATAGCTTATCACACCTGAATCAAGGAACCAAGGGTTTGTCACAGCCAGAGTATACAGGCGAGGCATAATTCTCGGTAAAATGATTTCAGACGTGATTACAAGTTTAGGATACTATAGGGAATAAAAAGATACCGTTGTGACCTTAAGATCCAAAACCAATACTAAGGTAAGTCCTGTAAGTTGAGTAGCATGTCTCCCACCCTAGCATCCCGTGGTCCTTGCAATCTATTAACAAGGTAACTGACCGACATTAATAGGTTTACCTAGAATATAGAGTTTAGGGTCCATAATCCATTAATCGACCAAGGCCTTATGGATAGGAAGATAGTAGGAAGACTGTATAGGCAGGAACACCCGGTAAGGATTTGATTCTCTCAAAACTCAAACTACTTATCCCTCCTTTCAAAAATCTCGCCTATTTATATTTTGACTCTCTTGACCAATGCTGCTATTACAGCCTAGTTTTTTTTGCAAGCTTATTCTTATATCGAGCTTGATTCAAGACACATGTTTATTAGGGACGCCCGCTAACATATTGTCTAATCAGAATCATTGTATTACGGTCTGATCAAACATGATGTATTTGGTTTACTTTTCATTTAATTACCCTACGTGGATAGAGATATAGAGGTATCTAGGATCTCATCCGCAACTGCTTTGATAATTCCTCTTGAATTATACATTCGCCTTTGAATCACGTAATTGTATTCAGTGACATCTCTCTTGGACTCTTCATTATTTTTGTCTTCCACTAATTGGAAAGACGTATCCCCATGGCAATGATAGTAGTATACGCAAGTGTAGCTACCATCGGCCAGCCCTGTGACAGGAAACTTGCCTTGAGTTACTCATTCTCTGTTCGACCCTCAAACTACTATTGGGACCTCCTAGCCATCTGAATTTGAGAATGATTAGGGCTTTACCCTTAGACAAGATGCCAACCTAGGAGACTACCTACTCTCCAGAGACCAATTATTGTAAGCCTCTAATCAATATTTATTGAAGCTTGCTTCACCTAGAACCCTTGTGACAGTAGTCTGACAGGTTTGACCCCAATAGAAATTCATGACTCAGTTGTTAGAAATCGTTTTATACGATGTGCCTTAGGGTTGGTTACCCTGTCGATAACTCTTGTATACTATGGACGGGGAGATCATTCTAATTTATCGACCGTGTGTCGTTGTACACACTCGTTTTCCATTTAGTAAGGAAACAACCTTTGACTTGACTTATACCTATCGTCACCCGATACGCCGTGCCTTACTCTCTATTAACCAGAGTCGAGGCACACTATCTGGACTTTGGAATTCTTCTAATCCCATTATTCCTAAAACTCTATCCTAGATTTTAAGGTGGGTAGACTGTAAGCCTTCTAAAAAAAAATTTAGGACGTACGAGGATTTTCGATTGATTAGAACAATTCCTATTAGGATGAAAACTGGTGCCCCGTAGACTCCTACTTTCTATTTAGATCATTTTTGTGTCCCCGGTCGTGCCATTAATATTCGGAGCACAAGACCAGTTGTTACCTTCCAACAAATTTCATGTACAAGATCTAGACGAGTCCACCTTCACCTAGGTATATCATGTCCCACTCAAACCCGTCCCCTTGTACTCTAATTCTGTGGTACGACTTTCAGGTTAAAAGGACTTGTTATAACCCTTACCATAGTACCTAACTGTTATACTTTCCGACTTCCATTAGAGCCTCAACCGTGACCCATTTCCTGTGACCCAATATATGGTTGTGGTCTACTCGAAGCCCACTACGCACGTGTTACCAGTATGCCACCCAATTGAGGCCTCATGTGCTACTTAAACACAAAAGTCTCGGAAGGTGCATTTTTGGGCTTCATGAACCTAGATAACCAACCTGACGGACAACTAGCTCAACCCCTCGGGTAGAAACCTATTCTAGAATACCCTAATCTAGTAGGAATAGTTTTACCTTGGGATCTTGTCTAGTCAATGTAGAGTGAAACCCGATGTTCATCTAACCAACGACTGATGTCCGAATAGAGAACCCATTAAGACCCAGTAAAATCCATCCATGCATACCACCACATTTGGACTATAAAATCAAACTATTTTAAGTAGGTCCCTATATCTATTATGTAGTCCTCACCCCTTAGAATGTGAAGTCATTCGTAACCCTTATTCCATCTACCTGAAAGTCGAGATACGATCTTGTGTTGCATTTATACCCTTGCTCGTGTGTTTAAATAACCACGGAATATATATCACAATCTTGATTTCTCAAATTCCGTTCTACTTTGGAACCTTGTTTAGAATTTCGAGAACGAAGTTTCTGTGTTGCATGGATTGTGAGCCCCTCTAGGAAACGAAGAGTTCTTCGATTTAGCAAGTGACCAGACTAGAGTAGCTCAACCTAACAAATAAGACAATGGTTCGTAGCTTCCTTTTCGCCTACATCATTGGATACCCTCTACCGCTTTGGGAGCCTCATATTTCGCTCTCGATCAATTCTCTTATCTTCCTAACTTTCCTACTTTAGTGTAATGAATGGTCATGCTTATTAGAACTTACCAATATTTCTTGGCTACTGGTATAAATTTGTTGCTTGTTAAAGCTTGGGTTGCTTGATAGATACGAAAGGATTATAAATACCATATGTCCTAGATATTTTTCGGTAGAATTATTAGCCACTAGTTAGAAGATTATAAGATTTTAGTGACCGTGTTTTGAAGAGTAGTACGACCAAAGGTGGGTAGAAGTCCTCAAGATTTCGTAAGTACCAAATGACAAGAGAAGGCCATGAAATATTTTGGAGAAATTAAATTCGAGGAGATTAAGGACTTTAAAATTTTAAGAAATAGTTATGAATTAGAATTTCGAGGACAAAATTATTTTTAATGTGGGTAGATTTATAGCCTCCCTTCCCAGAATTTTTGAAATATTTTTATTTTATTTATTTTATTTAAATGGTAATTTTAGATCATTATGAATAATTGTTTAGTTTATTATTACGGTAGATAATTTTAATCATGGTTGAGAATTGGAGTACAAGGTGATTAGAAATCATGGCACGGATAGTGCCATGGCGTGCTTTGACTAGTATACTAGCCCTGGTAGAGAAGGCCGAACCATAGTGGTGTCCTAACTAGAAAAACCGGGCCAAGTTGCGACTTAACCCTTACCGAGGATTTAATTATTATTTAATTATATTATTGAGTTTTAAAGGGAACCCGGTTGTACCGAACCTGTCTAGATTGGGCCCAAGTCAAATCCAAGCCCAAGCAGGCATATAGTGAGACCAAAGACGTCCAGGTAGACGTACATATTACATTTATTAACTTTGATTGCCCAAATAGGCATTTTGTATAAAAAGGATTTATATATATATATAATATATTTTATAGTTCTTATATTGATATTCTATTTTTAGAAATAGGATAAACACCATGCTTAGCTACCCTTGTGCAGTTGGCAATATTAGACTATACCTGCAAGCTCAAATACATATAGTATTAAATTACTGTATTTTTGTTCTCCTATATTTTATCATTATTATTGTTATAATAATTAACGTGTATATACGTATATAATTATTATTAGTTATTTTCTATTTTTTATAATAAATGTATTTTATATTGGTGTGCATATTATTATAATGACCCTATACCAGGCAGATTAATATTATATTTTTTATAGAAAATTAGGAAGTATCATATTATATATAAATATATAAGTGTTTGTGCATGTATAAATATATATATATACATATTGTATATCAGAGATAAATAAATATTCAAAATAGTGAATAATATATATATATATATATATATGCCGGTGTGTACGTGTATGTAAATATATAAATTTATAAATATACGTGTAGGTGTATATATATTGGTATATATATTAATGTATATATACATATATGGGTGTAAATACGTATGAATATATATATATATATATATATATATATATATATATATATATATATATATATATTTATATATATATATATATATATATATATATATATATATGTATACTTGTGGGTGTATTATAAGAAAAGAAAAAGAGAAGAAAGAGAAAACAATAACCTTATGAGTATTTTCTTGCTAGTGTGTTTAACCAAAATATATTCTTCCTATTTTATTAAACCAAAAATTATACTATATTTTAGTCACCTTATTACTAGAATATATATATTGTAGAAAAATAAAACAATACAAAATTTCCCCTAAAAGTCCACAGGAGTATCGAATCCAGTCCCAGCCATTCAGCCCAAAAGGTCGAGCAATAAAAACCAAACCACCCATTGGAAAGAGCCCAATCAGTTAGGAAAATCGAGCCCGAGCCCTGAGCTTTGGGTTAAAACAAAGTTCACATATATATGTATCACAGAGCGCGAGAGAGGGAACGAGAAACCTAAGCAGAGCCGAAACCCTAATTCCGTAAATCCCCCACAGGAGGCCGCGCCCCGCCTCAGTAGACACGTGCGTGCCGCCCACGGCCACCGCAGTGCCACGCATGCGCCAAAATCGGTCGGGAACCGCCGCCGACAACTGCGCATGGATGCTAAATAGAGCAGCAGCAGCGATGACGGGTGGAATAGCCAACTTCGCGCGGAGAATTCTCCCCGATCGCTCGACGGTTTGTCGAGCCGATTGTTCAGGTATGTTACCAACCTAACCAACTCGACGTCCTGTCAAATAGTTCAGGCAGAACATAATGAGATTTGACAAGAGATCGAACCAAACTTCGACAAAACCTGTCAAAAAACTGGACGCTAGTACAGCCCAGACACGTAACTTGGGAGGCAATTTCTCGCCAATCCATAAACCGAATCGAAAAACTATTTAAACAGAAGTTTAGATAACCTAACCAAGATGGAAATACTATTTTTAGAATTAATTATGGTTGATTAATTGATGTTTAAAATTAGGGTGAAGTTGACAAAAAAACCTGTTTTCAAAACTAGGAAAACTCATCCACACGACGTGCGTCCCGCCATTCCGGACGACGTGGTCGTGAACCGAAAGAATCGAAAGCTGCGTAATGGTTTTGTGGTCGTGTGGGCTTTGACAGAATTCAAATCGGTCGCGTGTGCGCGACGAATTTGATGCGTATCCGTCAAAATTTACCGTATCGTGCACTTTGCAAATTATCCAATTACTTTGCGCACGCTCGTCAGATCGAGACGAAACTTATGCCAACAGGACCGTATCGTTTTTCTGATCCTGTATGCCAAGTTTGGTCCAATTCTGAGACAGTTGATAAAATTATCGTTTTGCGGGCCCCACGGTCCCACTTAACGGGCAATTTTGTGCACGGTCCGCCGGAATCCAACTTTGGACATACGGTTGGGTTCGCATCGGAAAATTGAATCCGTAAACATGTAGTTTGACGACTTTAGAGACCATTGACTCTAACACGCTTTTCGGTGCAAAGCGGGTCCAACGGCGGACATCGTTTTTGCCCAAAATTACCGTTTTGCCCCTGTGTCCAGAATTGGACTTAAGGATAGACAATCCTCTTTAATTTGACTATTCTGAGAACGTTGGTACTGTTTATTTCAGCATCTGGAGACTTCTGCATGTGTTGATTGATTGTGGCCCTTTGAGTGATATAGTATTATTGGTTTCTCCAACTAAGGACCTCAAGCAAGTGCACTTTCTGATTGCTTTCCGATTCATAGTAGTCTTTTCATTTCATGTCTATACATATATCTTGCTGCTTGTTGACACGCTCGTCACACGGAGTAGTCGAGAGGGGAAATATCTTAGTAGACATGTGGACTACCCAGAACTATCCTCCGTGTCTTTCGTGAATGATAGCAGCTGCACACGACACGTACAGGGTGCCGGATTTACCCCCTAGCCGTTCACTTATCGAAAATGATATTTCACAACACCTAGATAGATGTCTTTTATTAGTTTTTCCCTTGTTTATTTCTCTATCGTGCTATGTCATCAGTTATCTTCCAGTTTTTATTTCTCATATGTTATTTTCATGTCTTGTTAATTCTATTATGTTTTGTATTACCGTCGGTTTGTGTACTTGTTCCATTCCTGACTGGAAATCAACATTTTCAGGTTTAGCCGCGATCACTCTTAGCATTGGAAAGACTTGGGTATGCTGAAGACAACCTAAAAATATAAAGCAATTGTATTAATTTCATTAATTGTAAAATCTTATATTTTCTTTAATTGTAAATATTGTAATAAATTTAGAAATGTGAATGAGCAATAATGTTTATTTTGAGCATTTATTCTTGCGGGCTTGGCAGCGTTCTACCGCCGATTCTGCGGCGTAGGCTGGCTTGGACACGTCTCGTATCCGAAAAGCGGGTGCGGGTCATGACACCGACTTTTTAGCTGCACACGCCATCCCAGAGTCCTCCAGACTCTATGAAGACATCCTGGATGAGGTCCAAGAGTCAAACGTCACCGAAGAAAGCTCCGTCTGGCGGATGTTTTTCGATGGCGCGTCAAGAACAGGCCCCAAAGGCCAAATTATCGCATGAGTGGGGGTAGTCTTAGTCTCCCCCGATCAGCTGGTCATACAGCGTGCCTACTCCCTTTCGAAGCCGTGCTCCAAAAATGTTGCCGAGTACAATACGCTCATCATGGGACTCCTGCCGGCACAACAACTGGGGGTGAATCATCTGGAAGCCTACGGCGACTCAAAACTCGTCGTAAACCAAATCAGAGGGCAATACGAGGTTCGCCATGAAGACCTGATCCCTTACCATGAAGTTGCGTTGAAAATCGTTTCAACCTTCATCGAGTTCTTCATCGAACATGTACCTCGTTTACAAAATCTGGAAGCTGATGCTCTGGCTGGCCTCGCAGCCTCGTTAGCAGCACCCCTCGGGACTCAATACTACGTCACGGTAGTTGGTCGAGACTTGGTCTGTCCTAAAAACAACCTGTGCTCACGAGTGGCCCATGCCATGTCAACAAGTGCTGGTGTTAATGTCCGAGACTGGAGATTCCCATTCATCGACTTCGCTGTCTACGAAATTCTCCCAGAAGACCCGAAAGAAGCCGTCTCAGTCAGGAGGCGCTCCCTTCGATTCTACTACGATACAGCTACTAAAATGTTGTACCGACGCTCCTACGATGGACTTCTCCTGCGATGTCTGTCCAATAAAGAAGCAGGCGAAGCCCTTCGAGAAGCTCACGATGGGACCTGCGGAGCCCATCAACTTGGCCCTAAGTTGCAGGATCGACGGCGATGCATGGGCTACTACTGGCCAACCATGGCTGCCGACGCTGTCGACTATGCTAAAACGTGCCATGCGTGCCAGCTTCACGCTGACTTCATCCATACACCGTCAGAACCACTACATCCTACAGTCGCCTCTTGGCCCTTCGAAGCTTGGGGCATGGACATTGTAGGACTGATCACCCCTCCGTCATCGAGGGCACATCGCTTCATCCTAGCTATCACCGATTACTTCTCCAAGTGGGCAGAAGCAGTTCCACTGGCGGAAGTGAAGAGCTCTAGTGTGATCAGCTTCATCAAGCACCATGTCATCTACTGTTTCGGGGTACCTCGAAGGATTATCTACGATAACGGTCCTCAGTTCATCAGCCATGTTTTCAGCAGATTCTGTGACAAGAATCGCATTCAAAACGTGGCCTCAACCGCCTACAATCCGGCAGCAAACGGATTGGCCGAGGCATTCAAAAAGACTATCGTCAGGCTACTCAAAAAAGTCGTCTCATCCAATAAATGCGACTAGGACGAAAAGCTCGGCGAATGCCTTTGGGCCAACCGCACAACGGTACGGATCCCGACAGGAAACACACCATTCTCCCTGGTCTACGGGAGCAAAGCGGTACTACCTCTCGAGATCCAGATACCCTCACTCCGCGTAGCAATCACAAACCAACTCACAGAAGAGGACAATCAACGTCGTCGTCTGTGAGAATTGGAGGCACTTGACGAAAAGCGTCACCTAGCTCAACAATGTATTGAACTCTACCAAGCCCGTATATCACAGGCTTTCAACAAGAAGGTCAAGCAAAGGACTTTCCAAGCAAGCAACCTGGTTCTGGCAGTCAGGAGGACGATGGTGTTGACTCATAAGACACCAGAAAAGTTCGAGCCCAAGTGGGAAGGACCTTTCATCATAGAGACGGTATACTCAAACGGTGCTTACCGCCTCGCTAAACCCAATGGGGACTTGTTCATGATGCCCATCAACGGCAAGTTCCTAAAGAAGTACTACTCTTGACATCTTTTCAGACATGTACTTCCACAAAGGATCAGTGGACCCAATTATCAGGGCTCACATACAATTTCCTTCCATAAAATCATATGCTTCTGGAACCCGGCTGTTCCGTGGCATCCTCCAGTAGAAGGACAACCATGTCCACATCACCTCTGAGTTGTCCCCCTTTGCCCTACAAAGCAGAATCTTACACTCCGTAAGACTACGCTACCCATCATGTTTACCACGTTCACATTACCTCTGAGTAAACATCCCGTACAGACAACCCCTGCGTTGTCGTACATTAATCGCAGAACTTCCACGTCCACATTACCTCTGAGTAGTTTTGCGTATCCTCCAGAATCATTCCTACCACGTTCATAACACCTCTGAATAGGAAGATTCCGTCATTTGAATCCCATATTTGCCACGTCCATATCACCTCTGAGCAAACATGTTGGTTCTCTCAAACTTATTATCTGTACCTAAAAACCAAGGTGCACAAAAGATAATAGGTCCACACAAATCATCAAGTTCAAGACAGCAAAAATGAACACACCACAAAAAAAAACTTTGTATTCTTTATTTTTTTCAAAAAAAAGAGTAAAGGATTACACCCCCAGCAAAGAGTTGCAAAAACACAAAAAGAAGAGACTACAATTCCTAAACATCCCCGGGGTTAGCCGAAAGCTCTTCAATCTGGCGCCTCAAGTCTGTAGCCCGAGTCTCCACAGTCGCCAGGACCCGACGTTCAGCTTCTTGACGCATCGCCTCTATGGCCTCAGGAAAAGTGTCATCCTCATGCTTCTCATCCAGCTGCTGCCGCTGCTGAGCCAGAGTAAGAGACCGGTGGGTGAAAGTAGCTTCCTCTTTCTTAAATGCTACATGTTCAGCCTGGACACGCTCGGCATCTAATAGGAGTCGGGCCCGCTGGTCCTCAAGGCGGCAAATCTGGTCATCAACCTAGGCGATACTAGCGTCCAACGCAACTCAAAACTCTATCTTCTCCTGCGTGGACTGAGACAACCGCTCTACTGCAGCTTCAGTCTCAACCACTTCGCGTTCCCAGACGTTCACGGTGGCCTGATAAGAGGACTCAGTCTCAGCAATCAACTTTTTCTTTTCCGCGTCTATCAAGACGGAGAGATCGTTTCGCTGGATACACTGAAACTCGGAAAGCCGCTGGTCCAGCTCGCCACCGAGGCCTCCAGAATGTCGGCCATATGATCATGGCCCTGGTGGAGACGGATCAGGTTGATGTGAGGCAGTGCCAGAGTTTTTGTCGTTACAAAGCTCCCATTGGCATCCATCACCGCCGATACGCCCCTCTGCAGCGTCTTATACACCGCCTCGATGATGAACTTCACATATTCATCTGCATCCGCCAACACCTGCGACATCATAGCAGGAGTCGGAGGATTTACTCTAGACAACGGACCGAAAGAAGGCCCGCCCACCTCAACCAGCAAGGCTGGAACCTCGACATCAACAGGCTCTTCATCAACAGGGGCTTGACTACTAGCCCGATGAGCCAAAAGAGCAGAAGGAGCCGAAAGAGGCGTCGATATAGTACCCCAAGTAGAAGGAGCAACAGAGGGTTCCACCAAACCCTTACCCTTCTCAAGCTCGGAGGAACCACCGACGTCAGCGGCTACCTCATCAGTCCCCAACGCACTATCAGCAGGCAGTACGGGACGTTCCCCCCCGGCAGAACAGTGAGATCAACACTTGTCTCCTGACTCGACACCCTCGAAGTTAGGATCGATGGACGAGTCTCATTGCCACCATCAAATCCCTCTACAGGGACGGGATCTGTCGCCACCTTCCGGTCAGCAGCCACCTCAGCCTTCGCTGCCGAGTCTGGGGTAGGGCTCGACAATGCTGCAACCGACCTCCCCTCATCATGACAAGGAGGGGAATCAACCCTCTCCTCTGTTCCAATCACAGTTGTTGCCCCCGCAACAGACTCATGCAACTCTGGAGGAACGTCATCTGAAGACGACAAACTCCACCCCACTTCATCATCAGGAGGCCCCGTGTCCGCTGGACCTTCAACGTCCAAGGCCCCCACGGCAGCTTGTACTATCCCGGAAGCTGCTGCATCCTCAACCTCCCTCCTAACATAATCTGGAGATGCCGGAGTCTCCACAACAAAGATATCATCTGGATTCTCCTCCATGGGAGACATCATAATCGACGGAATGCGCTCTTCAGATGAGCCCGCCATCGTCTTTGGCCTACTGCCACCAGACTTTTGGGGTACGGGGTCTCCTTTTGAGCGGCTCCTACAAAAAGAAAGCATAAGTCACACGAAATGTGGAACCTAAATTGGACTATATGGGACATCATTACCTCCGTAGGTGCTGAGTCCGATGACACAGTCGGTGACAATGACTTCTTCTGCCTCTTTGACGCAGAAGAGCCAGCTGAATCCGTACGTCTTTTCGGTTGATCAATCAAGGGTTCTGCTTGACCCCCTGTGGATACGGTAGGGGCACCTCGATAATCCATCTCTGGCGGACGGTACGATCGAGCCCTCGCCAATATGTTCTCGGTCACCGCTAACGGGGTGCCTACAACAAGACTGGTCTCCCTATCATATCCGGGAGGCATGGCAGCCATAACACAGTAAAATTTGGCGGCTGAGAAAAGAATCGGCGGTCACGGATTCTGGACGGGCAGCATAAAGCGAACTCCTATACATCCGGCATTATAGTAATGCCAAGCTCGTGCACCATCCAGCAAGCTTCCAGTATGCCCCAGGTTGATACTGGGATTATCCAACATCAACTGAGCATAACCAAATTGTCGTGCAAAATAGCTCGGTAAATACGGTTCCAAGTAACACTGGTTCCTGTTCCGGTACACCAGATGGAACGGCCGGATACTTTGCAACCAGCGGAATCCCCATGGAGGCAGAGTGGTAGCATCTTCACCCGAATCCATTAAGTCTTCATTGGCCTCAAAACCCAAAAAGACAGGACCTACTTTGGTGATCTCCCACCCCTGAAGGCGGGATAAAACCTTCCTGCAAACAGGAACGCCAGAATGCAACCAGCTCCTCTGGTGGAAACGGCAGAGGAATGCATCTCCGGCCCTATGATCTTCTTCCGAGCCCGGACTCATTACATTTGGATGGTGTAAAATTAACCACCCCATCAAATAGTGAAATGGCAGTTCGGCACGTGGGAAGTTGTTATTTCTACCGCGATCATAAACCATGTTTTCCGTAAACTCCCGTAAACCTTGCAACAGGTTACGCACCATCGCGGGGAGTAGAGCCAGACGCCGGCCGAAAATCAACTTCACTGCTGGCAGGATTAGGTTCCGGGTCACCCTCTCTACAGAGCCTGACCCACCCGAGAAGACGTAATCCCGAAGCCAAACCATCAGATACGCAGCTAACACTGCTTTCGACGACATCCGATGAGTAAGGTACCAGAAACAGCTATAGGAGCGTTCATCCGACTCCCGATCCTCGTTTTTCTGGGGATTCTTCTCACCTAACCTGCTCATTTCGGAGAGTACTTCGCTACGGAAAAGCGCTGGCGGAGTGGTAAATTGAGAGGGATCCTCCTTGTCTTGCTTGAAGACGTAATCCCTCCAGGCAGTCACATGAGGTTGCGACCCGCTCTTATCCCTCTTCTGCATATAGTAATAATGACTCGCCACTTCCTTGAAGACAGCCATCATCTCTTCATCTTTGTCCCCCAGGACTTGGAACTCCTCGTTGGTCGGAAAGTATTCCTCATAAGGTTCTGACCCCCAAGGGAGCTTTGACACCTCGAATATTTCATGGAGAGCCAATCCCAACTCTCCTACTGGAGTAAAGAAAGTCCCGGTCTGGGTGTTGAACATCTCCAGGAATGCGAGGAACATATGCCTGTTAATGTCAATGCCTGCCTGAGTAGCACGGATTACGACAATCAAGTTTGAAATCGCGACAGGATCCAGAGTGTCAGTTTGTCCCATTTGGAAACAAATGACACCAACCCTCTACCCGAAATTTACCTTTCGGGTATGATTGCTCCATCAACAGCATGCGACTTACAAAAGTCGAGGCGCCAAAGGCAAATGTATTGATGGGAACATCACTGTAAATGCTCCCAGGACGTAGATTCCGCCAGGTGAAAGATGGTCCAGACCGCACGGCGGCCAAAATCCCTTTGATCGGATGTAGAGTCTATCTTGATGATACCTGTCACCGCTCCCCCTGGTATGGGGTTAACTCCCAAGACATCCTCCTCTTGGAAGCAAGACGACAGAAAGCCGTCAAAGGCCATTGACGTTCAAGTTGCTTAACAGTCATATGCACTCCTCTTGATGTTAAGAACCAATCTTCCTTGACCTTCAACACCTTTGCTTCAATAGAAGTAAGGCGGTCTCTAAACAGGAACTCAGGCTTCAGGAAAGTTACTTTATCAGAAGCGACAGATTTTAAAACGCCATGCTCCATCATCCGATTGAGAAACCCATGCGGTTGTTCCCGGATTTGAGTCATTCTTTCGGGAGGCTGATCCAGCATAATAGCAGCTCGAGCAGGATTTACCACCTCCTCATCGTAATCTACTTCCATCTGGCAGAGGACAGCATCCAGATGCACTTCATTCAAGAGTGGGACAGTCATCGACACTGATGATTCAACAAAGAAGGCAAAGATTCAGGGATGTTAGAAACAACAAAAGAATCTGAGCCTGGTTCTCATCAAAAGCGCATCTTCAGGGCTTAAACCCATACGCGTCAGCGGTGGAGCTTTGGCACATCTTCAGGGCTTAAACCCATGCACATCAGCAGTGGAGCTTCGGCGCATCTTCAGGGCTTAAACCCATGTGCGTCAGCAATGGAGCTTCGGTGCATCTTCAGGGCTTGAACCCATGTACGTCAGCGGTGGAGCTTCGACACATCTTCAGGGCTTCAACCCATACACGTCAGCGGTAGAGCTTCGGCGCATCTTCAGGGCTTAAACCCATGCGCGTCAGCAGTGGAGCTTCGGCGCATCATCAGGACTCAAGGTCCATGCGCGTCGGCGTATGTATGGTACAGGAACATGATGATGAAACTCACCAACTACCGATGGCCGAACGTCGACAGGCGGTCAGGGAACATCAGCTGCGGCAGCCTCTACAGGCTCTTTCCCTTTGCCCCGTCCCTTGCCAGCACCGCCGCGAGGAGTCTTGGGAGCCATTCCTTGAGGGGAGAAAGTTAGGGTTTTTCGAAGAAGAACTTTAAAAGACAAAAGCAAAGAGAGGAATCAGGCTAGAACTCTCTCTCTTTTCTCCTCATGCCTATTTATAGGCTCAGTCGAACGCGTGAACCGATGAAGTGTGACCTCAGTCGTCGCTTCGGATTCTGCAAGGAGATAACTGCAGATAAATCCAAAAAGATCATCAATAATCTTCTTGGTTATCGAGGCGTTATCATTTGCATTAACTGAGAGGAGCATGTGCCCCATCACGGATGCACGGAGTATCCATGCGCCCGAACAGTCATGCGCCCCAACCACCATGCTTCTTATTCAAATTATTCTAAAACTTGACAAAAAAAGTTTTGAAAACTTTGAAAGGAGTCTTGTAGAAGCATAGAATTTTACGATCAGAAATCCTATGCGCCAAACACTACATGCGCCAGGGAGTTCAGACAAAGTACTTGACACATCAAAACAAGAATATAGACATTAAAAGAAGATTTTTATTTTCATATAAAAGTCTATTACATGTCTTAAAAAGGGCTGTACAAGGGAGAACTTCTACAAAAAGAAAAGACCCTAAGTCTACAGCCAGGCACAGCAGTCATCATGCGCTCTTGAACAGGCGCATCCCACCATGCACTCTCAGTCAGGCGCATCCCACCATGCGCTCCCAGCCCGGTGCATCCTTTCAGCAGCTCAGTTATGTGCATCCTCAGTTATGTGCATCCTTTCAGCAGCTCAGTTATGTGCATCCTCAGTTATGTGCATCCCTTCAGCAGCTCAGTTATGTGCCACCCTTCCAGCCAGGCTCACGCGCCATCTAATACTTCGACTAATAAAGCATTTATTGAGCCGAACGAGGGTGGCAATCAACCCTCTAGCTGGAGGAAGACCTCTCCAAATCGAGGAAGAGAAGAGCACTGCAAGTCAACCTGTGGCCAGGGGAGGCTTCGAAAGAGCCTCCAAAGACCAAGGAAGACCGGAATCGAAACCGCGGCTAAAAAAGCATCTTTCAACACAACCAGAATGGGCAACACCCACTCTGACAGAAGAAAGAGCCTCCAAAGCCGCAGCACCGCAATTCCGATCTGCGACTTTTCCTACATAACGGAGACGAGGCTCGAGCATCCCGATCTTTGGATGCAACAGGCACCTTTCGCCTGCCTCAGAAGCCCTCGACTCCGACTTTTAGATGTAACAGTCACCTTCAAGTACATCAACGAAGATCATGCGTCGCATCTTCACCCTCGGGAGCATCTCATCAACAGAATGCACTCGAGTAAACAAGTTCACTTCGGGAGGACGTGAGAGAACGAGAAGCAAACTCTCTCTATACCACGATTTATAGGCCGGGCAAATCAAACCCATGCGCCAAGTGGCTGGCTCTTCCAATCCCGTGCAATGAATTTATATTAAATGGATAAACCTGACGCTTCGAATTTAGCCAAGTCAAAAACGGCTATTTAAAGCACTCGAAGAACGTAACAGTCGTACCAAAAGATATGTCAAGCGGAGCGGATACGCCGGATAGACCGTGCGTCACACAGACGTGCCCCTCAGCACCGAGCGCTTCACAAGTATGCACCCCCATGTGGCCCCATGCGCCTAGTGGAACGCCGATCGATGCGCCCACTCAACAACCCATCACCTGTCAAAGAACATTAAATGCTGAAATCCGACAGAGTTGGCAGCACGTCCCCCGAAGACTGCAGTTGACAGCTTTTTCAGAAAATGAAGCGTCGCCGACGTCAGCATCATTATTATTTCCCTCCGACGGTTACAACCACGTGGCCGCCTAACCATCTCGCATGTGCCTCTGCAGCCATGTACCCAAAGCTCTGCATGCGCCTCAAAAGCCATACGCCTTAGACTTTTCTCTGATCCCTAAAAGACAGAAGTAAAGTCACTACTGAAGTCGAGCATGCGCCTCAAAAGCCATGCGCTCCGAATAGTTCGTGACTCCTAAAGGTTACGAGCCAAAGTCTCCTCATAAGCCCAATCCCAGGCGCATCCTACCAGATCATTCTCCACCAAATCTGAGATCTTCGAGCCATGGGCCTACGACACGTGTCCTTTGACTCGATTTACCCAAGATCTCAGCAACAGAAAGATTCTTCCTCTGCTACGTGCCAGCCCACAACAACAGCATGAAGAATTCAACTCCTCAATCTGAGCGCATCATCCATGCGCCTCCATCAGCAATCACTACGTGGCGTCCCCGCGTCCAGGCACATCCTATATATACGTGCATGAGCAGCCAACCTGCAGACTATAAATAGGGGGATCATTTCCTTCTTACAGACAGACATGAACATACATAGACAGATAGAGACGTCGCACAACCAGAGAGGCAGCTACAGACACTCAACGTCTTCTTCTTCTCCATCAGCTCCAGCACCCAGAGCAACTCAGACCTTCAGAGAACCGATAACCATCGTCAGATCGTCAACGGAGTCAACGTATTACCACTCGCTCCATCGGCACAAGGGACCCAGATAAATAAAAGTGTACTCCTAGGACTACGTCGAAGTCCTACATTGTAACACTGTTCTATTTGTATTAAAATTTACAATCAAAAGATTTTAATGGCAAACAATTGTTTGCCATTAAATATCAAAAACAGGTATTACAGAAACACTGAGATTGATTGCAAACTCGCTTGTACAAAGAAGATCCTAGAATAAAATCTTAGGAAACAATCTAAGTACAATTATTTAGTTTTTGATTCTGGAGGGTGACGGTGGAGGCTCGGGAAAGTGCTATCAACTCTGCCTTACTCCTTGGACTATCTGACGTAGTCTTTAGCTCTTGAAGAAATTGTCTTTCGAAGGTTGTCAGCCTTTTGCAGGGGTGTGGCACCCTGCTATTTATAGTAGCATGTACGTTGGGCCGCATAGATGGCATGTGGCCATATGGCTATTTTGCACGTGAAGACCCGCTCTTTGGCCGCCAGCTGTTGATCTGTTGGGATTTTGTTGCAGTAAATCTGAGTAGTTGAGACTTGGTCAGCCTGCCATGTGTCCTATCGAAGGATAGGAATCATTTTGAGCCTTATAAGTCTCTCAGTTTTTGACCATGTTGGGCCGTATGAGACTCATGCGGCTTAAGTTGCAATCATTCTTAGCCCTCCTATAGCTTAAGGACTTTTAAGCCGCATAGATTCTGTATTTTAGGTCGCATAAAGCTCATGTGGCTTGGGTTACAGTCACCCTTGGCCGCATGAAGTTCAGAGACTGTTGGGGCCGTATATGTTTGAGCTGTATAAGGTTTATGCGGCTTGGGTAACACTCCTTCTGGCCGCATGAAAGCACATGAACCCTGCTCTTGATGACATTTTGTCTGCTCACGTCTCACGTCTTATCTTTTTGTCAGAGTGTCAGAGCTGTCATTTTTGTCAATTTTGACAGAACTTGTCAGCTTTACCAGACGATCTGATCAACTTGGCCGAATATCTTTCTTCTGTAGTTCGAATCAGTCTGGTTGTCGATAGGCTGTATAGAGTGTTGAATCTATTATGCGACACTCTTTTATGCAGACCTGTTTGACCTAAAGTACATATACGATAAATTATGATCCGCATGAATCTCATATTTTCTATGCTTCTACAAGACCCCCTTCAAAGTTTTTAAATTACGAATTTGGAATACTTTAAATAAGAAGCATGGAGATACGTCAAGCCGCAGGGAGTTCCCAAGTCGCAGGAAATTTTTGAGCCATAGAGAGATCTCGAGCCGTAGAGGAATCTTCAAGTCAGGAGCAACTTTTAGCCGCAGGAAGATTTTGTGCCGCAGAGAGACCCCATCCAGCCTGCCAGCTGTCACTGCTGCATTTAAATTTTTTGATTCGGTTGTGGATCTCTTTCCAAGATACAACCAACAGTTACTAGGGATAAAGTCTCCAAACGTCGCCATTATCTTTAATGATCTCGAGAATCGAAGATTCTCTAAGACAAAGCCGACGGTTATTAAAGATAAAGTCCCCAAACGTTGTCATTATCTTTAATGATCTTGAGAATCGAAGAGGCACTTATCAGCAACTCTATAAATAGGGGTCATTCGGAGAGAGACTTTCATCTTTCACCTTCTTCTCCTTCGACTTCATCATACTTTCTGCTATGGCTCCAAAATTTTCTAAGTCGACTAGTACGACGGTCAAAGGGAAGGGACTTGCCTCTCCATCGAGAGCGGCAGACGCTCCTGCCATTCATTCTGACGTGCAACCCCCTCTCAAGAGTAAGGATGGCGGGAAGACGACGACTGAAATTTTGAATAGCCATATCGCATATTTTATGCGTGGGCCTGTCATAAACTGCCTCTGCTTTAAGCCTGGCTAATGCATGCCCTATCTCATTTAGGCCGCATGTGTTCTGCATGATAGGGCCGCATCGGCTGAGCCATATAAACGCTGCTCATTCGAGCTTGAGCCGCATAAGTGCCCCATGACTGAGTCTAATGAGTACTTCGTGACTGAGCCGCATAAATGCCTCATAACTGAGCCGGCCTCATGACTTGGGTCGCATGAGCACTTCATTCCTGAGTTAAAAAATGCATAAGTGCCTCATGACTGAACCGCATAAGCACTTTATGACTAGGCCGCATGAATGCTGCATGACTGGACCACATAATTGCCTTGTGACTGATCCGCATGAGTACTTTATGAATGGGCCGCATGAGTATTTAATGACTGAGCCGCATAAGTGCCTCATAATTGAGCTGCATGAACACTTCATGACTGAGCCGCCTAAGTGTCTCATGATTGAGCCACATGGGTCTAGGCCGCATAGCTGAAAGCAGAGTCCATTCACTTTGTCTTTATATGATTATCTTCTTTCTTTGATTCTTTTTGCAGCATCCATACCGAAGGTTGCGACCATTGTGAAAGAGGAGATGCTGTCCCCTTTCATCAAACAAGAATTACCGTTTGTTAAGGAGGAGGTGATACCAAAAGTTGGGATAAAAGAAGAGATAGCGTCCATCGGAGAGGGGATTGCTCCCAAGATTGAGGCTGCTGTAAAGGAGAAGCCCAAGTCTGAGGATAGTAGTATTGGGAGTTCTGACCCTCCTGCCCCCGCCGAAGACCTCAGTCAAATAGATATTTCGTATGCGAAATGGCTAAGGGAATAGTATATGCCTCAGCACAACTATGATCCTTGACTATAAGGATCCATGGGTTGCCATGTAATTATTGTTTCCGGAAATATATGTAACTAAACGTTCGTATCTATCTTTGTATTTTTTTCTGCCGATAGTTGTAGCTTGCGTTTTGCTTTTTTTGGACTTCAATGCAATCCTTTACTGGAGGTGTAGTCCTATGAACGTAACTGATTTTGAATAAATAGAATTGGTTCACTCCATTCTTTATTTATGGTATTTTGTGGTGCTTGTACTAGAGGGCCTAATACAGCGTTTGTGTTTGATAAAGGACATCCTACTGGAGGATTTTTATGGAACTATTGTCCTTTGGTGCATATGAAAATGCGAGCAAATAGATTTGAATGATATTTTGTGGACCTACTACTCTTTGGTACACCGATGGTGCGGGTAATAGATTATGATAACTTTTATGGACTTATTACCCTTTTTGTGTACTAGCGATGCGAGTACTGATAATAAGTGGAGAGAAAACCAACATATTTACTCAAAGGTAATAAGGACGTGGTAAATATGAGTCTAAAGTAGAGCCTCCCTACTCAAAGGTAATGAGGACGTGGTAGGAGTAGGCCTAATGGGGATACACAAAACAACTCAGAGGTGCTATCAACGTGGAAGTTCTATGTATTGGATGATTTGTTTGTGATGGACAGGAAAACAACTCAGAGGTAATATGGACATAGTTGTTTTTCCCGTTGGGGAATTTTGTGGACCTATTACTCTTTTTGTGCACCAATGGTGCGATTAATAGATTAGGATAAGTTTTATGGACCTATTACCCTTCTGCTCACTGGTGGTATGGGTAATTGATTTTGAGGCAAACTCTGAAGGTACATAACTCAATAATTTGGAAGATTTGATGTCAGAGTGTGAGTTCAGCGATACCAGAGGGTACATAACTCATAATCTGAGAGATTTGAGGTCAAAGTGTGAGTTCAGCGATACCAGAGGGTACATAACTCACAATCTGGGAGATTTGAGGTCAGAGTGTGAGTTCAGCGATACCAGAGGGTACATAACTCACAATCTGAGAGATAGTTGGAAGCTGTCGTTTAGACATAATATTTCTTGAGGAACTTGCCGTTGATGGATATCATGAGCAAGTCTTTATTTTGTTTTGCGAGACGGTACGTACCGTTGGAGAATATGGTCTCGATGATGAACGGACCCACCCATTTAGGCTAGAATTTGTCGGGGGTCTTGTGAGTCATGACCATTGGTCTGCGAATGGCCAAGACGAGATCGCCGACTTAGAATATTCTCTGTTTGACTTTCTTGTTGAAAGCCCGAGAGATACGCTCTTGGTAGAGGACTATGCTTTGTTGAGCTTGTAAATGCTTTTCATCTAACGCTTCTAACTCTTATAGCCGTCGGCGGTTGTTATCGTCCGATGTTAACAGGTAAGTAAAGGCCACTCAAAGTGAGAGGATCTGAGTCTCCAATGGAAGAACTGCCTCGCTCCTGTAAACCAAGAACAACGGTGTATTTCCTGTAGCCGTCCGAATCATGGTGCGATACGCCCATAAGCACTCGCCAAGCTTTTTATTCCAGTCGTATTTGTTTAAAGACACGAACTTTTTGAGGAGCTTGATTATGGTTTTGTTGAAAGCTTCAGCCAGACCGTTAGCCGAAGGGTTATATGCTGTCGAGGCCATATTCTGAATCCGATTCTTGTCACAAAATCGATAGAGAGCGTGGCTTGCGAACTGCGGACCATTGTCGTGAGTAATCCTCCAGGGCAGTCCAAAATGGTACATGACGTGATGTTTTATGAAGCTAATCATGTTCGATGTCTTCACCTCTGCAAGCGGAACAGCTTTCGCCCATTTGGAGAAGTAATCGGGGATTGCAAGTATGAACCGATGCCCCCTAGATGATGGTGGGGTGATTGGCCCAATGATGTCCATTCTCTACGCTTCAAATAGCCAAGAGGCTACTGTCGGGTGCATGAATTCGTATAGAAGATGTATAAAATCTATATGGATCTGGCAAGCCTTACACTTCTTTGTATAATCAACTGCATCTGCATCCATTGTGGGCCAATAATAACCCATCCGGCGGAGGCAATCCTACAATTTTGGGCCAGGTTGGTGAGCCCCGCAAACGCCATCGTGAGCCTCGCATAAGGCTTCTTTGGCTTCTGCATTTGACAGACATCTTAACAGTAGTCCATCGTAGGATCGTCGATATAACATTTTCGTTTCTGTACCATAGAAGAATCTGAGAGAGCGCCATCTGATTGAAGTTGCTTCCTTCATATTTTCTGGCAGAATTCCGTAGACTGCAAAGTCGATGAGCGGGCGTCTCCATTCTTGTATATCGTTGGTTATCTGGACGGAATAACTCGTACCCAGTTGAACATTGTTCTTGGGACAGACCAGCTCATGGCCTATTTTGTCGACTAGATGGTGAGTATCATTTGTGTAAAACCCCCTTTTTATTATTATTCTTATTATTTTATTAGACTTAAAAATTAATTTATGCAAATTATGATTTTTATTTTATTAGAAATGACCTTAGCCATTGTTGAATTTTGGGACACAAGACTACCATAAATTTTGGCACGGAAGATGTAGCAGTGTGCCTTGACTAGTACATTAGCCATGCCGGGGGAAGCCTAGCCATGGTGATGTCCAAACTAGAAAAATCAGACCAAATTGTGAATTGACTTATTTAAAGTATTTTAATTAAATATTATTTTATATATGATTTTTAGATGACTCGGTTTGTCCAAATCAGCCCGAATTGGGCCCGAACCGAATTTAAGTCCAGGTAGGCATGTGGTGGGACCAAAGTGGCCATATAGACATATTTTATGTACATAAACATAATTTCTAAATTATTATAGAATTTCATGTACAATTTAAAAATATTTAATTATTTGTGCAATTATTGGTATTTTATTATTAAATAATATTTTACAAAATTGTACATTTTGTGGACCCGGGAAAGGGTGTGCGGTATAAGTGCACCCATTGGGACGATTTTTTTAATTTATTATTATTAAAGTTATTTTGTGGAGATTTAATAAACATGTTTTCCTATTTAAATATTATTACTATTTTGAGTTGATTTATTAAGGATTGAATTTATATATATATATAGATATGCTCAAATATATTAAATAATTAGATAGTTGACTTTTAAATGGTATTTGGATTTTAAATAGATTTTTGGTGTATTTATATATATATATATATATATATATATATATATATATATATATATATATATATATATATATATATATATATATATATATTTTATATATATATTGAAGTTTTAGATAAGAAAAGAAAAGATTTAAGATAAAGTAGAATAAATAAAAAAATAGTGGTGTGGCCGGCCCAATGAGGTGGGACCGATCACCCCAAGCAAAGAAATAGCAAGGAGCAGCAGCTCCTAGCTGCGCCCAAGAAGTGGCCCTCCCTTTACACAAATAGCAGCAACATAGTATGGGGTCGAAACCCTCCCTCCTTTTAACACACACACACACACACACACACACACACACACACACACATATAATGTATATATATATATATATATATATATATATATATATATATATATATATATATATATATATATATATATATATATATATATATATATATATATATATATATATATATATACAAACCCTAATCTCCTCCTTCCTCCTCTTTCCTCCTTCCTTCCTCCTCCCCCTCTCCTCGACGTACGTGCCCAGCCTCGACGGAGGGATGGCAGTCCAGCCTCACGGTCGCCACGGCGACAACAACAAACACCACAACAGTTTTCCACTTTAAGGTACTCAACTTCCCCGATCGATATCTCTCTCATTTTAACTTCGTTTTTAGATCCGTAAATTCGTGTAGAAAGCCCACATGACCCTCTTCGAGATCTTCTAGGTGGATTTCGACATGGCCATCTTACTTGCTCGAAAAATCGAGCCAAAGTTGGAGAAAAACTACTTTTCTGGAATATTAAAAACTGTTTTAAAACACCAACTTGTCGGTCACTTTTCTTTCTGTACAATAGGATTTTGTAGAAACTAATTAAAGATAGTCAAAGACAACATAACCGAGATTGTAAAGCACCTTATGGATTCTCTTTTCATCTAGTATGTAGAAGGTTACACGTTAAAGTTTTACGAAAAATTGTAAATTCTGTTTTCAAAAAGTAGAAAAAACACTCGATACGGCGTGCGTCCCGACAAATCGGGCGGCGTGGTCGCACACTATACGCATCGAAAGACGCGTATGGATTTTGTCGACATGTGGGAACTGACGGAACCCGATTTTGTTGCATGTGCACGACAAAATCAGTACGTATCCGTCGAGATACCCCTGTATCGACCCTTTGCAAATTAAGTCACAACTTTTTGTACACTCATCAAATTATGACGAAACTTGCGCCATTGGACTCGAAATATTTTTTTGGTCCTGTGAGCCAAGTTTGGTTCAATTCTGAGAAGGTTAATCGGGACACCATTTTAACGGGCCCACAATCCCGCTCAACGGGCGATTTTGTGCACAGCCCTCCGGAATCGGGATGCCATTTTAACGGGCCCATAATTCCGCTCAACTGGCACGTATTTCGGTACAAAACGGGTCCAACGACGGATATCATTTTGACCCAAAATTACGATTTTGCCCCTGTTCCAAAATTTTACTTTTGGACAGGCGTTTCTTAGGCATATTTTATATTCCAAACTCGTTCGTGATGTTTGTTGTAGCATCCGGAGTCATCTGCAAGATTTGGCTTTTCTTACTTCGTTCATTTGTTTGTTCGAGCTACTGGATTATTCTCTTTTGCACATAACCTCGGGCAAGATACCTTGCCATTATACTGTTTATATTTAGTTGTATTTTGTTACATATCACTGTTCATTTATTTCCAGTTCTTACAGTTTTTAATTTACTGTCTGCTCAGTGATATTAGATGTACTTTGTTATTATCCTTTGATTGCATATGGACCTAGAGTTAAGGGACCACCTTCTGTAGTCTATTGTATATACCTTGACACAGTTGTACCACGAGGATGTGTGAGATGAGTAGCTTGTAGAGGTTCTTGCGTGTGGGCTGATCCTCCATGCGCACGCGTTAGGGCTAACTGCTAATAGAGGCATGTTAGGAGACTCAGCAGTTAGTAGAGGTATATGAGTCATAGATGTGACTCTGTTAGGCATTGGGTGGGAAGAACAGTTTCTTAACGTATGGGCCAAGTATGCATTTCCCTATTGCTGGTTATCTCCGTGGGAGATACGGTCCTGGATACTGATACCTGATTTACTGCTGGCCTCTGACATTCGATGAATGTTATGCTTTGAGGTCCCTAATATCCTGATGGGACCATACCTGAGATTACTGCTGGACTATTACTTTACTTGTGATTTATGACATGGTATATATATATTCAGTTATATGGCATGTTCTTTATGTATCTTGTTACGTCCCCTAAGGACCTGGTTATCTCTCCAGGTGTGTGTGCTTCTGTGATATTGCAGGTGTTTTAGCCGAGGTCGCGATTTTCTCTATTCATTCGGAGATGACGTATCTTGGGTCTTCCTTTGCTACTCCCGCCAATTCATTTCAGTTTCATGTATATTTTTCCTTACTTGTTGGTAGTGGATTTGTCTCCGCCCAACGTACTATACAAAGACTTATTACAGTTGATTATATGATATCTTTATTCTTCATTTGTGGATGAGATTAGATTACTCTTGGTTTACTGCATTTTATAGCTTATGTATTCATACGAGGTTTCCATATATTGGAGTATATTTCGTATGTATGTAGATAGCATGGATACGTACCTAGTCCTAAGTATTTTGGGACTGGGACATTACATATTTTTGTGGTGGCCCATGCAGGTCGAGTTTGTCACTTCGGTTACGTAATTGTACCGATGTGAGCCTGCAACCTAGGATTAGAATCTAGGAATCTCATCCATACAGCTTGACCTCTTCTTTTGGCTTCAAATTCCGAACTCTCGTTCGACTTCCTTGAATTGCACCTTGCTTGATTCCTTTCTACCGTCGATTCTTATTTTCGTGCTTAGTATCAACTAGAAAGATGACTATATTAGTATATGCTTATAGGTCACACATATGGCTAGAATGGTTATATTGGCAATTGGAATACATTCAAGACTCTAATTGAGTTAAAAAGTCTTTTTTGTGTGAATTAATGATTAGTAATTTGTAAAGTAGGATACTACCAAAGAAGATTTTAATCTTGAGATTTCTAAATAGTAAACACCATAGGATTGATACTGCAGGAAGGAGAGAAAAAAATAGTTAGAATCTTTATACCCTTGATTTAAGAAATTGATTGGCTTTTTGAGATTTGATATTTATGATTTATTGGGTTATAGTTATACATCCTTGCACAAGTATAAAATTGATTTGCTTTTCGAGTTGTGATATTTATGAGTTTTGGGTGATAGATATACATCTTTGAACAAATATAAAATTTATTTAATTTTCGAGTTTTGATGTTTATGATTTATTGTATTATAGTTATACACCTTTGAACAGTTATAAATTTGATTTGAAAATGATCTTAGAGTTTAAAAATGGCCATAGAAATTATTTAAATTTGAGTTGTATTGCGATTTTCGTGTTTAGTAAATTTTAAATTTTAAGTGGAAGTAATGACGGTGAATTTTGGTTTAAAATATTTGAAAGTTATGAAAACAATTTTTGAGAAAATTTTATTTTAAATGGTGCCCTATGATTGAGGATTTACAAATCTATTTAGATTTTTGGTAAAAAAAAGATTTTGACTGATAAGATTATTTGAAAATTTAGTTTCATGAGGGATTGCTAATATTAAAATTTTTGGGAGAATTTTGAAGGATGTGATGGAAAGTTATTTTGATTGATTAAAGGAAGTTACCATTTAAAAGTTGTGATTTTGTTGGAATAACTTAGCTTGCATAGAAGTTAAAATTGATGAGAGCATTGAGCTTAATTTTTGAGATTGCTTTTAATATGCTAGGAGTTTTATTATGAGTTATTGGAAAATTTTAGAGTGTTAAATTTTTGATTGATTGTGAAATTTTTATGGATTCGTAAATTATGAACTCTTGAGTTAAATAGTTGAATTTAAACGTTAATTTTGGAAAAGGTTAGTAGTAACGTGATAAAGTTTGCTTTGATATTTATGAAAGTGATTTAATTTTGGTCATGATTAAATTAAACGACTTGCAGTGAATACAAATTTTGGGTGGTTATTTTTAAAAATTTTATTTAGAGACTTTTGGAGAAAATTTGAGCAAAATTTTAATGGTGGACAACTAAGAGAGTCCAAATAAGATGGATGAATTCCACAGTATTCCACACTAAACTGCCATATCACTCATGACCATGATAGTAGTATATACACAAGTTTTGTTAGTCATCTACCCAGCTATGTGACTGTATTTCCACCTCGACTTACTCGACCTTCCTTCAATTCTAGATCTTTTTATTACGACCTTCTAACCCATTTGCAATTTGAATAATGAGTTAATAGTTCCTTAACTGTATTCATCTAGAAGACTATCTTCTCTTCGGAATTGTGTTCCTAAATTATTTTTACTGGATTCTCTAATTAATTTTGTTTCATGCTTTAACTTGATCTTCTTTATTTTTGTGCATTAATTATCACCTCGTGAACTCCCACTTTCTATTTTTGATCTTCTGGCGTCCCCTACCGTGACTTGTATATTTGGAGTACAACACTAAACTTTTTCGCTCGAGCCCACCTTCATTAAGTCCTAGACAAGCCCACCTTCATGTAGATAAATCATGTCCCACTAAAACACGTCTCCTAGTACTCTATTTCTTGATATGACTTTATGGTCAAAATGGCCAAACTATAACCTCTACCATGACACCAAAGTACTTTCCGACTTCAATTAAGAGATCCAACCTTGACTCAATCCTTTAACCCGATATGTGAATATGTTCTACTAAATCCCTTAATGCCGTGATTGCTTGACCATTGTCCCATCATACTACTAGTTTAATTCTTGTAAGTTGGGTAGAATACCTGGCGACCTAACAAACCCTTTGTCTTGTGACCCAGTTGATGAGTTCACATATACTAGAAATTCAGAGGACCTTAACTTATCTTGACAACCAAACCGTAAGTGAAGAAAACTAGGATAACTGTAAAGGCCCATACTTCGGGCAAGACTTGATTTTAAAAGATCTTGGACTATTTAAAAAATTTCTTCATCAGTACCTCCCTTACTCATATTTTGACTATCTTATGCTGCTAATGTAGCTTCAGTTTTGCAAGCTTATTTCGTTATCAAGCTTGACCATGATATATTTTATTGGGTGCACCCACTAACATATTGTCTAATCAGAACCGGTGCATGATGGTCTGATCAACCTATTGCACTTTGGTTCGCTTATCACATATTATTCTACGTGGATGAAGACATAGTAAACTTGCCTCAGAGTCTCATCCGCGACAGCCTTGGCAATTCCCTTTTGAATTATTTTTTTCGCCTATGAACCCCGCAATTCGTACTCAATATATAACACCGTCTTTGAAACCTTTGTTGTTCTTGTCTTTTACTTATTTTGGAAAGACAAGGCACTGTACTTGCTAGATAGACTCAAGGTATCATCTTTGGTTGCCCAATCGGTTAATTATACACAAATGTAGACAGCCACCGACCGACTCATGTGGCTGTATCCTCGCCTTTAACTACTCCTCGTTCCTTAACCCTAGAATTGTTATCGTGTCCTCCCAATTATTCTTGAGCACTCGAGAATGATTCTAATCATTCACTTAAATCTAACTCTCAACCCAGATGATTAGTATCCAGTTTTCTCTCAAGGAACCATATCTCCCAAACGTCTAATTATCCTCTTTGATCTACTAAATTTTTCACTATTTTTATTTGGGTTATCAAATTTTGTCACCTTCATTAGCAACCCTTATTCAATTCCATAACCATGATATATTTTTTTATATATCGACTCCACAATTTTCTATTGCATGGTGGTGTTGAACGCTGTTTTATCGCCTCCTCCAAAATTTAATTATATTTTGGTATTGACGAACTCTTCCTATCCCTCAACCCTATCTACCCTATTAATCCTAAATTTCGAGGACGAAATTCTTGTAAGTTGGGTAGGATGTAAAACCCCCTATTTTTTATTATTATTTTTATTATTTTATTAGACTTAAAAATTAATTTATGCAAATTATGATTTTTATTTCATTAGAAATGACCTTAGCCATTGTTGAATTTTGGGACACAAGACTACCATGAATTTTGGCACGAAAGATGTAGCAGTGTGCCTTGACTAGTACATTAGCCATGCCGGGGGAAGCCTAGCCATGGTGATGTCCAAACTAGGAAAACCAGACCAAACTGTGAATTGACTTATTTAAAATATTTTAATTAAATATTATTTTATATATTGATTTTTAGATGACTCGGTTTGTCCAATTCAGTCCGAATTGGGCCCGAACCGAATTTAAGTCCAGGTAGGCATGTGGTGGGACCAAAGTGGCCATGTAGACATATTTTATGTACGTAAAAAAATTTCTAAATTATTATAGAATTTCATGTACAATTTAAAATTATTTAATTATTTGTGTAATTATTGGTATTTTATTATTAAATAATATTTTACAAAATTATACATTTTGTGGACCCGGGAAAGGGTGTGCGGTATAAGTGCACCTATTGGGACGATTTTATTAATTTATTATTATTAAAGTTATTTTGGGGAGATTTAATAAACATGTTTTTCTATTTAAATATTATTACTATTTTGAGTTGATTTATTAAGGATTGAATTTATATATATATGTAGATATGCTCAAATATATTAAATAATTGGATAGTTGATTTTTAAATGGTATTTGTATTTCAAATAGATTTTGGGTGTATATATATATATATATATATATATATATATATATATATATATATATATATATATATATATATATATAAAATATATATATATATATATATATATATATATATATATATATATTGAAGTTTTAGATAAGAAAAGAAAAGATTTAAGATAAAGTAGAATAAAAAAAACAATGGAGTGGTCGGCCCAATGGGGTGGGACCGACCACCCCAAGCAAAGAAATAGCAAGGAGCAACAGCTCCTAGCTGCGCCCAAGAAGTGGCCCTCCATTTACACAAGTAGCTGCAACATAGCATGGGTCGAAACCCTCTCTCCTTTTAACATATATATATATATATATATATATATATATATATATATATATATACAAACCCTAATCTCCTCCTTCCTCCTCTTTCCTCCTTCCTTCCTCCTCCCCCTCTCCTCGGCGTGCGTGCCCAGCCTTGCCGGAGGGATGGCAGTCCCGCCTCACGGTCGCCACGGCGATAACAACAAACACCATAACAGTTTTCCACTTTAAGGTACTCAACTTCCCCGATCGATCTCTCTCTCATTTTAACTTCGTTTTTAGATCCGTAAATTCGTGTAGAAAGCCCACATGACCCTCTTCGAGATCCCCCTGGTGGATTTCGACATGGCCATCCCACTTGCTCGAAAAATCGAGCCGAAGTTGGAGAAAAACCACTTTTCTGGAATATTAAAAACTGTTTTTAAAACACCAAATTGTCGGCCACTTTTCTTTCTGTACAATAGGATTTTGTAGAAACTAATTAAAGACAGTCAAAGACAACATAACCGAGATTGTAACGCACCTTCTGGATTCACTTTTCATCTAGTATGTTGAAGGTTACACGTTGTTAAAGTTTTACGAAAAATTGTAAATTATGTTTTCAAAAAGTAGAAAAAACACTCGATATGGCGTGCGCCCCGACAAACCGGGCGACGTGGTCAAGAACTATACGTATCAAAAGGCGCATATGGATGTTGTCGACGTGTGGGAACTGACGAAACCCGATTTCGTTGCATGTGCGCGACGAAATCAGTGCGTATCCGTCGAGATACCCCCGTATCGGCTCTTTGCAAATTAAGTCACAACTTTTTGTACACTCATCAAATCGCGACGAAACTTGCGCCATTGGACTCAAAATATTTTTCTGGTCCTGTAAGCCTAGTTTGGTTCAATTCTAAGAAGGTTGATAGGGACGCCATTTTAGCGGGCCTATAATCCCGCTCAACGGGCGATTTTGTGCATAGCCCACCGGAATCCAAAATTTGACATACCATTGGGTTCGTCTCATCAAAATAAATTCGTAGACATGTAGTTTGACGACTTTAGAGACCGTAGGTTCTAGCGTACATTTCGGTGTAAAGTGGGTCCAACGGCGGACATCGTTTTGACCCGAAATTATAATTTTGCCCCTGTTCCAAAATTTAACTTTTTGACAGGCGTTTCCTAGTCATGTCTTATATTCCAAACTCGTTCGAGATGTTTGTTACAGCATCCGGAGTCATCTGCGGATTTTGCTTTTCATGTTTCGTTCATTTGTCTGTTCGAGCTACTGGATTATTCTCTTTTGCACATAACCTCAGGCAAGATACCTTGCCATTATACTATTTATATTCAGTTGCATTTTATTACATATTACTGTTCATTTATTTCCTGTTCTTACCGTTCTTGATTTACTGTCTGCTCAGTGATATTAGATGTACTTTGTTATTATCCTTTGATTGCATATGGACCTAGAGTTAAGGGACCAACTTCTGTAGTGTATTGCATATACCTTGACACAGTTGTACAACAAAGATGGGTGAGATGAGTAGCATGTAGAGGTTCTTGCGTGTGGACTGATCCTCCATGCGCACGCGTTAGGGCTAACTGTTAATAGAGGCATGTTAGGAGACTTAGCAGTTAGTAGAGGTATATGAGTCATGGATGTGACTCTGTTAGGCATTGGGTAGGAAGAACAGTTCCTTAATGTATGGGCCAAGTATGTACTTTCCTATTGCCGGTTATCTCCGCGGAAGATACGGTCCTGGATCCTGATACCTGATTTACTGCTGGCCTCTGACATTCGATGAATGTTATACTTTGAGGTCCCTGGTATCCTGATGGGACCATACCTGAGATTACTGCTACTGAGCCAGAGTGCCCATGCATTGAAGGTTTGTTCTTATTGCATAAACACATTAGAATGGTCAGGTAACCCTCGTCAAATATCATATCATCCTGTCCCATTAGTAGCTTGGGACAATGTCTCATCGCGGCATAGTATGCTAACCCTTGTCCTTGTTTGGTTGTAGGAGTAGTCTAATGTTTCGATGATGAGGTATTGGATCTTGTTACGAGTGGGACTATTACTTTACTTGTGATTTATGACATGGTATATATATTCAGTTATGTGGCATATTCTTTATGTATCTTGTTACGTCCCTCTGAGGACCTGGTTATCTCTCCAGGTGTGTGTGCTTCTGTGATATTGCAGGTGTTCTAGTCGAGGTCGCGATCTTCTCTATTCATTCGGAGATGACGTATCTTGGGTCTTCCTTTGCTACTCCCGCCAATTTATTTCAGTTTCATGTATATTTTTTCTTACTTATTGGTAGTGGATTTGTCTTCGCCCAACGTATTGTACAAAGACTTATTACATTTGATTATATGATATCTTTATTCTTCATTTGTGGATGAGATTAGATTACTCTTGGTTTACTGCATTTTATAGCTTATGTATTCATACGAGGTTTCTATATATTGGAGTATATTTCGTATGTATGCAGCTGGCATGGATACGCACCTAGTCCTAAGTATTTTGGGACTGGGGCGTTACAATTTGGAAGTGCCGAGGAAGCGGCGAGGCCTGCTAGGTCATCAGCTTCGATATTTTGGAGCCTAGGAACATCATCTATAAAGAATCCTTCCAAGGTTGCAATAATGGTAATTACTGTCTAGTAGTAGGGAATCAGGTCCTCGTTGCAAACCTCGTATGAACCTCGGATCTGGTTAACAACCAACTGTGAATCACCATATGCTTCTGTCACGACCTGCACCCAGTGTAAGGGCACGAGAAGTAACGAACGCCCACCCTACGCCGCAGTGTCGGCGGTAGAACGATGTCCTGAGTCACCATATCTAACACAATCTAAATAAACTATGAATAGAGACTAAAATAATACGTAACTCAATCACAATACTAAGATGGAATAGAAGAAGAATTTCAAGAGAGTCACAATAAAAGTCTAGGTGTAAACCACTAGAAATAATCTCAAGTACAACTTATAAAGTCTCAAACAGAAAATACAAATAAGTACAAAGTCTCAGCTAGACTATGGGCAAGTCCTCAGCGACTGTGGGATCCTCTTGTGGGTCCACGTCGCCAGTGTCATCTAAGCCAATGCCATATTAAGTAGGACAGTACTCCTAATCATCACCTGTAAAATTTTCAACATGCCCAGTCAGGACGGAACGAGCACATATCTCTCACAACAGTTCATATCAGGAATGGACATATAAAGCAAGCTATAGAAAACTATACATGAATCGCTGTAAAGAGAAATCAACAGGAAAGAAGATATAACTGAGATATAATATGATAAATAAATAATGTAACCTTCTACGTGAATCAGAGCATGAATTAGTTATGTAAACAGCTTGGGTTGCACATGGATATAGCTATGGAATGCACATGGATACCTACTGGGGATAATGATCACATAACCAACTACACTCTCCCTGTCCCCAACCAATACACAAGGATCAAAGCATGTTATGTTATTGCACATGGATAACAACTACTTGTATACATGGAACTCATATGGTCATGAGTGTACATGAATAACATATGAGTGCACATGGATAAATGTGAATACATGGAGTACATGATGACCATGATAAAGTACATGAACATGACATACTCGATGTATCCGAGGGGATAACATCGCATGAAAAGATCCAGAGGGTACTGATCCGTGTGAACGTCATGTCAGCATCAAGTATACCAGTCTATAACAAGAGTACATATCCAAAGAAGCATAAAAAGATCAGAGAATGTACTCGCCTGGCAATCTGAACTGCTGATGATGAAAAGTGACTGGACTGGAGTAATAAGATCATATTTAAAACAACCACATGTCATAATACAGTCTAAAATATCATAAGGAAAGCCTTCAATGCAAATTCTACATGATTTGGGTCAATCTAAGTTAAAGTCAACCTTGGGTCAACTTTGGTCAACCAGACTAGTCAAACTAGGCCAAAGTTTGGTCAACTAGTCTACAAGTCAAATTTTAGGTCACTACCAGTCCTAGAGTTGATTTTGGGTATTGAGTTGGTGTTATCCTAGGTTTCCAAGGAAGCACAATCCTAACACCAATAAAATTCAATTAACACTACTCTAACTCATAGTACTCTATATCTAATATCTATACTTTAGACTAGCATATACCAAGACTCTAGATTAGGGTATCTCTTAGGAAAATTTCTAGTTTAGAAAAATAAGGAAATCTCAATCCTAATTCCTCACAGCTCAACCCAATGCATCCATATACTTGAATACATGCACTAGGCCAAGCCTACTGCTACTGTAGTTAACCTATTCCCTGAATTTTTCATCACACAACAGCCCCCATATCAGTTCAGCCCACCTTAAACAGTACATACATACATATAAACCTCAAAAATCAGTTTCTATCCTAACTTCAACAACCCATCCCTAACTAACCATCAAACTTACTAACAGTTAAGTGATCTATTGAACTAACTTGGCATTATAATTCTTGCTAACAACTAACTAGCTTGGTGATACCAAATTCCTAACTAACAGGCCACTGATCTTGGTATTACTGGAATTAATCTCAATCAAGATTCCTACCCATCTAAATCTCAGTTATAGGAAAATACCTATTTCTCTTGATATCCTATACAACCCGAATACCCTATGTCTAATCCAACTCAAACATAGCCTATCCCCATGATGCAAACTAGCAAGTAATCTCCTAGATTGGGTAATGTAGGGCCTGTAGGTTGATTTATATAGCATTCACATGAATCTGAAACTGGAACCATAACAACAAAAACTGAAACAGGGAAAAAATGAACTTGAATACCCGATGTCAAAACCAACTCGAACACACCCTCTCCATGATGCCAACTAGTAGATACTCCTAGATAGGTCTTATAGGATCTGTAGGTTGATTTTATACAGAATTTCACTTTGAAATTTGAACTGGAACAGAACAAAAAGGAAAAACTAAAACAGGAAAAACTGAAACCTACCCGATACTCGACACAGCCCAACATGACCTAAAATATATTCGAAAACCAAAAGATGTTTGAAACAAAAGGTTGGTAATGTGTCACGTATTTGAACATGAAGTTTAGGTGCAGTCGTGTCCAAGAAAATAGGACACGAAGTGTCCAGGACACGTGCGTATCCAAACTGGAACGCAGTCCTCGTGCACGCGTGCCACGCGACCTAGGGCTCGACACGGAACGAATTATGACACGTGGTCACTCCTACACGTAGACCACCTATAGGGCTACATGCCCACGTGTCTGCACTGGCCACACGACGCAAGTCCGAGTCGCACAACACGCGTATCGGACGCCAAAAACTGGCGCACGCGCGACAGTTCCAAATCAGTGCCACGTAGATTTCTCCCTCGATTCTCCACGAAACCCAACCAAATTTTATGGGCACCATGTCAGACATGGCCCCTACCCACTTACCAAGTTTCGTGCGTCGAGTCGTCGTGTCCATCGAGAACGGACACGGCAGCAGCAGGACATGTGCGCGGTCCTCGAGCTGCGCGTGTGTGTCCAGTTTTGGACACGAATACGTGTCGACTCTTGCAAAAACCTAGGGTTTAGGAATCCCTACATCTAGGGCTATCAAATCACGAAATTAGTTTGCAATAATAAGAGTATTGAAATCTAAGAGACAATTCATCAAACACATTAAACCCTAATCCGATACGTGTCCGACACGCCTATCAAACAGACACAAAACTTAACCAAACTTCATGGGTGGGTCTAGGGTACCTAGATGCATGCTACCGTGAAGAAAAATCAGGAGAAACTATAGTGTTTAGGTGTTTACCTATTGAGAGTTGAAATACTAATGAAACTGACTCCTTGATCAATGAGACGACCAGTTTCCACCGAGCAAACGCATCCAACTCCTTGCTAGCAATGCTCCAGCAAGTTTTTCTCCTTCCCACGATCACAACGCACTTCGTTTGAGGTGAAACAGAGGTCGGATGAAAAAGTTAGGATTTTGGAGAGCTGGAAACTAGGGTTTTGAAAAGGGGGTGTCAAAACTAATACAATGCTTATATAAGGAGGAGGGTTTTCTGTTTTGGCCGGCCATACTAGTCCCTCTAGGGTTAAGGTTGGTTCATGGGCCCCTCTTCTCTATCTAAGTTAAGTTTAAGCCCACTAACAGAAAGGCTAAAAAGGCCAATTAATTAAATAGCCTAAAAATGGTCAAATGGCCTTCTAAGTTAAACCAAAGTATAAAATAAATTCTAATTAGCTAAATAATCCTCATATGTCATGGTTAGCCTCTAATATGGATTTTCAAAAGTTAAACCAAAAGCTAAAACAAACACAAGTCAAAAATATCTAGAAAATCACAAAATGACTAAAATGACTAAAAATGACTAAAATGACTTAAATACCCTTATTTCAAAAAGTGGGTGCTACAAGTCTACCCTCCTTAAAATAATTTTGTCCTCGAAATTAAAATGATCCTACCCTTCTAGGTCAAATCCCCAACAATCATGGTCTTAAGAAAACTTATCTAAATCATGCAGTTAAAAAGAAATCATACAGGGTTATGGCAGGTAATCAGGCTGGAGTCTCGTCTAGCTACTAAAGTCATACTAGATCAAAAGTAGTCATAAGGTATCAAGCATACAAACATTATGGTAGGGTACAGTAATCATCAAGATAGGATAAGGTATGGGTCAAGAACTCACCTCTACTAGGTCTGGTAGCTGGAACTCTCTCCTGGAGGTAGGCCTCGTCTAGGGACAAGTGTAGTAGGACAGTCTCGTATCTTGTGCGCAACTGACCCACAAAATAGGCACAATCCTAGTCTCTTCCTACAGTCCTTCCATACGTGCCCAAGCTTCTTACAGAAAGTACAGGTAGGCACCCACTCAACTGGTCTCTGTTGGACAGGAATCTAAACTGGATAGGCTGGTCTAGACTGAAAGCCTGGGTACTTCTGAGGCTCTGGGTATAAACTGCTCCTCGCTCTCTTGGGACTAGGCTCCTCCCTCGAATGCATGTAATCCCATAATAGTTGAAAACTGAGACTCTGCACTCTCATAAGCTCGGCCTGAAGTCTTTGTACCTCCTGCACATCCTGAAGAAGTCTGTAAATATGAGCTCCATCAGGAATGGCATGGGGTACCACTCTGGGAGGCAAAGGAAGGCCCTCAATCTTCGGCTGAACTGCAGTCCTCTCCTGAAGGATAGGAGATGGAGGAAAATTCTCCGGTGAGGCTACTAACACCTCCTGAGCAATAGGAGGGGAAGGTACAATCTCGGTCTCATCCGGAATTGCAGCTGTGCACTGGGGACATACTCCGGTCATGGGTGCCATTCTGGAAAAAGGTAAGGAAAAATAATAAATCATCTGGCTGTAAGGCAGTCTATCATCCTATACAAATACTGGTGATAAAAAAACTGAAATTAACCATAAAGCATTACTATTCTAAAGATGATCAAAATTGAAAGTTTAAAGCACGACTGTCAATAACAATGAAATCCAAGCACACTATATATATATCTATAAGAAATTTTAGTCTCGATATGATCTAAGTTCATCAATTACAGGATGAATCGAGGTTTGGCAAGATGGAGAACGAGGTCATTGAAGTCTGGACACGAGTATCCAAGATTTGAAATCCATGTCACAATTGAATTAATTCAATTAAATAAGGTTCCAATCATTGGATGATAAGGGAATGACCAAGTCGACTGGTCGCGATCAAGGGTTTAGAATTCAACACTATTGAAATCCTAAAGGATACTGCAAGGATATAGAAATAAGTCAATTTTCTCCTTTTGATAAGACAGCTAAACGTGATACCCTGACTTGACCTATTAAGTACAGTGCCTTGTCTTTCTGAAATATGTGAAAGACAAAAGCAAAAAGAGTTCAAAGACGATGCTATAGAGTACAATACGTGGTTCATGGACGACGAAAATAATTCAAGAAGAATTGCCAAAGCTGTCGTGGATGAGACATATGCCATAGAGTCTCATCTATGTAGAGTAATATATGAAAGCGAACCAAAGTGCACTAGGTTGATCAGACCATCATATACCGGTTCTGATTAGACAATATGTTAGTGGGTCGACCCAATAAAATATGTCATGATCAAGCTCGAAAAAGAGATAAGCTTATAAAACTAAGGCTAAATTAGCAACATAAGGTAGTCAAAATATAAGTAAGGGAGGAAATGATGAAGAAGAAAAATATAATAGTCCAACATCCTTAACTAAACTGGTCAAGCAATCGAGATAAGGTACAAGATTAAGCATTTAAGGAACAAGAAGAACACCATCCCATAACGGGTCGAAAGAATTGAGTCATGGTTGGATCTCGAATTTAAGTCACAAAGTAATTTAGTATCATGGTAAGGGTTCAAGAGGTGAAAACTAATACAAGAACCAAGGGAATCAAGTTGAAGCATAAAATAAATTTAATTAAGAGTCCAGGGAAATAATTTAGGAATACAGTACAAAAGGCGAATATTGTTAAGGAACGATCAAATCCAAACGGTTAGAAAGTCACAATAAAATATCTAAATTTGAGGGAAGGTTGAGTAAGTCAAGATTAAGATACAGTCACATAGTTTGGCAGACGACTAACAACACTGGAGTATATACTACTATCATAGTCATGAGTGATATGGCAATTAGTGTCGAACACTTCTATCTCATTAAGGTTACCTTGGTGGTCTACCATTACTTTCCTTTAAAAAGAATTTCAAAAATAACTACCGCAATTTGTATTCACTCTAATCCATCCAATCTAATCACGACTAATATTTAAATCCTTTTCATAAATCTTGTAGTAACTTTTATCACGTTACTACTAACCTTTCCAAAATTTAACATTTCAATCCAACTTTAAACTCCAGAGTTAATGAATCATGAATCCATAAAATTCTATATCACTTCATAACTTTAAAAACTCCCAATTTGTCTCAAATAATCCTCAAAATAGATACTTAGCTTATCACGGTAATCTAGCATTTAAAGCTCAGTATTTTAACGCACTTATCAACCATAATTTCTCTTTCTAAGTCATTGAAACATATTCACTACTTCGTAAACCAAAATCTAAATAGATTTTTAAATCTTCAATCAATTGACACGATTCCAAATTTGAGATTTTTTTTTTCTTCCAAAACAATCGTTTTCATATTTTCCCTATCTTTTAAACTAAAATTTGTATATCATTGCTTCCACTTAAATTGAATTTCATAAACATATACATCGCAACTTGTACGACTCAATTTAATAGTTCATACTGCCACCCCCTTTTTTGATCATTATCAAACCAATCTATATACGTTCAAAGATGTATAATCATAATCCAATAATTCATGATTCACATCAATTCCTGAAATCGATTTATATACATTCTAACTATTTTTCTCCAGTATCAAAATAAAATTTTATAATCCTCTGGTGATTACTACTTAGAATCTCATGATAAATTTCCTTGGTAATATCCCAACTTATAAACTACTAATCATTAAATCATCCTTTTAGAAAATGCCCTTATAACTTAATCAAAGTCTCCGTGTATTCCAATTCCTTAATATAATCCTTCTAGCCATGTATTTGACCAATGAGTATATAGCAGTGTAGCCATCTTCCTAACCATTATTAAGCACAAGAAGGTAAGGGTATTGGTGAAAAGAGTTCAAACAAGATGCAAGAATCAAGGGAGGAAGGTGGATTAAAATAAGGAAAAAGAATTTAAATCGAAGCTCAAAATGAGATTCTCAAGGATCGTCCCAGGAATCTCTCAGGAAATTCTAATAGTGATTGGGTATCCTCTCATTCTAAAACTTTACTTCCTATACTCTATAGCAGGCTCGTAATAATATAATTAAATTACCGTACTACCACGATATCGCACTAATGCGAATCTGGTCCTGCATGGACCGGAGGGATAAAATCGTGTCTCCTTAACTAACTTGAAGACATATCAAAAAAGGAATCAATTACTGGAAAATAAGCAAAATTATCAAAGGAGGACAGTTATTTTCAAAAGAAGACAAGTAACAGCAAGAATTTGATGAGAGTTTTTCTAATGTGATTGAGTACCTTAACTTATATCCTATATCCTATTGCAGGCTGTAATGATACTCTAGTTCGAGTACCACTACGAATCACACTAGTTGTGATTGTGACTGACCTACATGGGCCACCACTAAAAACGTGTCACGACCCGCACCCAGTGTAAGGGTACGAGAAGTAACGAACGCCCAGCCTACGCCGCAGTATCGACAGTAGAACGCTGTCCTGAGTCACCATATCTAACACAATCTAAATAAACTATGAATAGAGAGTAAAATAATACGTAACTCAATCACAATACTAAGATGGAATATAAGAAGAATCTCAAGAGAGTCACAATAAAAGTCTAGGTGTAAACCACCAGAAATAATCTCAAGTACAACTCATAAAGTCTCAAACAGAAAATACAAATAAGTACTAAGTCTCAGCTAGACTATGGGCAAGTCCTCAGCGACTGTGGGATCCTCATGTGGGTCCACGTCGCCAGTGTCATCTAAGCCAATGCCATAATAAATAGGACAGTACTCCTCATCATCACCTGTAAAATTTTTAACATGCCCAGTCAGGACGGAACGAGCATATATCTCTCACAACAGTTCATATCAGGAATGGACATATAAAGCAAGCTAGAGAAAACTATACATGA
The DNA here is from genome assembly GCA_029216955.1 of Iris pallida. NCBI lineage: Eukaryota > Viridiplantae > Streptophyta > Magnoliopsida > Asparagales > Iridaceae > Iris > Iris pallida. Next base: position 8,822,075 of record JANAVB010009400.1, on the reverse strand, counting down.
ATCGTTGTTAAGAGAAATCAACAGGAAAGAAGATATAACTGAGATATAATATGATAAATAAAGAATGTAACCTTCTACGTGAATCAGAGCATGAATTGGTTATGTAAACAGCTTGGGTTGCACATGGATACAGCTATAGAATGCACATGGATACCTACTGGGGATAATGATCACATAACCAACTACACTCTCTCTGTCCCCAACCAATACACAAGGATCAAAGCATGTTATGTTATTGCACATGGATAACAACTACTTGTATACATGGAACTCATATGGTCATGAGTGTACATGAATAACATATGAGTGTACATGGATAAATGTTAATACATGGAGTACATGATGACCACATGAACATGACATACTCGATGTATCCGAGGGGATAACATCGTATGAAAAGATCCAGAGGGTACTGATCCGTGTGAACGTCGTGTCAGCATCAAGTATACTAGTCTATAACAAGAGTACATATCCAAAGAAGTATGAAAAGATCAGAAAATGTACTCGCCTGGCAATCCGAACTGCTGATGATAAAAAGTGACTGGACTGGAGTAATAAGATCCTATTTAAAACAACCACATGTCATAATACAGTCTAAAATATCATAAGAAAAGCCTTCAATGCAAATTCTACATGATTTGGGTCAATCTAAGTCAAAGTCAACCTTGGGTCAACTTTGGTCAACCAGACTAGTCAAACTAGGTCAAAGTTTGGTCAACTAGTCTATAAGTCAAATTTTAGGTCATTACCAGTCCTAGAGTTGATTTTGGGTATTGAGTTGGTGTTATCCTAGGTTTCCAAGGAAGCACAATCCTAACACCAATAAAATTCAACTAACACTACTCTAACTCATAGTACTCTATATCTAATATCTATACTTTAGACTAGCATATACCAAGACTCTAGATTAGGATATCTCTTAGGAAAATTTCTAGTTTAGAAAAATAAGGAAATCTCAATCCTAATTCCTCACAGCTCAACCCAATGCATCCATATTCTTGAATACATGCACTAGGCCAAGCCTACTACTACTGCAGTTAACTTATTCCCTGAATTTTTCATCACACAACAGCCCCCATATCAGTTCAGCCCACCTTAAACAGTACATACATACATGTAAACCTCAAAAATTAGTTTCTATCCTAACTTCAACAACCCATCCCTAACTAACCATCAAACTTACTAACAGTTAAGTGATCTATTGAACTAACTTGGCATTACAATTCTTGCTAACAACTAACTAACTTGGTGATACCAAATTCCTAACTAACAGGCCACTGATCTTGGCATTACTGGAATTAATCTCAATCAAGATTCCTATCCATCTAAATCTCAGTTATAGGAAAATACCTATTTCTCTTGATATCCTATACAACTCGAATACCCTATGTCTAATCCAACTCGAACATAGCCTATCCCCATGATGCAAACTAGCAAGTAATCTCCTAGATTGGGTAATGTAGGGCCTGTAGGTTGATTTATACAGCATTCACTTGAATCTGAAACTGGAACCATAACAACAAAAACTGAAACAGGGAGAAAATGAACTTGAATACCCGATGTCAAAACCAACTCGAACACACCCTCTCCATGATGCCGACTAGTAGATACTCCTAGATAGGTCTTATAAGATCTGTAGGTTGATTTTATGCAGAATTTCACTTTGAAATCTGAACTGGAACAGAACAAAAAGGAAAAACTAAAACAGAAAAAACTGAAACCTACCCGATACTCGACACAGCCCAACATGACCTAAAATATATTCGAAAAACCAAAAGATGTTTGAAACTAAAGGTTGGTAACGTGTCACGTGTTTGAACATGAAGTTTAGGTGCAGTCGTGTCCAAGAAAATAGGACACGAAGTGTCCAGGACACGTGCGTATCCAAACTGGAATGCAGTCCTCGTGCACGCGTGCCACGCGACCTAGGGCTCGACACAGAACGAATTATGACACGTGGTCACTCCTACACATAGCCCACCTATAGGGTTACATGCCCACGTGTCTGCACTGGCCACACGACGCATGTCCGAGTCGTATGACACGCGTATCGGATGCCAAAAACTGGCGCGCGCGCGACAGTTCCAAATCAGTGCCACGTAGATTTCTCCCTCGATTCTCCACGAAACCTAACCAAATTTTATGGGCACCATGTCAGACATGGCCCCTACCCACTCACCAAGTTTCGCACATCGAGTCGCCGTGTCCATCGAGAACGGACACGACAGCAGCAGGACACGCGCGCGATCCTCGTGCTGCACGTGCATGTCCAGTTTTGGACACGAATACGTGTCGACTCTTGCACAAACCTAGGGTTTAGGAATCCCTACATCTAGGGCTATCAAATCACAAAATTAGTTTGCAATAATAACAGTATTGAAATCTAAGAGACAATTCATCGAACACATTAAACCCTAATCCGATACGTGTCCGACACGCCTATCAAACAGACACAAAACTTAACCAAACTTCATGGGTGGGTCTAGGGTACCTAGATGCATTCTACCATGAAGAAAAATTAGGAGAAACTATAGGGTTTAGGTGTTTACCTATTGAGAGTTGAAATACCAATGAAACTGACTCCTCGATCAATGAGACGACCAGTTTCTACCGAGCAAACGCCTCCAACTCCTTGCTAGCAATGCTCCAGCAAGTTCTCCTCCTTCCTACGATCACAACGCACTTCATTTGAGGTGAAACGGAGGTCGGATGAGAAAGTTAGGGTTTTGGAGAGCTGAAAACTAGGGTTTTGTAAAGGGCGTGTCAAAACTAATGCAATACTTATATAAGGAGGGGGTTTCCTGTTTTGGCCAGCCATACTAGTCCCTCTAGGGTTAGGGTTGGTTCATGGGCCCCTTTTCTCTATCTAAGTTGATTTTAAGCCCACTAACAGAAAGGCTAAAAAGGCCAATTAATTAAATAGCCTAAAAATGGTCAAATGGCCTTCTAAGTTAAACCAAAGTATAAAATAAATTCTAATTAGCTAAATAATCCTCATATGTCATGGTTAGCCTCTAATATGGATTTTCTAAAGTTAAACCAAAAGCTAAAACAAACACAAGCCAAAAATATCTAGAAAATCACAAAATGACTAAAATGACTAAAAATGACTAAAATGACTTAAATACCCTTATTTCAAAAAGTGGGTGCTACAGCTTCCAAGTACTCGATCCTCACTTCTTCTACGAGTTAGAGTCCAATGACTGGAGCGTTATATTCGGTTACATTGTTTGAACAGGGTTCCGTAAGAGAATATGCCCAACTGACCACCAACCCAGATGGAGAAATTAATACTACCCCGACTCCAGCGATGATATCACCTTGCGACCTCGTTCTTGAAGCACGGTCAAAGAACATTCGCCAAATGGTGTCATGCAAAGTCATTTTTGAGATGACGACTTCGTCGGAGATTTTTTCATAAATTTTGGCTATTTCTGAGCCTGGATGGGCTGATAAGAAGTCGGCCAGGGCTTGACCTTTGACCGCCTTCTGTAGAACAAAAAGCATGTCGTATGGGGACAATAGTATCGCCCAGGTGGCTAGACGAGAAGTGAGTGCGCCTGGCTTGGTCATGAGAACCTTGAGAGGATTAACTTATGAAATAACATGGATGGTCTGCCCTGTCACATAGTGTCGTATTTTCTGAATTGCGAACACCAGGGCAAAGCACTCCTTCTCCTTGGCGGTGTACCTATGTTCCAGACCTACCATCATCCGGCTGAGATAGTAAATGGCTTATTCATATCCTACGTCATTATTTTGTGCTAGCAAAGCACCGAGGGAGTGTTACATCGCCCGTACATAAAGCAGGAAGGGCTTTTCGGCGACCGGGGCTACCAGAACTGGCGGATTCGTCAGGTACTTTTTAATATCATCAAAGGCACGCTGACATTCCTCGTTCTATATGAAAAAGACACCTTTCCTCATGAGTTGAGTGAAGGGTTGACATTGCCCTGAGAGGTTAGATATAAACCTCCTGATATAGGCTAGTCTTTCCTGAAGGCCGCGGAGTTCACGAAGGTTCCTTGGTGGACACATCTCCAGGATTGATTTTATTTTATCAGGATCTATGTGAATGCCCTGGAAAGTAATGACAAAGCCCAAGAACTTCTCGCTGGACACGCCCAGGAAAGACTTGGTGGGATTCATCTTCAGGTTGTGCGCTCGCATGAGGTCGAACACTGTTCTCAAATTATGTAAATAATTATTTTTGGAGCGGCTTTTGACGGTGATGTCGTCAACGTAACACTCCACCGTCTTGCACAAATGACCTCTGAAGATGACACTCATAGCTTGTTGATATATAGCACCGGCGTTCTTCAGGCCAAAGGGCATGACCGTATAACAATACACGTCGATCGGTGTTCGAAATAACGTATGCTTCTCGTCATCAGGAGACATTTTGATTGGATTGTATCCTGAAAAGCCATCCATAAAGGACATGCGCTCGAAGTCGCACATATTATAGATCATTATGACGATGATCGAAAGAAGGAATTCATCCTTAGGGCATGTCGCATTCAGATTACGGAAGTCGATGCAAATTCGGATCTTTACGTTCTTCTTGATGACTGGTACTATGTTGGCTACCCAGTCTGGGTGCTGCTCTTCATGGATGAAACCACTAGCTATAAGCTTATTTACTTCTGCCTCAATAGAATTCATGATGTCTGGACGAAACTGCCGTTGTTGTTGTTTGACTGGTTTTGCGTCCGGATAAATGTTAAGCCTATGAAGTACGATCTCGGGGTTTAGCCCTGACATGTCTTCATAACTCCGGGCAAAGGCGTCTATGTATTCTCTGACGAGTTGCAACAACAACTCCCGCTCACCGTCTGTCAGGCTTTTACTGACGAAGATTGGCTTTGGAGAGGATTCATCACCGAGGTTAACTTGCATGACCTCGTCCTCAGTGGGAGATCACGAAGTTCAAAGCATTTCTCCCATTGTGCATCTAGTTGCTGGACCCACGGCTCCAGCTCAAGTGGCTCGAGTAGATCTTCGTCCTTCTCTTCGATATCAGCGGATATCATGTTGACAGATAATGTCTGTCTAAATATATGTCTAATGCTGCTATCGGAGTCGTAAGTGGGCGACTCGGATGAATAAGAGTGCCACTCGCATTCTCTATCAGAACTTTCGGGCGTTGTTGGTGGTGTAACATACCCGAGGTCGTGTCTGGATTTATGATAATGGTCCTGAGGTTTCCCTGCCGGTACTGACGGCTGTAAATGTGGCACCCCGCTTTTGATAGGCGACGGAACTTCATAATATGCTTGCGCCGAGTCAGATCGGCCGGAAACTTAGATGGCCATCTGACTCGATCGCTAAGCTTGGTAAACGATAATGCCTTGCGGCATCGATTCGAATCTATTTGGATGAAAGTTACGAGAATCAATCCAACTAATGGAATGACTTCTGTTGGAATAAGTCCTAGATGCAACGGGCTGCGTCTCGGCGAGTGAGCTCTCTATAAGAGTCCCTTCGACGGACCGGACCGCTGTATGGTTTTCTTGGAGCTTTGCCGCTGGGCTTGATGAAGTGCTTTTGCGTCGTTTTCATAGATGCAATTACAATTTCGATGCAAGGGGAAAAGAAGGAATTCTAACAAAGCGTTGGTGCCATTGCAGGAGCTCCCATAACTAAGGATTGACATTGCGTAGCGCTTGGACGACCGGCACGAAGCAAAGTAATCGGTGGGTGATTCGACCCTTCTTTTCTACTTTGTCCCACAAACTTATTCCTTGCTTCGAATTCATTCAAATCGAACGATGCCAAGTTAATTGCATGCCAATCCACTAAGGTCAAGAACTCGAGAAAAATGTATCGATTTTGAGTAATTTACTCTGAAAAATACAAGTTTCTCACATAAACGGAAAAGTTTAAGGTTCTAGTAAAAAGATAGACTATTTCAAGTACTGCAAAATAATGTGAAACGTCGATCATGGGTTATGATGCCTCGGACAATTTGGTGCCCACGAGACGCTAAATCGGTGTACGACTTTGGGGAAAATGAATCGCTGCATGAGTTACGAGAAATGATAATGCCGCTCGATACTATCCGTGCTATACAAAACTGTTGCATATATGAAACTGTTCGCACATAGGCATGGTCATGGACAGCTTATGCACAAGTTCGTTTTCCTCGAAACGGTATCCGGGGCATTGGAACCGATTCGAACGTCCTCGCTAAGGCGTGATGCCGTAAGAGTCTGGAGTTGCACTCGTACAAGGCAAGAACGTTACGTTGAATTGTATATTAATATGCCAAGTTGAAACTTCACAAATCATATCAGAATTATAAGACGCAGTATAGGAAGATAGAAATGCTTTTCATTCATAGCTTGCAACGAAGTGCAAGTCGTAATTACATTGGATGCCGTTGCGGCAACATTGATTGAAAACAGAAAGAAATACACTCGACAAGTTGCCTGAACTACGCTTGTCGTCCCATACATTCGCCCCTTTATACATAAGCCGTCGACTTGAATTGGCTTTAAAATACTTCAGCATAGGAAGAGCTTCAAAACGCCTCTCCGTACTTCAGCTTCGTTTTAGGTTGGAGTGCCCGTCGCACCTGGGGAAATTGGGGGAGGGGATTAGCACACTTGCTAAGTGGACGAGACGAACTAACTCGTCCAAACCGACTCTGATTGTTAGGGTAGACATGTTTTAGAGTTGTCTTTCTATTAGAACTAAATGAATTCAGTTCATATTCGATAGCCTTCTTTGAGTAATAAAGCATACAGTATAACATCGCAGTTTATTATATTTCTTACCACGGCCGTGCTCGTCCCTGCATAAAAATAGAGATAATATTTACACCTGCATAAGATAATAGGTGAGCATGCAACTATCTTATATGCGGTCATTGGTGCTACGTACCACTAGGGACTTAATCGAAGTTGGCATGCGATGCTACCCTTTCAGCCTAGGTTGCAAGCCTTACTGAAGGTCCCGCATGCCTCGCGCCGAAGCACGATAAATCTAGTAAAAAGATAGACTATTTCAAGTGCTGCAAAATAATATGAAACGTCGATCATGGGTTATGATGCCTCGGATAATTTGGTGCCCACGAGACGCTAAATCGGTGTACGGCTTTGGGGAAAGTGAATCGTTGCATGAGTTGCGAGAAATGATAATGTCGCTCGATACTATCTGCGCTATACAAAACTGTTGTGTATATGAAACTGTTCGCACATAGGCATGGTCATGGACAGCTTGTGCACAAGTTCGTTTTCCTCGAAACGGTATCCGGGGCATCGGAACCGAATCGCCCTAGGGGGAATAATTTATCGTGCTTCGGCGCGAGGCATGCGGGACCTTCAGTAAGGCTTGCAACCTAGGCTGAAAGGGTAGCATCGCATGCCAACTTCGATTAAGTCCCTAGTAGTGCATAGCACCAATGACCGCATATAAGATAGTTGTATGCTCACCTATTGTCTTATGCAGGTGTAAATATTATCTCTGTTTTCATGCAGAGACGAGCACGACCGTGTAAGAAATATGATAAACTGCGATGTTATACTGTATGCTTTATTACTCAAAGACGGCTATCGAATATGAACTGAATTCATTTAGTTCTAATAGAAAGACAACTCTAAAGCATGCCTACCCTACAATCAGAGTCGGTTTAGACGAGTTGGTTCGTCTCGTCCACTTAGCAAGTGTGCTAATCCCCTTCCCCAATTTCCCCAGGTGCGACGGGCGCTCCAACCTAAAACGAAGCTGAAGTGCAGAGAGGCATTTTGAAGCTCTTCCTATGCTGAAGTATTTTAAAGCCAATTCAAGTCGACGGCTTATGTATAAATTGGCGAATGTATGGGACGGAAAGCGTAGTTCAGGCAACTTATCGAGTGTATTTCTTTCTGTTTTCAATCAATATAGCCGCAACGGCATCCAATGTAATTACGACTTGCACTTCGTTGCAAGCTATGAATGAAAAGCATTTTTATCTTCCTATACTGCGTCTTATAATTCTGATGTGATTTGTGAAGTTTCAACTTGGCGTATTAATATACAATTCAACGTAACGTTCTTGCCTTGTACGAGTGCAACTCCAGACTCGTACGGCATCACGCCTTAGCGAGGACGATCGAATCGGCAAAATTAATATCGGAGACGAACGTTGCCGACTCGGGGCGTGATAAATTGGTATCAAAGCACAGTTATGTTTTCTCGGATTTTCGAAAGATGTTTCATTGTTGGAATGTCCGTTGCGATGGCTCGATTGAATGCTTGTCGGCATGATGCGTGAAATACAAGTTCCATACAGGTAAGTCCGTAGATATTTTTGAAAAATACAAACGGGTTTACACTGTTTGTAGGAATGACTAAGCGAGATAAGAAAATTGTCGGCCCAACAACCCAAACCGTGGATAGTACGTCGAGCACAAAAAGCACTGGCCCTAGCGAGATAACTATGGAGAAGATGATGCAGTTGATGGAACTGCAGCAACAACAGCTTCAGATACAATTCAAAGCCCAATTTGCAGCAGAAGCAGATGACCGCCCTGACTCAGATAGTGAGCAGGATGGAGGGCGATACCAAGGCGATGGACGCGGTACTCGAGGGAAAGTACGGTGATCCAGAAGAAGACAAGGAGGAAGAAGTCCCCCCGCAAATGATAAACTCTCCTTCCATGCTCAAAGTGAAGAAGTTTCGTAAAATGAACCCGCCGAAGTTCAATGGCCGAGCAGAGCCCGACGTGATAGTAGGATGGCTCGCAGAGATGGAGGACTTGTTCTATCTCTTATGCATCGAAGGGTCCCAGAGGGTGGCCTGTACGGCGCTGCAGTTATAATTAAGAGCACATGACTGGTGGGCGACGAAGAAACAAGAGATCTGTAAAACCGATGGCAACAAAAAGATTTTTTGGGAAATATTCAAGACAGCCTTCCTTGAGCAGTACGTTCCTCGCGCCATCCGTCGACAGAAGGGGGATGAGTTCATGATGTTGAGGTAGGGGAATATGAGTGTTGAAGATTATGATGCAAGCTTCTCGAAACTTGCAAAATTTGCCGGCGCCTTCCTTCCCAACAAAAAAGAATGGTGCGAGCGTTTTCAGCAAGGCCTCAACGATAAACTACGTAGGGACGTCATAAACCAACGATGCCAAACTTATCGTGAATCCTACGAAGTCGCACTTGATAGTGAGCGGATCTTTGGCCGTATGTCACAAAGGGTCGTGCCTGTCGTTCGCAACAACTTTAACAAGCGTCCTAATGATGCTAGAGGATCGGGAGTACAAAAGCGCCCAAATACGTCTGAGAATCGTGGTCACTTTGCCGCAGTAAATTGCAATAGATGTGGCAAGAGTGGGCACCGAGCAACCGATTGTAGATTGAGAACATGCTTCAAATATGGCGAGCTAGGCCACTTCAGTTAATATTGTCAGACAGGGAAGCCGAATCAACACAACCCACGAAAGAACACTCTGAATCCATATAAAGCGCCTACACTACAAGGCGCAAATGCGGTGCCTGTGAACCCGCATAATCAACGCCACGGAGCTCAAGGCCGAGTTTATACCTTAACTCAGGACGAGGCATTTGCGTCCGATATGGTTGTAACAGGTATATTACTCTACAAAGATATACCTGCTTGAGTATAATTCGATTCGGGTGCGACACATAGCTTTATATCTGCAGATTACACGAAAGAAAATAAAATAACCATGCAATCACTAAATATAAATATTAGCGTTAGCACTCCGTCGGGAGTCGATATGCCTGCAAACTTTATCTGTAGGGATGGCCACATTTGTGTCGGAGGAAGATATCTATCCTTGGATGCCGTCGTTCTAGACATCAAGGATTACGACATAATCCTGGGCATGGATTGGTTGGGCGCTTGTCGTGCAACGATCGAGTGCACGGAGAAGAGAGTGGTGTTTCGTCTTCCTGGCGAGACAGAGTTCTCATATTCATGCGACACGGCCTCAAAGACGGCAATGATGGTATCGGCAATCTCGGCGTGGCGTATGCTGCGTTCCGGCTGCGCGGGATACTTGGCATCAGTTCGAGACACGCGGACGGATAATACAAACACAATACAGACTGATGTTGTGGCAGATTTTCTCGACATTTTTCCTGACGAGATGCCCGGGATGCCGTCGGATCGAGAAATTGAATTCAGCATCGACACCTTTCCGGATACACGGACGATATCAAAGGCGCCTTACCGAATGGCTCCAGCAGAACTGAAGGAGCTGAAGGTGCAATTACAAGAGTTGCTAGACCACGGATTTATTCTCCCTAGCGTCTCTCCGTGGGGAGCTTCCGTACTATTCGTGAAGAAGAAGGATGGATCGTTACGGCTATGCATCGACTATCGGGAACTCAACAAGGCGACCGTGCGAAACAAGTATCCTTTGCCGCGAATCGACGACTTGTTTGACCAACTGCAAGGTGCGTCAGTATTTTCAAAAATCGATCTTCGTTCAGGCTATCATCAATTGAAGATCAAGTCCGACGACGTATCGAAGTCTGCCTTCCGTACTCGATATGGTCATTACGAATTTCTTATCATGCCGTTCGGTTTGACGAATGCCCCAGCCGCGTTCATGGATCTGATGAACCGAGTCTTCCGATCTCAAATCGATAAATTTGTAGTCGTGTTCATCGACGACATCCTTATCTACTCAAGGGACCGAGAAGAGCACGCAGAACACTTGAAGACGGTACTGCAGATTCTGCGTGAAAACAAATTATATGCCAAGCAGAGTAAGTGCGAGTTCTGGATGAGTAGCGTGACATTCCTCGGGCATCTCTGCCGAAGGTATCGCAATGGATCCAAATAAGATTGACACGGTGGTGGATTGGAAACGACATGCCTCGGCTAGCGACATTCGAAGTTTCCTGGGCTTAGCGGGCTACTACCATAGGTTCATGCGAAAATTTTCAAAACTAGCGTCGTCTCTGACTCGCCTCACCCAGAAGAGAGTAGTATTTGAATGGAACGACGACTGTGAATCCAGCTTTCAAGAGTTGAAGCAACGGCTCGTCTCAGCTCTAATCCTTTTACTTCCAGACGGTCCAGAAGGCTTTCAGATATTCAGTGACGCGTCGGGAACTGGCCTCGGGTGCGTACTCATACAGAGAGACAAAGTCATCTCCTACGCTTTACGGTAGTTGAAGCAGCACGAGAAAAACTACCCGACGTACGACCTAGAATTGGCGGCGATCGTCTTTACGTTGAAGTTATGGTGGTACTATCTCTATGGTGTGGCATACAGAATCTACACAGATCACAAAAGCCTGAAATACTTATTTACGCAACGGGAACTCAACCTACGACAGCGACGATGGCTCGAACTCATAAAAGATTACGAGATAACGATCGAGTATATGTCAGGCAAGGAAAACATGGTGGCCGACGCACTTAGCAGAATGTTTATGGAAACACTGGCCATAAATAAGGATATACGACGAGACCTTGAAGCGATGGGTATCGAACTTGGAATTAAGTATCGACACCTGCACCTAGCTCAGCTGAAGTTAGGATCGAGCCTGCTTAGCAAGATAAAGACCGCATAGGAGGATGACTCATTCCTGAAGAAAATGCACGAGCTAATATCAACGGAAAGGGCGACTGACTTTGCGGAAGACAGAGACGGGACGATACGACTAAAGGGAAGGCTTTGCGTTCCTGAAACTACCGAACTCAGAAAAGAAATTCTGATGGAGGCACATTATACGAAGTACTCGTTACATCCTGAAGCACCAAGATGTACAAGGACTTGCGCACAGGCTTTTGGTGGCACGGCATGAAAAAAGATGTAGCTACGTTCGTATCGCAATGCATGGCGTGTCAGCAGGTGAAGGCGAAACACCAAAGGCTAGGCGGAGAGCTGCAGAACATCGCCATTCCCGAGTAGAAGTTGGACAATATCTCGATGGATTTTATTGTGGAATTTCCGAAGACGCCGCGGGGGAATGACGCAATTTGGGTCATTGTTGATAGATTGACCAAGTCGGCTCACTTCATCGTAATTAAAGTAGGATGGAGTGTCGATCGGTAAGCGCAAATCTACGTCGATGAGATTGTTCGACTGCACGGGTACTAGCGTCAATAATTTTGGACAGAGACGGGCGATTCCTATCGCATTTCTGGACGAGCCTCCAAGCGGGGATGGGGACCAAACTGAACTTTAGTTCGACGTACCATCCCCAAACAGACGGTCAGACGGAGAGGGTCAATCAAATCTTAGAAGATATGTTTCGTCTGTGTGCGATCGACCTAAAGACTAGTTGGGATACACATTTGCCGCTTGCGGAGTTTGCATATAACAACAGTTATCAGTCGAGCATTCAAATGGCTCCATACGAAGCGCTCTACGGGAGGAAGTGTCGTTCGCCGATATGCTAGGATGAAGTCGGAGAGCGACAAGTGCTTGGACTGGAACTGGTGGAGCAGGCCGTCGAAAAGGTCCGCTTGATTCGAGATAGACTCCGCATCGCGTAAAGTCGACAAAAGAGCTACGCAGATCTTCGTCGACGACCGCTAGAGTTCTTGGTCGGGTACCATGTGTTTCTGAAAGTAACGCCCATGTGCGGTGTGATGCGGTTCGGCGTTAAGGGCAAGTTGAGCCCGAGATTTGTAGGCCCCTTCGAGATTATTGAGCGAGTTGCGACGGTTGATTATCGGATCGCACTACCTCCTGCCTTAGCTGATGTGCACGATGTTTTCCACGTTTCACAACTTCGAAAATACGTGCACGATCCAAGTCATGTGGTTAGCTTCGATCAGTTGGAGCTACGTACTGACTTGTCTTACTCGGAAGAGCCTATTCAAATTTTGGACCGCAAGGAGAAGGTGCTACGCAATCGGTCGATGTCCTTGGTCCGCGTGCTTTGGCGGAACCATTCAGTCGAGGAGTCGACGTGGGAGATGGAGGCAGAGATGAAAGATAAGTACCCTGCGTTGTTCGTCTAAATTAAGGTCAGACCCTTGTTCTTAAGTTTCGGAACAAAACTTTTTCTTAGTGGTATATTATGTAGCGTCCCGCTTTCGATAGGTGACGGAACTTCATAATATGCTTGCGCCGAGTCAGATCGGCCAGGAAATTAGATGGCCATCTGACTCGATCGCTAAGCTTGGTAAACGATAACGCCTTGCGGCATCGATTCAAATCGATTTGGACGGAAGTTACGAGAATCGATCCAACTAATGGAACAACTTCTGTTGGAATAAGTCCTAGATGCAGCGAGCTGCGTCTCGGCGAGTGAGCTCTCGATAAGAGTCCCTTCGACGGGATCGAACCGCTGTATGGTTTTCTTGGAGCTTTGCCGCTGGGCTTGATGAAGTGCTTTCACGTCGTTTTCATGGATGCAATTACAATTTCGATACAAGGGAAAAGAAGGAATTCTAACAAAGCGTTGGTGCCATTGCAGGAGCTCGCGTAACTAAGGATTGACGTTGCGTAGCGCTTGGACGACCGGCATGAAGCAAAGTAATCGGTGGGTGATTCGACCCTTCTTTTCTACTCTGTCCCGCAAACTTATTCCTTGCTTCGAATTCATTCAAATCGAACGATGCCAAGTTAATTGCATGCCAATCCACTAAGGTCAAGAACTCGGGAAAAATGTATCGATTTTGAGTAATCTACTCTAAAAAATACAAGTTTCTCTCATAAACAAAAAAGTTTAAGGTTCTAGTAAAAAGATAGACTATTTCAAGTGCTGCAAAATAATGTGAAACGTCGATCATGGGTTATGATGCCTCGGACAATTTGGTGCCTACGAGACGCTAAATCGGTGTACGGCTTTGGGAAAAATGAATCGTTGTATGAGTTGCGAGAAATGATAATGCCGCTCGATACTATCCGCGCTATACAAAACTGTTGCATATATGAAATTGTTCGCACATAGTGTAGCCTCCCTTCCCGAAAAAATTTTTTGAAATAGTTTTTTTATTATTATTTATTCGTTTTAAATGGTGATTTTTAAATTTTTATAAATGATTATTTAGTTAATTATTACGGTAGATGACTTTAGCCACAGATGAGTTTTGGAGTACAAGACGACTAAGAATCATGGCACAGATAGTGCAGTAGCGTGCTTTGACTGGTGTTTAGCTATGGTAGGGGAATGCCAAGCCATAGGAGTGTCCTAACTAGGAAAACCAGACCAAGTTGGGACTTAACCTCTAAAGGCGTTTTAATTATTTAATATTTAGATTATTGATTTTAGAAAGACTCGGTCGCACCAAACTGACCCGAACCCAACCCAATCCCGTGTAGGCTCGTAGTGAGACCAAAGGCGTCCATCTAGACGTATGTAGTATCACTATTCTAATTTAGTGACCCGATAGCCGAGTTCACAAAGGTGGTTGTATTTATGTATATTATAAGTTCTTAATACTAAATAATGTTTTGTTGATAATATAGTAAATATTTGTCCTTAACAAATATGTTGGACTTTATAGGAATTATCTAGGTTATATTTATACTTGTATATATATATATATATATATATATATATATATATATATATATATATATATATATATATATATATATATATATAGAAGCATATTTATGGTATATGGCAAAATAGGCTTTCATATATATAAAATATTATTGTATTTGATTTATGTGAATTTTAACATATAGACTTAAGTATATGGTATTTCTATTATAAATTGTATTTAGCATATTTTACTCTTTATGTTTGAATGTATACATGTATGTGTATATATATAAATATTCGTATATATGTAAATGTACGTATATAAAGATACGTATATATATATATATATATATATATATATATATATATATATATATATATATATATATAGTTTTAGATACCTAGATATAAATAAACATATAAATGTATATGTGTACATGTGCATATATATATATATATATATATATATATATATATATATATATATATATATATATATATATATATTATATATATATATATATATATATATATATATATATATATAATACGTGTATGTACAGAGATATATATAGGTATGTGTGTGTACATATATAAATATATATATAGTGTATGCATACGTACACGTATATATATATATATATATATATATATATATATATATATATATATATATGAATATACATATATATGAATATGTTAGACTAATAAAGAAAGAAAAAAAAAGCAAAGCTGCCCATGAGCCAGGCCCAGCCAGCTGAGCTCGGGCTCAAGCCAGCCCGGCCCAACACCTAAACACCTAAACACAACATAGCCTAAAACCCGCGCAATCAGCAGCCGATCCCAGAGAGCAGCCGACCCTTTAACTCTGGGGAAAACCGAACATATATAAAGATCGAAAGGATTCTTCAAAGAACAAAAACCCCAAACCCTAAATCCTCGACGCCGCGACCTTACAAGCCACCTGGGCGGCCACCCACGGCCGCGCGCCGCCGTGTGGGTCGCCGGACGGTGAAGAAACTGCGTGCGCGCGCTGGTGGAAGCAACAGAGCACAGCCAGGTAACCCTTTTTCTCTCATGATATCTTTCGATATACTCAATCGATTTTCGATCTAGAAGATCCTACGTGAACCCAACATAACCCTCTTTAGATCCCTGTAATTTAGTCTCCTACCAAGACTTCAAATTCTTGAGTAATTATCGCACAAAACCCGAGAAAAACCCGTAGTTTCGAAAACTTGAAACAGGGTATAAACCCTCACAGACCTGGTTTTGGAAGCCCAATTGTGATCTGCCCATTAGAGATTTTCAAAAACTAATTGAACACGATTTTAGCCAACATATAGGGCATGGAAACCCAATTAATAGTTTTAATTGTGGATGAGTATGCAGAGGTATAAACCAGTTTGAAAATCAAGAAAAACCATGAAAAATAGTTTTCAAAAACTAGAAAAACTCATCCACAGGACGTGCGCCCCACCATTTCGGGCGACGTGGTCGCGAACCGAAAGCATCCAAAGGTGCGTAACGGCTTCATGGTCGTGTGGGCTTTGACAGAATTCAAATTGGTCGCGTGTGCGCGACGAATTTGATGCATATCCGTCGAAATTCACCGTATCGTGCACTTTGCAAATTTCTCAATTACTTTGTGCACACTCGTCAGATCGAGACAAAACTTGCGCCAGCAGGACCGTATCATTTTTCTGGTCTAGTATGCCAAGTTTGGTCCGATTCTGAGACAGTTGATAAAATCATCGTTTTGCGGGCCCTACGG
The DNA here is from genome assembly GCA_029216955.1 of Iris pallida. Taxonomy (NCBI): domain Eukaryota; kingdom Viridiplantae; phylum Streptophyta; class Magnoliopsida; order Asparagales; family Iridaceae; genus Iris; species Iris pallida. The sequence continues at coordinate 8,805,889 of JANAVB010009400.1, read as the reverse complement.
TTCCACTCAACGGGCGATTTTGTGCACGGCCCGTCGGAATCCAACTTTGGACATACGATTGGGTTAGTATCATAAAACCGGATCCGTAGACATGTAGTTTGACTTTTTTAGAGACCATTGACTCTGGCACGCTTTTCGATGCAAAGCGGATCCAACGACGGATATCATTTTTGCCTGAAATTACCGTTTTGCCCCTGTGTCCAGAATTGGACTTAAGGACAGGCAATCCTAGCTAATTTGACTATTCTGAGAATGTTGGTAACGTTTATTTCAGCTTTCGGAGACAGTTGTGATGACTTGGATTTTCTGACTTGTTGATTGGCGATACATTGTTGGTTCTCCGTGTAACCTCCAGGCAAGTATACCTTGCCTCCCTCTACAGTTTTTTACATGTATATTTTTATTATTATATAGTTTTACCAGTTGGTTATTTACTTGTGATTTGTATACCGTGCTTGCTAGTATAGATATAGTCTATGTACATGGTTAGCCTTGTAGTTCATATTGGATTGGTTCTCTCGTGTATCGTGATTGCGTCGTGTCGTGTCTTCACCTGTGTCTTGACTGAGTCGTGTCTGTAAGTATGAGTGAGTGAACTGCTATTCCTTTGTCTTTCCCACAACCTGCAAGTCCACACACGGGGCGAGGGTTGCCTTTGCACCTGCGAGTCCACAATCGGGGCGAGGGTGACTTGTCTTGAAACTGACCTGCGAGTCCATAATCGGGGCGACGGTTGGTATCCATTGATCTACCAGCAGTTTATTTATGCATACTTGATCCCGTATCCGTGTTCATAGTTACCTGTCAGTAGCCACTTGTCAGTCTCATGTCTAGTTCCTGTTTATACCCTGGTTATATTATTGCGTGATTAAACTGTTAGATAGGCATGTTTTATGTATCTTGCTAGTCCTCTGAGGACCTGATGATCTCTTCAGGGTTAGCGACTGCATGGAGTTAGTTAGCAGAGCAGGATGGTAGAGGATTGCGATGTTTGATACAGGTATTTGCTTGTGATATTTCTTTATTATCTTTTCGTGCTTTATATTCAGTACCATGAAATACTCTGCTTATTTACAGACTCATATCATTCTTGGAGTCTAATCGAGTAATATGCTAATGGGCTGCAGACCATGACCCATACTTGTTCATTCTTGTTTTATGTGATTCATGTGGATTGAGATATAGTTTAGATTAGATATGATACCCATGACCTTGACAGCTTATACGTACTCGAGTCGGGCTGGAGTCCCCTCGATACGTAGCTGGCTTGCTCACGAGCTCGCATCCGAAAAGCGGGTGTGGATCGTGACACATAGGCATGGTCATGGACAGCTTGTGCACAAGTTCGTTTTCCTCGAAACGGTATCCGGGGCATCAAAACCGGGTCGTCCTAGGGGGAATAATTTATCGTGCTTCGGCGCGAGGCATGCGGGACCTTCAGTAAGGCTTGCAACCTAGGCTGAAAGGGTAGCATCGCATGCCAACTTCGATTAAGTCCCTAGTGGTGCGTAGTACCAATGACCGTATATAAGATAGTTGCATGCTCACCTATTGTCTTATGCAGGTGTAAATATTATCTCTGTTTTCATGCAGGGACGAGCACGGCCGTGGTAAGAAATATGATAAACTGTGATGTTAAACTGTATACTTTATTACTCAAAGACGGCTATCGAATATGAACTGAATTCATTTAGTTCCAATAGAAAGACAACTCCAAAGCATGCCTACCCTAACAATCAGAGTCGGTTTAGACGAGTTGATTCATCTCGTCCACTTAGCAAGTTTGCTAATCCCCTCCCCCAATTTCCCCAGGTGCGGCGGGTGCTCCAACCTAAAACGAAGCTGAAGTGCGGAGAAGCATTTTGAAGCTCTTCCTATGCTGAAGTATTTTAAAACCAATTCAAGTCGACGGCTTATGTATAAAGGGGCGAATGTATGGGACGGCAAGCGTAGTTCAGGCAACTTGTCGAGTGTATTTCTTTCTGTTTTCAATCAATGTAGCCGCAACGGCATCCAATGTAATTACGACTTGCACTTCATTGCAAGCTATGAATGAAAAGCATTTCTATCTTCCTATACTGCGTCTTATAATTCTGATATGTTTTGTGAAGTTTCAACTTGGCGTATTAATATAAAATTCAACGTAATATTCTTGCCTTGTACAAGTGCAACTCCAGACTCGTACGGCATCACGCCTTAGCGAGGACGATCGAATCGGCAAAATTAACATCGGGGACAAACGTTGCCGACTCGGGGCGTGACTGTAGAGGCAATCGCCGACCGCTGCCGTGATTCAGACCCGGGATAGCCTCTATATCGTACCCCTATTTTTGCATGAAGTATTTACTTGACGACTATACAGGTAGAGTGGTAATCTTCCGACGTCGGGTCCGAGATCGAACTCTTGTGGCGTGAAAGATTGAGGACCTTCTTTTTGGCCAAAGATGATCATGTGATCCCATCCTCTTCTGTCTGGGACTTGGAAGTAAGCGTCTTTAATGGGAGCAAGTTGATTTGGGGTATGGACTATTGTCACCTGTGTGTACAGGTTAACGTCTAGATAGTCTCGTGCAGCATACATTAGATTAGGCTTATCATACTCATAATAGTCTAACGACAGCCTCTTATTGATGAAATAAGGAATTTTGTCCACAGGGATTACATCATCTGAGAAGGGCTATCCACCTGTGTAACCAGGTATTTGGCGAGTTCGACGTCCCCTTTGGTTACCCCCTGCGTGCTCGTAGGTTGGAATGCTGTCTTGGGCAACTTGACCACCAAAGGTTCAGCTTGTGGTATTGACTTGCCTGAGGGTGTTGGATCGATACTTGGTTGCCGGCTCGTCTTGGGAAGACGGATGACAATTGGCTCGGCAAAGGACTTTGTGTCTTCCGGTTGCCTTTGAGTGGATTTTGGCAATCGGATCACCATCGACGTTACAGAGGGCCTCGCATCTTCTTGTTACCTTTGATTAGATATCGGCAGTCGGATCACCATCGGCCCTATGACAGGTTTTGGCTTTTGGTTGGATTTCGGGAGCCGGATGACCACTGGTTCCAACTGCGTAGGTGAGACAGGAGAACCGAGCACCTCTTTATACAAATTTGCGACGAGGGGTGCGACCTTGCCCGGTTTGTGGACCTAGAGATGAATTATCAAGGGTTCTTCTTGCCCTGTGTGTCACGACCCGTACCCTAAGGAAGAGTACGAGAACGTGGGTACGTCCAGCCTACGCCGCAGTGTCGACGGTAGAACACTGTATAGTTCGTCTATAACATCTAACATCTAACATCAATATGATATAAACATATCATCTCCGCACTGAGGTATAATATAACATCTCAACTCTATATCTTAATCACAAGTCTAAGGAAGATAGAGCACGATATGGAATCAGATAAAAGGAAGAAACTGAAATATAAATAGAGTTATCACACCACACAAAATAGATGTTTAACATAAATAAATACAAGTCCTGAAATATAACTAAGTCTCAACTAACAATCGGAACAATCCGATACAAACTGAAAACTAAAAATACTAGACTAGAGTAAGCACCCTCTACTGAGCTAGATGCTCCTTGGGCTCCTGAGTGTTACCCTCATGTGCCCCATAGAAGGTAGGGCAATCACCATCATCATATGTAATATTTTTAACAGGTCCAGTCAGGACAGGAACGAGTACAAAATCTCAAACAACAGTTCTAGTTATACAATATTGAAAACATGGCAGTAGATAGAGGGAATATACTAGATAAAGTAGAGCGTACATGCATCCTGGCAGGGTACATCAGAACTGTAATAAGATAAGACAAGAGAACAGTGTATAACATGTACAAAAATCTGGAACTGCTATCTATGTGAGTTTAGCACTAGTTTCAACATATGATCGGCTTAGAACTTGATACAATGTTTGGCCTGGCTAATCATACGTGAGTGTATAATTAACACTATACAATGAGGATACAATGGTGATACAATGATACTGTGGGGTATTGATCACATATCTACGCTAACACCCTCATCCCTGACTAATATAGTAGATCCAACCATGACACGTCATGACACGCATTCTCTGTGAAGTAGCTCTCTTCACAGGAATCGTGTCTATACAATGAACTAGGAACAAGGAGGACTTGCACAAGGCATACCATATATAAGAGAAATAACATCTTACGACGGGATCCAGACAAATATCAATCCGTGTGAACAATGTGTTAAGAGAACAAGGATATCTACACTAAATACTAGAAACAAAGACGATATCATAAAACAAAAATATTATCAGAGAATGTACTCGCCTGTCACCCTGTATGACTGATATGAATCGATGTCCGAACTGGTGTCACAGAGTCCTATTGAGAGTAAAACAAGTTATTTAAGTACTCAAATTGAAATAATGGAAATCTGTAATGCAAACTACATGATTCTAAGTCAACTAGGTCAAAGTCAACTCTGGGTCAACCTTCAAGTCAAACTATGTCAAACTTAAGCTATCAAAGGTCAATTGGTCAAACTATTGGTCCATTTGTCTTAGTATTGACTTTTGGTCAACCTAGGTCAATATAGTCCAACTACTTAAGTATCTAAGCAACCAACCCTATAACTTGACTTCATTCATATTAAATAAATCTAAGTAATACAAATACCCATAGTCTAACACAACTAGGATACTCTACATTAAACTAGACTTCTAACTTCTAACCCATAACCATAACACATATATATGGTGTATCACATATATCCTACATTTAGGGTAACATCCCTTTATCCCACATAACTTTACCCTCAACTCAAACCTATTCTAAACGTACAATATATATGTACAACAATCTAGTATGCCTATATCAATACTCCTAAACCCTATTCAGGTATATATGGATACCAAATCTTCATTTACCTATACATATACACATCTATCTATTATGTATCCAAGGTGCCTACATTTACCTCTTCCTTCACATATGAATGATACACTAATGCCCATTACAGTCCTATGATCTATCATGACATTTTCTTCCTTATTTGACACTCAAACCAGGCCATACAACTAAGACACATATATCATTACATATATAGAACTTACATGCTCCTCAATCTCAGGTTCACACCCAACTCAGGTTACACATACTAGGTAATCTCAGTTCACAGGTTTTTAAAATCAAATCCCAGTTACCAATAGTTCTCAGGTTTCAGCCCATTGGGAAAATCAAGTTTTCGTTCAAAATTCCATTTCAGTTTCCAACATACATTCCAATCTCAGTCACAAGTTTTGTAATCAGGGAATTCTCAGTTTTAAAATATGCTAACCCATTCTCAGGTTCATGGTTTAGTACACATCAAGGTTAACATTCAAAGGAACCCAAATCGATTTTATACTCATCCAATTAAAGCTCAGTTTTCAGTTCATATAGTTAAGCCCAATACTCAGGTATATACCTCATCAGCTTAACATGCAAATCATCTTAGTTTTATATCAATCAAACCTCTGTGTATCACTCAAACCCAAAATTAGTTTGAACTAAAACCCTGTTTTCGAAGTATCAGTAAAAAATAGTAACCTAAGTTCTCAGTACATTTCGAACTCAAAATCCAAGAAAAACTCAAATATCAAGTGCACAAGTATCTAACATATATATGTCGACCTTAGGGTCGTGTCCATATGTACAGGAGGTGGACACGAGTGTTAAAATATGCAAAAGAACACAGTATCAGGACATGTGCATATAGCAGCCTCGTGCACACATGTCGAGAGCTCTAGGACACAACACACAACACTAGAGGTCTCGTGCACATGTAAGTAGCTAGGTGAGGTATCAGGGTATGTGTCAAGGTTCCTAAGTCGTGTCCACGAAGTCGCGTGTCCAAGCGCCAAGCACGTATCAGTGGAGTATTTCCGTGTGTGCACAAACAGTCAAGAATCGGTGCAGCCTCGATTTCTCCCTAACCATGCGATGGTTTCTCCTCAAATTTTGTGTGCATGCTATCAGTGTTTGCCTGCTCGTATCCATAAATTTTCGTGTCATAAGATTCAGTGTCGTGTCCGCTATCAGTGTCGAGCAGCAGGGCAGCTGCACGAGCCCCGTACGGTGTCTCGTGCTGCGAGTCTGACCCTATTTTGGACACGGACACAAGTTTTCTCGTGTTAAGAGTTGGAGATTATTAATCCCTACCTATAGGGCTACACTACTATGTAATTAGTTTTCTAAATTAGTAAAATTTATTCCATTCAAGCATTTCATCAAACAACCAATTAATCACACCGATACGTGTCCGATACGGACATAAAATGGACACGAATTCCTACCAAACTTGGGCTACACCTAGGGGAACCCTAAATGTATGCATCTATGGAAAGAAATTGGGAATTTATAGGTGTTTATAGGATTTTACCTATTGAGGGTGAAACCTCAATGAAAAGAGCCTCTACTCGACGTCTTCCTTGATTTGCTACTGTTCAAACGTCCTCCAACCTTGCTAGCAAGCCTCCACAAGTCTCCTCTACTATTAGGGATGATGATGCAATTGATTTGACTCAATTTGGGCTCAATTTGGATATTATGGGAGGAGATTAGGGAAGAACAATGTAGGGTTTCAAGAAATTGTAAAAAGAGGCAAAGGCCTTCTTAAGGATCCTTTATAGGAAGGGGAGGCACTTGATGGCTGGTCATCTAAGGGAATTAGGATTTGTTTATGTATAGATGAGTGGCTAAGATCATTCCACCCAATTCCAAGCCTTCCTATTAGTTCTAGGCTTTCTTTTCACAAATATCCTAAGAAGAAAATATCCTACTTATAAATATCTAGATATTACTAACCTTGGCACTTAGTAGGAATGTTCTAACCATGATCCTAACCTCAAGACTAATCTAGATTAGGTTAAGCTTCTAGGTTAAGGCTTAACTAAAAGATTAGCACAATATTTAATTAATCAAAATTACAATTTCATAAAATTGTCAAAATGACCAAAATACCCTTAGACTAAAAAGTTGTAATTAGTCATCCTAATCACATGACTAGGCTCCCTTGGTCATGGTTAGTCTTTAGGCTTAGCCAACTCTAGGGTTACACTAGTCAATCATCAAAATCACAAGTCGTGGTTTTAAATAGTTTTAAATTAACTAAAAATCACCAAAAATCATAACATGGTTTAAATATCATTATTAAATAATTATAATTACAAAATTTCAAAATTATCTTCATTTTAGAAACTGGGTGCTACACTGTGATAGCCTCCGGTTCGTCAGTTATATGTTTCCTGGATTCGTCATATAGACAAGTCTCCGAAGAATAATAAGATTCAACCCCTTTGAAGGGATCGATGTCGGCGAATTCAGTCTTCATAAAGCCGTGATTATTGACATACTTGAAACACTGGTGAAGGTTAGATGGCATGATCATGTAGTTATGTATCCACGGATGTCCCAGGAGGATGTTGTAGGAGGTGTCTGCATCTATGACATAGCAGGTAACCTCCGTCTTTATGTCACCAATCTGACATTTCAATCGGATCTTCCCTAGGGGATAGCTTCTTCCCGAGTTGAAACCGCTAATGGCAGTGTTGGTCATTGCTAGCCGGTGCATAGAGATGCCAAGAAGTTGGAGCAAGCTTTTCGGGATGATGCTTATTGATGAGCCGGGGTCGATATGCATCCGATCCACCTTGATGTCGCCTATGTACCCAGTATAGTACAAAGGACGGTCATGCAAGTTAGACTTGATCAACATGTCCTGTGGAGTAAATATGATGTTAGGCATTGCATCTGTGCCATTGCTGCCCTGTAGATCTGCTGACGGGTCTTCTCCTGGCGGCTTAACCTGAGCTAAGTAGGCGTCAGCATTTTGGAGTGCTTTGCTCAATGCGACACGAAGATCCTTAGAGCGCCTTAGGAGCTCGTATAACGACAACTTTGCCAGCGTATTAGCCAATTGTGCTAATATGTCAAAGTTGTAAGTCTTTCCAGCCCCTGAGGTGCATCGTTACGGAGTAGCCTGTCGAAGCGGGTTTCCTTTGGCTTGGACTTATCCGCCAGTGGAGGCGGAGATGGCCTTGGAATGTCAAAGGGAGGCAACATTACCGGCAGAGGATATTCGACTGAACTGTCCCGTGTGGGCTGGACTTGTGCTCCAGACCGGGTAACAACGGTTGCTGCTTCCTCAGCTTCGGCTGAAATTGTATGGCATGATCTAGACTTTCTGCTTGTAGGTAGGAGAAGACACCTCCTGGGTAACTTCGGGCACTAAGTCTGGATGCACCTACATGATCTCTTCTTGCGATGTGGTGAGAGGTACCAGTCCAGATGTCTGGTTCCGGACGGGTGAAAGGTTGGTAACCTCTATCGTCGCCCGAGGGACGGGTATTACCCCGTCTGGAGTGCTTGTTGGAGGGAAGTCGCCGAACTGAATTGACACCATATTTGCTACCAGGTAACCTCTTTAAAGTCTATCGACAGAGCTTTGGAGTCGATAAGACTCTGGATATACCGCTTTAATTGGAAGCAGTCATGAGTAGAATAATGGACATAGCGGTGGAAGTGACAATATTTTGGGTCCTCCATTTCTGCTGCTGGAGACTCGTGCCTTGGTGGAGGGAGCTGGATCCTACCCCCTTGTAAGAGCATATCGAAGATAGGTTTGACATGACTATCTTCAAATGAGTAATTCACCTTGGGCCACTGACCTTCTGCCTGTTTTTGTTCGGGCTTCTGGGTCGCATCAGTGACCATGGCCTGTTTGCCTTTATTGTCCCGGTTGGAGATATTGCTACTGTTGTTGTTGCTAGAGGTGGAACTAGGACGTTTGCCTTTATTCTTTCCATCTGGGATGTGTAATCCCAACTGACAAGCCTTCTTCAATTTTGCCTCTGCATTGGTAGCACTTATGATGAAGGTCGTCCAATCCCTGAATTGATCGTCATCCATCTAGAGGCTAATTGCGGGGAGCAACTTCTTCTGGCAGATTTCAATCAAGGAGCTCTTGGGATCGATTTGGCGGAACCGCTCGATATAGTTTCTTGTTAGCTTCCTCTCTTCCTGAATGACGTCCATGAAAGATGACATCATCACATCATGTCCCACTTTGTAGAATCTCTCCAGGAATATGTGCTTCAAACCGTCAAAAGAATGGATACAGTTGTCGGAAAGGTTGCGGTACCAGTCGAACACGATCCCCTCTAATGCTCCGATGAATAATCGTGTGAGGATGGCATCACTATGCGGCAAGTGGTCGATTGTGACTTCAAAGTAAGTCATGTACCGACTAGCAGAGGTCTTTTCGTCATACGAGTCGATATGGAACGGCTTGTACCGTGGTAGAAAGGGCACATCTCTCCATGCAACGGGATACGACTACCTTATTCTGAGGTCCCAAGAGGAGTCTCGGGCATTGAACATTGCTCAAAGCTTCTGGACTTCTCTCTTTGCCTCCTTGGCTTCATCTGTAGCTGAAGGAATGGATGCTCCTAAGGGATCATCACCCAAAGGAGGGGCGGTCGTATTGGAGTCCGCGTTGACTGTGGGTCCTAAGCTTGTTTGTCCGGATGTCCTTACTGGTTGAGTTGGCAAGGTGGCTTTGATTTCGTCTACAGACTTGACCAAGGACAGGAGCATGGCTTCAAGTACTTCTAGACGTTGTCGGTCAGTAGGCGCTTCATGATTATCGTCAGCCATAAATACTGTCCTCACGTGGGTAGAGGTGGAAGGGATCGTAGCAGAGGTGCTCTCTGTTTCGTACCCTTGTACAGAGGAATCGTCGACGAATGTCGGAATGTCATCCTCCTCGGACTCGGAAGGGGTGCTACCCCCTGTGCAGGAAGTCGCATCGTCTTGATGAGGGTGGTGGCCCTCAGGTAAGTCCAAGTCTGTTGTACAATTCTGGAGAATCTCTACCCCCTGTGTGTGCTCTTGGTACACCGGGTTATCACATATATTGAGGAGACTGCTACCCCCGGCTTCGTCTACCCCCAGGGAGGCCGAGGGTGCACCCCTAGGTGCTAGAAGCTTCTTTTTGGATCGAGTGCCTAAATAGACATCCCCTGTGGTTGTTGGCGGTAACCCTCCAGATGAGAGTTTTCTTGCAATACTGGCTGAGATTGCCGGGCTGGAAGAGCCTGTCTTCTTTCCTCCCTTGCCGGGGGGAACCTTCTAAGATGAATTACTGGAGGCGGAAGGAAACTCCTCGTCTTCCAAAATTTGTACCTATTTTTTGAGTTGTTGTCGAACAGGTGCTGGCTGCTGCAGTCGTTGAAAAACTGACTGCCAACCTTCAGGTGCTGCCAATTTGTCGCAGCAGCAGTTGATGATGACTTTGGTGCAATGACGTCCCGAGAGGGACTCATCGCATGCCAATATTTCCACCTTGCTTTTGTGAGTAATCACCTCACGTAAATCGGTAGCAAGCTGATCTACCTTTGCACCAAACTTGTGGACTCGGGTATCCCGAGCACACCGGTGCTTAGGTATCATATTTGTTTCCTGATTCGAGACTAGTAAAAGCACCTGCTCTGGATCGTTGGAGGGAGACTTTAAAGACCCACCCTGTCCGTTAGCCCTGGGGGACTGGACGCGGGTGGTTCTATATAATTTTCCATCAGGAGCCCGAATAACAGTTAACGGGGCCCGCTGACAGTCAGCAACTTGGACAGTTGACTGGGCTTGTTGGGCCCGTACTGCCCTAGACTTCTTTGACTTAGCACCCGAAGGCACATAGTAAAAAGAGTCCAAATTGATACATCCCATATTCTCAATGGGCCGCATGGAGTCGGGCCCGCATGAGAGATGGTTGAACACAGAGCTTCTGACAGGGCCGCATGAGATACTCTGCCTATGGCCAGGATTGGCTGCCGCATAGACAATCTTTCTGCGGCCAGAGTTGGCTGCCGCATGGACCATCTGCATGCGGCCAGAGTTGGCTGCCGCATGGGCCATCTTGCTGCGGCTAGGGTTGGCTGCCGCATGGGCCATCTGTATGCGGCCAGCATTGGCTGCCACATGGATAGACTGCCCATTTCCCTTATGCGGTATCTTCTTTGTTCGCATGGATTTCCCTTGTGCCCCCAAAAACTCAGCATCGTAGTATTTTTTTGCTAGATTTGGGGACAGTGGGGTCCTCTGCAGCCGAAAGCAAAGCCACAGGAGAGCTTCGATCACCGTCTTAGGCTGCAGAAGGAGTTTCTTCGAGAACTTGATCGGGGGCAACAGTTTTGCGTGCCGGCGTTCTGTGGCTCACTTCTGTGACGAGCTGACGCTCCCTTCAGAGAGCATTTCTTTGAAGGCTTGTTGGTCAAAATGAACCATAAGCATTTGCTGCGTAGAGCCGAGATTGAACGCGTCAGATTGCATCACCAGCTTCTCATCAGAGGAGAAGGACGTCCCCAGCAGAGTCGCCATCGTATTTGTTATTAAATATTAAAAACAGGTATTGCAGAAATACTGAGATTGATTGCAAACTCACTTGTACAAAGAAGAGCCTAGAAAGAAATCCTAAGAAACAATCTAAGTACCATTGTTTAGTTTTTTTATTCTGGGGGATGACGGTGGAAGCTCGAAAAAGTGCTATCAACTCTGCCTTACTCCTTGGACTATCTGACGCAGTCTTTAGCTCTTGAAGAAATTGCCTTTCGAAGGTTGCCAGCCTTTTGCAGGGGTGTGGCACCCTGCTATTTATAGTAGTATTTATGTTGGGCCGCATAGATGGCCTGTGGCCACGTGACTAATCAGCACGTGAAGACCCGCTCTTTGGCTGCCAGCTGTCGATCTATTGGAATTTTGTTACAGCAAATCTGGGTAGTTGAGACTTGGTCAGCCTACCACATGTCCTATCGAAGGATAGGAATCATTTTGAGCCGCATAAGTCTCTCAATTTTTGACCATGTTGGGCCGCATGAGACTCATGCGGCTTAAGTCACAATCTTTCTTAGCCCTCCTATAGCTTAAGGACTTTTAATCCGCATAGATTATGTATTTCGGGCCGCATAAAGCTCATGCGGCTTGGGTTACAGTCACCCTTGGCCGTATGAAGTTCGGAGACTTTTGGGACCGCATATGTTTGAGCCGCATAAGGTTCATGCGGCTTGGGTAACACTCCTGCCCTCATAAAAGCGCATGAACCCTGCTCTTGATGACATTTTGTCTGCTCACGTCTTATCTTTTTGTCAGAGTGTCAGAGTGTCAGAGCTGTCATTTTTGTCAGTTTTGAAAGAACTTGTCAGCTTTATCAAACGATCTGATCAACTTGGCCGCATATCTTTCTTCTGCGGCTCGAATCAGTCTGGTTGTCGACGGGCCGCATAGAGTGTTGAATCTGTTATGCGGCTCTCCTTTATGCGGACCTGTTTGGCCCAAAGTATATGCGACAAATTGTGATTCGCATGAATCCTATATTTTCCATGCTTCTACACTCAAAAATTGCTATCTTAATCCTTAGGGTATATCCGGACAATCTCGTCCATTAACCATATCAACATAGGATCAAAGCGACATTCGGCACATATAGCGTATCAATGGTCACATATACCAATATAGCTAAACGACATAGATCAATCATGGATGCATAGCATAGAAATTACACGTAATGTGGTCAATATATGTCTATTTTCAACTGGTCCTCCTTAACTTTAATGAGATCAATACTTTAACATAATGAAAACAGAATGAATTGAATTTCCATATATCTGATCAGATAAATATCTAAAATACTTTAATACATAAATATGTCCAAAACCAAATAGCACCCAAATACATAAAATACAAACTCTCATTGTATTGCCATATTCTTAATTAAGATAACACCCATATGAGCAGTATGCTCATGAAAGACCCTGGGTGATAATGCTTTTGTGAGCAGATCCGCTAACATAGAGTTTGTCCTAATGTGCTATATAGACACTTTTACCATTCTGAATTCTTTCCTTCACAACTAGAAGTTTTATGTCAACATCCTTTGACTTATACAAGTTCTTGTTGTTATTAGAATACAATACTGCTGATTTATTGTCATACCATAATTTTATGTGGTCTTTCAACACCGTACTGTAGGCGCAGTCTTGTGACAAAATTTCGCAATCATATTCCCTGGTAGATGCCCCACAGCATGTTATAAACCTTGCTGCCATGGTGGAAGAAATTATGAGTGCATGTTTGACACTCATCCAAAATATATCTCCATTAGTCAGCATAACCTGATGTGGATCTCCTGCTGTGTTGGCATCCAACAAAATCGGAGTCGGAATACCTTATGATCTCCAGAATTATCCGATCTCCTACAAAGAGAATATAATTTCTTGTTCTCTATTAATTACTTAAGTATTTTGGCTGCTACCTAATTATCCATCCATATTTGCTTAAATATCTGCCTAACATCCTAATATGTACGTAATATCTTGACGCGTACATACTTGAGCATACATTAGACTCCCTACAACTGATCATGGAGAAAAAATCTATTGTATTTTCTTAATTTTAAGGCTAACCTTAGGACACTTGATTGAGACCGAATTTGTCTCCTTTAACGAGAGGTGTCACCTGGTTTACATTGAATACTTTAATCAATATACAAAACCAGAAAATTATTCCTACTCCCACTGAACTTGTGATACACACAATCTTCAACAGTGTTCATCTCAAAACCAAACGAGATAATCACTTGAAGTACCTTTGACGAGAAGCTTTCTTGAGTTCATAAATAGATTTTGTCAATTTGTAAACCATATTCTTTGGGTCTTTCGATACAAAGTTTTCTGGTTGTACCATATAAACTGTTTCATCAATGTTACCATTGAGAAATATCGTTTTGACATCCATTTAATGTAATTCAAGATTAAAATGTGCAACATGTGCTATGATTGTTTTTAAAGGAGTTTTTCAAAGATATCGAAGAGAAAAACTCTTTAAAATCAATCCCAAAATTTTGAGTAAAGTCACTAGCTACAAGACGTACTTTATACCTCTCCACATGACCCTTCGAATCCTTTTTGGTTCTAAATTTCCATTTGCAACCAATGGACTTCATAACTTTTGGTAATGGGACAAGTTCTTAAACTTTATTGTCTTGCATGGACTTATACTTCTTATTTATTGTATCAATCCACTTTGAGAACTGTAACTTTACATGGCCTGACGGAAGTTGATTAGATCATCTTTCAGTATCCACGGTCTTCCTCACGTTCCTAGAAAAATATGACAATGTTATCCGAAATTATATTTCTCCTTTCTCTGGTGGACCATCTTAATATTATCGGTTCTTGAGGTTGTTGAGTTTGTTCCTTAGGAATAATTACTTTATCTTGAATGGGGTGCCACTATGTTGTCGCTGTTAAGGTATCTCAACAACAACTTATAGAGGTAATTCGACATTGTCTTATTGAGGCTCCAAATTCACTTCTTGATCATGACATGTATAGAATCCCGTACATCGTCAAAAGTGATAGTAGGAATCGTAATTGATTCCTTCTCAAAGATAATGATCCTGACTTTATTTCTCCCCTAAACTCAACATCCTCAAAAAATATTATACTTCTCGTCTCAAAAAAAATTTCTAGTGTGGGACCGTATAATTATTAACCCCTTGATTTGTCAGCATAGCCAATAAAGTAGTTGCTTACAATTGAACTTTGGTCTGTATTTTTTTTACACATTAATATAGACATTAAAGTCTATAAAGTCAATAAAATCCAAATCTCATCAGACACAAGTCGTCCAACTCTATTTCTAGAGATGTGACCTAATCACTTATGTCATAATGAGGCTAAAAAAATTGTTAATTTTGCATTTAGTACCACATGACTTCACTTGCAAGGTTTTATTATAAGATGCAATAATTTCAATTGAATATAGGTTATTATAAACCTTAAGGGAACCATTACCAATAATATTTGGATTTAAAGATAGACTAAACTTATTATTTCCAAATGAACAATGATAACCAGATTTGTCCATTAAGGAAACTGAAACTAAATTTCATCTAAAAGATGGTACAATAGTGTCTATCAAATCCAAATAATAATCGGTTTCTAATAATAACCTAAAATATACTATTGCTTCTATTTCTACCGATTTGCCATCACCCACATAGATGTATCTTTCACCATCAATTGGCTTTCGGTAGCTCAGACAACCTTGTCTATAAACACTAATGTGGGTAGTATCACCAGAATCTAATCACCATGTGTTTTTAGGTACTAAATCTAAATTAACCTCAGAATAGACCAAATTTAGAAATGTACTTTTCTTTATACGCCATGCGTAACACTTTGTACATTTCTTCTTCATGTGTCCTGGCTTGTCACAAAAGAAATAATCCTTAGTTTTATATTATTGTTTCTTTTGAGCTGGACCCTTAGCAGCTACTGTATTCATTTTCATTTTGCCCTTAAAGTTTATCCCATTAAACATGAAAATTAAAATCTTATTGGCAGATATTGTAGCAATATTAATTATAAAGAGAACAAAACAACAAAAATATACATGCTCTAATTAATAACCAAAGAGTAAAATATAGTCAAACAAATTCAAATAATGGTGAATCCCATCTCAAGATACCTAGTACATCATTAATATCAAGTCTTTGGACAATGATATTAACTGCAAGTGGTACTCTTGGTGTAGTGATCAAACGTTGACAATAAGTCATGTCAAATAATAAGCATATCTTTGGATCGAGTTATTATTCAAATGTAAACCATATAATTGTCACACGTTTATCACCACAAATATGTGTGCAATTCGGCCAAGTATTAACCTTTGTTTGGGCCGGTTAATACTCGCATGAATCTACACACACAAACATCCAACATCCCTCATAGACCATCTACGCAAGAGAGGTCACTTTGGCGACATCTTGTTTCAATGGGTCTGATCAGAATGTTAGACAAGTATTGCTAGTTTTAAAGAAGTACCAAATTTGAATGTTGACTGAATTTTACATGACTGAATCGTGTCCAAATCTTTATGTACATGCATATTTACAATATTATAACTCAAATATAGTAATCAAAAGCATGAGCATGAATTTTAATCTGACAAAATTGGATATTATCAATATAACCAAATTCATAAAATAATCTACGGAGGATATGCATCCAAAGATAATATCAAATAATGCATAAGGATTACTTTAAATAGAATAATCTATAGAAGACCAAATATATGTATTAACAGATTACATTGTTGGAAATTTATTTGGCATGAGTTATAAATCCTGGAACCAAAAATAACTAGTTGATGTTGTACTTATCAACAAACAATTGCCTACTCAGCAACCAACTAACCTTAGTAGCCCAAAAAAAAAGCAAAATATTGTCCAACAATATCTATGGCATGGTTAAGAGCATCTTGTCATGTGATTAATATATCAAAAGTATATGCAAAACATATATGTTAATACATCCTGGATTAAAGCCATTTAATATCATCTTTAATATACTTTCCTATATAAATGGATCCAAAAGGCACCAATGAATTGTTATTGATGAGATAACAAAAGCACCATCATAGTTTTTTTTTACCAAAAAAAAATTACATGCAGAACTGAATATTTTAACATAAAAATATAATAGCATGGCTGGATGCTCAAATAATCCATGTCGAGTCCGTAAAGCATCGTGTCAACATCGATAACTAAATCCAATATATATAGGGATATATCTGAATCCATTGTCTCCATTGACAATGACAAAGAACAAAGAGAGGTACAAATTTAGTCAACAAGAATACATATATACGTATTAATTAGATTAGTAAAATATGGACCAATCCACCAAATTCTTTTTCTTGAATTCCACTATTCATATTAAGCAAACAGTAAACCTAATTAGTTGTATGCTATGACCCAATTAAGATTGAAGCCACTCGCAGAGGTAAACGAAGCAATTGACGATCGAACAACCGAATCACAATCAAAATCCATTAATAAATAAAGTCAAAAAAATAAATAAAGATCAAGCCTAATTCTGTACATATTATTATCAATTTGTGATCTACATCAAAGTTCGTCAGAGAAGTATATGACGAAAAAATTCAATACAACAACAACTGATCCCGACCAAAATTAATCCAAAAACTTTGATCGAGCATTCAGAACCCTAAATTAAATTATATGAAACAATCTAGGGTTCCTAAACAACCAAAAATTGATTCTGAAACTTCGACCTCATAAATCAAACATGTAGGCTCTGATACCACTTGATAGAAATTTATTGTACCATGTCGATTCATGAGATGAAGAACATAAATTAAATTGCGAAAGCGTACCTGAATCCATTGCTAGGCTGATGGATCTTGAAGCGAACATCTCTTTTTGTTGGGTTCGATCTTCCAACTTGCTACGACCCTTAATGACAAAGAGGAATCCGTATCCTTTGTCCCTCTCTTTCTGTTGATGGGGATGCAGAAGAGAAAAAGAGAAAAGCTCCCTTTTTTGGTGGTCGTATAAGTTGGGGACCATAACCCTAATGAATATATATATTTATATGTTTTGATATTTCTAATTTGGCCCCTCATTAAATTAGAATTATCTCCGGTATCTACATATTAATTTTATGACAATTATACCCTTAAGCCAATTTTCAAATAGACCACTTTAATTTGGCTTAATTATTTAGATAGTCCAACACAATTAATTTTACATGTGTGGTCCCATATTATTGAATAATCCAACAAATCTCTCTCCCCAAAAGTTGATGGCATCTCTCTCCCCAAAAGTTGATGGCATCTCATCATTCTTTTATAACCATATCATTATATTGTTGCAATAACCTTTGATTGAATTATTAAAGGTGGACTTCAAAACACATATAAATTGTTATTTTTTTAAAAAAAATTAATTTTAAAATATGTATAGAATTGGAGGTATTTATAAATTTATATAAATTTTATTTAATTTTTGATTTTGGATCGAAAAGCAATTGAATCTTTTTCCTAGTATTTTAAAAACAAATCAAATATTTTTTTTGGGGTACAAAATGTAATAATGCTCACACAGTAGGACACAAGTAGCATCGGGATAAGAGCATCTCCAACCCTATTGTGAGTTTGAAAAAAATGGTTGCCACATAGGAATGACAACCATTTTTTCCAAAAGTACTTCACCAATGCAAATGTGAAATAAAGTGTAAAGTTGACATGGCAATGATATGGCAAAGACAATGTGAAGTTGGTTGTCTAGATCTAGACAATGCACTTCACAAAATCTTTATGTCCACATAATCATTTGTGAATAAAAATGTTTATAAAAAGAAGTAGAAGACTAAAAGTTGTCTTGGAAGTTGTAAAAAGTTACTTTGTATTGTCTTTCCAATACTTTTGCATTGGAGATGACTTTTTAAATTCATTGTCATTTATGAATATAATCTTGCCACCTATACAAGACATTGTCTTGTGTCCCATGCCACCTAAGATTCACAACACAAAATAAGACAATAGGGTTGGAGATGCTCTAATAAATGAGACGCACAAACACACGTTACACTCAGGGGCGGAGCTAACCTCTAAAGTTGAGGGAGGCTAAAGTTATACGTTAAGAATATTTTTGTGGAGTACTGTAAAAATACAATATCATAAATGAACAAAAAAAATATTGAAGACAACTGATAGTGAACACAAAGAACATGTATGACTGGCAGCAAGTTTGTGAAACCCAGGCAATAGCTTACAAGCTACAATTCTCATAAATGAAAAAGCTTACATGATAATGTAAAAATTTGGGGAAAAAATCATACCTCATAGGATTGCATAAGCCAGCTGATCTGAGATGACGGAATAGAGGTGCATCCCATGCCAATCTCTCTCACTCATGAAACTGCAAGTGGTACCAAATCCAAATCTAGAACTTCATGAAGAGTCAGTCAATATACAAAATGCTTAATAGAAGCAAATTCATTTCTTCATGAGGAGTTAGTCAATACACAAACTGCAAAAGAAACGGCCAGTAGCAAAAATATATGCAGACCCAAATAGATATTTCTAATCCCAAATGTACCAAATCCAGAACTTCATGACAAATTAGTCAATACAGATTATGCAAAATACCAACATAGAAAATAGCCAAAACTTAGAATCAAATATAGAGTGTAATGCCTTAAACTGTAATGCCAACTTAGAAATGCTCCATCATTATGCTCTATCATTATTCTCCAGGCAACCCACAAGAGTTAGCATCATTATACAAAATGGAAATCCTATAATAGATAATTAGTTTTACTATAAAAGTTTCATACAACTTAGAATCAATACAAGCAAATTCACCCAAGAGTTACTAAAAAGTTAATATTTTTATGCAACTTAGAATCAAATACAAGCAAATTCATTGAACCCTACGATCTTTGTCTGGAATGGTGGAAGACCTTTCAAAAAACTTGGTGACACATATCATTTCTAAAGACCACAGTCCATCCACATAGAAAAAAATTTGCATACAAATCCATTCTAAAGAGTAAAGACAACATACAAATTAATCATTTCTAAAGATGATACCAAAAAAATTCTTCCAAAACTTACCCCGACTGTCGTGGACGCCGAACGAGAAGACCGGACATGAGGTTGCAGGCTTGCTGCTTGCAGCTAGCCAGCAACTCCTTGATGGGGTTTGAAGCAGCCAAGCGGGTCTTTTCTTTGTTAGGGTTTGAGGAGAAATGTGAAAGAAAATGAAAACATTATGGGCTGGCAAGCTGGGCTGTGCAACCTCATATGTTCAAAAAAAAATCAATTTTTTCCCAAATTTTGGGCCGGGCTGTAGCCCACCCATGCCCTTTATGGGCTCCGTCGAACCAATATTTTCAAGGACGCGTGGATGCCAAATTTGTATTTTAAATTATGTGCAAAGAATTTATATTTTATGTTAATGCTCAACTTTGTTTAACCTTGTTTGTTTGTTTGTTTGTTTTTTCTTTTGTATGTTAGAAAATGGGTTATTTAGTAATAAGATATCATATAATATTTATTATTATAGTTTTAATTTTTATAACGTTTAATATTAGAATTTGAGTTTTTATAGATCTCCAAATTGGTAATATATTTGGATGTCAACAGTAGAAATGAGATCCAAATTATAATTCTGGACATCATGGAGACCTAAATTCTAATATGAAATATTATATGAGACCCGAATACTAAATAACCTTTACGAAATTATAGCTTAGTAGACACCCTTGTTTATGCAATTTTCTTTTGGCATTTTTCAATAGTGTATAATACTTAAGTATTTTTTTGAAAGATTCGAACTAGTATTCAAATTTTAAGCATGTAAAATTCTAAACATGTTCCGTATGAATTATTTAAATATTTGACAAAAAAATATGGTGGGAACCTATTTAATTAATCAAATTTGATAACATGATTGAGAATGTAAAGTTTTTAACATCAATATTTTTATTTGACTAATATTTTGTTATTCCCGAAACAGATCGTTAGATGGAAATCTCGATCTATTAAAAAGAGTGAGATGGATAAAAGCAACTTAGCAGACGAAAAAAGATTACCGCAATTCTGTTGATCGTTCTCAACCGAAGTTGATGCAACGAAGATGAATAATTATTCTCAACCGGAGTTGATGCAACGAAGATGAATACTCGTTCTCAACCGGAGTTGATGCAATAACTTTGCTGGGGTGATAAAGATCATCGTTGCTCAAACCAAGATTCGTTCTATTGCGATCTGCTCCCAGAAACCAGCAAGTTCGAAAGAACTTCTGAAACGCTCGTTGTCTCCTCCTTTCACGAACTCGAAGAACTCCAATAACCGTGATGGCACAACTCTCTTCGTCTCTTTATTTTAGCGTAAGTCTTTAATGAAGGCACGAAGAGAGTATTTATAGAGAAGGTCCCAAATCCTAATCCTAATCCTAATCCTGGCTGTAACTTATTACGAAAAGATAGGAGTGAATAATAGAAAGATTTGAATGAATTAAATTCAAATCCCACAAAAATTGGATCTGATCAATTAACTCAATCTTTTCATAACCGTTCAAATCTTCCAATCAGCCACATCATTAGCCACTTGCGTCCTTTAGCCCACTTAGCCCATCAGCCTACGTACGTACCCACACAGCCGTACAGCCGTGCAGCGCACAGCAACGCAGCAGCTCCTGTGCACCCCTGTACAGCCACTGCGTACCACCTGTACATGTGACTCGTGCAGAGACGAGCGCACGAGCACATCAACTGCGCACAAGGCCCCTTGCGTCGATGCTGACGTGCTAAGTACAAAGTACGCCAATAAAGTGCCACTTTACGCCCTTGATCCCGAGCCCGAGTCCGAGTCGCTAAGCTCCTTCGGGGCTTAGCTCCATAAGAGAATTATCATATGAGCATGACAAAAAGCATTAATATTTTTTTGTTGGTTTAGCCTTCTTTCCACTAAAAAAATGCCTCCACATGGCACCCATGTGCATCTTCACACTTCATGTAATCTCTCAACACAAGTAAAGCTTTATATAGAGATACTATCCATTTGATTTTTCCAATGTGGGACTATCTTTCTAGTTTCTAAAGTAAAACACCAACAACAAGAAGCAAAAACACCAACAATTTTTCATATATCTCTATATATGGGTTGAGTGTTCCCTACAGTGACTGTCCATCATGCATTAGGATAGATGTCGCTACGACTTGAATCTTCCCATATAGGTTGAAAGACAGCATGATACAAGAATGGACTAAGTCTTGAATTCTGTACCATAACTGTAATTCTTTCCACTCACATAATGACATCAACTGTACTTCTGGCTGCACATTAAAGGCCTTGTGCCAGCCTGGTTTCGGTGTATGTATCTTAGGTGTCTACAAGATTTCCCTCAAGAGACGACCTACATCTCTATCCATACACTTTAGGTGAGTTCTTTTAAAGAGTCTTTGACATGAAATATTTTGCTTCATTGCGGTGCTACACCGCTATAACATGGCCTGAAGCCGAGACCCTGTCTCATGTGGTGTCATACCACCTATAGCATGAGGCCCAGCATCTTTGTAGTGGCAAACTATCCAGCATGAAGCCCTTTGCTTCTTTACGGTGTTACGCCACCGTGATATGGCTTACAAAGCCGAGGCACTGCCTCATGTGGTATCACCTATTGTAACATAAGGCCCAACCTCTTTGTAGTGCTGCCTACTACTCTTTATCATATAGCATTAGGCCCTCTTGCCTATGTGCGGTGCTACGTCGCTATGACTTAGCACGGAGCCGAGGCTTTATCCTTACTAGGTACCTCATGTGGTGTTAGCATGGAGTACTACGCTCCTTTGTAGTGCTGTGTTACCATGCTTCCTGTAAAGCATGTCAGACATCTCAGATGTACAAGAAATTATTAAGGCTTCCAAGCGATCCTTCTACAGGACTTTGTTCTTCGTAAAGAACAATTAGTAGACAACAGTGGTTCTGGGTTCATAATTCCGCAATATCCTAAAGGATTGCCCACTGCTCCTGATATTCTTTCAGTCAATGGTCCTTCTTTGAACTAAAAGCTAGATGCCTAGTAAATTTTCTTTGAACTAAAAGCATAAAACTTTAAAGTAGAATTGCAAAGACATAATATCAGAGTGTTTCAAGCCCATCTTACTTATTGTGTCTTCAACAAGCTGGCGCTTGAGACCTTTGGTGAACGGATCTGCCAGATTCTTTTGACTCCGAACATCCACTACGGCAATGACTCCTCTTTTAATAAGATCATTTACCGTCATATGCCTTAGACGTATAGTCCTCTTCTTGCCATTGAAGAGGTTATTCGATGCCACCGATGCAGTCGCCTGGTTGTCGTAGTATATGGGTACCGCAGGTATCTGTGCACCAACCATTGGAATATCGTACATGAGCTTGCGAAGCCACTCTACTTTCTCCGTTGCAGTCGACAGTGCATAAAACTCAGACTCCATAGAAGAGTGAGACAATATACTCTGCTTCTTCGACTTCCATGATATAGCAGCTCCACCCATGGAGAAGACGTATCCTCATGTGGACCTTTCACTCTCTACTTATAAACACCAGCTTACATCGCTGAAGCCTTCCACTGCTTTTGGATCTCCGTAGTAGTGCAGTGCATACTTCTGAGTCCTTTTGAGGTATCTCATAACCCTCTTTACAGCTTTTCGACTCAGCATCCCCACGGCAAAAGCTATGTCAGGTCTTGTGGCAGTAGTCGCATACATCAAACTCTCGATGACACTTGAATACTCCAACTGTCTGACGCTTTTCCTTGGATTTAGCTTCAGCTTCTTGTTACACCTATACGGCGTATCAATTCCTGGAAGATCCTGATACCCATAGCTTGTGAGCATCTTTTCAATGTAATAGGACTATGACAATGCCGCTCCAGTTTTCGTCCGGATGATTTTTATCCCAGGATAACATCAGCTTCCCCTAAGTCCTTCATGCTGAACTTATATGAGAGAAACTTCTTTGTCTCAGTGATACTTGCTAGATCTGTACCCAAGATCAGCATATCGTACATATAGACAAATGACAACTCCTCTCCCATCAGCGAACTTTCTATACACACACTTGTCCGTCTGGCTAACCCTGTAGCCGTTTGATCTTATGACTTTATCAAACTTCTCATGCCACATCTTGGGAGCTTGCTTCAGACCATACAGAGATTTCACTAACTTACAAACTTTATCTTAGAGGCCCTTGACGATGAATCCTTCTGGTTGTTGCATATAAATCTCTTCAGTCAATTTACTATTCAATAGTTCCATCGGCCTTGAACTTGTCAATAGTTCCATCGGCCTTCATCTTCTTCTTGAAGATCCATTTACATCCGATTGGTTTTGCTCCTTCAGGAAGATCGACTAACACCTATGTGTTGTTGGAGGTTATCGAGTTGTACTCATCATTAATAGCCTCCTTCCAGAAGATAGCATCTTTGGTCTTCATCGCCTCATCATTAATAGCCTCCTTCCAGAAAATAGCATCTTTGGTCTTCATCGCCTCATCATAGGTAAGCGGGTCTGCTTCTACGTAATAGGTGACAAAATCCTCTCCAAAGTCCTTTTGTCTCCTCACTCGCTTAGATACAGGTTCTGCGAGTTTCTGTTCAACAGTTGTTTCTGCAGCAATAACATCTTCTTGGACTACCTCTTCGTAAGGAACTTGAGGCTCCTGTATACTCACATTGTTCTATGAAATATCCACGAGAACAATATTCTTGTGCCTTACAAATTTATCTTCAAAGAATTCTGCATCGCGAGATTCAATAATATAATTTAAATCAGTATCAGGGAACCTCCGAGCATCACTCTTTTCAGCATAACCCAGGAATGTAGTCTTCATAGTCCTTGTTCTCAGCTTCTAAATCTTCAAATCTGGAAGCTTCACGTATGCCAGACACCCCCACACTCGAATGACATTCAAGTTGGGTCTGACCTTGAACCAGAGTTTATGAGGAGTGACTTCCGAAGTTGTATGCGACACTCTGTTTAATATGAACGTAGCCGTAAGCACTGCTTCACCCCAGAAGCAATTTAGAAGACCCGCAGTCAATAGCATTGAGTTTATCATCTCTGTTAACGTTTTGTTCTTCCTTTCTACAACACCATTTGATTGAGGGGAGTATGGAGCAGTTATCTCCTTGATAATTCCATGTTCTCTACAGAACGATACGGATTCATGAGACCTATACTCTCCACCTCGATCACTTTTGAGTCTCTTGAGTTGTTGTCCGATTTGACGCTCGACTTCTGCTTTGAAGTCCTTAAACTTCTCAAACGCTTCATCTTTAGACTTGAGCAGATAAACGAACGTGTACTTTAAGAAGTTGTCGATGAAAGTAATAAAATACTTCATCTCGACCTTTGTGGAGAACTGTTTGAAGTCACAGATATCTGAGTGTACAAACTCCAGAAGATTTGTACTTCGGTTTACCCGCTTGAACGATTTTCTAGTGATCTTTATCTGCGCACAGACCTCACACTTCTACAACTCCTTATCCCTACATTTGAAGATAAGCCATAGATTAGACATCTTGTTTATTTTTTTTACAGTGAATATATCCTAGTCTATTATGCCACAACTCAAGAGAATAACCAAAAGAAGAAAATGCATTCACTATCTCCATAGGAGTTACAAGTTGAAGTTTGAACATCCCTTCAGTGCAAAAGGCCTTCCCAAAGTATATTCCTTTATAGGACATAACGACTTGACCAGCATTAATGTCCATCCTTAAGCCTGCGTTGCAGAGCAGGCTTCCAGAGACTAGGTTCTTGGCTATAGCAGGTACGTGCTTCACTTTCTGAAGTGTCAGCGACTTCCCTAAAGTCAGTTGTAGTACCACTTTTCCGATCACAAGTACTTCAGCTTGTGTCTGGTTCGCCACCATAACCTTCTCAAAAATAGGTTGGTACATGGTGAACCACTCCTTCGTTGAGAAAACATGACACGAGGTCCCAGTATCTATCCACCAGTCCGTGTCAATCCCATCTGAGCCAACCTGTGCAATCATAGCAACAAAGTTAGCCTCACCTTACTCCTTTTGTTTTAGTTTTTCTTTGCAGTCCCTCTTCCAGTGGTATTTCTTACCACAGTTGAAATATGTCCCAGGATCTTTGGACTTGGGCTTGAACTAAGCCGACTTCACCTTCAGATGGTGAACGTCTTTTTTCTTTTGGTAGGGAGCCTTCTGTTTCCTTTTAGAATTTTTTTCTAGCACCATGTTCGCCTTAGCCATCTGCTTGGACAAGGCGTCCACTTTGAGTTGAACCCTCAACTTGTCTTCAATATATATCCAGTGCAAGAGGTGTTCCAGATCCACTTCCATCTTCTTGCGGTGTATGTCCGCGATGAAGTTGCTCTACCCAGGTGGGAGCTTGACGACAATACTCCCGACGACAAAAGCATCAACCAAGGGCATGCCATCATCCGCCAACTTCTGACGTAACTTGAGGAACTCCTTGACTTGAGGCAACATAGTTTTTGTCGTCCTCAAATCGCATCCTCCAGACCTTTTCGGTCACATGGATCTTAATTATTTCTGTTCTCATCTGCCATGTAGAGATTCTCTACAGACTCCCAGACGTCCTTTGCATTGACCGTCTTGTTGTATGACTCCGCCAGAGAGTCCTCCATCGAGTTCTGGATCAACAACTTGCAGAGGTTGTTATTCCGTCTCCACTTCGACTGCAAAGCTGTGGCATCAGCAATCCTTCGAGCATTTTTATCCTCTGGAATCAAAGGCTCGGGATCTGTCAACACATAGTCGACGCTTATGAGTTGAAGATTAAGGCTGACATTTCTCTTCCATACGTTGAAATGCTTTCCGTCAAACTTCTCAAATTTAAAACTTGTATCGAGAAGTTGTGCACGATTGTTCTCCATCAGATCTGAATCTTGCTTTGAGATTGTTATTTCCGAAATAGATCGTTCGATGGAAATCTCGATCTCTTAAAAAGAGTGAGATGGATAAAAGCAACTTAGCAGGGAAAAAAAGATTACCACAATTCTGCTGATCGTTCTCAACCGAAGTTGATGCAACGAAAATGAATAATCATTCTCAATCAGAGTTGATGCAACGAAGATGAATACTCGTTCTTAACCGGATTTGATACAACGACTTTGCTGGGGTGATAAGGATCACCGTTGCTCAAAGTAAGATTCGCCATATTGCGATCTGCTCCCAGGAACCAGCAAGTTCGAAAGAACTTTCTAGAACGCTCGCTGTCACCTTCTTTCACGAACTTGAAGAACTCCAATGGTCGCGGCGGCACAACTCTCTCCGTCTCTTTATTTTAGGTAAGTCTTTAATTAATGAAGGTACGAAGAGAGTATTTATAGAGAATGGACAAAACCCTAATCCTAATCCTGGCTGTAACTGATTGAGAAAAGATATGAGCGAATAATGGAAAGATTTAAATGAATAAATTCAAATCCCACAAAAATCGGATCTGATTAATTAACTCAATCTTTCCATAACCGCTCAAATCTTCCAATCAGCCATGTCATTAGCCGCCTACGCCCTTTAGCCCACTTAACCCGTCAGCCTGCGCGCGTAGCCGCGCAGCCCCTGCTTGCCACCTGCGCACAAGGTGCCTTGCGCCGATGCTGACGTGCAAAGTGCGCCAACAAAGCGCCACTTTGCGTCCCCGAGTCCGAGTCCGAGTCACTAGGCCCCATAAGAAAATTATTTCATGAGCATGACAAGAAGCATTAATATTTTTTTGTTGATTTAGCCTTCTTTCTATTAGAAAAATGTTCCCATATGGCACCCATGTGCCTCTCCATACTTCATGTGATCTCTATTTTTTTTTTTAGTTTGCCGTATTGCTAACAGCGGTAGAAAGTAGAAACTTGACAAGCATGGCAAACCGACATTCATAAATAATATATTTTTCTGTTTATAAATGGAATCAGAATGAAACTCAGCAGTTAGTAGTAATTGTTGTTGCATTAATAAAGATTTGGAGAGCCCTGCCTAAGCCTACCTACCGCTTCCAAAGTCCCACCGCTTGCCGCTTCCATCCCTTCCTTCCATTAAGCAAACTCTTGTTTTTTTCTTTTGCTTTCCACTTCCCCTCCGGCCCACGCATCATCTCCGATTCCAATCGCTCCGCCGCCGGACCATGATGGACCGCGGCCGGCCGAACCGCCGCCACCTCCTCCTCCTCTTCTCCTACCTCCTCCTCTCCGCCCACTGCCTCGACTCCGCCGCTGCCGGCGGCAGCAACAGCTGGTGGAATAAGAAGAAGAAGAAGAAGCACGAGATCAACGGTCCCATCAAAACCCTAGTCGTGGTCATGATGGAGAACCGCAGCTTCGACCACATGCTCGGCTGGCTCAGGCGCACCCGCCCCGACATCGACGGCCTCACCGGCGCCGAGTCCAACCGCGTCCTCTCCTCCGACCCCTCCTCCCCCTCCGTTCCCGTCTCCGACTCCGCCTCCTTCATCGACTCCGACCCGGGCCACTCCATCCAGGCCATCACCGAGCAGATCTTCGGCTCCGTCCTCGCCCCCGACGCCGCCTACCCGGACCCCGCCCCCATGAACGGCTTCGCGCAGCAGGCCGAGTCCATGGGCCGTGGCATGGCGAGGACCGTCATGTCCGGCTTCAAGCCCGAGGCCGTCCCGGTCTACTCCGCCCTCGCCGACCACTTCGCGGTGCTCGACCGCTGGTTCGCCTCCGTCCCCGCCTCCACCCAGCCCAACCGCTTCTACGTCCACTCCGCCACCTCCCACGGCGCGTCCAGCAACGTGCGGAAGGACCTCATCCACGGCTTCCCGCAGCGGACCATCTTCGACTCGCTCGACGACGACGGCCTCTCCTCCGGCGTCTACTACCAGAACATCCCCGCCGTGCTCTTCTTCAAGAGCCTCCGGAAGCTCAAGCACGTGAGCAAGATCCACAGCTACAAGCACGCGTTCCGGGCGCACGCCAGGACCGGCAGGCTGCCCAACTATGCCGTGATCGAGCAGAGGTACTTCGACCTCGAGGCGGCCCCTGCCAACGACGACCACCCCTCGCACGACGTCGCCAGGGGGCAGAGGTTCGTCAAGGAGGTCTACGAGACGCTGCGGGCGAGCCCACAGTGGAACGAGACGGCGCTGCTCATTACCTACGACGAGCACGGGGGCTTCTACGACCACGTGCCTACGCCGGTTTCCGGGGTGCCGAACCCGGACGGGATGATTGGCCGCGCGCCGTACTATTTCAAGTTCGACAGGCTGGGGGTCCGGGTGCCGACGCTGCTCATCTCCCCTTGGATTGATAAGGCCACCGGTGAGCGACTAAACTAATGGAAATTCGTTATACTAAATTATTAAGTGCGTGGCTTCATAAATTATTTGATGATAGGATGAGTATGGGCCTCTCGCTTTGCTTCTCTTCTTGTGAAGAGATTGAAGATTGGATCAGTTTCTCGACAAATTAAGATATCGAATCATATACAAAAATAATAATAATAATTTTGGTTTGGCAATCAATCAATATGCACAATTATGAGGTTTAGGACAGACTTGTAGACTTGTCGTCTCCACCCAAGAATCTTAATCAAGTAAGATCTCCAAATACTTAAATTAAGAATCCTAAGCTACTACACAAACTCGGATAAGTATGGGATGGTCGCTCGTCGTGACTTTGCATCATCGACGAGAATGAAGATTCAAGATTCGATCTATCACCTCTAACTAGAACTGGAAGTTGAATCTCCCAAGCAAAACAAACAAACTTCAGCCATCAATCAACTATGCGCAAGTAATAAGGGTTTAGGACTTATTTATAGGTTCTAGCCAAGAATCTTGTTCGAGTAAGATTTCCAGAACCCAGGGCTAACTTAAATTAAGAAGCCTAAAGCTAAATATTCTAGGACTAATTCTACTGTCCATAGGATTGGTCCAACCATATTTGGGTTAGAACCCCATGGTTTGTAAACTTCTTTTTGGTATACTTACTTCAAGTTGTTTAAGCCTGTTAATGTCAGTTGTTTGTAGAATTCCGTTTCGGCTTCTTTATACTTGTACATTCTTGCGCACAGGCCTTGGATGGTGGCCTCCAAAATATCAACATATGCTCCATCGGCATCTCCTATTAGTGTACAACAAATAATATCATTGTTTACTTTTAGCTTTGGTTTATCCTATTTTATCTCTTTTTGATAAAATCAAAGAAGAGAACCACTTCTTCCCTTTCTTTTTCTGACTTCGACTTTTCTTTCTTCAAAATTTATGCAACTGTTTTTGGTCTCCTTTTAGAAATTGAACCCAAACCAGATAGGTTTACTTTTTAACAATAGAACCCAAACACCTACCTTCAAGATTTAAGCAACTGTCTCGTGTTCTCCTTTAAGCAATAGAAGCCAAACACCTAGATTCAAAATTTATGCAAGTGTCTTGTGTTCTCCTTTAAGCAATAAAACCAAACACCTAGCTCATGTTTTGTTCACTTCGTGCTCTTGTTCCTAACAAGTGTACTTTATACAAGGATCCAGAGCATTATCAACCCTCCCCATCTAGGTTCAAACTCCACAGAAGCTACCCTATTTTGTTGCAAACAAGTTCGACCTGGACGGAGCAACACAGAGCAATTTCGAGGTTGGGTGCCTTTCTTTTTCTGCTTATTACACCTGCACCTTGCTTTGCTCAGGCGGTCACTTCACTTTTGTGCTTTGTGGCTAGGCCCAAAAGGACCTTGGCACCTAAGTGAGCTTTTGGCTTTTGCCAACCATGGCTTTAGCCTCTCAAGCAAAAGAAACTTTAGTCTGATCATTATTCAGAAACAAAAGCGTGTAGGCTTTTTTATATTCTCTAACCAAGAGTCAGAACCAAGTAGGGTTTCTAGGAAGTAGCGCTACTTAAATAAAGAAACCTAGACCTACTCAAGCTTGGATTGTTCGTAGCTCTTATCCTTCCTGACATTCCGAATCCTACTATTCATAGGATTAGTCCATCCCTATTTGGTTCAGGACCCCGTAGTTTGTAGATTTTTTTGTTATGCTTAGGACTAGTTGTTTAATACTGCTTGACATGGTAACCATGTTAGTGCTAGTGATTTAGAAATTAGAAGTTAGAATATTGTGTTATTCAGAAGGTTATGCTTTTGTTTCATGGGGGACTAGTTCAAGTTTTTATGGTTCAAATAAATAAGTAAATGCAATGTTGCCCTACCTTGAGTCATCTTGCATTCCTATAAGCCTATTGAATGTAGTTCCTGGCTCTGTGTTGGCAAGTGTATAGACGCATTATGTTCCTTTCCTGAACATCTGTTTGTTGCATCTTTTAGATGAAACAAAGGTATAAACGTGCATATGAAAGAAACAAGTTCTCATGTACTTTTGGAATTTCAGTACGAGAGTTTATTTTTAGGTTTAAATTTCTTCTACTCTCGGAACTTCAAATTCACAGTCAGCTTTTTTCGGATCTTGTCACGTTCCGGTTTTGGTGGTGCTATTTACCACATAAAAGGGGTTAAATTATGGGCTTACTTACACGAGGATGATGCTCCTTTCTAAGTCTATTATTTGACTTGAGGATGAGTACTTGTAAGTATGACGAATGCAACCATGTAGGCTACTAGCAAGCAATGGTGTAAATAGTTCATTACATTAGTCACATGTTCCTTCTACCACAGAGTGTGTAGTCTCATTTTGGACCAGAATTGATTCTCTGTTTGTTCCCTTAGTAAAGTTGAATAAGGTGGATTCTCCACTAAGATAGATAATGTTGTGGTCCTGATAGAATTGAATTAAAACAAGCCATTACTACTATCAAGTGTATGGGTTAGTGAGTGTGGCATCTGCATTTAGTTTTCTTGTGGTAGATAAATTTCGGAGACAAGTCAACCTCATTCATCTATTCCTCTAATGTTTTTAGTGCCTACATTACAAGAATACCATAAGCAACAACAAAGTACCTTTATCCTAAAGTTTTACATGTACCCTCTGTAATATTAGCAACTAGCGTGTTCTTTCTTATAGTCTGAATCCATGTTTGATTGGTCTACCCCTAGTCTTAGCAACTAGTTCATCTGTGATCCTATTCATAAAGAATTAGTATTCTTGTACTTTACCTTGCATGCCCCTAAACAGCCACATTTGATTTGCAATTTCAGTATCCTTTTACATTTACTTTCTTTCTGTATTCCGGGTGAAAATAGTGGAACAACAGTTACCAGACAATGGTTCCTCTAGAAATTCTTTGCACATGGTTTTGTCATGCACTGTGTTGCTCATGATTCACGAGAATTGGATTATGTACCAATAGCAAGAATGGACAAGACTCTTTGTTCTTTTGCTTCATAGTCAAGTTAGTCAATATGGAGAAACTCAACTGTAATACCAATGATTACTAAGGATAAGGATTGACTACCTGCTGATTGACACCATATGGATAAAAGAAATCAAAATTGGTATCTTAGCTACCTGGAAACCGCAAGTTGAAAATGTTTTGAATAGACATCCATGTTTACTTTGAGAAGGCAGTCGCTTGAATTAGACTTTATATGTGAGGAAATGAAAATGTAATGGGAGAAAGGAATGTATTGTAATT
Organism: Iris pallida; assembly: GCA_029216955.1. Lineage (NCBI taxonomy): Eukaryota > Viridiplantae > Streptophyta > Magnoliopsida > Asparagales > Iridaceae > Iris > Iris pallida. The sequence goes on along the minus strand of JANAVB010009400.1, from coordinate 8,773,936 downwards.
AGACGAGGTTAAATATGAGATGTAGTAGGAAAGGAGGAAGCCTAAACAGGAAAGTGTACCTGGCAAAGGTAGGGAAAATGTAATAGGTAAGTCCCTCTAGGTGTACTCGAAAAGGATATTTCTGATTCTGGAAGAATGAGGGGCAAGCAAAGAAGGGATTAATCGAGCTGTCCCCATCTATCATGAAGGCAACATTGCGAAGAATTAGGATGCTAGATATGGAACTCTTTGCAAATGTGAGTGAAAGAGTCACTCTCATGAGGTTTGTAAAATATAATATTGTGAGATGGATATGAGAGAACTGCAGTTCAGCTTGCTTACCAAAACATTCAAGTAAACTGTTCATCACTAGCAGGATACCATTGTCATATGATATATTTATTTATTTACTTACTTATTTATATTATATTATTTGTTTATTGTCAATGAATCAGGATAGATGTTATTTGATGTGCAAGGTTGTACACTATGTTGCACGAATACAGACACAAATACGAGTACAAACACGATAGAGGTACGGGATACGGATACGGGATACAAAGAAAGAAGTATTTATGTTGCATGAATACGGATACGGACATGGGTAATGACAAGACACCATTTTGCTGTGTCTGTACAACATAGGCTGTACATCAACACAAACTAAATCAAAGGACAAGAAATTAGCCTTCTCTTCTGAAAATTACAACACCTAGCTTCTCTCTTCTCCTTCATTTTCCTTGGTGATCGTGAACGTGCTATTGTGATGCACATTTTCTTTTCAAAGCAGAAGGCATAGTCTTGAGAAGTAAGGACACCTTTATAACTTGTTGGCAAACCATTCCTTGAATGTTAATATTTGCTTGACTATTTAGGTTAAAATCCATTGTTCGGTTGCATGTAGATGAGGTCGCACCATTTATAAATCTATTGTTTGGAATGATGTAATTGGCATGCAAGGTTGCAACCAGTAAATAAAAATGCATTGTTTGGTTGTGTGTTTATGACATTGATGGAGATAAGAAATGATGTAAATGATGTCACATTTGTTGTCATAAGTGCAGTTGCGACCATTATGGCCGCAACATTTGTTGTGGTAGTTGGAGGAAATGATGCAACATTTGTTGCACCAATTCCACATTTACATCAAACCAAAATTGGAACAGATGGAAATGGTGCAACAAATGTTGCATGTATTTCCATTTACAACCAACCAAACACCCTCTTAGTGTTTAAGACAACTTGGAAATATAATGCAACATCTTGCAGTTTACTCTATGGTGACAATTGTTTATAGGACTATTTCCTTGATCAGCATGATGTGGACCAGGCAGCCTGCCTATACCCCGGGAGCTGTGACCTTTGATGGACAACGGTAACTGTAGAACTTTATGAGTTAGAGAAATAGATCATGAAAGTTGATATAAAATAATAGAACCAATGGCCTGAATGAATACAGTTTGGAAGCTTACTCGAGGCATAGAACATGCCTATATCATTGCATTCTGGCTGGCAAGCTGATTTAAATGTACTGACAGCTGAGTATCCCATACCTGGACGGTGCCAAGGCTTCATGTGGACAAATTGCTTTATGAATAGGCTAATTTTTCCTGTGCCTTTTCTGATGTTATTATGAGAACATTGAACTGACACCATCTTTCCTTCAGTTGGTAATGTAAATCGATATATTTGTTAGTATTGTATATAATTTATTTCATCTTTTTTGCGCTATAGTTGCATTGAACTTTTACTCTCTTGCAGTGATCCATGAGCCTAATGGGCCAACTCCACATTCGCAGTTTGAACATTCCTCTGTTCCAGCAACAGTAAAGAAATTGTTCAATTTGAACTCTAATTTTCTCACGAAAAGAGATGCATGGGCTGGGACCTTCGATAGCTACTTTTCGCTTCGGAAGACTCCTCGAACTGATTGCCCAGGTTTTTATTATATATCTACATATTTCCGTGCAGTTGGCATTTATTTCCAAATTAATTGAATTTGTCCCTCAGACCAGCTTTCTCCATATAAATGGAAGGCCTGTGTCCCTTGGAAGTTATTCTTTCATCTGTGCCAAAATAACACATGTACCTCCCTGATTTTCTTGGGACTGGAACTTACGGCAGCTCTTAAGTGGTGTTATTGAGTACATGAAGTTTTGTCCCAGAAGTAATGTATAATTCTGTTGGACCTACTAATTCCTTAATTCTGACACATACTTGTGAATCCTGCAGAGAAACTTCCAGAAGTTCTGCAGTCTATGAGGCCGTTTGGAGCAAAGGAAGATGTAGCTCTCTCAGAGTTTCAAGTGGAGCTTATTCAACTCGCTTCACAGCTCAATGGTGACCATGTCCTCAATTCCTACCCAGACATTGGCAAAGGCCTTAATGTGCGTGAAGCAAATCGCTACGCGGAGGATGCAGTCGCTAGGTTCTTGGAGGCTGGCAGAACTGCACTCAGGGCTGGGGCGAACGAGTCTGCCATTGTCACAATGAGGCCAGCCCTCACTAGCAGGACAAACGGGGGCTCCCCCGATCCAGCTCTCCAAAGCATGTAGTCTTATGGATGGATAAATTCATCCCCATGGACAAACATGGTACATAATTTTTTTGTATATATGATTTGTCTTTGAACCCCCACTCGAGTGTTTGTATACCATATGCTCAGCATGATCTGGCAACCTTGCATTTGATTTGATACAAAATTGGCTCAATCCAAACTGCTCGTCGGTTGGATTTACTCTGTGCTGGCATGTGTACTTTGTTGATTTATGCAGGCACTGAAACAGACATGATTATTTAAGGTTTTCCATCTAAATAACTGTACCGTGGTTGGTTTATGAAATGAAAGGAGTATTGGCTAATACATTGCCCTTCTCATGGGAGTTGGAAAAAAAACAGCACTAAAATATATAATGTAATCAATTAGATTTAAATGTTTGGTTTACTATGTTATGTAATGGAATAATATTATTATTTTTATTATTTTGATAAATATGGTCATGACATTTTCATTTTTGGGGCCAATCTTAACATTTATAAAAAATAACTAAAAATTAAAATTAAAATTTTAAAAGAACTAAAAAATTGTTTTCTTTTAAAAAATTAAAATTTAAAAAGGAATGTATGAATAATGAATAAATAAATAAATTTAAAATAGCCAAAAAAATAAAAAAATAAAAGTAATTTGATAAGTTTTAAGTCTTAATGTAATTGCAGTTATATGATTTTTATGATGTAATTGGTTTTAATGAAAGCGACAGTGTAATCGATCAAACTTATGATATATTTTTATTTTTTGTCTAACCAAACGGCCGAGTTAGATTTATAATATAATGCTAACTATATTACATTGTTCAAACTTGCAAACCGAGTACACCCTACATTATTTAAGAAATGAAATGGGTGGATAAATTACTCTAAACTAGTGATAGTAGACATGGTTGAAAGTGAATCAGAGCGAGAAAGAAAAAAAATATCACTGTTTATAAATATAAATCATTTGTATTGAATACCAAAGTATTGAAATGCTTTCAATTTGAACTTTTCAGATTATTTCAATACGACAGCTTCAAAGTTCTTGCAGTACAAAATATACTAGTAGCAGTAGTAAGCTTAAACAACTATGTAGGAATATTTAGCCTGTTAGAATAGGAGTTAAATTTTTAGAAGCCATGTTCCAACTGTTAAAACCTATATATTATTACAGAAAGATTATATACAGAAGAAAATGTCTGCCGAATCGACGGAGGAACCACATGCATCAGACCGTACTGACGTGACTGTCTTCCATTGACTCCAACGCCTCTTTGCTAGCACCAGGTCCCACTGGAGCTAATGGGAGAGCACTACGTCAACGCGGTCTAACATGCACCCCAGGCCAACGCTGTGTAGATAGGCATTTTACGTTAACTAGTCATGTGTTTCGTACTCATTACACTAACCATCCATACTTTGAAACTAACAACACGGATCACTCATATGTTTTATATTTTTTATAGAAATTTATAACACTGACTACTCTTATTTTTTTTATTTTTTTAAGGAGAGGGGTAGTTTGTATAATTATTTTCAAAATAGGGGTAATCCCTGTAATACTCATGAAACAAAGGGAGATTAATGTATTTATTTCTAGATAATATACACAACAAAAAAAGGGAAAAAAATGTTAGGGTTTCTGAACATATACAAGCTGTGCGATCGCACAAGACCTCCATAACCGGAATGTCATAAAAAATTTAGCCTTCGTATATATTAGTAATGTGAAATCTTTATTTTTAAATTTTCTATTTTGTAGGCTTCAAAGTTGACGCCACGGGCCAAGAACAACACCAAATACAGTTAGTTCGAGACCTCATTAGCCTTCCCACAAGAGAATGGAATCAAGAGCTTTCGCCATCTATTTCTGCCACATGAAGCAAATGAAATACTGAAGATTAGGTTGGATGCAAGTATGGGATCAGATTTACTAATGTGGACTAAATCACCTAATGGAAGATTTACTGCAAAGTCATTCTACGAATCAATCTGTCTTAGTGTTTGTCACAACCCGCATCCGGATATTCGGGCACGAGTACGTGGGCCACGTCTATCCTACGCCGCGGTATCGGTGGTAATACGCTGTCAAGTACCCAATAAAATATCTGAACAATTCTATGATCCACTAAAACATCATGTACTCAAATCACATACAGCTAAGGAAGATATGAAAGAAAGGCAACAATGGAATCTATAAAATGATCATACATATCAAGAAATGTATCGGAGACATATCCGATGAACAATACATAAATCTAGAAAAGAATATGGCCTAGAGCCCACAAGAGGTCAACTCACGATCCAAAAGAACGTCTAGATATGTCATCATGAAGTCCAAAGTATGGGGCATAACATTACCTAAAAAATAGTTATCCAGTCAGGATTAGAACGAACACACACTATTAAAATAAGGCAAATTAGCGACGTCAGGATACATCGCTAATTAAGAAAAATACATCGCTAATCATAATTAGCGACGACTTTAGCGACGAAACATGAAGGTCGCAAAAAAGCTAGTCGCAGATGACAAATTCGTCGCCCTCCGTCGCTGTTTGCAACGTGACCACAATGTCGCTAGGTCGTCGCAAAATTAACGACGGAGGGGGACAAAATTGTACGTCGCCAAATTAGCGACGTAGTACGACTACTTAGCGACGTTATTTCTTTTTATGTGATGACATGGCATGCCTGCCACGTCAGCAGTGTAGCGACGTACAGCGACCAAATTAGCGACGTCAACTCTCTGCCACGTCAGCTACTGAGCGACGGACTACGACGGATAGCGACGTAACGGCGCTAATTAGCGACGTCAGGATACATCGCTATACGTCGCAGACCGTCGCTATACGTCGCAGATATTAAAAAAAAATAAAAAAAAATATAATGTGTATTTTTGTTATGTTGTGTGTCTGTGTTTACAGTATGTGTGAAGTACAGTGTTCGAACCATCGACAGTTTTGCTTACTGTTCTATATTTTATCTTGGATAGAAAGAGCAACAGTTCAGGGTGCACTTCTCAGAGCTTCCTCTTCACGTCCTTCACCTTCTCGGGATCCTTTACGACGTCCCAAGAAAGTGAATGCTGTGAAAATGAAGCTCTCAGAAGTACACCCTGAACTGTTGCTCTTTCTGTCCAAGATAAAACATACAACAGTAATCGAAACTATCGATGGTTCTGAACACTGCATTTCACATACACTGTAAACACAGACACACATCATCACAAAAATACACATTATATTTTTTAAAAATTTGGACAGCACCTCCTTTGTATATCAGATCATCGCTTATAACCCAGCGTAGGTATATTTGTCATCCCGGTCGCAGATATCATCATAATTAACAGTCTTCTATCATAACAGTTTACAGCTAATAGATGAATAACAGTCTCCCATCATAACAGTCTCCCATCATAACAGTCTACAACTAAATATCATACATATACTCAATAAAAATACCAACAAAGTAAATATCACAAACATACATGTCCAACAAACATACATGTCCAACAGAGTCAAATAAGAATGAAAATCAGTGTACCAATCAACGTAAGGCTCCGGCTCTGATGCTAAAGACACAAGTTCTCCGTGTGCGGTCCACTGATAGTAATTAGGCGTGAAACCCCTCGAGTACAAATGATATGTCACTTCCACTTCTGGATAATATTTCACGTTATAACATTTCACACACAGACACTTAATTTTGGTGCCGTCCATGTACTGAGGGAACGCCTTGGCAAACTGCAGGAACTGCTCTACTCCCGCTATGTATTCATCCCGCACACCGCACATATCATCAGGACGACGATTGTACATCCATGAACGACACCGCAAGTAGTAATTCATATCCATTTGGAAATAATTCTGCAGAGATGGACACACAATTATCCAATAGGCACAAATTCGTATCATAAATACCTACACTAGTATTATAACTTGATATCTAAGTTCCAAAATCCTACCATACTTGCATTAAGAAATCACCACTTAACCTATTATCTATATATCCTCGTATCCTTGTCTACCTTGTATCTCACTTAATAATATGTGTGTGTATGTTTTTTGCACTCTAAGTATTTATTATAATGAGTAGTGTATCTTCATAATTTGAGTAATGAATTCTGTTGGATAACCTGAACAATGAAATTGTATCTCATATATATTGCTACATGGGGGTATGTAACCCATAGGTAGCTTGACACTTACCTAATATCCAATCCTTAGACTACGGTAATAACCCATACCTTAGCTACTAGTAGGTAATACTCACTCTATTATTACCTTATCATATACTATCAATTATAGTATCTTATACTCATCTTGCAACCCAGGCCAAACCATAGTGCACAGCTGTACTTGCTAAGGCAATATGCCATTGCATTGCCTGTAGGCAAGTGCCTGAGCCAAAGTTAAGACCTGTCATATTGCAACCCAGGCCAAACCAAGCACTTCCCTGCCTATATATCTTCTGTTAGGAACACCCCCAGTTTAATCCAAGGCTGAACCTCACTCCTCTTCTTATACAGATCCCTTATATACAATTTAAATCCTTAACTAACTCATATATATATATATATATATATATATATATATATATATATATATATATATATATATATATATATATATATATATATATATAAATATAACTCTCTCTTGCCTTCAAGATACCAACTCTCCTCTCTCACTCTATTCTCTATTTTTGAGTCACTCTTAGAAAACCAACCTGTCCTACTCTCTTGCCTATCCCCTCTCACTAGACACATCTGACACAAGGAGTCTCACATAGGCTCATACAACCTCTAATATTGAGTTACTGACCTCTAACACATGTATCCTAACTGTTAATCTCATGTCCTGCTAATTTCTGACACTAACACATACTAACCTGACTCAAACTCTCTCATAATAATTTTCTGCAGTACAAAACTGACACCACTATGCAACACACATTCCTAATGCACATGGACTTAATTAATCTCACTCTCTGATACCCTCTAACAAAGCCACTAATACTCAACTCTACAGGAATACTGATACTTTAGTATCTCTAAGACACACAAACACTCACTGATACAAGCTCTTAACTATCCAACGGGGTCACTTCACTCCATGTCCTGCACAGGACAGATAACCTTCCTTCACGGTCATTGATAGCCACATAGGCCAAGTCGCATAGGCTCTAACACAGGTCCAACAGTGGCATGTTCACCCTCTTCTCTACTTCATTTTCACTAGCGGAGAACTGAAGCACGCGTAGTTCGAATCTAGGCCGTAGCCCTGGTGATGGGGTGGGCAGTGGGTGATGCTCGAGAGGACGTGGCCCATGAAATATACGCCGACGGAAGGGTGAGGCGGCGGCGGCAGCGGGTAGAGGGAGGGAAAGGGAAGTGGGAGCGAGAAAGAGGGAGGGTTATAAATGTAAGTGTCCGTGTCCGTGTCCGTGTCCGTATCCGTGTCCGTGTCCGTGTCTGTGTCTATATAGCTAGGGCTAGGGTTAGGGTTTACCTGAAGAGGGCGGCTCGGTCAGAGGAGGGAGGCGACGAGGAGGGGGGCTTCGTCGGAGGAGGGAGACGGCGTGGAGGGGGGCTTCGTCGTCGGAGGAGGCTGCTGTCGTCGGAGAGAGAGAAGGGGGAAATGAAAGTATTTTTGGGAGAGAGAAGGGGGAAATGAAAGTATTTTTGGGAGAGAGAAGGGGGAAATGAAAGTTTCGAACTGGATATATTAAAACATTAGTGACATCTACTTTTGACGTCGCTGAACGTCGCTATTCAGCGACGTACTTTATCTCATATCGCGGAACGTCGCTATTCAGCGACGTTTTGCGATGTCTATCAAAAGGAGTCGCTATATTCAATATTTAGCGACGTTAGTTTATTCCGTCGCTACGTTACGTCGCTAATAGAGCAGATTTTAGTAGTGACATCACTAATAACAGTTCCCAGTAAATGATAACGACTATGTAACAGTAAATAGAGAGAATATACGAGAATAAGTAAAGTGTACATGAAAGTACCACGGCATGGTAAAACTGTAAACTAGAGCAAGAAGGAGTAAAGCAGGTTATATCATATACAAGAGTCAAGAATCTATACTAACTATGTGAGTAAGTAGTAGCTTCGACATGTGGCCGGCTTGGGAACTTGCACAAGGTCTACTGGCCTGGTTAATCATACGTGAGGTGTATGATGAACACTCACAAGGATCTAAACATGCACAAGGAAGGTATTGACCACATATCTACACTACTACTCCCCGCCCCCGATTGATACAGTAGATCCAACCATGTCACGTTATGACACAGATTCTCTGAGAAGGTCGCGAGCCTTCACAGGAATCGTGTCTATACAATGCACAAGAACAATGACAAGACTCGCACAAGATATACCAAGAAATACAAGAAATAACATCTCATGACGGGATCCAGACAATACCAATCCGTGTGACCAACGTGTCAAAAGATAAAGGATATCTACACTAAATACACGAAACATAGAAAATAACATAAATGGAAAAATATCAGAGAACGTCGCCTCAATTTAGTTGGAGTCGACGTGCACGACACGAACGTGTCGACACGGAATAGGTACCTATCCTATGCTCCATAAAATGGTCCCAAATGACGACGCGGATGGTTCCATCGAGTCCAGAATAGTCTAAATAGCCCAATTTGGTATGTAGAAGTCAAGGATCAGAGTTGGCACGAATATCGAGATAAGAGAGAAGTACAAGATCATAAAAAAGAAAACGACTAAATTAGTCACGGCTTATGATTTAAGGGAAAAATCATGACTAAAACTCATAACTAAAAATATTTATAATATTTTTGGGACTGTATCTTATTAGTCAAAATATTTTGAAATAAATACTTTGGAAATATTGTAAACAGTTTTTTAAGGTAAAAGCCCTTATCAGAAATTACTAATTTATTAGGAAAAACTATAATACTAACTCAGGTTTCCTAATACCTTTGAAATAGAAACTATAATTTAAACAATAATATTTTGTTTCAAAACATTTTTTTAGTAATTATTAGTTATATATATTTTGGAAACCCCAAAAATCATTTAGTACAAAAACTCCAGTTTTATTAACTATAAATTAGGTTCAAAAGTCTAATGTTTTTTTTTCATAAGTAAATTTTGGGAAAAATACATATTAATTAAAATGTATAACAATAACAGTGATATAAATTATAATACAAATACTGATACAAAGGATAATACTAGTAGTGTTAATAAATACATTTATATGCTGAGTTAATCTGTTAATAACTATCAAATATTACCCTAATAATCCTAATAATCCTACTAACTTGTTAATAACTATCAAATATTACCCTAATAATCCTACTAACTTCTATTAACAATGAATTTCAGAGTAAAGAAATGAATGCAGTCACACTTCACAGAGGCTTCTCCAAGGCTGCCACGTCCTGTCCCTTCGAAACCCAAGGGATCACAGCATCACTTGGCTCTAAATGGAGAGAGAGAGAGAGAGGCTCGAATAAAACTCTGGGAGGGTTCTCTCTCTCTCTCTCACTCTCCAGCGTTAAATCGAATGATTCAAATGAACAAATGGAAGAAAAGAAAGGGAGAAGAAAAGAGGAGCTTACAGCGGCTTCGACGGAGGAGCGCTGACGCAGAGACGCCAGGGAGCTTTTGACTGCTGGATCCAAGCGTTGCCAGAGCGGTTTAGCACCGGCTTGGCTGGAACTATCCCGGGCGCGACGGCGCAGGCTGATTTTGTCACGACCCGCACCATAGGTAGGGGCACAAGTGCGTAACAGCGCCCAGCCTACTCCGTAAAAATGGCGTAGAACGCTATACGTCTGCTAGCTAACAAACAGTATATAATAACCTGTCATCTCCGCACTGAGGATATAATATAGAATGCTGATAATCTCAATCACAATCTAGTAGGAAGAATCATGACACGAAATCAAAATAGATATAAACCACAAAGTGCAATATCCAGCTCAACAGAGAGAAATAGAGTCACAAAGTAATATAGTTATACAATCTCAAAATAATATCACAAACATAAGTAGCAAGCTGGAGACAAAGTCCAGTCAAAACCTACTCTAACTGAGCTATAGCTAAAGTCTCCTCAGTCGGGGCTAATCCCTGCTGAACCAGGGTCTCCAAGTCAATACCCACTACGTCATGTGGACCGTAGTAAGTACAATAGTCCTCCTCATCGTTATCTGTAATATTTTGTCAACATATCCAGTCAGGATGGAACAAGCACAATCAACTAACAACAGTTCACAAGATATGACAAAAACTACAAGACTGTAAATAGAGAGTATATACAAGGAATCATGAAATGTACATGTGAGTATCATGACAAGGTAAGCTATAAATCTAGAGCTAGAACAAGGCAAGTAAAACTGATCATGGCATGTACAAGAATCAAGAATCATTTATCTAGGTGTGTGAGTATCAGCTTCGATATGTGGCCGGCTTAGGTCTGAACAAGGTCTAATGATCTAGCCAATCATACGTGGAGTGTAGGATTGGCATTCATAAGGTCTACAAGAATAAACAAGGCGGATAATGACCACACATCTACACTAGTACTCTCCGCCCCCGACTGGTAGAGTAGATCCAAACAAGACACGTCACGACACGGGATTCTACGAGAAGGGAGCAAGTCTCCTCGAGAATCGGTGTCCATATACTGTACAAGAACTACAAGGGGCTTGCACAAGATATACCTATTGGCTCATTGGTCATGGTCAAACCTGATTTTAATAATTGATCAAACTCTGTCTCGATATAAATGTAAGTCTACTCAGATGTTTACCTATGATATTTTGGACACTGCTCAACAATGGTTATCAATAATGTTCAAGACTGAAGCTGTTTGCCATTCAGAATGTACTTCCTGCTAAGCAATGTAATTTTTCTTTTTATTGAGTCTAGGAATACATTGTACACCGAGTCATACTGGCAAATAGGCTATCCGAAAACGTTTTTTTCAAAACCATCATATTCTTTTACAAATGATCCATGTTTTTGAAAAATATTCTTTTTACAAAAAGCCTTTGAAGGATTGTTCAAAAAGCCAAAATTTATTTTCTCTAAAAATGAACTTGCAGAACCTCAGGAGAACTCGGCCCGAGTTCGGCCAGAGTTTGGCCAGAGTTCGGCCATTTGGAACGTTAGTGAACGTTGGGTTTTTGAACTTGGTCATCCTTCAGTTACGGGTTGTTACAAAGAGTTCTGTCCGAATTTTGCCCGAATTCTGTCAGAGTTCTGTCTTTGGAAAAGCTATAAATAGAGAAGTATTTTGATCATTTCAACACACTAATTCACTTTCAATCTTCTCTTCTTAAATCTTACAGTATTCCAAAGAGTTTTTAAAAAGATTTTATTTTCAAATCCCAAGCCAGTTACAATCCTCTAGTCGATTTGCCAGTACGGTACGGTCTAGAAGTTTCAGAGTGATTGTAATCAGAGGCTTGATAGAAGATTCAACTCTTCACAATTGAAGTTGGACGAGTTCTTCGTATCAAAGCTCGCATCTGTAGAAGTTGCAAGGACTTCGTATGAAAACTTGTGGGATTTTCCAATAGTGGATTCAACTGGAAGCTAGAGTTCTTTCGACTGGACTAGTCCTCACCAGAGGGAAACCAGTATAAATCTCGGTGTTTACGTTTGCCTTCTAATCACTTTTAAATTCTGTTATTTACTTTTTGTGATTATTATTATATCTGTGATCTAACTGCTAACAAGTTTTTAATTAGCAATATTCCGCTGCCTACTCTATTCAACCCTCCCCTCTAGAGTATTCTGCTTTACGATTTCGTTCCTACAATTGGTATCAAAGCAGGTTATACAGGTAAAGCAAGGTAAAACAGCAGTTATATTCAATTTTATATAGATCACAGCTTTACACATGGCAACTATGAAATTCACAAGTGAAGGCCAAGCCACAAACAGACCTCCACTGTTTGACGGCACAAACTACACCTATTGGAAAACACGTATGAATTTCTTTTTGAAATCTCTTGATTTTGATTTATGGTCTGTGGTTATTGATGGCTATAAAAAGCCACCTTGTATAAATGTTGATGGAGTTTTAACTGAAAAACCCCATGACAAATATACAAAGGAAGAAAAAAAAGGCCAATCTTGACGCACGTGCTATTAACGCTTTATTTTGTACTTTAGACAGAACTGAATTTAACAGGATATCTATCTGCACAACTGCAAATGAAGTATGGAAACTTCTTGAAGTCACACATGAGGGCACAACTCAAGTCAAAGAATCAAAGGTCAGTAGACTTACTCAAGAGTATGAGGCGTTCAAGATGAAGCCCAACAAAACAGTTACTCAGATGTTCGAAAGATTCTTGGATGTTGTAAATCCTTTGTCCTCCCTAGGCAAAGATTACAGTAACCATGAAAAGATTCACAAACTCCTGTGAGCACTTACAAAGAACTGGATTCCGAAGGCTACTGCAATCATTGAAGGAAACGACCTCACTACTATGACACTTGAAGTACTCATAGGTAAGCTACTCACTCATGAACTAGAGTTACACGACTTTGAAGAGCCTGCACCAAAGGAGAAGACGATCGCTTTCAAGGCTCAGCACAGAAGATCTGCTGAAGATGATTCATACAGCAGTGAATCTGATGCTGAAGATCAAGCACTCCTTGCAAGAAAATTCAAAAGATTCTTGAGATATGAGAAGAAGACAAAAGAGAACAATGGCGACAACAGCTGGTATCAAGATGACGTTGTCTGCTACGGCTGCAAGAAGAAAGGACACATGAAGAAGGACTGTCCTACAAACACATCAACAAGCAAGAAGAGCAACAGATACGAGAAAGGGAACCTGAAAAGATCAACATCTCGGAAGTATGCCAACACCAGCATAAGGCATGAAAGTGAAGCCAGCGACTCAGAAGATGAACAATCAGAAGACGCTGCAAATGTATGCTTTATGGCATCTGATCAGGTACTCTGAACCTATAGTTGATACATATGATGACTTCACCTTTGAGCAATTAGGAGAAGCCTTCAGTGAACTGTTAAGTGATTACAGGAAACTGCGTAGCAAATATCAGACCTCTAAGAAGGTACTCAAAGAGTACAAAGGTGAAATAGGAAGACTTACCGACCTACTAGCTAAGGTTAAAGATAATGTTAGTGAGTCTGGTGAGCTTTCTTCCATTAAGCTCTTATTACACGAGACTACCAAGTCATCCGAAGAAAAAGACAAGGTTATTGACCAACTAAAAGAAGAACTTTCTAAAGAGAAGAAAAGTCTTCAAAGTGCACAAGTCGGAATGGAAGCACTCACTTCTGACTATACTAATATGACACTTCCAAAAGATTGGATATTAGGTTAGGAAAACAGCCTGAGACTGCTGCTTCCTACCCTAACACATGTCACTTACCCAAAAATCGGAACATTCCCAAACCTAACACTATCAGACCTAATCCTATCAAACCTTTGCCTAAAAAGGTTATGCCCAACCAGGATAATAGGTATGCTTTCTTCTATACTAGAAAACCTAAACCTACCAACCATGCACACCACTCAGCTTTCAACACTCAACATGCTAAATGTCATTATTGTGGCCTCATTGGTCATATATCTTCTGCATGTAGAATCAGAAAGCTAGTAGATCTAAATATTTATGCATGGATACCGAAAACTAACCAGTCAGGACCCTACAAGAAATTGGTACCAATAGTTTCATCTGCAAATTGTTTTGTAGGTGGGACATCCTTCACATGCTAGGAGCAAATGGATCCTCAACAGCGGTTGCTCACGGCACATGACCGGCGACGCTTCATTATTCGCAACACTGTCGAAGAGGAATAAAGAAGGATACGTCTCCTTCGACAATAATTTAAAAGGGTATATAATCGGTATTGGTGATATTGGTAAAGCTCCCTATCCAGTGATTAAAGATATTTGTCTTGTTACTGAGTTAAAACATAATCTGCTCAGCATAAGCCATTTAGCTGATCACGGTTATGGTATTAACTTCGTAAAAGACAAATATACTATTATTGATAGTTCAACTGGTAATAATATATTTGAAGGTATTAGAGAATACAATATATATGTTTTCTATTTGTTGGAAGATACTAACATTTCAGGTAGATGTTTAATGGCTAAAAGCGATGAGAGTCATCTGTGGCATATGAGACTCGGTCATGCAAATATGGATACTATTTCCAGATTATCCACAAAGAAGCTAGTACGCGATTTATCGAACATTACATTCAAGAAGGATTCGGTATGCAGTCAATATGAAAAGAACAAAGCTACTCGATCCTCTTTCAAGTCAGTAAATGATGTATGTACTACTAGACCTTTACAATTGCTACATATGGACTTATTTGGTCCTAGCAGAGTTGCTAGCCTCGGAGGTAAGCTATATGCTTTTGTAATTGTAGATGATTATTCTAGATACACGTGGGTATATTTTCTGACACGCAAAAATGATGCATTATCGGAATTTGTCACCTTTTGCAAGAAAGTACAGAATGAAAAAGGTTACATGATCACTCGTATTAGAAGCGATCATGGAGGCGAACTCGAGAATGCAGAGTTTGAGCAATTTTGTGACACACACGGTTTTGTACACAAATTCTTCTGCCCTAGGACTCCACAACAAAATAGAGTTATGGAACGTAAGAACAGAACTCTATCCGAAATGGACAGAGTAATGTTAAACCAGTTTAGTCTACCCAAGTATTTCTGGGCTGAAGCTGTCAATACAGCTTGTTTTGTTCTCAATAGAGTTCTAATTCGACCTAAATCGAAGAAGACTCCATTTGAGCCATGGTTTGATAGAATTCCATCAGTTTCATATTTTAGAATATTTGGTTGTAAATGTTTTATTCTTAATACAAAAGATAATTTAGAAAAGTTTGACAAAAAGGCCAATGAAGGTATATTTTTAGGTTATGCGGGTAAAAGTAAAGGATACAGAGTCTTCAACAAAAGAACCATGATCATCGAAGAGTCGATCAATGTCACCTTTGATGAACTAAATCAAACAACAATCGATGATAATGACGAAGATCTCAATGTACCCAGCAAAGCACCAGCTGATCCTCCTAGAGAAGATCCAGGAACCAGCTACCTTCGGAGTCTGCCAAAAAGATTGAAGTTCACGGCTGATCATCCAAAGGACTTGGTAATTGGTGAGATTACCATGGGTGTAAGTACTCGCTCCTCTAATAAAGATATAACTTCGTGTGTTGCTTTTGTCTCACAGTTTGAACCCAAAAGTATTGATGAAGCATGTAGTGATAATTTTTGGATAGATGCTATGCAAGAGAAATTATACCAATTTGAACGGAATCAAGTTTGGAAACTTGTTCCCAAGCCTATTGATCATCCGGTCATTGGCACCCGATGGGTATTCCGAAATAAACTAAACGAGAATGGTTTAGTGACTCGTAATAAGGCTCGACTCGTAGCTCAAGGATATAATCAAGAAGAAGGTATCGACTACGATGAGACTTATGCCCCAGTTGCGAGATTAGAATCCATTCGCATGTTATGTGCATTTGCATGTTTTCATAATTTTAAATTATTTCAAATGGATGTCAAAAGTGCATTTTTAAATGGTTTTATAAAAGAATATGTAGCTCAACCACCCGGTTTTACTGATTTCAAATTTCCTGAATATGTTTTCAAGTTGAAGAAAGCTTTATACGGTTTGAAAGAAGCCCCTCGTGCTTGGTACGATCGTCTAAGCTATTTTCTACTTGATAACAGTTTTTCAAAGGGAAAGGTTGACACTACTTTGTTTATAAAGTCTTTGAATAATAATATTCTTTTGATTCAAGTCTATGTAGATGATATTATCTTTGGATCTACTGATGAATCTCTTTGTCAAGAATTCTCAAAGTGTATGCAGAATGAGTTTGAGATGAGCATGATGGGAGAGCTGAAATTCTTTCTCGGACTGCAAATCAAACAAACCAACAATGGGACGTTCATAAATCAAGCTAAGTACATAAAGGATCTACTAAAGAAGTTCGTCATGGAAGCAGCAAAGCCACTTAGCACTCCAATGGCGACTTCAACCATGCTTAATATTGATGAACAAGGCAAACCTGTCGACATACGTAAGTATCGAGGTATGATCGATAGCTTACTCTATTTAACTGCCAGTCGACCAGACATTATGTTTAGTGTTTGCTTATGTGCTCGTTTTTAAGCCATTCCTAAGGAATCACATCTGTGCGCAGTTAAGCGTATCTTTCGATACCTTAAAAGCACTTCTTCTGTCGGCTTATGGTATCCCAAAACCACGTCGTCTGACCTAACCGGTTATTTCGATACTGATTTTGCCAGATGCAAAGTAGATAGAAAAAGTACTAGCGGCACATGTCATTTCCTAGGAAAAGCTCTAGTCTCTTGGTTTAGTAAAAAGCAAAATTCTGTTGCATTATCAACAATAGAAGCTGAGTATATCGCTGCAGGACGTTGTTGTGCACAAATTTAGTAGATGAAACAAACATTAGAAGACTATGGATTGCATTTTACACATATACCCATTTTCTGTGATAATACTAGTTCTATTAATTTGACTAAGAATCCCTGTATGTCATTCTCGTACTAAACATATCGAGATTCGACATTATTTTCTTAGAGATCATCAACAAAATGGAGATATAGACTTTGTATACATAGACACACAGAATCAATTAGCTGACATATTCACAAAACCTTTAGCGGAAGATCGTTTCAACTATTTACGTCAAGAATTAGAAATTTTAGATATCAATAATATTAATTAATTTTGTTTTATTAATTAATTTATTCGATACTCATAAATTGTTTTTGAGACAAGCTTAAAAAGAGTCTGTCTGTCACCACTACTATGGTCGAAACGAAGCAGTATTTAAGAGTTCCCCGGTGAACCTCCGTTAGCTGGGACAGTACTCCTACAGCTAATCTGAGACATATGTTGAGTAAAGAATATTAATTTCTAAAATAATATTAATTATATTATTTTGAGATTTAAAATTACTAAACTTTGAATTAAGCATTTGAAACGAATTAATGAAAAAAAAAGTGGTCTCATTTGATTTTTTATATATATATATAGCCAGGCAACCATAGGCAAAGTCGGCCCGAGTTTGGTCCGAATTCGGCCAGAGTTCGGCTGGGTGTTTATATATAACAGTAGCAACCCGAGGCCTCCTTCTTCTTCATACTTCCCCACATCCTCATAACAGCAGCTCCGCCCCTCCGAAACCCTATTTCTACTCCCTCATTGTTCTTCCAATCCTTGTGGAGTTTTTTTTATCAAATCTTTGGATTCGTGCGGAGATCGTCATCCTCTACAACATATCCGACTCTTGGAAGGTATAATCCCTTCTTTCTACCACTTTTCAATACTTAGGATTTGTAGAAAGTTTGGAAAAGAATGCCTAAGTTCAATCCCTTCAAGAGAAAGAAGACCAATGCCAGTGAAGAGGCATCGTCTTCAGATCCGCATACGGATTGCCTCTTTTCTCCGGTCCAATCGGACGATGGTGCATCGGATGAGTTTTATTTTAGAACTTCCGATCAAGCGTTATTGTGGTACGCTGATTTTAACATGCGTACTATTTACACTGGATCACCGATTAAGTGGACTGTCTTTTCGGATCACCGTCCTTATTTTGAGGCATTAGGGTTACAATATTTTGTCACCTTACAATTCTCCATTGCCACTAATGCCATTAGATTATTGTACTGTAATTTCGTGTTAGACACTTTAACAACGAGGACACGTATCGGAGGAATTGATATCGAATTTACTGATGACACGTTAGCGGAAATTCTTGGTATTCTAAACGAAGGTGCCTCGCTAGATGACATCACTGATTTTGATTTCCCCGATGGCACGACACAAGTTAGTTTCAAGAATGAACTTTGTGCGCCCGCACGCGTTCTTCCTGGAAAGTTCAAGGCTAATAACTTGAACTTGTTAAACTACGAATTACATCGCATCATCTATTCCACTTTACTTCCAAAATCCACTTCTAAAGATGATGTCACTGTACTTGAGCTCTCTGCTCTTTATCATATTCTTAAGGGGATTTCTTTTTCTGCCCCTAAGACTATCATTCAGATGATGGGTAGATATCGCGGGAGAGACCGCAACCTATCTTATGTGATGCTCATTCCTCGCATTTTTCAGAGATTTGAAATTGATTTATCTACTTATGCTGTCGACCCCGAGCCCAAGTTTCTCAAACTCTCTCGTCGCAGCATTGTATCTGTTCCTCCACCCACTGCACCTACTCCTCCTGCACCTACTCCCACTGATCCCGCAGCACCTGTTCCTCATCATTCTTACCCTATGACATTTGCGGGTATCCATCAGCACTTATCAGATCTGCAGTCTTTTTATGTTGAGACCTCTAGGGAACACGAGTTTTGTGATATGACTCGGTTCCAAGCGATTGCCAACTCCTTTGCCGATCTGAGGTTTGTACAGACGGGACATTCTGCTAGCTCTCTGCCTCGAGACCCTTTTGTTTCTGGCTACCGTATTGACGACGAGGCGGTACACTCTCTGTTCCAGCCAGGGAACGCATATGATTGGTATCATACCGCTGGCGCCACTCCTCACACTTCTAGCGCTGGTACTTCTAGAGCTGGTCCATCTGGACATGCTGGAGCTGCAGCTGATGATGATGATGTTGATGATGATGAGTTTTGAGATGTTAGATTATTGAGACTGTTACTTTTTGTCTTATGTTTACTTGAAAATGCTCCGACATTCCAAGATTTTATCAGTACTATTTTTTTAGTTATTATCAGTAATTTTTTTCCTTATTCATGGACATGGTTGTTTTTGTTTATGCCTCAGTTTTGGCATCTTAGTCTATTATTCAGCACTCTATTTGTTTCAGTTTATCGTAGCACTATCTATCTTTTATTGCTTCATTCTTTACAAATTGCCTGAGACAAATACATGCCTGTGTTGTTATTCTATTTCTCTTACTGTTTCTACCATCTGTCATGATTATTTATTTTTCATGTGTTTCTTCACTGTTTGTTACTTATGCATTGATTGCGGGAGAGCTTTCTCTTTTGCAATTATTTTGCTAAGTGACAACAGGGGAGAAATAAGGATCTACCATGTTTGTGAAATACAGGATATGAACAATTTTTCTTTACTATTTTGATTTGATTCCAAGCTTAGATGTTATATCGGCAAGGTTTGTCAATTATCAAAATGGGGGAGATTGTTGGCCCATTGGTCATGGTCAAACCTGATTTTAATAATTGATCAAACTCTGTCTCGATATAAATGCAAGTCTACTCAGATGTTTACCTACGACGTTTTGGATACTGCTCAACAATGGTTATCAACAATGTTCAAGACTGAAGCCGTTTGCCATTCAGAATGTACTTCCTGCTAAGAAATGTAATTTTTCTTTTTATTGAGTCTAGGAATACATTGTACACCGAGTCGTACTGGCAAATAGGCTATCTGAAAACATTTTTTCAAAACCATCATATTCTTTTACAAATGATCCATATTTTTGAAAAATATTCTTTTTACAAAAAGCCTTTGAAGGATTGTTCAAAAAGCCAAAATTTATTTTCTCCAAAAATGAACTGGCAGAACCTCAGGAGAACTCAGCCCGAGTTCGTCCAGAGTTCGACCATTTGGAACGTTAGTGAACGTTGGGTTTTTGAACTTGGTCATCCTTCAGTTACGGGTTGTTACAAAGAGTTCTGTCCGAATTCTGCCCGAATTCTGTCAGAGTTCTGTCTTTGGAAAAGCTATAAATAGAGAAGTATTTCGATCATTTCAACACACTAATTCACTTTCAATCTTCTCTTCTTAAAGCTTACAGTAATCCAAAGAGTTCTTAAAAAGCTTTCATTTTCAAATCCCAAGCCAGTTACAATCCTCTAGTCGATTTGCCAGTGCGGTACGGTCTAGAAGTTTCAGAGTGATTGTAATCAGAGGCTTGATAGAAGATCCAACTCTTCATAATTGAAGTTGGACGAGTTCTTCGTATCAAAGCTCGCGTCTGTAGAAGTTGCAAGGACTTCGTATGAAAACTTGTGGGATTTTCTAATAGTGGATTCAACTGGAAGCTAGAGTTCTTCCGACTGGACTAGTCCTCACCAGAGGAAAACTAGTATAAATCTCGGTGTTTGCGTTTGCCTTCTGATCACTTTTAAATTTTGTTATTTACTTTTTATGATTATTATTATATCTGTGATCTAACTGCTAACAAGTTTTTAATTAGCAATATTCTGCTGCCTACTCTATTTACCCCCCCCTCTAGAGTATTCTGCTTTACGATTTCGTTCCTACAATACCAAGATACCAAGGAATAACATCTCATGTCGGGATCCATGAATACCAATCCGTGTGACCAATGTGTCAAGAACAAGTATATCTACACTAAGTACATGAATTATAATAATTATCGTAAATTGAAAAAGTTATCAGAGAATGTACTCGCCTGAGCTATGATGAAATATGTCAACTGAGTCCAATACAGTACCTCGAGGACCTACAGATGGAAAGTTGTATCCATATAATGTTCTGGAAGTAAAAGCAAGTCAAACTAAGTCAAACTAGATTATACAGAGTCAATCTGAGTCATACTAGGCCTAACAAAGTCAAACTAGGTCAAGGCAAGTCAAACAAGGTCGATTTAAGTCAAAGGTTGACTTACAGTTGACTTTTGGTCAACTGGTCAACTCTGGTCAACTCTAGGTCAAACTTGACTAACGTTGACTAACAGTTGACTTTGGGTCAACTGGTCAACTTCGGTCAAGTTTTAGTCATTTCTAGGCTACGATTGACTTCCGGTTGACTTTTGGTCAAAATAGACAACTGTGGTCAACCAAGGTCAAAACTAGTCTAAGTCCACTATTCCTAACTATTACCAACCATAAAAATCCTAATTATAACTATATCTTAAAGTAGTAAACTCATATGTTAGAAAATAGTAATTAGCTTAACTTACCCTTTCTTACCTTTCCAAGGTAATCTCATTACCTTAGCCTCTAACTCAAACTCTACTCATCCTCCAATACTCCACTAAGGTGTTCTAACACTCTACCCTCGTATCTCGATACCATACCATGGTATCTTGATACTCAAACTTGGTATCTTGAAGTATCTCGATACCTTACCCTTCACATAAGGTAAACCCATTTACCTTGTGATACCATCTTGGTATCACAAGATACCACTCGATTATAACCTTCACTCTAGCCCATGACCAATTTATATCTTTATCTCTAATCCTAACTCAAATCCAAGTATCATATCTATGTATCTTACCCTCTAATGTGAATACCTTAACATGGTATTTACCTTAACATGTTACTTACTAACATGTGACTTAGCTTATTTTCTACCACTCTAACCACTAGTTTTCTAACCAACCTACACCACTCTAACACTCACAAATTAGGGGGTTATATAGTAAAACATATGGTGGATATAGGAGGGTATACTTGGGATTTATTGGGGGATGTATAGGGGGTTATATAAGGGCCAAAGGGGGGTTTACTGCTGCTACTACTGCCTTTATTGCTGCTATGGCTGCTGTTGTGGGAAGTGTTTGGGGCTGCTGTGGGCAGTGCTTGGCAGCCCCACACTCCAACAATCTATACCCCACACACACCCCTCTCAAACCCTGTCCAATACCCTTCTATTCACTCCTCTCGACCCACTCAAAACACTCAAACAAACCACTCAAAAACTCACTCAAATCACTCTAACAAACACAAACATAAACACACTCTCACTCAACTTCCACCACCAAACACACACTCACACTCTCTCAACCATACCAAATCACAAACCAAACCAATCTAAAGGATGGCTATGGTCTCCCATTACTCTCACACATAACAACCCACCACCCCTACCACAACACTAGAACACACACATATAAACACACTACATATATACATCTACAAAAATACCCCAAATCAGTCCAAAAATAGAAAAGATCCAAAATGACAAAGTTTAAACTAAAAAAATGGGTCTTCCAAGAGCCTCTACAACATCCTAAAATGGGTTCATGCAAGGGGTGGTCCTATGGGTTCCAAAAATACAAAATGCAATGAAAATGAGAAGGTTAGAGAAGAAATTACCTCTTGGGAGTTAGATCCCAAGGTTAAACCCAAGAGGACTGTAATCGGACACGAGAATCCCTATAAATTGGACTCTCCTCCTTCCTCTTTGCTCCCTACTCCAAGCTAGCACCCTCTCCTTGAAGGATTGAGTGGAAAGGAAGAAAAATAGAAGGATTTAAGAGATGAAATCAAGAGTTTAGGTTTAGGTTTGGGAAAGAACATAAAAGGGGGAAGAAATGAGAGTAGAAAAGAAAATGAAGTGGAGAGAGAGGGCTCTCCCCATGACCGACCATGTAAGGGGGTTTGGGGGCATTTGGCAATTGTACAAAATGCCCTCCAAGCCTCCTTTTGGTCCAATTTGTCTTATGTGAAAATTTGGGGTTAATAGGGCCAAGTTAAAATCTACAAATGGACCAATTATGTCATGTGAGATTAGCCTAAAAGTACTAGACTAATTAGTGGGATTTATGGACCATGTCTAGCTAAACTCTGGGTCCCAACTAGAGTCTAAGCTACCTGGGTCACCAACACAAGTCAAAATACATGAGATAAAACTCAAACCCGATCAAACAAATCCAATAAAAATATTATTAAAAATATAAAATTTCTAAAATGTTTAAAAATGAAAAAAATGACCAAAATACCCTCAATGGTGAAAATTGGGAGTGACAAATCTACCCTCCTTAAAAGAATTTCGTACTCAAAATTGAAGGCGAAACTATCACAGCAGCAAAACAGAACAAGGAAAGAAAAGAAATTTTTTTACCTCAAGGCTCGAAGAGAAATGGAAATCGCTCTCGCATGTCGTCCTCTCTCTCCCAGGTAGACTCACCTGAAGAGTGGTGCCTCCATGCAACACGAACCAAGGGTATAACCTGGTTCCGGAGCACCTTCTCCCTACGATCCAGGATCTCAATCGGCTGCTCTGGACAACTGAGAGTCGGTCCCACCTCGATCTCAGATTGGTCCAACATGTGACTAAGATCTGCCACGTACCGCCTCAGCTGCGACACGTGGAACACGTTGTGCACTCCCTCTAGTGCAGGCGGTAACTCCAGTCGGTATGCCACTGCACCGACCCTCTCTAAGATACAGAAAGGTCCAATGAATCGCAGACTAAGCTTTCCGCTCCGGCCGAAGCGAATCGTGCCACGTGCCGAAAAAATCCTCAGAAACACCAGATCACCAACATAGAACAAAACACAAAACTTAAAGCTTGATCTAAAACAATCATAATCAGACTCAAATACTAGAAAAATCTAAACTATACCTCAAACTCCAACGGTCTCCGGTGGCTATCGGTCTAATATCGTTGCATGTCCTACGCCACCCAAAGTCTATCTCTGATAACTCTGACATTCTCTGCTGCATCCACTACCATCTCAGGGCCAAGCAAAACCCTATCGTCGACATCATCCCAAGACAAAGGAGTACGACACCTCCGTCCGTACAGAGCCTCGAAATGTGACATCTCTATACTGGCTTGGTAGTTGTTGTTGTAAGCAAACTCTACCAAGTGAAGGTGGTCCTCCCAAGATCCTTCGAAGTCCAAGATACAGGTACGAAATATATCCTCGAGAGTCTAAATCATCCTCTCCGACTGCCCGTCTGTCTGGGGGCGGTATGCGGTACTGAACTTTAGCGATGTGCCCAAGATAAACTGCAAACTCCTCCAGAAGTGGGAAATGAATCGGCTATCCCGATCCGAGACTATGCTCACTGGAACTCCGTGCAATTGAACTCTCTGCCGCACGTACATCTCGGCCAGCTTCTCTATAGACAAACCCACCTTGAAAGGCAAAAAGTGGACCGATTTGGTCAATCGATCAACAATGACCCAAATCGCATCCTTTCCTCCTGAAGAACGCGAAAGTCCAGACACAAAGCCATAGTGATATGCTCCCACTTCCACTCTAGAATGGGTAGTGGCTGGAGCAGACCACCTGGCCTCTGTCTCTCGGCTTTCACCTGCTGACACACCAAGCATCTAGAAACAAACTGAGCCACCTCTCGTTTCATGCCATACCACCAAACATGTTGTCTCAAGTCTTTGTACATTTTGTTGGCACCAGGATGCATAGAGTACTGAGAACGATGCGCCTCCTAAAGAACCTCCTTTTGAAGTCCTCCGCTCGGCACGCACAATCTGGTACCATGCCTCAACGACCCATCTCCCGCTACAGAGAAATCATCCAGCAATCATGTCTGAACCAGCTTCCTGATGACCCTCAGAGCCTCATCCTCAAACTGGGCTGCTCTGACTCTGTCCATCAGCTCCGACAGCACCTGAAGACCCCACATCTGCTCCTCAAACCCAGGGACTATCACCTCTATGCCCAAGCTCTCCAAATCTACCAGAAGGTGACAATCCATCGTCAAACACATGGCCACTGGATACCTGCTCAAAGCATCCGCAACCACGTTGGCCTTTCCCTGATGGTACTGTAAGGATATATCAAAAATCCTTCATCAGCTATAACCATCGCCTCTGTCTCATGTTCAGCTCCTTTTGCATAAACACGTACTTCAAGCTCTTGTGGTCCGTGAAAATCTCCACACGCTCTCCGTACAAATAGTGTTTCCACAGCTTCAAGGCAAAAATGACTGCTGCCAACTCCAAATCATGAATTGGGTAGTTCTTCTCATGTGGCCGTAACTGCTTAGATGCATAAGCAATTACCTTCCCATGTTGCTGAAGAACGCAACCCAAACCCCTTCCTGAAGCATCACTGTAGATCGTGAATCCTCCGGACCTAGATGGCAACGTCAGAATAGGAGCCGACGTCAACATCTTCTTCAGCTCCTCGAAATCAGTCTGACACTCATCAGTCCAGACGAACTCCACGTCCTTCATGGTGAGTCTAGTCATCGGCTCTGCAATTCGAGAGAAGTCCTGCACAAACTTCCGATAGTATCCTGCCAAACCCAGAAAGCTTCGAATCTCGACAACTAAACTGGGTGTTGACCAAGACTCCACCGCTGCAATTTTCTTCTGATCCACTGAAATCCCTTCACCAGATACAACATGGCCCAGGAACTCCACTCTGTCCAAGAAAAACTCGCACTTCGACAGCTTCCCAAACAGCTGCTCCTTCCTCAGAGTCTCCAGCACAATCCGTAGATGCTCTTCGTGCTCCTCAGGCATCTTCGAATATACCAAGATGTCATCTATGAAGACCACCACGAACTTGTCAAGGTATTGATGGAATACCTTGTTCATCAAGTTCATAAACACTGCTGGGGCATTGGTCAACCCAATGGCATGACAGTGAACTCATACTGGCCATAACGAGTACGAAAAGCAGTCTTCGGAATGTCATCCCGCTTCACCTTCAACTGATGGTACCCAGATCACAAATCTATCTTCGAGAACACCCGTGCGCCGCTCAACTGATCAAACAAGTCATCAATCCTGGGCAATGGATATATGTTCTTGATAGTGAGGTTGTTAAGCGCTCTGTAGTCGATACACATCCATACCGTACCGTCCTTCTTCGAGACAAACAGAACTGGCGCGTCCCAAGGTGAAGAACTGGATCTTATAAAGCCCTTTTCCTGCAGCTCATCGATTTGCTTCTTCAGCTCTGCCAACTCGTTGTTGTTGACTCGATAGACATGCTGAGAAATAGGCTCAGTGCCCGACATCAAGTCTATCGAGAACTTAACATCTCTGTCCGGCAGCATTCCCGGCAATTCCTCGGGAAAGACATCCAAGAACTCTGCAATAAATGGATGCGGCAACTCCTGCCCCGCCAACAAGGCTCCACAGAATCTATCTTCCGGCTCTGCTGCTCATCTAACAAACTGAAACTATGGCTCTCCTGGCGGACTGAACAACACTTTGTCTGCTCTACAATCTATACTAGCATGGTGCCTGCTCAACCAGTCCATACCGAGTACCACATCGTAGCTCGGAAGTGGCATTACGAGCAAGCACGCACTCAATTCTCGGTCTTCCAGTGTAACACTCCGCCCCTTGCAAATATTATTAACCAGGATAATACCTCCCCGATCATAATCTTGCAAGTCCTACCCAGATACTTAGTAATAATATTGTGTCTAAGAGCAAAAAAAATAGACACAAAACTGTGTGTAGTACCGGAATCAAATAAATCTAATGCAGGAAAAGAATCGAGTAGAACAGAACCTGCCAAAAAATCTGCCACCGGCTCAGTCCCCTCGGCTGCCAGAGCAAATGCTCTGCCTTGAACACCCCACTGCTGGTGGTGCTAGACAAACCCCTGCTGCTGAGTCGGAAATGGACCCCTCTGTTATGCTGCAGGTGCCCTCGCCGGTGCCCCCTGAGCTGTCACTGCTCCACGGGACACCCTACGAGGATTCGCAGGACAATCTCTCAACTGATGGCCGGCGTCACCGCAATAGAGGCACACACCCAACCTCTTCCGACAGACCTCCCAGACGTGACCAGGCTTCTTGCAGAAGTTACAAGAAGCTCCATTCTGTACCTGCCTCTGCTGAGTGTGCTGCACCTGCTGAACCGGTGCTCTGTCCTGAACCTGCGGCTGGTGATGCTGGAAAGAATGATGCTGAAGCTGAGGGCGTTTAGCAGCCCCCGCACTGCTAGTAGCCCCCGAGAAAAGATCATGATCCCTCTTGGGCTTCAAGCCCCACTCTCGCTCTACCATGCGGGCCTCCGCATAGATCTCGGTGTAAGTCGCATAAAACGATGGAATAAGGATCTTGATATCCCAGATCAATCCCTCTCTGAAACGGCTCGCCCTAATCTCTGGGTCGTGAACCATATACTCCGCATATCGGCTCAGATGGCCAAAATCTGCGACGTACTCCTCAACAGACAAACTGTCCTGCTGCAGATTCTAAAACTGCCTCACCAAGTCAATCTTGTCTGTAGGAGAGAAGAACTTCTCCTTGAAGAGAAGCTTGAACTCGGCCCAGGTATGGCCCTCCCCAGCAAGGGCTGGCTCGTTCCTGAACCAGGTGCGAGCAATGTCCAACAACTGTAAACCCACTACCTCGACCTTCAGGTTGTTTGCAAGACGGGAGGCCCTCATCTGTCGCTCGATGTCCTTGAGCCATTCGTCAGCATAGACTACACCTTCAGTCCCGCTAAAGTCACGAGGCCCCAACTTCTTGAAGTCCTGAATATCGCCCGACCTCGGACGCGCTCCCTGATGTGGAGCCCTCTGCTCTCCACGGCTGCTAAGGCAAACTGATGGACATCTTCCATGCCCTGATGCATCGCGTCGCTCTACCTCTGTTGTGCCTCAGATTGGGCTCTCTGAGTCTCCAACATATGCTAGAAGAAAGCAAGCATCTGTCCCATGTCTGTAGGCAAAGGAGGCGGAAGAGGAAGAACATCTGCAACTGGCGGAGGAGTTCGCTGTGCAGGAGGAGGAAGAGTGCCCATGTCAATAGCTGGTACTGTGGCAGGAACGGTCGTAGCAACCTCCGGGATAGTCCTCGGAACTGGTGGAGGAGCGCCCCCAAAAGCTATTGCCAACGCTCCGACTGCGACAGAAGTGACTGGATCAGGCCGACGAAATATAGCGGACCCCTCAATATCTGCGGCCTCAGGATGCTGTGATCTTGTCTGTACCATCCTGAAGACAGATTTAAGAAAGAAATCAATATGGCACAAGAAATATTATATCAAGGAGGATAGTTAGAATGCAAGAATCAATATCAAAAAGGACAGTTAAAATGATCAGCAAGTAAAAGTTTTCCTATTTTGTGATTGAGTAAACTTAGCCTATAGCCTATCCTAGATATATATCACAAGCTCGTAATAGCACTCTAAGTCGAGCGCCACTACGACATCGCACTAATTACGACTTCTGACCTGTATGGGCCACCACTAAAAACGTGTCACGACCCGTACCCTAGGTAGGGGCACAAGTGCGTAACAGCGCCCAGCCTACTCCATAAAAACGGCATAGAACGCTGTAGGTCTGCTAGCTAGCAAATAGTATATAATAACCTGTCATCCCGTAAGGAGGATATAATATAAAATACTGATAATCTCAATCACAATCTAGTAGAAAGAATCATGGAACGAAATCAAGATAGATATAAACCACAAAGTGCAATATCCAGCTCAACAGAGAGAAAGAGAGTCACAAAGTAATATAGTTATACAATCTCAAAATAATATCGTGTCACGACCCCACCTACCGCGAGGGTACGAGTATGTAACAGTGCCCAGCCTACGCCGCAGTGTCAGTGGTAGAACGCTGTTCTAGGTCATGAACTATAACTAACATAACATGAAATACTCTCCATAAGGAGGCCAACACAGAGGTACAACTCAATCATAATCTAGAGATAGAATATGGTACGATGAAATAGATAAAGAAATCCTCAACTAAGGTACAGCAGAATGAATAACAAAGTTAACAACTACCAGTCTCAACATCTCTAAATATACAACTCTGAAAACAAGGACAACAACTAATCATGAAAATAAGAACAGTTTAAGCTATCTACACTATGCAAGGTATCGTCCTCAGCAGCTGCCTGAACCTCCCCGGGGGTCCAGGTCGCGAGTGTTAACTAGGCAAGCTCCAAGTAAGGGGTGCAGGGTTCCTCATCATCCTCTGTAAAATTTTCAACAGGTCCAGTCAGGACGGGAGCGAGCACAATACATCTCACGTAGATCATAACAGGTTAGAAAATATAGACATGCAAGAGAGTACGATACATGAAACTGAAAGAAAGTACATGATGTAAATAAAGAGAGAACTGTAATGGAAATATCTACTATAAGTAGAGAGCTACCAGTGACTAGTGATTTAGAGTACAAAGTCGACATGTGAACGGCTTGATTTGCACATGAATATACTGACTATTTATACTCCCCCATACCCCAATCAATATACAAGGATCCAGACAAGTTATGTTACGTACATGGTTTTCACATGAAAGCCCATAAATGGTGTACATGAAGTATACATGAGAGCTCATAAATGAGTGCACATAAAATTCACATGAAGGCCCATAAATGGGTGCACATAAAATTCACATGAGGGCTCATAAATGAGTGCACATGAAGTATAGGTTATACATAAGATACATGAGAAACATGACCGATCATGAGAGCACATGAGAGTACATGAGCATACATGAAAGAGCATGAAGCACATGAGAAACATGAATAACATGAGAGCGAGGAATACATGATGTACATAAAACACATGACATGATGTATCCGATGCTCCCGAGGGGGATAACATCTCAATGTAGGGATCCATATAGTACCAATCCGTGATAATATAGTGACAGCATCAAATAAGGTAAACTAGAGCAGGAATATAATTCTAAGCAAGTTATGAAATGATCAGAGAATGTACTCGCCTGGTATCTGAATGTCTGAAGTAAATGTACTGTCCGAGATGAGGTACCTGACTCCTAGTTAGAGCAACACAAGTCAACATGTACACAGGGAATGATAAATGTAATCTACAATGTATCTGCATGTTGTCTAGGTCAAACTAGACTAAAGTCAACACTTGGTCAACTCCAGTCAACTACACTAGTCAACTAGGTCACTCCTAACCCCAGCAAGTCTCACTAAGCCTAACCAAGCCTAGTCTAGCAAGCACACATCAATCCCAAGGCTATACAAGCCAACACATCAAGCCATCACATTCATGCATTTATTCAATATTATATATAAGAGAAAGGAACCTAGCATGTAAGCTATGTGTGTGTGTGAACAAAGAGGTGTACATGAAAGGGAATAGACTAGCTAAGTTATAACTAACATGCATCTATATCCTATAATTATCTATATATATCATGGAAATCATTTAGAGAGGGTTAACACATGGCATGGTGGTTCACATATATGAAATCTGAATTTAACTAGCATTCAATAACAAGGTTAAGGGTTAACATTTACATATTAAAGTTCATTCAACAGTGTAGACATGTTAGAAATGTACTAGTTTTCTGGAATTGAGGGGTCTGTGTGTGTTTACATGTATATGTGTTACAATATGGTCTCAGGAATTTTAGAGTGTGATAGGAACATTAGTTCTCAGATTTCCAGTTTTGTGTGTGATTCATTCTCAGCTTGACAGGGAAACAGTGTGTTCATAGGTAGGATGTTCTCAGTTTGTGTGTGTCCACAGATTTTTGGGTGTTCCAGATTAGCTAACAGTTCATATTTAGGCTAACCAAATTTCCAAATTCGAAATCTATACTCCTAACACCAAACGCCACCAAGCATTTAAACAAACTAACATGTGACAACCTCAAAAGTGAACTAATCAAAACGTAAAGGGATTAAACATGGCAATCTCAGTTTGTGTGTGTATGATCAAACCTGTGTAATGTTAATCTCAGGAAATTCCAAGTATTGACAGTTATCATTAGCCCCAACACCAATTCAAATATCAAATCAATTCGAAAACCAATACAAAACATGATACCCAATCTCAGTTTACAACATTTGAAATAAATCTCAGGTTTTCAAAATGTTTCAGTTCTCAGATTTATTTGCAATGAAACCAAGTTTCAGTTTCAGGATAAACAGTGAGTGTCCTCAGGAGAAATCAGTGTGGAAGTGTGTCCTTCAGTGTGGTTCTCAGTCCCAGGTAACAGTCTCAGGTTTGTGACAGAAACTAACATGTGTGTATCGTCAATCATTGTATATTAATGCAATGAATTTAAGGATCAATTGTCACGACCCGCTCCCGAATAATCGGATATGAGTCGGACACGCCTAGCCTTCGTCGTTGGACACGACGAAGTAAGCTGTACAATACTAAGGAAAACTCAAAGTCACAATGTAATGTAAACTAAAACACAGCTTTTATAACGTTCCCAGATAATCACCAATATCCATCAAGTGTTTTAAAATACAAACTCAGCCGGAGACAAATCCGGTCCAATGAAAAATATACAATAATGAATCTCTAAGATACAATCTCCAGAAAAATAAATGAAATAAAAAGCTGCAATATCCAAGCAATCACCAGCTCCATATAATCTCCCACTCACCTGCAACGATCCTATCAGGAAAAGAGCAAAGTACAACCCTGACCAGACAATATACAATGTAATCTGTGATCCAGAGTACAAGGTAAAACTAGAATACCAGAAAACTAGAATATGAAATGAAACTGAAACTGCGGTACCAGAAATAAAATGTAAAACTGCAGAAAATGGATGACAATCAAGATGCTAGAAAATGAACACGGCTATCAATGTACAAGGCAATCAATCACGACAATCAATATGCAATTGTGACCATTTTGAAATATTAAAACTAATGTGTGACCGGCTTAGGAGCAATCAATCAATCAATGAGTCAATGAGTCAATTCTACAAGGTACGGCTTCATCGTACGTGACGTGTACGATTAGGCTATCTACAATACCTATGTTGGGTGTGGTCACACAAAAGCTAATATTTTCCCCAATCCCGCAATAAATAATGACGCACAAGCAATGAACAATGGTACAAGACAATCGTGTGTAATTCTTGTCCGATATGAGAACATGGCACATGAAGGTAAGACAGAAAACAAGGTACAAGTCAAGTCAGTGTACTTGCCTCGGTTTGGTTACACGCGAATAATACTGCATGGTTGCAATGATCACCAGTCTGAAGAGGAAGTCGATCCACAGCGCGGCGACACAAGGCGACGGAGATCCGACCACGGCGGTGGTCTCAGCGAGTCTGGTGGTAGCTCGGATTCAGGCAAGGTCGTCGAGATCCGGTGGATCTGGTCGGCGGTTCCTCCCGCTGCTGGATCTCGACGGCGGCGGTGACTACGAGGAGGCAGCGCTCCTCGGGCTCGACGCTAGCCCCTGATGATGGCGGTGGCGCTGCAGTCGAAGTGAGCTCGACAGTCGAGGCAACGCTCTGGCGGTGCACTCAGCCCGAGACGGCTCACTGCTCGAGAAGCAGCGCAGTCCTCGAGGCGACGGTGACGCAGTCTATGAAGCTCCTGCTCTTCTGGCGGTGGCACAAGGATCGAGGCGGCGGTCGATGGCCGGGATCGCTAGTGACGGTGCTCTCCGGCGAGGTGCGGTGGCGCTCCGACGAAGAAGCTCGGCGGTGGTCCTCCAGTGAAAGGAGAGAGAGAGAGAACAGAGAGAGAGAGAAGGAAATGTGACGTGTCAGTAAGAGAGAGGGGTACTGTGTGGTGTCAGAATTGTATTGGGCTGCGTATAATTTATAATAAAATAATATGTGTGTGTGAGTGGCACAGTAGTAAATAGTATTAGATCTGGGGGTAATAAGTCAGTGGCAGTGTTGTAATTAGGACTAGATCTGGGTTTATTTTAGAATAGCTAGTAGCGGAATTTTGAATTCAAAACCCAAACGGATTTTCAAAATATAAAACTGATAACATATTTTCAAATCAAAATAGTTTCCACAGATTTCTGTCAGAATTCAAATTCAGAAAGTCCCTCCCACGGATTTCAAAACAGGTTTTTAAATTCTAAATAAATTCCAGTACGAAAACAGATTTAAATTCAAAATAATGACAGATTTCATTTAGACAACAAAAATTAGTTATTCAAACAGATTTTCAAATACCAAAATCCAAAAACACTTCCCTCCACAGTTTTGAACAAATTATCCAACAAATTACAATTTATCAATTATGAATAAAATAGTTGCTGTTTTCTCAATAAATATATATATTAAATAAATCCGAAAATATTAATAAACCATTTTTTCATAATTAACAGCTTACAACTCCATCAATATTAATAACAATTACGTAAATTTGTATTAAAATATTTTTCAAATTGAAGAAAACCTGAAATTCATTTTAATCGAGAATAGATTTTCGTAAGAAGCAATATTTAAATTCAAGAAAAATAGAAAAATTCTAAAATTTACCAAACATAATTTTGGGAGTTACAAATCTACCCCCCTTACAAAAATTTCGTCCTCGAAATTTCAAGGACATAATAAGCACAATTAAGATTAGCAAAATTAAAATTGGTTATACATACTTGCAATTTTAGATACACTTAGCAAAATCATAACTATCTAATAATGATCATATGATCAAAACAAAATTTAAAAATAGTACAAAAATGATTAAATTCTAAACATGATCAAGAATAAAATTCCAACCTAACACAATAAAAAATCATTTAGTAGCATGGCTAGAAATAAACTTCAGAACACCATTATTCAAAATATGGAATTATCAACAAAAATATATATAATACATTAGAGTTAATTCATGAAAGTGATTAGCCAATAGGTGTAAAAATGGTCATGATAAGTTCTAGGAAAATCACGAGAAATTTCTATAGAAAACCTAGGGTAACAAAATGATTTCTGAAAATTTGGGTCAGCGACTACGACATTCAAATAAAGCCAAGAATTAAAAAAAATCAAGATAATTTCTAGTAAGGCCGTCAAATGACGATAAAAGATCAAGCATGGTATATAACACGGGTATAATCTCAATAATATCCGAAAACTATACATATTCGAAATCACTTAACCTAGAGTTCCTACCTCGCCAGTGTAGTGTACATCTGACTGCAGTGAACCTTTGGCTTAATGACTCAAATAGTAATAAATTACCGAATATTTCTTTCAATTTTATCCATGTTATTGGAATAACTCAAAATATCAAAAGTTTATGATTTTAGGACAGCTTCAATAATATCCGAGAACCTATGAATATCCGAAATTATTTTGACTTAGAGTTCATGCCTCGCCAGTGCGCAGCTAGCTGCAGTGAACTTTCGGTCTCCATAATCCAGATAAATGACTGCAGTGCGCATCTGCCACGTCATAGTAGGTCGTCGAGTACTCTCTCAACTTTGTCCTTAGAAATCTCAAGGAGTTTACGAAAATTCAAATAAGTTTTAGAAATCATAATGAGAAATGGTGTAAGTATCCCCTCTTTAGAAAATAATGAATTTTATAAGAAACCAACAGTAGGACAAAATGACTACAAAAACAAATCTCCATAGGAAATAAAATCTCAAATTAGAAACAAGTTTTTGAATAACAATAAGAATTTTTAGGAAAATTTCACGTGCTACGAGAAAATCTAAAGACATAACAAATATTATCAATCAAAAAGTTATAATAGCAAAATGCATATATGAAATAAACTCAGAACTTTCAAGTGCAGGAAAATTGATAACCTTAGTGTTGCGTGTCTAAACCACCCTGCAAAACAGAAAATTGATTAGATAG
The DNA here is from genome assembly GCA_029216955.1 of Iris pallida. Classification (NCBI taxonomy): domain Eukaryota; kingdom Viridiplantae; phylum Streptophyta; class Magnoliopsida; order Asparagales; family Iridaceae; genus Iris; species Iris pallida. Next base: position 8,739,154 of record JANAVB010009400.1, on the reverse strand, counting down.
GCCTAACTATAAGAAATTTTAGTAAAACCATACCCGTAACAATTTCCCACGATTCCTATGTTGTGATGAGTTTTCCTTAGCTTCGCTGGTCCCCTAATAACACTTTATAGCCTAAGTGTCATTAGGATAGAGACCTGCATGGGCTACCACTAAAAATATGTCACGACCCGCTCCTGAATAATCGGATACGAGTCGGACACGCCCAGCCTTCGTCGTTGGACACGACGAAGTAAGCTGTACAATACTAAGGAAAACTCAAAGTCACAATGTAATGTAAACCAAAACACAGCTTTTATAACGTTTCCAGATAATCACCAATATCCATCAAGTGTTTTAAAATACAAACTCAGCCGGAGACAAATCCGGTCCAATGAAAAATATACAATAATGAATCTCTAAGATACAATCTCCAGAAAAATAAATGAAATAAAAAGCTGCAATATCCAAGCAATCACCAGCTCCATATAATCTCCCACTCACCTGCAACGATCCTATCAGGAAAAGAGCAAAGTACAACCCTGACCAGACAATATACAATGTAATCTGTGATCCAGAGTACAAGGTGAAACTAGAATACCAGAAAACTAGAATATGAAATAAAACTGAAACTGCGGTACCAGAAATAAAATGTAAAACTGCAGGCAATGGAGACAATCAAGATGCTAGACAATGAACACGGCTATCAATGTACAAGACAATCAATATGCAATTGTGACCATTTTGAAATATTAAAACTAATGTGTGACCGGCTTAGGAGCAATCAATCAATCAATGAGTCAATTCTACAAGGTACGGCTTCATCGTACATGACGTGTATGATTAGGCTATCTACAATACCTATGTTGGGTGTGGTCATACAAAAGCTAATATTTCCCCCAATCCCACAATAAACAATGACGCACAAGCAATGAACATTGGTACAAGACAATCGTGTATAATTCGTGTCCGATATGAGAACATGGCACATGAAGGTAAGACAGAAAATAAGGTACAAGTCAGTGTACTTGCCTCGGTTTGATTGCACACGAATAATACTGCATGGTTACAATGATCACCAGTCTGAAGAGGAAGTCGATCCACAGCGCGGCGACACAAGGCGACGGAGATCCGACCACGGCGGTGGTCTCAGCGAGTCTGGTGGTGGCTCGGCTTCAGGCAAGGTCGTCGAGATCCGGTGGATCTGGTCGGCGGTTCCTCCTGCTGCTGGATCTCGACGGCGACGGTGACTACGAGGAGGCAGCGCTCCTCGAGCTCGACGCCAGCCCCTGATGATGGCGGTGGCGCTGCAGTCGAGGTGAGCTCGACAGTCGAGGCAGCGCTCTGGCGGTGCACTCAGCCCGAGATGGCTCACTGCTCGAGAAGCAGCGCAGTCCTCGAGGCGGCGGTGGCGCAGTCTACGAAGCTCCTGCTCTTCTGGCGGTGGTGCGAGGATCGAGGCGGCGATCGATGGCCGGGATCGCTAGTGACGGTGCTCTCCGGCGAGGTGCGGTGGCGCTCCGGCGAAGAAGCTCGGCGGTGGTCCTCCAGTGAAAGGAGAGAGAGAGAACAGAGAGAGAAAGAGGGAAATGTGACGTGTCAGTGAGAGAGAGGGGTACTGTGTGGTGTCAGAATTGTATTGGGCTGCGTGTAATTTATAATAAAATAATATGTGTGTGTGAGTGGTACAGTAGTAAATAGTATTAGATCTGGGGGTAATAAGTCAGTGGCAGTGTTGTAATTAGGACTAGATTCGGGTTTATTTTAGAATAGCTAATAACAGAATTTTGAATTCAAAACCCAAACAGATTTTCAAAATATAAAACTGATAACATATTTTCAAATCAAAATAGTTTCCACAGATTTCTATCAGAAATCAAATTCAAAAAGTCCCTCCCACGGATTTCAAAACAGGTTTTTAAATTCTAAATAAATTCCAGTACGAAAACAGATTTAAATTCAAAATAATGACAGATTTCATTTAGACAACAAAAATTAGTTATTCAAACAGATTTTCAAATACCAAAATCCAAAAACACTTCCCTCCACAGTTTTGAACAAATTATCCAACAAATTACAATTTATCAATTATTAATAAAATAGTTGCTGTTTTCTCAATAAATATATATATTAAATAAATCCGAAAATATTAATAAACCATTTTTTCATAATTAACAGCTTACAACTCCATCAATATTAATAACAATTACGTAAATTTGTATTAAAATATTTTTTCAAATTGAAGAAAACCTGAAATTCATTTTAATCGAGAATAGATTTTCGTACGAAGCAATATTTAAATTCAAGAAAAATAGAAAAATTCTAAAATTTACCAAACATGATTTTGGGAGCTACATCAATCAGTCAATAACAGTTTAATAAAATAGTCCCTAAGCTCATTTGAAACCCAATGCATCCAATGTAAACATCTGGACTTGGACAGGGCATTGCATTTCAGATATGGGCAATGAACGTGAATCTAAAACAGGGAATTTGAATTAGAACTCTAACAGTGCATAGAGTGTCACATGACAGTTTATTTATAATAATTAAAGCACCAAAACCCATTCGAAATCCTAAGACCCTGATAACATCAACTAACATGAATCACTAACAGTGCACTAACACATTGTATCATGGCTAAAACATTCAAAATCAGTTTTTAGAAATGGGGAATTAAAACCAGAAATTTGAGGGTACACTGTGTATTCAGTTGACAGTGAACTTATAGCAGTTCATCACTTCCAAAACCAAATTCGAATCCAAAAACCTAATACCAATCGATAATCAACATTGCAGTGATCCATTACACATGTATAAGATTCAAACATGGAATTTTAAACAGGGAAAATTAATTAAACAATGAATTAACTTTCAGAAATTAAATTCCAGGAAACCCGTATCAGTTGAAATGGGAAAAAGGAAATCGAACATCAAAACCATGTTAATATGACCAATTAATGGTTGGTAATTAATAAAGCATGTGTACACGTATCTTGTGTGTCCTCACGTGTCCAGAAAACACGACACAGGCGTGTCCAACACGTTGCAAACACATGGGGTGCACCCAGTGTTGCACAGTGTCGTGCACACGTGCACGTGTCTGAAGAATACGACACAGGACACGTGGGGTCTCGTGGTCATGCCCACGTGTAACCCACGTGTCAGGCTACACATAGGACCCAATACGACACGACCACGTCGTGTCCAGAGTGGACACGACTCGCGTATCAGAACGCGATTCGTCTGAACGCGACGTGCACGTGTGACCAGTACGCGTGACTCCGTGTGTCCGACACGACCCCGTTGGACACGAGGCTTGGGGGACAGGTTCGCAGACACTGGCCCCTCCTCTCAGTCTAATCACGGCTCGCCAACTATATCACACCCCGCTCCCGTAGGAGCGATCGTCCTCGCTAAGGCGTGATGCCGCACGAGACTAGATTGCGCTCGTGCAAGGCAATTCCATAACGGCCGATTGCATCGGCGGCGACGGGGTCGTCGCTCAGAAGTCCTAAGCAGAGTTATTGAATACATTGCAGCAGAATTTAAAGAAGAACACATGAACACAAGTATTTCAAAAGAAACTCTTTTTATTGATATGAATACAAGATTACAATTGTGGGCGCAAGGCCAAATTACAAGTCTCTCAGGCTCACTTTTCTCACTTTTTACAAGTTCACTCAGCTCTCTCTCATCTCTCAATTACAAGTCTTGAGCCGGCGGAAGCTTCGGAAGGCGATGTCCATACATTATGTCCTGTATAAGTCTTCAGTTCTCACGGCCGCACGCTTCGAATCGCCAAGGGACTCCGTGCCTCGACGCATCCAAGCGAGCTCCGCGCCACGAGCTTCTACCTGTGCTTGCACATGAAACACTGTGTGGGTGTCAGTACCACTGTACTGGTGGAGTGAGCTCCTCGCCCACCCATACAAAACCTACACGTTTAATTTACTTTGTGCAACATAAACCCTTTTTCGATTGTCTTTCTATTCTTGCCTTAGGATCAGTTTTAGGACCGGCGCCTTAGCGCAACTTGTGTATCAGAACCATCCCGTGCTTGCAATGTCAACGTTAACTCATACTTTGTCGCTATACCACTTCTCGTGTCGACAACGTTAACCTATCAAGTCGTGTTTGCCTTACGGCCAAAATCAGAGACGCAACTACACGAAAGACTCCATTTCCTTGCCTCTAGACCTTTCTTGTGCTTGCATTGTCGACTTATACCTGTCTTCCTAGCCAAACTTTGGGACGTAACGACTCGGTCGGGCCATAACTCTATTCGTGCTTCAATATCACCGAGGCAGTACCTCCTCGCTTAGTCTCGCATACACTTGTGTTTTTGACAACGCGACCGTGCCTCATAACTCAACGTAACTTCACACAACATGCCCTACGGCCCTTTTTGACTTAACTCGCAACTTAACAGTCGATGCCACATCTCGTGCCGAAGCACGTCGCCTTCACTGTAGCCAAATCTTAGGCTCAGACATTGTGTCTTTTTAATTCATACATATTCAACTCAATCCAAAGGCACACACACGGATTTCCGCCCGTGCCGACACATCTATATGAAAGGTCACTGGCATTAACTAGCCATCGTGGACATAAAACTTACCATGTCAGTTGATAATAATTTATATTAAGTGTTTGTTATGGGATTGGCCTAACCAGCCGCCTTGGACGTAGCCTGGCAGTACGGGACCCTTTCAACGCAGGTAGCGAGCCCCGATGAAAGTCCTCGCCTTACCGATCGCCTTACCAGCGTTGCCTATTACCCAGCTCGGCTACAACCAGTTTCTTCCTAGGCCGAGACGGTCCCGTGGCCCCGGAATTCCGCTCGAAGAAACCACTCCTTGTCGACAAGTTGTCCAAGTTCATAAGGGTTTACATGGTGTATTTTAGGATACCGTTGGGGCTTGTTATGTGATCAATTCATTTACTTGGTTGTTTTACTCTTTCCACTTTTTGTACTTCTTTTGCAGAGCCCCTAACCAGGGTTGCCTCGGCAACTGAACCACAGTCCCGACATATTTCCTCTCGGCGACTAACCATCGCTTAGACATAACATTCTTTGAACACAGGGAACGGCTACTGCATAGCCTTCCAACTTAACTTGAACATAACGTATTTCCATAAGTATCGACCGACCGTGGCTAACTTTCCACTGAACCAACCGTGGCTCGTGCCTCTAAACCGACTCGTGTTCTATGCAACGCTGTCGCCCAAGTCATACTTCATATGACGGGCCTTGGGGTCGTGGGACTATTTATCTTGACAACCGCAGAATGAGCGGGACAGCACGTAGAATAACTTAGGTCGACCGGCATAACTTTTGCCTAACTCACTCAAGCCTACAACTTAACCCAAGGGACGAGCAAAGGCTACGCCAAGCCTTGCGGGACAGGACCGTGCATGCTTTAGCAAGCATTGGTGCGGACTATGCCTATGACTTAGGCTAACTCTCAACTTTTGCACCGAAGACCAACTTTCCTTCTCCCAAGCCACGGGACGAAGGACCGAGTGTCATTTTTAAAGCACGACGTGCACCAACTCTAAGCCGACAGTGGGACGTTTTCCATGTTCTAACTCGATTCAAACCGTCGGGATTATTCCCTTAGCTATGTGGGTGCGTAGCTTTTATTATCAAGCCTAACTTGTGCAAGTTGAAAACACGATTTATTATGTGAAGGCAAAGATGAGGAGAGTTCACCGAAACTACCCCACCTGAGCGATGTCTCCGAGCAAGCCGTTGCAAGGCTAAGACCGAACGCCGTCGGCGTTTCGATTCCTCCGATTGACTTTGCGGGACGGGGCACTACAACATACACCACTCAGAACAAGTCTCGTCCTCGAGACTTTCCTGAAGGCAAGTCATCCTACCATTTCTATGGCCAAGACTTAATCGTACACATTTCGCCTACGCGTTCCTTCGATTTCGAGCCACGCTCGCACTATTATCAATCTTTACTTTAACACGATTTCAAGATCTCGACACACTCCCATCTTTCAAGCCTTGCTTGAACTCGTCGTATCACTTGGCTGGATCGTGCATGCATTCCAAGCGTCCCCAGAATACCTGTATTCAGCCAAGCCGCATGATAGAAAATTTGTCATTCTCACTCGAGTCGCATCGTGCACATACCCAAGCGTCCCTGAATATATGCATGTCAGCCGAGTCTCGTGAACAGGGTTTCCTATATTCGTGGTCCACGCCATCTATCCATTTCAATCCTCAGGATCAATCCTTCCGATTGCTAACACTTGAAACAGGGCATCTCGCCTAACCGCTAGGCCAATCTTTACGAGGCTAAGTCAATGTCAGGATTGTAATCATAGTTCCCCAACAATAATGCCAACACTGACCCCAATCCTAGGGTCAAACCAAAGTCGATCATACGGGGTCTTCTACCCAAGCTCGCGTCACTCAGATTTCTAAACATCGAGCACGATCACCTAATTTGCATTACGGCACGCGTTGCGTATATTCAAATTCCTTCAATTCACCAATTCTAACCAATTCATGTATTCGATCACGAGGTCGTCTCGCTCGACAATACGTTGCGCCCCAATCTCACGCGAGTCTGATAATCCGCGGTGGTTCATGAATCACCATGCAACGCTCCCACGGAATAATCATTCTCATCGGGGCGTAACTCTTGTTTGAGTTTAGACTTATTCATTCTCGATACGCGGATTGGACCTACTCAATCCTTAAGTTCAATCGACAAGCACACCAATTCAATCTCGAGTCTATCTTCGCGTCAAACCACAAGTCGAAGCATAAATTGTCGCACCGTGCAAGTTCGACCACTCTCGCTGTATGAATCACCATACCAGCGCTCACGCAGAGTGATCGACCTAATCGGCGTGACGCATGTGCGAGGCTGGAGTAGCACTCGCATAAGACAAGAACGTCAACGTTATGGTTATCGACAAAGCAAATCCAAACATTCTAGTTTTTATCCAAGCCAAGTTCGATCGTCATTCATTCAACTTAGGAAAATCCTCGAGCCAAGTCTATCTTTTCTTCGACACATTTTTAACATCCCAAGTATAGCATCCAACGGAACAATGACATTTGCACGACCGTCATTCGCCGAGTCAGAGTGCCCCCGAGTTATCGCATATCGATCTTTGATACGCCTCAATACCATCGACGATATGCGTAACTTGACGATCTTGCTTCGCAACCAATTTCGAGTCGTGCGTTGATGCTGTTGTCCGAGTTGGATATTCCACAATTTTCTCAATACTCAAGATCAAGTTCAGTCACTTTTCCTCAAGCTCGTTGTAAGGTCGTTATTCAAAACTCAAGTCATATTTCAGTTGCATCAATCCGATATCGCACACGCGATCCTCTAAGTTTCCTCGATCAAGACCATTTATTTTCATTCATCGTTCCGAATCGTTTTCTAACTCGCATTGCTCATTCACAAGTTGTTCGAACGAGATGCTCGTTCGGGACATTCGAAGTCACGACCAACTAAGCGTGACGCGTTCTAAGGCTTTGCGCGATCGCATCGCCTCGCCGCCATACTTGTAATCCTCAATATTTACTCGAACAATTTCTAAGACGAACCATACACCAATCGGATTCGAGCCACTCGACTAGTCGTCGACACTCATTCTTATTATTCTCCGAACCTATCACATACACCACTCGGATTCAAGCCATACGATCTAGTCCTCAATCACGTTCGCGTCATGCGCTAAGACATCTTTCAGATTCGTTCGACGAATCGCTGGCGTAGTCGCTCGCGTCGCATCGACGCACTAAGTCGTTCGCACTATCTCCTCGAAATCCAAATCAATCTCCCGTGTATGCCTAAGCGTTAGTTCGATAGCGTTCCTATTGATAGACACTCCAAGTGCATCTCCGTTCCCGACCGAACGATACTTAATATCGCTCGCGACTCGTTTGCACCAAAATGTCGAGGTGCGCGATGCGAAACACAACTTAGCCAAAAGGCCGTGTGCATAGCCATCCTGTGTGGACTTTTATTCGAGTTTGCATGCTTAATTGCTAGGGTCGACGTTGGACTAATTAGGCATGCACGTGACTTGCTTAAGGTCAACGTAGGACTATTCGGGCACACGTGCGACTTTGCTAACATTAGCATATACTTTCTATCGAGTCAAGATTGCAACGTTCGGCACAAAGGCCTTATCGACGCATTTGGCAACGGCCTACCGATGCGTTACATTGAACGCTTGTACGAGCTTTCGAAAATATTTAGACTTATTGTATGGACATGCCGAGGGACATTTGAGAGAGAGCGCAACAACGATAACAACTTGCGGAAGCAACAGAGTTTTGAGGAAACATCGAAGTTAAAGAATTCAATCGACGGTCCAAGGACGTAAAGCCGTGCTCTGATACCACTATGTCACACCCCGCTCCCGTAGGAGCGATCGTCCTCGCTAAGGCGTGATGCCGCACGAGACTAGATTGCGCTCGTGCAAGGCAATTCCATAACGGCCGATTGCATCGGCGGCGACGGGGTCGTCGCTCAGAAGGCCTAAGCAGAGTTATTGAATACATTGCAGCAGAATTTAAAGAAGAACACATGAACACAAGTATTTCAAAAGAAACTCTTTTTATTAATATGAATACAAGATTACAATTGTGGGCGCAAGGCCAAATTACAAGTCTCTCGGGCTCACTTTTCTCACTTTTTACAAGTTCACTCAGCTCTCTCTCATCTCTCAATTACAAGTCTTGAACCGGCGGAAGCTTCGGAAGGCGATGTCCATACATTATGTCCTGTATAAGTCTTCAGTTCTCACGGCCGCACGCTTCGAATCGCCAAGGGACTCCGTGCCTCGACGCATCCAAGCGAGCTCCGCGCCACGAGCTTCTACCTGTGCCTGCACATGAAATACTGTGTGGGTGTCAGTACCACTGTACTGGTGGAGTGAGCTCCTCGCCCACCCATACAAAACCTACACGTTTCATTTACTTTGTGCAACATAAACCCTTTTTCGATTGTCTTTCTATTCTTGCCTTAGGATCAGTTTTAGGACTGGCGCCTTAGCGCAACTTGTGTATCAGAACCATCCCGTGCTTGCAATGTCAACGTTAACTCATACTTTGTCGCTAGACCACTTCTCGTGCCGACAACGTTAACCTATCAAGTCGTGTTTGCCTTACGGCCAAAATCAGAGACGCAACTACACGAAAGACTCCATTTCCTTGCCTCTAGACCTTTCTCGTGCTTGCATTGTCGACTTATACCTGTCTTCCTAGCCAAACTTTGGGACGTAACGACTCGGTCGGGCCATAACTCTATTCGTGCTTCAATATCACCGAGGCAGTACCTCCTCGCTTAGTCTCGTATACACTTGTGTTTTTGACAACGCGACCGTGCCTCATAACTCAACGTAACTTCACACAACATGCCCTACGGCCCTTTTTGACTTAACTCACAACTTAACAGTCGACGCCACATCTCGTGCCGAAGCACGTCGCCTTCGCTGTAGCCAAATCTTAGGCTAAGACATTGTGTCTTTTTAACTCATACATATTTCAACTCAATCCAAAGGCACACACACGGATTTCCGCCCGTGCCGACACATCTATATGAAAGGTCACTGGCATTAACTAGCCATCGTGGACATAAAACTTACCATGTCAGTTGATAATAATTTATATTAAGTGTTTGTTATGGGATTGGCCTAACCAGCCGCCTTGGACGTAGCCTGGCAGTACGGGACCTTTTCAACGCAGGTAGCGAGCCCCGATGAAAGTCCCCGCCTTACCGATCGCCTTACCAGCGTTGCCTATTACCCAGCTCGGCTACAACCAGTTTCTTCCTAGGCCGAGACGGTCCCGTGGCCCCGGAATTCCGCTCGAAGAAACCACTCCTTGTCGACAAGTTGTCCAAGTTCATAAGGGTTTACATGGTGTATTTTAGGATACCGTTGGGGCTTGTTATGTGATCAATTCATTTACTTGGTTGTTTTACTCTTTCCACTTTTTGTACTTCCTTTGCAGAGCCCCTAACCAGGGTTGCCTCGGCGACTGAACCACAGTCCCGACATATTTTCTCTCGGCGACTAACCATCGCTTAGACATAACATTCTTTGAACACAGGGAACGGCTACTGCATAGCCTTCCAACTTAACTTGAACATAACGTATTTCCATAAGTATCGACCGACCGTGGCTAACTTTCCACTGAACCAACCGTGGCTCGTGCCTCTAAACCGACTCGTGTTCTATGCAACGCTGTCGCCCAAGTCATACTTCATATGACGGGCCTTGGGGTCGTGGGACTATTTATCTTGACAACCGCAGAATGAGCGGGACAGTACGTAGAATAACTTAGGTCGACCGGCATAACTTTTGCCTAACTCACTCAAGCCTACAACTTAACCCAAGGGACGAGCAAAGGCTACGCCAAGCCTTGCGGGACAGGACCGTGCATGCTTTAGCAAGCATTGGTGCGGACTATGCCTATGACTTAGGCTAACTCTCAACTTTTGCACCGAAGACCAACTTTCCTTCTCCCAAGCCACGGGACGAAGGACCGAGTGTCATTTTTAAAGCACGACGTGCACCAACTCTAAGCCGACAGTGGGACGTTTTCTATGTTCTAACTCGATTCAAACCGTCGGGATTATTCCCTTAGCTATGTGGGTGCGTAGCTTTTATTATCAAGCCTAACTTGTGCAAGTTGAAAACACGATTTATTATGTGAAGGCAAAGATGAGGAGAGTTCACCGAAACTACCCCACCTGAGCGATGTCTCCGAGCAAGCCGTTGCAAGGCTAAGACCGAACGCCGTCGGCGTTTCGATTCCTCCGATTGACTTTGCGGGACGGGGCACTACAAACTAGCCTGTGCACTAAGCACGCCCCGAGCAGCAGGGGAAGCCCTGGCCTTACGCGGGGCTGTGTCCACGAGTCCAGTGCGACTCGAACATGGCTCGAAGTCACCTCAGTCGTGTAAAATCACACAAGCAACATGAAGAACAAATTTTCTATTCAAAAAATATTTTGAAAACAGCAAGAATCAATCCATTGAGACATAGGTCGAACACCTAATTAGCCTACTGATATGTGTCCAATACGGACACGTATCCGACACAGGTTGGGTTCAGATCCTACCCGAAGCTAGAGGGGACCTAGGTCTATGCATCTATGATGATAAAGTAATAGTTTAGATCGGGTTTGAGAGATTACCAATGGGTTCTCCTCTAGCTCAAGAACTCACTTGAACAGCCTTTCCTACTGTAGCCCGAGCACAAGTAGATCCCCAAAACAGTCCTCTACCTCCTTGGACAGTAAGAGGGTGATGGTTAGGTTACAATGCAAGAAGTTTGGTTGAAAAAAGATGAGAAATGGAGAAGTTATGAATGAATGGAGTTGGAGCTCACCTTGTTCTTGAGAAATAAGAAATGAATAAAGGAGGCAAGGGTTTTTGGGAGGAACTAAATAGGGGGAATCCCAAGGATGGCTGTCACGACCCGATCCCAACTAATTGGGTCGAACCGGATCATGCCCAGCCTACATCGTTGTTGAGACGGCGGCAGTAAGCTGTTCAGTAGCAGGTATTCACAACAACACAATTACATTTGTCACAAATGTTCTATTCGAAAATGAAACTTTGTTTAATAAAATATTCAGAAGTACAACTGGAAATAAAATGCTGAAATAAACTACAAACTCCAAATAAAGGAGAAAAAGCAGAAAAGAAAAACTATCTAAGCATCTGGTTTTGTAGTCCCAGGATCAGCGTCCTCCAGAGACGGCTCTGGTACCTTCGCAGGGTAGAGGACCGGGTCATAATTGCCATTATAGAATAGCTCGTCATCCTCATTGTTACCTAAAATGTTGTCTCCAGTCAGGAGGGAGCAAGAACGAAATATGTATCTCATAATTTAAATAGTAATTGGAAAGTGCAGGGTAAACAGTTTGAAATAATATTTTCAGCAGTTTAAAACAGTTCAGTGTGTTTTGAATATGCAAACGTCTATGACCGGCTTGGGTTGATCAGTAGTATCTTAGCGATACGATATGGCTTATCCCCGTGTGTGAGAGGGGTAAGCTAACACAGTCAGTTCAGTAGGGGCTTTGGTCATAAACGTCTACACTATTCCCCCAGTCCCAGATTCAGTAACAGTAACAATCAGTAGTTGAACCCTAAGGTAGAGTTCCGTGTCAGCAGTGTGATTTAACATGCAGCTTAACTTTACTAAGGAAATTACAAGAAAACATAATCCGAAACTTGCCTTGTATTAGATTGACTGGAAAGACGAGTCGGTACCGAGGAAGGACGTCAGGTGTATCTTCGAGTTCCTACAGTTGAGAACTCGACTTAGAACCTTGAATAACCAGACTAAGTGTGCTAGTTGCAATCTCTAGTAGTAAATCCTAGTCAGGTTTTAAGTTGTATTAATTTACAGCTAACGATTACGTCGCAACTACGTGCGTTGATTAAACCGATTAATTGGATTATTTGGAAATAACACGAGAATCAATTAACTTTGGAAAACTTTGTGTTTTTGTAATATATTTATAAAAATATAGTTTTCTTTTAGTGATAAATCATGAACTAGTTATTTACTAATATTTTATCCATTTTAACTAATTCTTAATTAATCAGTAAATTACGTTCTAATCTACGATTATGCGTCTAAACACAACCACCCAAATCACATCCACCAGAAAATAAAAATAAAAACTACGCTACACAATACAATGGCACAGCTAATGATCCTAGGGTGGGCTTATGCCCTGTATAATTTTCTTTTACATCAAATAAGAGAAATTTACTTAATTATTAAATAAAGTGCAGGAATTTAAATAACTAATATAAATAGCCTAAATATTAATTAAAATAATATAAAAGAAAGCTAAGAGTCTCAGACTCGGTCCATTCCTCAAAATTCGGCTAATACCACAACGTCCGGTCGGACCGGTGCGTTTGCATTTCGCCGGGGCCCACAGACCGGTACGGTCGTCGCCCGAAAATCAGTTTAAAAATTCATTTCCGAAAACCAATTTTGAAATCAACTAAATATAGTTTTGTAAAAATTTGGGCAGCACTTCCTCTATTTCGGGACAACCCAAAACTGGGAAATGCGCCACAGAAAACCTGCAAATATTCCAACCCAAAATAATCCCACAGAATATATCCACCAAAATATTTCCAAGCCACCAGAAAATAATTCCCAATCCATCGAATTTCCCGAAATATCCGGGAATCCCATAATCAATCCAATTCACACCAAACCAGCAGATAAAACACAGGAAAATACGCTAACGCAACTAATCAAAGATACTACGCTGCTAACCAAATTTCCCGAAGGGAATCCGGGGACCGATTTTCATCACCGACTCTACGGAAGGGACGAACTACTGTGATTACCAAGAAATTACCAAATTTCGTTGGCGGGGAGCCGCAAGAAAAACTTGGGGAGAGCCGAAACAACGTTCGGACAACGCTGGATCGGGTGCACGGGATCGCGGATCTGGACAGCAGGGTAAACTCTGCGGATCTGGACAGCGGGGTCGCCGCGAAGCGCTGGACCCGCGGAAGAGGGACGACGACGGGGTCGGCCACGCGCGGTCGGGGTGCTGCCGGAGTTGGCGGCGCACGGAGGAGGGGACAGCGCTGGGGTCGCGCTGTAGGAGGAGGCGGCGGCCTCGGGGACAGAAGGGGTACGGCGGCGGGAGCTTCGCCGGAAGGCGGGACAGCGCGGGGAAAGATTCGCGCGTGCTGGAAAGGGAAGACGCCGGCGGGGAGGAAGGCTGCGCGCGGGGGCGCGGCCTCGGGGTTGCAGGGGCGCGGCCTCGGAGAGGTCACACGCGCGGAGATGGCGCGGATCCGGGCTCGGCCGGCGGGGCTTCGACGTGGTCGGCCGGAAAGGAACCGCGCGGGGGAGAGGTCGCCGGGCTGCGGTCGGGGTTCCGCCGGAGTGCGCTGGGGCGACGCTTGGCCGGAACAGCGCGGAGATCGCCAGAGTCAGAAAAAGGGGGTCCGCACGCGGAGTTCGCCGGAGAGTGGGCCGCGTGCGGGGACGCCGGTCGTCGGACGGAAGTTTGGCCGGGCGGGACGAACACGGGGCGGCCGGACCTAGGTGGAGGAGAAGAGAGGGTTTGGTGGGAAAAGTTGGGAGGAGTGAAAGAAGAGTGCTTCTCTTCTGTGAAAAAAAAGTTTTGGATCGTGTGAGGGAAAGAGAGAGAGAGAGAGTTGGAAATTATTTCTCCTGAGATGAGGGGATGGGAGAGTGGGAACTAAAAAGAGTTGTGGAGAATTGAATTAAATGAGGAGTTGATGGTGGTGTTTTAATAACAGGGAGTTATAAGAGGGGGAGTGGGAGAGTTTGGAATTGTGATGGAGTAACCGTAGGGGAGGAAAGTGAGGGGGTGACTTGAACAAGTTACAAGAATGCTGGTCCTACGGGACCAGCCAAACCATTTTTTTTTTAAATAATGATTAACCAAGTCAAAAATTAGAAAAAGAAAGGGATTGGGCTCAGGCCTGGGTCTGGGTTCGAAATCCAAAAATCCATGTTGTTATTATTTTCGAAATCCTTTTTCACTCGTAAATAATTAATAGTAATATTAATAATAATAATTTTTAGAAAATACTAATGATAATAATATATATATTTTTTGAAATACTAATATTAATACTAAATCACTATTTAATAATTAATAACGAGAATATGGGTTTCACAATCTTCCCTCCTTAGAAAATTTCGTCCTCGAAATTAAAGGTAGGGTAGAAAAGCCAAACAGGTACGGGTACTGTGCCCGTAACTCAGGTCCAACAATGAGAATTTCCAAGGCAGTCGTGGATGAGACGGTTTAGGGTCAAGTTTTATTTATGATATCATCCATGCAGAAAAAATACAAAAGCGAACCAAAGTACACGAGGTTGATCAGACCATCATGCACCGGTCCTGATTAGACAATATATTAGTGGGTGCATCCAATAAAATATCGTCATGATCAAGCTTGATAAAGAGATAGCTTGCAAAACTAGGCTAACTTCTTCAGCATCAGTCAAGTTTAGAACGAAAAGATAAGAAAATAAGTGATGGCCCGAATTCTGATCTTCTTCTTACCTCTGACTAGGCTTGCAACTGGTTCCTCTGGCACTGAAAGGTTAAGTCCAAACTTGAGCTCTGAATTATCCAAAATGTGACTCGGATCCGAAATGTAGTGTCTGAGCTGTGACGTAGAAGACGTTGCATACCCTCAAGATTAGCTGGTAGAGCTAACTGGTACGCTACTTCCAACGCGTCTTAAACTTCAAATGACTTGATGTACCTGGCCTCAATTTCTAGCTCCGTCGAAACTGATTGTTCCTCTGGTAGGAGAAACTTCCCCAAATGCAATTTGGTCTCCCCAAGACCTACCAAATTTCGAGACGCAAAATCTCAATACATCTTCAAGCGTCTGGATTGACTTCTCTGATTGCTCATCCCGCGGTACTCCATGAATCCGGTAGATGTGCTTCCCGTACAATGCTGCCCACTTTTTAGTGGATAAACCAACTTTGAAAGTGTGCTGACTTAGTCAGTCGGTTTTCTATAATCCAATTGGTGCCCTTCCCTCCTTAGGAACAAGGCAATTTTTACTCAAAGTTCATTGTTATATGCTTCTACTTCCACTCCGAATTGTCCAGCGGCTGCAATAAACTGGTTGTTCTCTTGCTAAATTTCTCAGATTGACAAATTCGCATCTAATCCTATACCTGGAATTGTCCTTCTTTATTCCATAACACCAATCAATGGAGGCATATTCCGATACATCTTATTATCTCCTGAATATATGGAATACTGGGACTGGTGCATTTCTTTCATCAACTCGTTCCTCCGTTTGTCAGTCGATACGCAAAGTCTCGCACCATTCTTCAGAGTTCCAATGCTAATTAATTTAGAAACCCTCAGGTGTTCCTGCCAACACTTGAGCTCTAAGCCTGCAAAGTGCCTCGTTTTGAAACTACGTTCTCTTGATTTTTATCCCTCAGCCTCGAACTTCATCAATACTGAATCAGCATCCAGCTCCGTCCTTCTATCTCCAGGTAGTATAACCTCCAGTCCAAACTTCTCGATATCTTCTAGCAGGTGCTAGTCCTTGGTTAAGAACTTCGCCATCAGTATCGACCAAGTGCATCAGCGACCATATTAGCCTTACCTGAATAGTACTGCAGGTTGATGTCGAAGTCCTTCATCTGCTTCAGCCATCTTCTTAGTTTAACATTCAGCCCTTTCTGAGTGAAGACATATTTCAGACTTTTGTAGTCCGTATATATTTCACTCCCTTTCCATAAAAATCATGCTTCCATAGCTTCAAAGTAAAGATAATTGCAGCAATTTAAATTAGGTGTGGGATGATTCTTCTCATGAGTCTGTAGTTGCCTACATGTGTAAGCAATTACTTTTCTATGTTGTTGAAGAACGCAGCCCAGTCTTTTTTTTCCAGAGGCATTACTGTAAATTGAAAACCCACTGGTTCCCGCGGGTAGCGCAAGGATTGGTGTAGTGGTAAGTCTCTTCTTCAGCTCTTCAATGCCGCCTGGCAATCTTTCGTTCAGATGAACTCTTCATTCTTCCAAGTGTGCTTCGTCATTGGCTCAGCAATCTTGGCGAAATCCTTCACGAACTTCTGATAGTAGCCGGCCAAGTTCAAGAATCTTCCGAATTGAACTTGGGGTGTACCACTTTTCAACAACAGCTATCTTCCATCGAAATTTCTTCTCTTGACAACATGGCCAAAAGTCCACCTTGTCAAAAATCCACGTTCAGATAACTTACCATAAACTTCTTTTTCCTCAAAGTTTCCAAAAACTTCCTCAGGTGTTCTTCATGCTCTTCTTCAGTCTTCAAATATATCAGAATGTTATTGATGGAGAAGATAAACTGATTCAAATACTCATTAAAATCTCTGTTCATGAGATTCATGAACACAGCAGGAGTATTTGTCAGTCTAACATCCCGACCAAAGAAAACTACCCATACTTGGTATTTGAACGCCGCCTTGGCAATGTCCTCTTTCCTGACTTTGATTTGATGGTAGTCAAATCTTAAGTCAAACTTCGAAACACCTTAATTCCACACAACCAGATCAAACAGATCCTCGATCCGGACAGAAAGTACTTGTTCTTTAGTGTCTGGTAATCCATGCACATCAGTTGTTCCATCCTTCTTGGGCACAAACAGGATAGGTGTTCCCTAAGGTGAAGTTCTATCTTGGATAAATCCTAGAGCCTTCATTGATCTGGTCCTTCATCTTCTATGAACTTCGAGTCTGCATTATGCCTTTGTAGGAGGCAAGGTCTGCTAGATAGTAAGAGAGTCCCTAGCTTGTGGCCTAACAGGTGTTGCTGGGATAAGAGCTCTGGTTTGATGGAAAGATAAGGGGCAATCCTTTACCCGATGTTCAGCAGATCCACATACCAATCATTTCTCCAATCTCTTGCGACAAATATTGGTTTGGTGACCAAGCCTTTTACAGTAGCCACAAACCAATAGTTTCTTACGATATAACTGCCGGATAGGGCTCAAAATGTCTTCTAGATTTCAGGGGTACCCCTCCTAGGGTGAGGTTCCGCTCCAACTTGGTTTTAAGATAGCTAAGGCTACACCATTGACGTTCTTCATGTCTTCTCTCGTAATATTCATCTGTTCCTGCTGGGCTTCATCTTGAGCTTTCTGGAACTTCAGGATTTCTTGAAATAGGGCAACCATTTGGAAGATGTTTGCTGGTACTGGTGGAGCAACAAAATGAATACTCCACCTAGGAAATGCAACTCAGTTTGAGATGAGGTAGGAATCGCCAGTGTAGGGAAAACTTCACTGGATGCACTATGAGGACGGTCAAACAGCCGCGAGGGAAAAGACCATGGGCTTGGTTGAGGAGATGGGGTATGATCCAGAGATGACACCTCATCGCCAGCAAGATTTGGTCTTGTCAATGGTCATTCTCTGGAAGGTTTAGGTCGCACACATAAGCAAGGTAGCCTACCGGTCTATAATCAAGCAAAAATATTTATTTATAAAATATTTCGGTCCTATGTCGTGACAAATTGATGTTCTAGTGTTCTAGTTGCTTCTAGATAGGTTTTCCTAAGTTGTTGTTGTTGTAGGACCTGCATGGGCCACCACTAAAAACATGTCACGACCCGATCCCAACTAATTGGGTCGAACCGGATCATGCCCAGCCTGCACCGTTGTTGAGACGGCGGCAGTAAGCTGTTCAGTAGCAGGTATTCACAACAACATAATTACATTTGTCACAACTGTTCTATTCGGAAATAAAACTTTGTTTAATAAAATATTCAGAAGTACAACTGGAAATGAAATGCTGAAATAAACTACAAACTCCAAATAAAGGAGAAAAAGCAGAAAAGAAAAACTATCTAAGCATCTGGTTTTGTAGTCCCAGGATCAGCGTCCTCCAGAGACGACTCTGGTACCTTCGCAGGGTAGAGGACCGGGTCATAATTGCCATTATAGAATAGCTCGTCATCCTCAGTGTTACCTAAAATGTTGTCTCCAGTCAGGAGGGAGCAAGAACGAAATATGCATCTCATAATTTAAATAGTAATTGGAAAGTGCAGGGTAAACAGTTTGAAATAATATTTTCAGCAGTTTAAAACAGTTCAGTGTGTTTTGAATATGCAAACGTCTATGACCGGCTTGGGTTGATCAGTAGTATCTTAGCGATACGATATGGCTTATCCCCATGTGTGAGAGGGGTAAGCTAACACAGTCAGTTCAGTAGGGGCTTTGGTCATAAACGTCTACACTATTTCCCCAGTCCCAGATTCAGTAACAGTAACAATCAGTAGTTGAACCCTAAGGTAGAGTTCCGTGTCAGCAGTGTGATTTAACATGCAGCTTAACTTTACTAAGGAAATTACAAGAAAACATAATCCGAAACTTGCCTTGTATTAGATTGACTGGAAAGACGAGTCGGTACCGAGGAAGGACGTCAGGTGTATCTTCGAGTTCCTACAGTTGAGAACTCGACTTAGAACCTTGAATAACCAGACTAAGTGTGCTAGTTGCAATCTCTAGTAGTAAATCCTAGTCAGGTTTTAAGTTGTATTAATTTACAGCTAACGATTATGTCTCAACTACGTGCGTTGATTAAACCGATTAATTGGATTATTTGGAAATAACACGAGAATCAATTAACTTTGGAAAACTTTGTGTTTTTGTAATATATTTATAAAAATATAGTTTTCTTTTAGTGATAAATCATGAACTAGTTATTTACTAATATTTTATCCATTTTAACTAATTCTTAATTAATCAGTAAATTACGTTCTAATCTACGATTATACGTCTAAACACAACCACCCAAATCACATCCACCAGAAAATAAAAATAAAAACTACGCTACACAATACAATGGCACAGCTAATGATCCTAGGGTGGGCTTATGCCCTGTACAATTTTCTTTTACATCAAATAAGAGAAATTTACTTAATTATTAAATAAAGTGCAGGAATTTAAATAACTAATATAAATAGCCTAAATATTAATTAAAATAATTTAAAAGAAAGCTAAGAGTCTCAGACTCGGTCCATTCCTCAAAATTCGGCTAATACCACAACGTCCGGTCGGACCGGTGCGTTTGCATTTTGCCGGGGCCCACAGACCGGTACGGTCGTCGCCCGAAAATCAGTTTAAAAATTCATTTCCGAAAACCAATTTTGAAATCAACTAAATATAGTTTTGTAAAAATTTGGGCAGCACTTCCTCTATTTCGGGACAACCCAAAACTGGGAAATGTGCCACAGAAAACCTGCAAATATTCCAACCCAAAATAATCCCACAGAATATATCCACCAAAATATTTCCAAGCCACCAGAAAATAATTCCCAATCCACCGAATTTCCCAAGATATCCTGGAATCCCATAATCAATCCAATTCACACCAAACCAGCAGATAAAACACAGGAAAATACGCTAACGTAACTAATCAAAGATACTACGCTGCTAACCGGATTTCCCGAAGGGAATCCGGGGACCGATTTTCATCACCGACTCTACGGGAGGGACGAACTACTGTGATTACCAAGAAATTACCAAATTCCGTTGGCGGGGAGCCGAAGGAAAAATTTGGGGAGAGCCGAAACAACATTCGGACAACGCTGGATCGGGTGCACGGGATCGCGGATCTGGACAGCAGGGTAAACTCCGCGGATCTGGACAGCGGGGTTGCCGCGAAGCGCTGGACCCGCGGAAGAGGGACGACGACGGGGTCGGCCACGCGCGGTCGGGGTGCTGCCGGAGTTGGCGGCGCACGGAGGAGGGGACAGCGCTGGGGTCGCGCTGTAGGAGGAGGCGGCGGCCTCGGGGACAGAAGGGGCACGGCGGCGGGAGCTTCGCCGGAAGGCGGGACAGCGCGGGGAAAGATTCGCGCGTGCTGGAAAGGGGAGACGCCGGCGGGGAGGAAGGCTGCGCGCGGGGGCGCGGCCTCGGGGTTGCAGGGGCGCGGCCTCGGAGAGGTCGCACGCGCGGAGATGGCGCGGATCCGGGCTCGGCCGGCGGGGCTTCGACGTGGTCGGCCGAAAAGGAACCGCGCGGGGGAGAGGTCGCCGGGCTGCGGTCGGGGTTCCGCCGGAGTGCGCTGGGGCGGCGCTTGGCCGGAACAGCGCGGAGATCGCCAGAGTCGGAAAAAGGGGATCCGCGCGCGGAGTTCGCCGGAGAGTGGGCCGCGTGCGGGGACGCCGGTCGCCGATCGCCGGACGGAAGTTTGGCCGGGCGGGACGAACACGGGGCGGCCGGACCTAGGTGGAGGAGAAGAAAGTGTTTGGTGGGAAAAGTTGGGAGGAGTGAAAGAAGAGTGCTTCTCTTCTGTGAAAAAAAGTTTTGGATCGTGTGAAGGAAAGAGAGAGAGAGAGAGTTGGAAATTATTTCTCCTGAGATGAGGGGATGGGAGAGTGGGAACTAAAAGAGTTGTGGAGAATTGAATTAAATGAGGGGTTGATGGTGGTGTTTTAATAACAGGGAGTTATAAGAGGGGGAGTGGGAGAGTTTGGAATTGTGATGGAGTAACCGTAGGGGAGGAAAGTGAGGGGGTGACTTGAACAAGTTGCAAGAATGCTGGTCCTACGGGACCAGCCAAACCATTTTTTTTTTTAAATAATGATTAACCAAGTCAAAAATTAGAAAAAGAAAGGGATTGGGCTCAGGCCTGGGTCTGGGTTCGAAATCCAAAAATCCATGTTGTTATTATTTTCGAAATCCTTTTTCACTCGTAAATAATTAATAGTAATATTAATAATAATAATTTTTAGAAAACGCTAATGATAATAATATTTTTTTTTTTTGAAATATTAATATTAATACTAAATCACTATTTAATAATTAATAACGAGAATATGGGTTTCACAATGGCTGCCCTAAAATCTAGGGCTAGGGTTGATCCAAGGGTTCTCCATCAATCCAGACAAATCAATGGCTAGATGAAACCTAGGTAGCCTATCACTAGTCTTAACTAAACAATATGACTAATGACTAGCCAAAATCACAAATCATGACTAGCCATGGCTAATCATGACCAATCCCAAATCTAACTTAGTCTAACCATGACTAACTAGGACTAATCTAGGTTAAATCAAATCTAGGTTAGGCTAAACACAACACAAGGCAATCAATTAAATGATATTAAAATCACACCATCCCATTAATTATATTAAATTCCAAATAAATATATATTAAATTCAATTAATTCAAAATGACAAAAATACCCTCAAGCTAAAAATGATAAATGAAATACCCTAATCACTTGGTTAGGCTCTAGGTCAGACAGTCTATCGGGTTTCACTAGCTGCACATCAAACCACAAGTCATGATATTTAAATAGTTTTAAAATGATTAAAAATCACCAAAAATCATATTATTATTTAAATATCATAACTAAATAAATTAAAACACAAAATTTCAAAATTACCCTCATTTAGAAAACTGGTGTTACAAGTCTACCCACCTTAGAAAAATTTCGTCCTCAAAATTTAAGATGGTAATACTCCTTCTAGGTCAAACATAGTCAAGGGTCAACCACTAGTCAATTTGTCAACATCCAAGTACTTGGTCATCAACTGGTCAACTTCTTAGGGTTTTACCTATGCTAGCTATCTAGGTGTTGGCAACTAGAGATTAGCAAAAAGAAAAACTCTATAATAGGCTAAATACCCATAATCTAAGCACACAAATCCCAATACCATATATACATAAGCTCAAGAACAACAACCTATTATATATATCCTAAGTATATCATCTATATATCCATACATATATAACTGATTATCAAGGGTTAAAGTAGACTAAACTTATAAGGAATTGAACAAATGCTCAGAAATTAGGCTAAGGATGAATGGTCTGAAACATCAATGTAGACAAAAGGAAATGATGCTAAGGAGACTGAATTTATAAACAAGGGTCAGGACATCTAGTGAAGGGTCTGCACACTGCCTATAAAGGTTGATCTATCATGCCTGAACTAATCTAAAGGAGAACTTAACTAAAATAAAAAACTGAACTAGATATAGGCTAAGTAACATGTCTATAATTCTACACAACAATGGCCTATAGATACCAACCAACCCATATCCCATATGCCAATACCATCTGCAATCTATCTATATATATAGACCTCTCAGTCTTAGGTGAACTACAACTATACTCAAGAACAGGCTCTGGTCATGGGTGCCTTATTGGAAAGTACAAGAGAAAATAATAATAATTTATCAAGGCTGCAGAGCAGACTAACATCCTCTATGAAAACTGGTAAGTATTATAAATAATAGGGAAATTATCTACAATGGGTTACTATTCTAATACCAATGCTAACTATCATCTCTAGGGTACAGACACTCTACAAGTCATCATATCATTATACTATGAAAGAACTACATATGAATAAGCACTATAAAGCTAAAATATCCCTACTCCTAAATTATTTGATGATGGAATACAATTTATAACAGAAGGGTACGATAGAGATGATATGTTTAAAAACCTTCTCAAGATACAGTCTGATAATCATATGCGTCTGTCCCAAATCATGTTACTCAGAGCCCTCGCCATGCCAGTAAGCAAGGCTGCGATAAACGATAGATTCCATATCTGGGGCATGCACCTCTATAATCATGTCGTCTGAAATTCTCGCTATGCCGACTAGTATAGCTGCGAGAAATTCCAAATCTCATAACCAAGATACGTACATCTGAAGTCAGGTCTCTACGTTTCTGCCACGCCAGCTAATATGGCTGCGATAAACTACAGGTTCCATAATCAAGTAAACGTTTTACCATCCCTGTTATTCCCGTCAACATATGTTATCAGAAAATATCGTAACTCAGGTCATAAAATTCATCTCGATAGGAAAATCAAAATTAACAACGATCCATCAAAATCAAATTCAATAATCAAGGAGTGAGAGCGAACAAAACAAGGGAAAGGATTTCAAATTGAAGTTTAAATAAGATTCTCAAGGGTCGTCCCAGGAATCTCTTAAGGAATCCTAACTGTGATTGAGTACCTTCAAAATATATCATAATCCAACTGCAGGCTGTAGTGATACTCTAGTTTGAATACCACTACACAAACTTGACCTGTATGGGCCACCACTAAACGTGTCACGACCCGTACCCACCGCGAGGGTACGAGTACGTAACAACGCCCAGCATACGCCGCAGTGTCGGCGGTAGAACGTTGTTCTAGGTCATGAACTATAACTAACATAACATGAAATACTCTCCATAAGGAGGCCAACACAGAGGTACAACTCAATCACAATCTAGAGATAGAATATGGTACGATGAAATAGATAAAGAAATCCTCAACTGAGGTACAGCAGAATGAATAACAAAGTTAACAACTACTAGTCTCAACATCTCTAATTATACAACTCTGAAAACAAGGACAACAACTAATCATGAAAAGAAGAATAGTCTAAGCGATCTACACTATGCAAGGTATCGTCCTCAGCAGCTGCCTGAACCTCCCCGGGGGTCCAGGTCGCGAGTGTCAACTAGACAAGCTCCAAGTAAGGGGTGCAGGGTTCCTCATCATCCTCTGTAAAATTTTCAACAGGTCCAGTCAGGACGGGAGCGAGCACAATACATCTCACACAGATCATAACAGGTTAGAAAATATAGACATGCAAGAGAGTACGATACATAAAACTAAAAGAAAGTACATGATGTAAATAAAGAGAGAACTGCAATAGAAATATCTACTATAAGTAGAGAGCTACCAGTGACTAGTAATTTAGAGTACAAAGTCGACATGTGAACGGCTTGATTTGTACATGAATATACTAAAGAGGTGCACATGGCTATACTACTTGGAATTGTTCACATGACTATTTATACTCCCCCATACCCCAATCAATACACAAGGATCCAGACAAGTTATGTTACGTACATGGTTTTCACATGAAAGCCCATAAATGGGTGCACATGAAGTATACATGAGAGCTCATAAATGAGTGCACATAAAATTCACATGAAGGCCCATAAATAGATGTACATAAAATTCACATGAGGGCTCATAAATGAGTGCACATGAAGTATAGGTTATACATGAGATACATGAGAAACATGACCGATCATGAGAGTACATGAGCATGCATGAACGAGCATGAAGCACATGAGAAACATGAATAACATGAGAGCGAGGAATACATGATGTACATGAAACACATGACATGATGTATCCGATGCTCCCGAGGGGGATAACATCTCAATGTAGGGATCCATATAGTACCAATCCGTGATAATATAGTGACAACATCAAATAAGGTAAACTAGAGCAGGAATATAATTCTAAGCAAGTTATAAAATGATCAGAGAATGTACTCGCCTGGTATCTGAATGTCTGAAGTAAATGTACTATCCGAGATGAGGTACCTGACTCCTAGTTAGAGCAACACAAGTCAAGATATACACAGGGAATGATAAATGTAATCTACAATGCATCTGCATGCTGTCTAGGTCAAACTAGACTAAAGTCAACACTTGGTCAACTCCAGTCAACTACACTAGTCAACTAGGTCACTCCTAACCCCAGCAAGTCTCACTAAGCCTAACCAAGCCTAGTCTAGCAAGCACACATCAATCCCAAGGCTATACAAGCCAACACATCAAGCCATCACATTCATGCATATATTCAATATTATATATAAGAGAAAGGAAGCTAGCATGTAAGCTATGTGTGTGTGAACAAAGAGGTGTACATGGAAGGGAATATACTAGATAAGTTATAACTAACATGCATCTATATCCTATAATTATCTATATACATCATGGAAATCATTTAGAGAGGGTTATATGGCATGGTGGTTCACATATATGAAATCTGAATTTAACTAGCATTCGATAACAAGGTTAAGGGTTAACATTTACATATTAAAGTTCATTCAATAGTGTAGACATGTTAGCAATGTACTAGTTTTCTGGAATTGAGGGGGGTGTGTGTGTTTACATGTATATGTGTTACAATATGGTCTCAGGAATTTTAGAGTGTGATAGGAACATTAGTTCTCAGATTTCCAGTTTTGTATGTGATTCATTCTCAGCTTGACAGGGAAACAGTGTGTTCATAGGTAGGATGTTCTCAGTTTGTGTGTGTCCACAGATTTCTGGGTGTTCCAGATTAGCTAACAGTTCATATTTAGGCTAACCAAATTTCCAAATTCGAAATCTATACTCCTAATACCAAAAACCACCAAGCATTTAAACAAACTAACATGTGACAACCTCAAAAGTGAACTAATCAAAACGTAAAGGGATGTTTGTGTGTGATCAAACCTGTGTAATGTTAATCTCAGGAAATTCCAAGTATTGACAGTTATCATTAGCCCCAACACCAATTCAAATATCAAATCAATTCGAAAACCAATACAAAACATGATACCCAATCTCAGTTTACAACATTTGAAGTAAATCTCAGGTTTTCAAAATGTTTCAGTTCTCAGATTTATTTGCAATGAAACCAAGTTTTAGTTTTAGGATAAATAGTGAGTGTCCTCAGGAGAAATCAGTGCGGAAGTGTGTCCTTCAGTGTGGTTCTCAGTCCCAGGTAACAGTCTCAGGTTTGTGACAGAAACTAACATGTGTGTATCGTCAATCATTGTATATTAATGCAATGAATTTAAGGATCAATCAGTCAATGGCAGTTTAATAAAACAGTCCCTAAGCTCATTTGAAACCCAATGCATCCAATGTAAACATCTGGACTTGGACAGGGCATTGCATTTCAGATATGGGCAATGAACGTGAATCTAAAACAGGGAATTTGAATTAGAACTCTAACAGTGAATAGAGTGTCACATGACAGTTTATTTATAACAATTAAAGCACCAAAACCCATTCGAAATCCTAAGACCCTGATAACATCAACTAACATGAATCACTAACAGTGTACTAACACATTGTATCATGGCTAAAACATTCAAAATCAGTTTTTAGAAATGAGGAATTAAAACCAGAAATTTGAGGGTGTACTGTGTATTCAGTTGACAGTGAACTTGTAGCAGTTCAACACTTCCAAAACCAAATTAGAATCCAAAAACCTAACACCAATCGATAATCAACATTGCAGTGATCCATTACACATGTATAAGATTCAAACATGGAATTTTAAACAGGGAAAATCAGTTAAACAATGAATTAACTTTCAGAAATTAAATTCCAGGAAACCCGTATCAGTTGAAATGGGAAAAAGGAAATCGAACATCAAAACCATGTTAATATGACCAATTAATGGTTGGTAATTAATAAAGCATGTGTACACGTGTCTTGTGTGTCCTCATGTGTCCAGAAAACACGACACAGGCGTGTCCAACATGTTGCAAACACATGGGATGCACCCAGTGTTGCACATTGTCGTGCACACATGCACGCGTCTGAAGAACATGACACAGGACACGTTGGGTCTCGTGGTCATGCCCACGTGTCAGGCTACACATAGGACCCAACACGACACGACCACGTCGTGTCCAGAGTGGACACGACTCGCGTATCAGAACGCGATTCGTCTGAACGCGGCGCGCGCGTGTAACCAGTGCGCGTGACTCCGTGTGTCTGATACGACCCCGTTGGACACGAGGCTTGGGAGCCAGGTTCGCAGACACTGCCCCCTCTTTTCAGTCCAATCACGGCTCGCTAACTGGCCTGTGCACAAAGCACGAGGCCCCGAACAGCAGGGGAAGCCCTGGCCACGCGCAGGGCTGTGTCCACGAGTCCAGTACGACTCGGACACGGCTCGAAGTCACCTCAGTCGTATAAAATCACACAAGCCACATGAAGAACAAATTTTCTATTCAAAAATATTTTGAAAACAGCAAGAATCAATCCATTGAGACATAGGTCGAACACCTAATTAGCCTACTGATACGTGTCCGATACGGACACGTATCCGACACAGGTTGGGTTCAGATCCTACCCGAAGCTAGAGGGGACCTAGGTCTATGCATCTATGATGATAAAGCAATAGTTTAGATAGGGTTTGAGAGATTACCAATGGGTTCTCCTCTAGCTCAAGAACTCACTTGAACAACCTCTCCTACTGTAGCCCGAGCACAAGTAGATCCCCAAAACAGTCCTCTACCTCCATGGACAGCGAGAGGGTGATGGTTAGGTTACAATGCAGGAAGTTTGGTTGAAAAAAGATGAGAAATGGAGAAGTTATGAATGAATGGAGTTGGAGCTCACCTTGTTCTTGAGAAATGAGAAATGAATAAAGGAGGCAAGGGTTTTTGGGAGGGACTAAATAGGGGGAATCCCAAGGATGGCTGCCCTAAAATCTAGGGCTAGGGTTGATCCAAGGGTTCTCCATCAATCCAGACAAATCAATGGCCAGATGAAACCTAGGTAGCCTATCACTAGTCTTAACTAAACAATATGACTAATGACTAGCCAAAATCACAAATCATGACTAGCCATGGCTAACCATGACCAATCCTAAATCTAACTTAGTCTAACCATGACTAACTAGGACTAATCTAGGTTAAGTCAAATCTAGGTTAGGCTAAACACAACGCAAGGCAATCAATTAAATGATATTAAAATCACACCATCCCATTAATTATATTAAATTCCAAATAAATATATATTAAATTCAATTAATTCAAAATGACCAAAATACCCTCAAGCTAAAAATGATAAATGAAATACCCTAATCACTTGGTTAGGCTCTAGGTCAGACAGTCTCTCGGGTTTCACTAGCTGCACATCAAACCACAAGTCATGATATTTAAATAGTTTTAAAATAATTAAAAATCACCAAAAATTATATTATTATTTAAATATCATAATTAAATAAATTAAAATACAAAATTTCAAAATTACTCTCATTTAGAAAACTGGGTGTTACATATCACAAACATAAGTAGCAAGCTGGAGACAAATCCAGTCAAAACCTACTCTAACTGAGCTATAGCTAAAGTCTCCTCAGTCGAGGCTAATCCCTGCTGAACCAGGGTCTCCAAGTCAATACCCACTACATCATGTGGACCGTAGTAAGTACAACAATCCTCCTCATCGTCATCTGTAATATTTTATCAACATATCCAGTCAGGATGGAACGAGCACAATCAACTAACAACTGTTCACAAGATATGACTAAAGCTACAAGACTGTAAATAGAGAGTATATACAAAAAATTATAAAATGTACATGTGAGTATCATGGCAAGGTAAGCTGTAAATCTAGAGCTAGAACAAGGCAAGTAAAACTGATCATGGCATGTACAAGAATCAAGAATCATTTATCTAGGTGTGTGAGTATCAGCTTCGATATGTGGCCGGCTTGGGTCTGAACAAGGTCTAATGATCTAGCCAATCATACGTGGAGTGTAGGATTGGCATTCACAAGGTCTACAAGAATAAACAAGGCGGATAATGACCACACATCTATACTAGTACTCCCTGCCCCCGACTGGTAGAGTGGATCCAAACAAGACACGTTACAACACGGGATTCTACGAGAAGGGAGCAAGTCTCCTTGAGAATCGGTGTCCATATACTGCACAAGAACTACAAGGGCTTGCACAAGATATACCAAGATAACAAGGAATAACAACTTATGTCGGGATCCATGAATATCAATCCGTGTGACCAATGTGTCAAGAACAAGTATATCTACACTAAGTACATGAATTATAACAATTATCATAAATTGGAAAAGTTATCAAAGAATATACTCGCCTGAGCTATGATAAAATATGTCAACTGAGTCCAATACAGTGCCTCGAGGACCTACAAATAGAAAGTTGTATTAATATAATGTTCTGGAAGTAAAAGCAAGTCAAACTAAGTCAAACTAGATTATACAGAGTCAATCTAAGTCATACTAGGCCTAACAAAGTCAAACTAGGTCAAGACAAGTCAAACAAAGTCAAACAAGGTCGATTTAAGTCAAAGGTTGACTTATAGTTGACTTTTGGTCAACTGGTCAACTCTGGTCAACCCTTGGTCAACTCTCGGTCAAACTTGACTAACGTTGACTAACAGTTGACTTTGGGTTAACTGGTCAACTTCGGTCAAGTTCTAGTCATTTCTAGGCTACGGTTGACTTTTGGTCAAAATAGTCAACTGTGGTCAACCAAGGTCAAAACTAGTCTAAGTCTACTATTCCTAACCATTACCAACTATAAAATCCTAATTATAACTATATCTTAAAGTAGTAAACTCATATGTTAGAAAATAGTTACTATCTTAACTTACCATTTTTTTATCTTTCCAAGGTAATCTCATTACCTTAGCCTGTAACTCAAACTCTACTCATCCTCCAATACTCCACTAAGGTGTTCTAACACTCTACCCTCGTATCTCGATACCACACCATGGTATCTTGACACTCAAACTTGGTATCTTAAAGTATCTCGATACCTTACCCTTCACATAGGGTAAAACCTATTTACCATGTGATACCATCTTGGTATCACAAGATACCACTCGATTATAACCCTCACTCTAGCCCATGACCAATCTATATCTCTATCTCTAATCCTAACTCAAATCCAAGTATCATATCTATGTATCTTACCCTCTAATGTGAATACCTTAACATGGTATTTACCTTAACATGTTACTTACTAACATGTAACTTAGCTTATTTTCTACCACTCTAACCACTAGTTTTCTAACCAACCTATACCACTCGAACACTCACAAATTAGGGGGTTACATAGTAGAACATATGGTGGATATAGGGGGGTATACTTAGGGGTTTATTGGGGGATGTATAGGGGTTATATAGGGGCCAAAGGGGAGGGGGGTTTACTGCTGCTACTGCTGCCTTTATTGATGTTGTGGCTGCTGTTGTGGGTAGTGTTTGGGGTTGCTGTGGGCAGTGCTTGGCAGCCCCACACTCTACCAATCTACACCCCACACATCCCCCTCTCAAACCCTCTCTAATACCCTTCTATTCACTCCTCTCGACCCACTCAAAACACTCAAACAAACCACTCAAAAACTCACTCAAATCACTCTAACAAACACAAACATTAACACACTCTCACTCAACTTTCCACCACCAAACACACACTCACACTCTCTCAACCATACCAAATCACAAACCAAATCAATCTAAAGGATGGCTATGGTCCTCCATTACTCTCACACATAACAACCCACCACCACTACCACAACACTAGAACACACATACAAACACACTACATATATACATCTACAAAAATACCCCAAATCAGTCCAAAAATGGAAAAGACCCAAAATGACACGTTCAAACTAAAAAAAGGGTCTTCCAAGAGCCTCTACAACATCCTAAAATGGGTTCATGCAAGGGGGTGGTCCTATGGGTTCCAAAAAATGCTAAAATGCAAGGAAAATGAGAAGGTTAGAGAAGAAATTACCTCTTGGGAGTTAGATCCCAAGGTTAAACCCAAGAGGACTCGAATCAGACACGAGAATCCCTAGAAATTGGACTCTCCTCCTTCCTCCTTGCTCCCTACTCTAAGCTAGCACCCTCTCCTTAAAAGATTGAGTGGAAAGGAAGGAAAATGGAAGAATTTAGGAGATGAAATCAAGAGTTTAGGTTTAGGTTTGGGGAAGAGCATAAAAGGGGGAAGAAATGAGAGTAGAAAAGAAAATGAAGTGGAGAGAGAGGGCTCTCCCCATGACTGGCCATGTAAGGGGGTTTGGGGGCATTTGACAATTGTTCAAAATGCCCTCCAAGCCTCATTTTGGTCCAATTTGTCTTATGTGAAAATTTGGGGTTAAAAGGGCCAAGTTAAAATACAAATGGACCAATTAAGTCATGTGGGATTAGTCTAAAAGTACTAGACTAATTAGTGAGATTTATGGGCCATGTCTAGCTAAACTCTGGGTCCCAACTAGAGTCTAAGCTACCCGGGTCACCAACACAAGTCAAAATGAGATAAAACTCAAACCCGATCAAACAAATCCAATAAAAATATTATTAAAAATATAAAATTTCTAAAATATTGAAAAATAAAAAAATGACCAAAATACCCTCAATGGTGAAAATTGGGAGTGACAGATTTCGTGCGCCAAGGTACGGACCTGGCCGAAGATCTGTTGGATGGAGCAGATCTAGGCGGAGACGTGGTGGCGCCGCGAGGATCGTCTCGGCGGCCACGGAACTGGCCGGACCCAGGTGGGTCTCGCGACGAGCGGTGGTAAGATTTAGGTGAGGTGGTTGTTTGTTGTTTAGTGGTGGTGGTGGTTCTCATGACAATGGTGGTTGAGAGGAAGTCGGCGACGAGATTCAGCGGTGAATGTGAAGGCAGTGGCGGTAGTGCAGGGTTGTCAGATCCGACTGTGCTACCCGGATCTGGGGCGGCGGAGGACTAGGGTTGGCGACGGCAAGGTGGACGAGGTGGTCGCAGTGGTGGCTTTGGGGGAATCTGGATCTAGGGGATGGGGCTGTGCCATCTCGACAGCGATGGTGGTGATGGTCGACCGGAACGGCTCGCCGGCAGCAGGCAGCCAAGAGCGAGGAGAAGGGAGTGTGGATGTGTATGTCGACTTGTCGACACAGATACGGGATTTGATTTGGTGTCCGGTGTGTCGGACACAGTAGGAAAAAATATAAATGTAAAATAGTGGAATGAAATGGGATGGACACGGACACGATGCACTTGGAATGTATTGGGAAGTGTGAATAAGAAATGGGGGTCCCCATTAAATAATGGTGATGACATGCTCCTAAACATGTGAGAGGAAGCTTCCAAGAAGCTCTCCCAAAAAGATCTTGTATGAATTGGGCCAATAGCCTAACAAAACCAAATCCAAAGAAAATCCCTTCATTTGTAATCTATAATTAAATAAAAGTATTTTTACGTAAATTTAATCTTGGCCCAAAATAACATATATTGTAGGTAAATTTTAATGAGCTCAAGCTCATATACAAATTAAGTTTCAAATATAATATTTATTATTCTTTAGGCCTTTAGGTCCCAAACAGTTGAAATCCAATAGTCCTATTGGCTAATACAAGTTTTCAAAGTATTTATATATATATGAATCTAGTCTATATTAGTTAAGAAATTCGAAATAACTTATTTTATTTTATTAGGCTATATAATTCCAAAACTATAAAATTTTCAATAAACCGTTTTCGAAAAGCCAATAACCAAATTTCATATCATATCGCGATCGATAATGTATATCATATAGTTATTTATAAAAATCAAAATAGGTGATTTAGGAAGATTTTAGAAAATAGAATTTTAGAATTTTGGAAAATTTTTAGAATTCGGTTAAAGGAGGTTACAGTGTTCCATCCTCGTCATCTACTGTTAAGTGTAAATTCAATTGGAAACAACTATTGAGGACTACAGGTCTGGCACCAAAGATGACACACTTGTTAGCCCAATGATTGTATCATGTTTTTGAATATGGTTAATATGTTAAGTTTAGCATTTCATTATCACTAATCTTCATACTATCGCTATAGCATTTCTACTTATACTTATACCTTTGGTGATATATGCCTATTGGTTTACATATTAGTGATATGAGCTAATCTATCTTAAACTTAATCGGGTTGCCAAAATCAAAACTATATTTTTTATTGTGGTCATTCAATTAAGTTTAATCATTATGATATCACTAACATTTATGCTATCACCTTAGCAATTATACTTAAACTCAGCATTGTCCTAATGTGCATTAATCTTATCATACTTGCTACTATGTATATTGCTTTGTTCGTCTAACATGTACATACAGAAAAGCAATAAGCAAGATCAATGTGGACATATGCAATGAAGAAATCATGGTGGGCCAAAGACGACGGATCCCACAAGATTTCTCTGAACCACCCGACGACATTTCTGGAGCCACGCACCGGGGGTTCCGCTGCCCGGTCAGCGGACGGGGGTCGAGGGGGCAGCGCCCCTCGTCGGGGGTTCGGGGGCGAAGCCCCCAAAAGGTATTCAGTTTCTACAAACTGGATATCTTTGGACAGCTGCCGCCAAGGGAAAAAGCCAACATCTATCAAGGAAAGAAGCCAAGCCATGCCATCATCATTTCAAGACTCTGAAGAAGCCTGCACCTGCCTAAGTTTATCTGGAGTCTGTAATGAGTCTTAGGAATTATTGTAAACACAAGAAATGGATGGCAAAATCGAAAGCTAGGGCAGAAATAAGCCCAGGATCATTTTTGGTGGAAAACGGCATACCGACGGTATACCGGTGTATACCGACGGTATACCGATTTTTGTTCACAAAAAGTTTATGTTTACAAAACCGGCATACCGACGGTATACCGGTCCATACCGACGGTATATCGCTTCCGAAACGTTGAAATTCCAACGGTCGGATTTCCAGCCATTAATGATCCCAACGGCTATATTTCTAGTCGTTGCAATCCCAGACCGGTATACCGCCGGTATGCCGGATCATACCGGCGGTATGCCGGTTCGTGACTGAAAAGTTGCCTTTGGCTCTTTTCAATGCTTTGGTTATAAATAGCCTTGAACCCCTTCTTTCAAGGTTGATGCTTTGAGCCTAAAGATTTCTAAACCACCAAAGTTTATCCACAAACAACTCTACAAAGCTTTCATTTGCCATCCACAAATTGTGTTAGAGTTATTGAGTTGAAAAGTGAGATCTTCATCCTATTGTAAGGAGATCAAAACCTATTGTGAAAGGTTGAAGTTGGAGAGTCTTCGTATCCAAACTCTCGGTTGAAGTTGGGGAGTCTTCGTATCCAAACTCTCGGTTGAAGTCGGAGAGCCCTTCGGATTAAAGCTCTTGTGTAAGAAGTTTGCGAGTTCTTCGGATCCAAACTCGTGTGTAACTATTTGCTCAAATAGTGGATTAAAGCCGGAGAGAGTTTCGGGACTTGACTGCCTCTTAGGAGGATACCAGGATATATCGGGTGTCGGTATTGTGTTTGCTTCTTCTCTTGCACTTATATTTTTAAATTGCCAATTAACTTGTGCTAAGTGCTTGATTAGTTAGCTTGACCCTATTCACCCCCCCTCTAGGGTTCCTTCAACACTTTATTTGTAGATTGGTTCACTTTGCATTACCTCTGAAGTCAACCATCGGGAAGCATCTGTCGTCCATTAATAGCTCTTGTCTGTTCTATGGCCAATATGAGGAAACCTACAACCATTTGTTTCTACAGTGTCTTTGTATTAAAGCAATATGTTTTGCTTCTCCGATTGGTCTCCGAGTTGAAGATGGGCATGATGTTATTTAATTACTAAAGGGCACGACTATACGCACCCTATGACTTTCTAAGCACACCCCATATAACTTAAGTTGAAAATTAGATTAATGTTAAAAGACTCATATACCCATATGACCTTCCTATCACACCCCACCATCCTCCTTCTTCTTCCTTCTTTCATTTTCACATTCTTCTCCAACCCAACCCAACCCCAAAATCCTAGAAAAATCCTACTTTGAAATTGTGAGGAAGGCATTATGGAGGAAGGAAGTCCACTTCAAAGACACAATCCTTCTTTCTCGGTTTGAAGCACTGTATGTGAATCGTTGAACAAATTTTTTTTTTTTTTGCGATAAGCACGATCAACACAGGTCGAACGGAACACTATTTGCTCGACCTGTGTCGGCCGAACATTACATGTTCTGTTCGACTAATCGAATTGAACAAAACATGTTCGATCGAGGAAAGTCGAACATATATAGGGCAGTTCGACCTATAATGGTCGAACAATAGAACTTTGTCCGACTAGTTGTGGTCGAACATTGTGTTTTTTTATTTAATTTTTTGTTTGACCAGCTTTGGTTGAACGTTAGCAAAGAAGTTCGACTTTCGTGGGTCGAACTCCAGTCCGAGCGCTCGACAAACCAGGCTCGAACAGAACCGTGAAAATCCAAATTTTTTTTTGAAATTTATTTCGTTTTCACACGATTGAAAGGATTCGAAAAATTCTAGCAGTGATCCTAAGCGAAAAATCCTAGCAGTGATCTTGGAATTGGTCTTGGGAGCAGATGGGATCGAATAGAAGAGGGGGCCGGTCGGTTGGAGAGAGGAGAGAGGAAAGTAGAGTGGTTAGAATGATTTGGGGTGTGCTTAGACATGATAGATATGTTTTAGGTTAGAATAAAAAAGAATATTTTGGTTATTTGATAGGGTGTACTTAGCATTTATGCTAATTTTAATCAATTAAAATGTGGTGTACTTAGTACTTGGAATATACTAAATAAGTCATGAGGTGCGTATAGCCGCACCCATTACTAAATTCATGGCTATCATCCTCTGACACAGTAGATCTATTTCTCATGGGAACCACCTTAGTTTGGTCAATCTGGAAATCAAGATGTAACTTAATATTTCAAAGAGTTAGTCTACATATTCCAAATGTCTTACAAGTTGCGACCAACCTTTGTGTCTCATATGAAGAAGGATGAATGTCAAAATTGGAAAGTCTGCAGCAGATCAAAAAAGAGCATTATCCTCTCAAGTATGACACTGCATCTTGTGGATCCATAAAAATTAATGTCGATGGCTCTACCTCATCATCAAACTTCGCAGCAACTGCTATAGCAAGGGATCACGATGGAAAATTTATTGCGGCCTTGTCCTGTTTCTCTTCAAAATGAAGGTAAAGTGAATTTTTTCTTCCTTTGTTTGGATGGACAAAAAAAGAAAAAGAAAAAATTTAAAAATAATTTTTTTATTTGTTTAGGAATAGAGATACAATTTACTATTTAGTACTTGGTATTCTCAAATGATAATTTATTATTACCTTTATGAGGGTGATGGAGTAAATTCACTCAAATTTTTCTCATTTCTATCCATTTTTCTTCCACTTTTGGGAGAATTTTTTTAATGGGACCCACCTACTTTTTCCTCTCAAATTTTTTTTCTCCATTTTCCCTCATTTCCAAACACCATCACTTTTAATTTTCCTCTCATTTTTTCTCTCAACTTTTTCCTTCCTCCCATTTTTTCCCCTTCCCAAACAGTACCTTAGTTATTGTTTGAGAAGAGGAAAAAATGGAGAAAAGAAAAATGTTGAGGAAAAATTGAGAGAAAAATTAAAAGTAGTGGTGTTTGAAAGGGGGGAGAGGAAATGAGGGAGAGTAATTTGAGAGAAAATTGATATGGGCCCCACTCAAAAATATTCCTCCCAAAATGGAAGAAAAATGTAGAGAGTTGAAATAATTGTGAAAGAAATTACCCAACTATCATTCAATAAAATATTAATTATGATTGAAAAAAAAATCAATGACTAAATGGTAATTATATTTTTTTCCATAAACAAACAAAATATTAATTTTAAATTTTTTCTCCCCTACTTTTTGGTTATCCAAACAAATGAAAATTTCTTTTTTACCTTTATTTTACTCTCCTTCATTTTTTTTCCCTCAAATTTTTCTTCCACTCCTTAAAAAAGTTTCCAAACACAGTTTTATAGCCCTCTTCATTATGGCCAAGTATAGAGGCTGAACTTTGGCCTCGTTTGGTTCACGAATTTAAGAAACCAAGAAATGAAAGTTGTTCCTTTTCTTTGTTTGGTAGTCACAAACTTGAGAATCAATTTCCTGACTAGGGGAAAAATTGGTGGGAATATGGTTCCACTCAAGATCAATGGGATTGATTTTTCCTCCTCATTTTTCAACATTTATTACAAAAAGTTATGACAAAAATAACCATGTGTCATTGCTTATTTTACCATTAATATTATTTTTTACAATGCTATTTTTATTTTAAAAGGTAAGGATATTATTGGAATATTGTTATATTTTGCTTTTTTTTTAGGTAGTTTTCTTGTTTTACTGAACAACGGAAAAAAAAAAATGTGATAGAAATTCTACTTTTTCATTTCCATGAAAAATACATTCCATGAAAAATACAAGAACCAAACGAAGCTTTAGGCCTCGTTTGGTTGGCGGAATCTCCCGGTTGGGAAAGGAAAGTGATTACTTTCCTATGTTTGGACGTCCAAGGAATTGAGGAGGAAAGGAAAGTGATTCCCAATGGAAGGAAAATTAGGGGGGAAAGTGATTCCATCCATCCAAGGAAGGAATCACTTTCCCACATTGAAGTATTCACTTTCCTTTCCAAATTCCTTGGCATTGCCAAACATTGGAAAGGAAAATCAATAGGAATTAAAGTTTCCCAAAGGAAAGGAAATGACAAGGAATTGATTTCCTTTCCCTTCCATTCCGCGAACCAAACGAGCCCTTAATGCATTTAAACTGCGTATCCAGTTATCAAAGGAATTTCTTGGTACCAACACATTCATAGAGGGCGGCGCTCTTAATGCTGTACACATTCTTCAAGAGGACGGCAACATCATTCCATGGCAATTGCGAGGTCTGGTCCATCGAGTCATACTTGAGCTCCCTGAAGACAAAAACAAGAAATTCTCTTTCTCCAGGCGTATGGAAAATACAGTTGCGGATAGACCAGCAGAAGAGGCTCTCAAATTTAAAATTTTTGTTCGTTTAAATTTTCCTCCTCCTTGTATCCAACATCTGATGCTGGCAGATGCGGTTATCTGTAACCTGTTGTGGCTGATACAATCAGCAGTACATGAATGCATTCATATTTCCTATTTTTAAAAAAAAACGTCCTATTTTCTTAAAAATGTGATCGACTCTTATTTTTATTTTTTTTTTTAAAAAAAGGTAAAATAAATGGTCATTTTTTAAAAAAGGTCCTTGAAATGTCCGAAACTGCCTTCTAGAGATATCAACTAAGGCCTTAGGTGTACTGGTAATACCACTGTGCACTGGGGTGAGGGCCGGATTCGAGCCCTCTCTCCTACGGAGGTGGTTGGGTGGCGGTGGCTACGGCCTCCGGACCAAGGTTGGATGGAGTCGTCCACCGGCTTTGGTTTAAGAAGAAAAAAAAAATAACTAAGGCCTTGTTTGGTTCGTAGAATGGAAGGAAAATGAAATAAATTCTGTCTTTTTTTTTTTTTGGAAAATTTTATTTTTTATTGATTTTTTTTTTATGTTTGAAAATGTCAAGAAATTTGAAAAAAAAGTGATTATTTTAATGTGAAAAAATAATTTCTTGCTTGGATGGATAAAATTACTTTTTTTTTCTAATTTTCTTTCCATTAAAAATTATTTTTTTTTTTCTTCTCAATTTTTTTTATCATCCAAACACAAAAAAAAAATCACTTTTCTTTTCTAATTCGAAGATTCTGCAGACCAAACGAAGCCTAAAGAATAAAGATGTGAAAACGAGGGAACTAAAAATGTGAACATAACCCAAATGAGGGACCTAAGTCTAAAAAAAAGTTAGTCAAATGAAAAAGTCTACATTTGCTAGTTGCATGTGGTTCTCAATAAATAAATAAATAATGACTGATATATACACACTCCTTTCTCGAAAACTTAATTTGCTTATAGTTGGTTGATGTAACTCAAATTCTTTCTTCTAATTCCTTGTAAGAAAGGAAGAAATCTCGTAAAGATTTCAACTTTCGGCCAAAATTTCTCTAATTTATAATCGATTTTCTCCCTAATCTCGTCCTTCTCCACTCGATTCTGGGAACATGGGGGATGGCGCGAGCAGCAGCAGCAGCAGCACGAGAGGGAGAGCAAGAGGAGGCGGAGGAGAGTCGGTGGTGGTCGACCAAGGGAGGAGGCGGAGCTACTGCGGCTACTGCGGATCCAACGGCCCCTCTAGCGTCTCTCACGGTTCGTCAATATTCCGAACCCACCTTTTTTTTTTACTAATTCTTTATCCAGAAATCTGTCAATTTTGTTGACGCCATATGGTGTTTCTTGATTACTGAGGTTTTTTGTTAGGTCTGGATGACAAAAAGTTACGATTTTTTGATATTTGGTTAATGGTTGATTAATTCTTTGCAGGTTCATGGGCACACAGCATCACTGTGGATGACTATCAAGGTATGTGGACTAGTGGTTCTAAATAGGGTTTGTGGCAAGTTGTTGAAATGTTATTATTGGCCTCAAAATGAGACATTTTGTACTTGAGAGGGGAAGTTTAGATCATAAAGACAACATATTTAATGGATCTTTGAGCAAAATAGTGTTTTATTTTATTTTATTTTAAGTATTAGATCATAAAGACATTGTTCACCTAACTAAGTCGCATTTCCAAAATGTGATTTATTAGTTAAAGTCATGTTCTGGGAACATGATTTTGAAAATTCCATAATCGCGCACAATGATTATCTTATAGTTATTGTGGGAAGGCTCAGGATTAATTATATCTAATTGGTTACACAAGTGTTGCTATGTGTAATTTTTTTATTTATTTATTTTTGCTATGTGTAATTTGAGTCTTCTTGGATTGCTGCTACCTTGGCATACTATGAAAAATTTCCATTTTGCATAATTTGACTTCGGATTCACTACTTCTCGCATGCTCATGAGGTACCTTACGCTGAGTATTTGCACCATATTCATCATGACTTTCAACTTATGATGCTATGAATTGTTTAACAAAGCCCTCACCATATTTTAACCCGCCTATGTATTGTTAAAACATCTTTGATCTATCGAAATGTTTTGGGACGGTGTTTCTGATTATACAATGGGTTATTGAAAATGTACGTCATATGGATAGTTATAATGCATTGTTAAAATAAACTTCAAGGGATGAATGTATTTTATTGTTAGCGACTCGTTAAGCAACTTCCAAATATAAAAGTGTCAGAAAGTAAGTCATGTTTGACACTGGGA
This sequence comes from Iris pallida, assembly GCA_029216955.1. Classification (NCBI taxonomy): domain Eukaryota; kingdom Viridiplantae; phylum Streptophyta; class Magnoliopsida; order Asparagales; family Iridaceae; genus Iris; species Iris pallida. Next base: position 8,699,064 of record JANAVB010009400.1, on the reverse strand, counting down.
CTTGCACACTAGCATGGATCAAAATGTCCCTAAAATACATGGCCTGCTCCATCCATCGTAAACAAGTCCAAAGACACCCCAATTTTCATTAAATTCTTTTGCTACAAAGTTGTCGTTTTGAGTTTTCAACCGGTACCCACAAGTACAATTTTCAGAAATATGTATTAACAAAAGAATTTCCATGTAACCCCTTGCCATTCCTTTGATCATCTCCTCCATGACACAATTGTCATACCATTCAGTAGCCTACAAGCATTGCTTTCATCTCACTACCTTCCCAGACCACCTCGTCCTAGAGTAAGCTATTGCCTCAAGCTCCTGTCTCATTTCTTGTACCTGAAATGGCGAGGGTCAGTTGATTGGGATGTACTGATAAGTGGCAAAAGCGTATCCACCTAAAAGCAAACAAAAGTATTCATGTGAATTGAAAATAATTTTTGTTAGGAAATGATCTTTTTATTCTTTCCTATTTTCATTTCATGCCAATAATACTTTAACCGACATTCTATTTGATTCTATTTTGAAAACCGTTCCTTTACCAATCATTCAATTAAAGTACCCAATACCATTTCCCATTCATTTCTCTTTATGGTTCTTAGGGTCAATTCAAAACTCTCGGGACAATAAGCTAATACATAAAAGAACTCGTCCCTGCGAAACATATATATATATATATATATATATATATATATATATATATATATATATATAATATATATATATATATATCACCAGGATACGATCACCGCCCACTCAAGTCTTATGTCTCTACTCTAGCCACTTGAGCCTACCAAGTCTTGATATATATATATATATATATATATATATATATATATATATATATATATTGAGGTGTCCTTTCTACGGCTTGGCGAGCAACGTCAAGGAGAGGATTCAAACCCGCGCCTTCCGCGCCGGGACCTCCCGTCGCTACCACTAGGCTACAACTCACGGAATATATATATATATATATATATATATATATATATATATATATATATGTGCGCATGTGTGTGTGTAGGTTAGAGATACAAGATATAGGCATCACATTCCATCTCTGCAAACAATTAGTTAAATCATGCAAAACCGTTCTCGGTAGCATGTGCCCTAGCTATATATATATATATATATATATATATATATATATATATATATATATATATGCACACACACATATATATTATATGTGGACACATATATTATATGCGTGTGTGTGCGCGCGTCCCAACCTTTATGAGTTCATCTCTCCAAAACAAAGGTTAGAGATACAGGATATAGGCATCGAAATCCATCTATGCAAACAATTAGTTAGAGCATGCAAAACCATTCTCGGTAGCATGTGCCCTAACTATATAAATGCCTATTTCCACTTGCAAGATCCTTGGCCAGAGTCTATAATCTCTCCCATGCTGATACGATGCCAGCGCCCCGATCACCGCTCGGGAGATTATTTATGCATAAGTTGTTTATGACCAATACATTATATGCAACCTACAAAAAGTACGACAACACAGAACTTAGAGCCTCATCTCGTATTCCATAACCATGCAAATAAACAATGAAACAATCTAAATATGCCATGACTTTTTCTTTTTTCGTATTCCATAATCACACGACCACGTTGTTCAACTTAGAGCCTCGACTCGTTTACAATTTCGTAACTCAACTTGTAACTCGTATTATTTCGCACGTTTCAAACTCATTGTCGAATCCATAACTCGTAACAATATCAAAACAATGCCGCAACCATTTCCAAAAGGATATCGAATGATGCCTAGTGTTCTAAATGGTGGTTGAGGTGGCCGTCTAGGCGGCGCCTAGGCGGTAGGCGGTCTCTCTCCGCACCGCTTTGCGGTTGGCGGTAGAGTAGGTGGCCAACGAAGGTTTGGGGGCGTAAGCGGAGGTGAGGCGGCGTAGGCGGACGCCTAGACAAAGTAATACCTAATAAGATGCTTTGGCCAAACGGTTATGCAAGCATTATGGACCTATGGTTCACTTTTACAAAACTAAAATTTCATAAATTTTCATGTTCTACAACTTAGTTATGTATGGAACATCCTTAAAATATGCATGTTATGCAAAAAAAAAAAAAAAAACTGTGGTAAAATAGTAAAAATTGTCCAAAAATGTATCAACCGCCTAGGCGCTGCCTAGGCGGTAGGCGGACTCTCTCCATCGGGCACCCGCCTACCGCCATTTAGAACCTTGATGATGCCACAATTTAAATTCTTCTTATAAACAATATTTTAGGCTCAATCAAAACATAACATATGACAATAAACATAAATCCTTGGAGTTATAGAGTTCCTCTATTGTTCACAACCAAACATCAATTCTTATCAAAGTACAATCTCTATAATCCTCCTATAGTGAGTTAAGAATCATCATTGCCTTAGAGCCTTTTTAGGAGCCATATCGGTTTCATATCAATTTCGTTTTTAGCATTCTCTTTCTTATTAGCAATTCAAATCACATAAAAACTCTTTTAAGTCACCAACGCTAGATTTTCAAACATAAGAAGAAGCACAATTTTCATTCCTAAACAATAATATAAATTATTGTATTCCGTATTTCTAATCTCCAACAAAGCAAAGAAGAACTATCAAAGAAATACGAAGAACATGCAATTAATCCATCTTCTATTCATTTTATTTCTGTCCATTTTATTTATGATTTCTAGCTATGAGGGAAGAGATAAGAGAGATTCTTTTTATTAAGAGTGAGAGATTCAAGAGAGTTGTTCTTTCAATGTTTGATGTTTGATGAAATGATTACTCATTCCGTCGAATAGATCTCCCATCTTTAGTCTTTTGTGGTCGTTTTTCCCACAGCGGCCAGTTGCCTTCACATGAGTGTTCTTAATTCAAGCCTTCTCTTCTTTCTTGTCTTTCTTGCTCAAAATAATATAATGGAAAAACTGGTAGAGTAAAGAATGAATGGTGAGAGGGTCTCTATATATGTTTTACATGTGGCTACACTCTTAATAACAATCTTATCTGTAGTAATATCTCCGAACCAACCAATCTTATCATCTAGGTCAAATACGTTGAACCTAGTCATAATTCCAACTCAAGAGATTATCACGAAATATATTATGTCAACCGACCTAATCCCTAATAACGAACCAATCCCAAAAGATATGGTCCAATGAATCTAGCCATGATTCCAACTTAACAATATAAAATAAACCAGAATTGAATATATTCTAAAATATCAAATCATAATCACCAATATATTCTAAGGTTTACATAATACCGTAAAATATTATAAGATCCTAGAAGATCTCAAAATGATTCTAAACGATCCTCCAAAAAATTTCAGACACTCTTCATGGATCCTATCCCAAAGTGGGACTCACCTAATTATCCACTATCCAAATCTATTAAGCAACACAATAGATATTAAGACTTCATTAGGGACAAAGGACTAATTATAACCCAAAGCAAGTAACCAACTCTAATACGACCAAATGAAACCAACCCAACTAGGCATAAGGGACAACTATTCCGAACCTAAGGTCCAACCAGCTAAGACCAACTTAATTAGGTTGAGGGACCATCAATTTCGACCATTCGGGTCAACCGACTAAAACCAATCTAATAGAGTCAAACCGTAAGTAATCCATTCTAAATCCAATTAAATAGCCAAGTCATAAGCAATGATTTCCATGCTTAATCCAAGAGACTAAGTTTAGTCAAACCACCATCTGAATTGATTCCAAATAAAACCATCAGAAGTCTTTCCAGCTCCAGTTTTTATTAAAGATAATTGAATCTACCAATAGTTATTATTGTTCAAATCAAGTCAAAGCTAACCATATAAGATACCAAAAAGTCATGTTTAACAAGCAAAAGTCCCAACTAGGATCTAGGGCACTACAATAACCAACCCCATTCTGATGGAAAATGCATGATGACATGTCATACTTGGACCTGACAAAGTTTTCGCCTTTCAGTGTCCCAAGCACTAAGGTGTTTGGTAATTGTCGTGGTTGTAGATCCATGAAAAATGGACTTCACATAAAAATCTAACCTCACAAAAATTTGAAGCTTCGTCGAATTTCTTCTCGACCAGAAAAAGACAACCTTGCCAAAAACTTCTCAACTGCAAAAATGGCTCCTTCGTCGAAAGTTCTCAAAAAGTGGCTACTTTGCAGAAGCTTCAGGAAAACTGTTCGTAAAAAATGCTCAGTCGCAAAAATGGCTTCTTCGCCAAAAGCTGCTCCCTTGCCTTGCCATAACTGCTAAAAAATGGCTCCACCGCACAAAGACTGCCACGTGGTCGTTTCTAACATTAATAAATTTGTCAGCATGGCGTTCAACGAAGAGCGATGTCTTTCCAGGAAAGATTCCCCTAGACTGACACTCAAAGCCGCAGCCCCATGCATCAGAGCATGCTGCCATCAGCTTTTTTGACTGATCGATAGTTGGAAGCCACGTGACCGTGACATTACTATCTGCATTAATTATTAAATCACGAGGCCACCACTCTCCCAGCCGCCATTTCAGATAGTGGCCACGTGGCATGAATTTACTTCTCCTTCGCAGAAATAAGAAAACTCGTCAAAATGATCTCATAGAGACCCAACTTCGCAGAAAAAAGCCTATCTCGTAGAAATTGCAAGCCTCCTGAATTCTATTTGCTTTGTTAGAATGCCTATCAGACACACATTTAATGCAATGACTGTCATGCCCCGGTCCCGTAGGACCGATCGTCCTCGCAAAGGCGTGATGCTGCATGAGCCTAGATTGCGCTCGTGCAAGGCGGTTTCATAAAGGCCGATTACAACAGCTTGCGACGGGGTCGTCGAACATAAGTCCCAAGCAGAAACATTGAATATACTAGGCAACACAAGCATTTAAACAAAATCAGAATCTTTATTGATAATGAATATAAGATTACAAAGGCGCGTAGCCAAGATTACAATCACTCGAGCTCACTTTTCTCTCTGATTACAAGTCACTCAGCTCTGTCTCATCTCTCAATACAATTTGACGAGCCAACGGATGCTTCAGATATGCGATGTCCATACATTATGTCCCGTATTAGTTCTGACTCCATGCGGCCGCACGCATCGAAACGCCAAGGAACTTCGTGCCTCAACGCATCAAAGCGAGCTTCGCGCCAACGAGCTTCTACCTGTGCCTGCACATGAAAACTGTGTGGGTGTTAGTACTCAACTGTACTGGTGGAGTGAGCTCCTCGTCCACCCATACAAATCCAACACGTTCATTGACTTTGTGTAACATAATCCTTTTATGATTGTCTTTCTATTTTTGCCTTAGGATCGATTTTAGGACAGAGATTCTTGGCCTATTTGTGTCTCTAGACCGTCACCGTACCATTGCACTGATAACTTGCTTATCGTTGTGCCTCTAGGCCCTTCTCGTGCCAACAACATCAGAGTGTCGACTCGTGCTTGTCCTTCCAACTCATACTTTGGGACGCAACAACTAGATTTGTGTCATCGACTTGGTCCGTGCTTCAAACATCGAGGCCGTGTCTCACATTTCAACACGACTTAACCAACTTTGCCTTACGATCCTTCCTGACTTAACTCGAGGACTCAATTCCGATTTGTGGAACTTGTGTTGACTACTCAAACACGACGCCACATTCGTGCCCAAGCACGTATCCTTGCTATAGCCATTTCTTAGGCTTCATAATAGTGTTGCAACCGTGCATACTTACTTGACGCAACTCGTGCCGTGCTTGCACTTCCATTAATTCGACCGATACCGTGCATGCGGATTGCCGCTCAGCACACCAGCTTGTCTATATGAAAGGTCACTAACAATGTCAAGCTATCTTGGACTTACAGCTGGGTTAGACAGCGAATCCTTTTGCGTGCATGCAAAAGTTCCCGAATCACCCGCGCCGATTCGCTGCTGGCGCGCGCCGATTCATTACTGGCACATGCTATAACTCGCTTCTCCCGGGCCGACATGATCCCGGTGCCCCGACGATCATTCGAGAAGACTGTGCCTTATGCACAAGTTGTCCATGACCACGCACCTACGACGGCTTCTAGACTCGACGTAAATGCAAGGCCTACAGATAAGACAATTTGTTTTCTCTTCCTTAAACTTCTTTTATCCATGTCTATGCTTTCCATTCTTCATGCGAGACTCCCAAGCCACGGGACCGATCTCGGTGACAGACGGTCGTGTGTACTTTACATTCTTTGAAACACAGGAACGGCTATTGCATAGCCTTCTAGATAAACCTAAATAAACGTGTTCCTTTATGTCTCATAGACCGTGGTATACTTATCCTTGAACCGACCGTGGCTCATGCCTTAGACTGACTTGTGTTCTATACGACACTATCGTCCAAGTCATACTTTATATGACGAGTCTTGAGATCGTTGGACTATGTGACTTTGACAACCACAGAAAACATGAGACAGTGCTTGCTATGACTTCGATAGTCCAGCAAAACTCTTGTCTAACTCAATCGTGCAACAATTTAACCCGTAGGACGAGCAAAGGCTATGCCAAGCCTTGGACGATGGGACTGTGCTTGCTTTATCAAGCATTTATACGTGCGACGCCTATGACTTAGGCTAAGTTCATAGCTTGTGGCAACTTAGACCAACTTTTCTTCTCCCAAGCCACGGGACGAAGGACTGAGTGTCATTTTGAAAGCACGCCGTACAACGATTCTAAGCTAACCGTGGGACCTTTCCATATTCTAACTCAATCTGACCCAACTTGGGATTATTTCCTTAGCTATGTGGATTCATCTCTTTTATTATCAAGCCTACTTGTGCAGTTGAAAATTTTTGTTTTATTAGTGTGAAGGCCAAGCTGAGGCAAGTTCACCGAAGCCATCCACCTGAGCGAGGAGTTGCCTCGACCGAGCAGGACTTCGAGCAGGCCGTTGCATGTCTAAGTTCGAACGCCGTTGGTGTTTTGATTCCTCCGATTGAATTGAGCGGGACGGGGCATTACATTATACACCACTCAGAAAAAGTTTCATCCTCGAAACTTACTGAGTACACTTATCGACTTATAACTTGATTTAATATCCAATGACTCTCGTACACACTTTGCCTTAACTAATATCTGAAACCTGACTTGCATCAATGCCTCAATCAATATTCAAGTTCATTTCAAATCCAACGATTGCACTACCATCAATCTTTTCTTTGAAACACACGATTTCGAAATTCTCGATACCCTTTTGTTTTCTTTAGTCTCACTTGAATTCAACGTATCACTTAGTTGGATCATGTATATATTTTAGGCGTCCCCAAAATACATGCATTTCAACCAAGCCTAGTGATAGAGAATCCGCCATTTCCACTCGAGTTTAGATCGTGCAAATATTCTAGCGTTCCTGAAATATGTGCATTTCAGCCAAGACTCGTGAGTGGTGTTTTCATACTTATGAATCATTATATCCATCAATACCATTCCTCAATCCTATCAATGCTCAAGATCAATCGTACCGATGTTACCTTTCGAAACATGGATGTCTCACCTAACCACTAGGCCATCTCTAGGCTAAAGTCAATGTCAGTATTGGAATCATAGTTCTCCAACAATAATATCAACACTGATCCCAATCCTAAGGTCAAACCAAAGTTGATAATATGAGTTTTCTATCCAAGCTCGCATCACTCCGATTTCTAAACTTCTAGCATAGATTCCTCCTATTTGCACTTGCAATACTTAGTCCAAGGGGTCCAAGTCATTCAGCAAAGCCATCCTATCGTAAGTTCACTCAACCAATTCCTCGACATATCGATATCGCTCGTCCAACAAACAATTCGCATAGTTTATCTCTTCGCACACGTTCGATATAATCCACCTATCCATCCTTCCCAAGTCAAGCATGCTACGATACGATTTGTCACTAAACCATAATTTTTATTCCATATTCCCTAAGTCGCTTATCACAATTCACGTATTCGATCACAAGGTCGTCTAGCATAACAATATGTTACGTCCCAATCTCACGCAAGTCTGATTATCCGCGGTGGACATGAAATCACCATGCCAACGCTTCCACAGGATAATCGTTCTCATCGGGACGTAACTCTTGCATTGAGTCTAGACTAATTCATTTTCGATACGCAGATTTGATCTACTCAATCCTCAAGTTTACTTAATCGTCAATCACAAGTCCGACCAATCCTCGAATTTACCTTCGCATCAAACCACAAGTCGAAGCAATCCAAATTGATACGCCCTGATCTTCCGAGTTCGATCATTCTCGCGACATGAATCACTATGTCAGCGCTCTCGCGCAAGACAAGATCGTCGACGTTGTGGTTATCATCGAAGAAATCAAGACACGATCATTTTCATCCAAGCATTCATTTCAATTAAAATTTCAAGTATAGCATCCATCAAAACAATAACACTTTTCACGATCGTCATTCCCCGAATCAGAGTACCCCCGAATTATCGTACTTCGATCTTTGATACGCCTCAATACCATCGGTGATATACGTAACCTGACGATCTTCATTTGCAACGAATTCCGAGTCATGTAACTGAAGCTATCATCTGAATTGGATATACCATAATTTCCTTGATATTCAAGATCAAAAATTCGATCATTAATCCCGAACTAGTCACATGATCATTTCGTTCAAACCTATAGTCACATATGTTCATACGTCTATCTTTAAGTCATCGAACAATATATTTTCTCAAAACGCATCTATCTATGCTAACTCAAATTATCGAGTAACATCCATTCCAATCTTTAGAGTCATTCTCAAATATTCGAATCATTTCCATGCACGCTATCATCCAATCATGCTAACTTTTTCGTATACAATTTATATCGATTTTCTCGATCGAGTCATCTATTTGTACACCTTAACTTTACCTCAATTCAGTTTTACTTAATTGTTTTTGTATTTGTACTTGCACAATCCCAATCCGGTGCACGTTGTTTCTAGTTTGTTCGAATTAACTCGTCAAAATCTTTAAGATTACCACTTACTCAATAATACTCAATCTAAGGCTTTGCATACATGCGACGCTTGCTGATAGACTCATTGGCACCCCGTATCCTCAATCGATCGACATCTCCAAGACTATCCCATATACCACTCAGGGATGAAGTCGTTCGACCAATCCTCAAAACAAGTTTCGAATCATAACTGGTTACTTCGAATTTTCGTTCGAATCATTCTCAAAATCCAGCATGCTCATCTATATCGCATCGACGATAACATCGTCTGATGGTACCCCTATCGATAGCCATCCCGCATTCTATAAGTCAAGTCAATCTCGACCCCATTTGAAACAATTCGAGTTTTGCATACGACTTTTCTAAGGTCGATTCATTTCTTGGTGTATGTCCAGCACGACTTAGCCAACCGTGCTTACTTGAAGTTAACTTTGTTTAACCAAAATTTTCTTTCGTGAGATTTTTCAAAAAAATATATAGACTTATTGTATGAACATCTCGTGGGACATTTGAGAGAGAGCACACCAACGATATAGATTACAGAACATCAGAATTTGCGGAACATCATCGAATTTAAAGAATTCAATCGAAAGTCCAAGGATGTAAAGCCGTGCTCTGATACCATTATGTCATGCCCCAGTCCCGTAGGACCGATCGTACTCGCTAAGATGTGATGTCGCACGAGCCTAGATTGCACTCGTGCAAGGCGGTTTCATAACGGCCGATTACAACAGCTTGCGACGGGGTCGTCGCACAGAAGTCCCAAGCAGAAACATTGAATATACTAGGTAACACAAGCATTTAAACAAAATCAGAGTCTTTATTGATAATGAACATAAGATTACAGAGGCGCGTAGCCAAGATTACAATCACTCAAGCTCACTTTTCTCTCTGATTATAAGTCATTCAGCTCTCTCATCTCTCAATACAATTTGACGAGCTAGCGGATGCTTCAGATAGACGATGTCCATACATTATATCCCGTATTAGTTCTGACTCCATGCGGCCGCACGTCTCGAAACGCCAAGGAACTCTGTGCCTCGACGCATCAAAGCGAGCTCCGTGCCAACGAGCTTCTACCTGTGCCGGCATATGGAAACTGTGTGGGTGTCAGTACTCAACTGTACTGGTGGAGTGAGCTCCTCGTCCACCCATACAAATCCAACACGTTCATTGACTTAGTGCAACATAATCCCTTTATGATTGTCTTTCTATTCTTGCCTTAGGATCGATTTTAGGACAGACTCTTAGCCTATTTGTGTCTCTAGACCGTTACCGTGCTATTGCACTGATAACTTGTTTATCGTTGTACCTCTAGGCCCTTCTCGTGCCAACAACATCAGAGTGTTGACTCGTGCTTGTCCTTCCGACTCATATTTTGGGGGACAACAACTAGTTTTGTGTCATCGACTTGGTCCGTGCTTCAAACATCGAGGCCGTGCCTCATATTTCAACACGACTTAACCAACTTTACCTTACGGCCCTTCCTGACTTGAGACGACTCAATCCCGACTTGTAAAACTTGTGTTGACTACTCAAACACGACGCCACATCCATGCCGAAGCACGTGTCCTTGCTATAGCCAAATCTTAGGCTTCATAATAGTGTTGCAACCGTGCGAATCACCCGTGCCGATTAGCTGCTGGCGCGCGCCGATTCATTACTGGCGTAGGCTATAACTCGCTTCTCCCGGGCCGACATGATCCCGGTGCCTCGGCGATGATTCGAGAAGAATATGCCTTGTGCACAAGTTGTCCATGACCACGCACCTATGGCGACTTCTAGACTCGACGTAAATGCAAGGCCTACAGATGAGACAATTTGCTTTCTCTTCCTTAAACTTCTTTTATCCATGTCTATGCTTTCCATTCTTCATGCGAGACTCCCAAGCCACGGGACCGGTCTCGGTGACAAACGGTCGCGTGTACTTTACATTCTTTGAAACACAGGAAACGGCTATTGCATAGCCTTCTAGATAGACCTGAACAAACGTGTTTCTTTATGTCCCATAGACCGTGGTATACTTATCCTTGAACCGACCGTGGCTCGTGCCTTAGACTGACTTGTGTTCTATGCGACACTATCCCCCAAGTCATACTTTATATGACGAGCCTTGAGATCGTGGGACTATGTGACTTTGACAACTACAAAAAACATGGGACAGTGCTTGCTATGACTTCGATAGCCCAGCAAAATTCTTGCCTAACTCAATCGTGCAACAACTTAACCCGTAGGACGAACAAAGGTTATGCCAAGCCTTGGACGATGAAACCTTGCTTGCTTTATCAAGCATTTATACGTGCGACGCCTATGATTTAGGCTAAGTTCATAGCTTGTGGCAACTTAGACCAACTTTTCTTCTTCTAAGCCACGGGACGAAGGACCGAGTGTCATTTTAAAAGCACATCGTGCAACGATTCTAAGCCGACCGTGGGACCTTTCCATATTCTAACTCAATCCAACCCAACTTGGGATTATTCCCTTTAGCTATGTGGATTCATCTCTTTTATTATCAAGCCTACTTGTGCAGTTGAAAACTTTCGTTTTATTAGTGTGAAGGCCAAGCTGAGGCAAGTTCACCGAAGCCACCCACCTGAGCGAGGAGTTGCCTCGACCGAGCAGGACTTTGAGCAGGCCGTTGCATGGCTAAGTTCGAACGCCGTTGGCGTTTCGATTCCTCCGATTGAACTGAGCGAGACGAGACATTACAATGACGGCCCTGCTAGCAGCTTGTCCTGCTAGCAGCTTGTCATACATTTTAATGCAATGGTGGCATTGACAGCCGCACAAAACTCCTTAAAATTGAAGAAAATACTTCTTTTGAGGAGGTCATTGACGACCTCAAAAATGCCACGTAGCGTCCAACCAAGCTTCCCAACATATCAAAAAGCTCATGCTAGTTTATTCTCATGTTTAGACGTTCACCAAAAAAAAACAAGTCACAAGTTGAAAACTTAGTTTAGTTGAGAATTGAATTGAGTTACAAGTTCAGAAAAATTATTAGGGAGAGGGAGCTTCATCTTCAACCCGCATTGAACACGATACTCCTTATGCCCTTGCCCTAGCAGCATGTTCAGAGTCAGACTGTCAACGGAGTGAAGTGACCGCGCACCGGTCAGCAAGAACTCCATTACAATTTACTAGAACAAATTTTTTTTAATCATGACGTCCTTGTCTCGTAATTACATACCAAGCGATTGTACTACGAGAGGGTTGTACTCTCTTGTACAGTAAACAATAGTTTTCTTTTCCCCAAAAGAATCGTAAGAACGTGAGCAGTTCTACCTTTCTTTCTTCATTCGGAAAACAACGAAGAACTGGCCATTGTCATTGAGGGATCTTCTTTGCTTTGGTATTATATTGTAGTCTTTGACATTGTTGGATTCACCTTTTTTTAGGAATGGAGGGTCACCTTACGCTAGTGCAATCGACTTCTGATGTTCACCTATTATTCTGACTTAGTGATACTGCAATATTTACTACTTTGTGCATGGCTGGTTATCCAATTCTTCTTGATGTAGCTATAATATTTCTTATAAGATCACTTGTAATATTATATTGTTATGCGTAAAACTAATTGACTATCGATTGCTATTGATTTTTTCTGTGTCATTAAAAGTTTCAATCTACCTGGTTGAAATGTCTATAAATTGTTTTTCTTACTTTGAGGACTTCCCACATGTCATTTTTGAAACCTTTGGCAGAACTTCTTGACCGTGGCTGGAGAAGATCTGGCTGTTTTCTGTACAAACCTGAGATGGACAGGACTTGCTGTCCATCTTATACAATTCGTTTGAAGGCAGATGACTTTGTTTGCTCGAAAGAGCTACTTCGTGTGAATAAAAAAATGCAGAGGTATCCTTGTCTGTTGCTCCTGTCTATAATCTTACATCTCCATATTTAGGTTAAAGAGACTGCACTTTTAGCTTAAAGACTGATATAAAGTCTGATGCATAGGTATCTAGATGGTACAATAGTTGGCACAAACAAACCTGAAAGGTCAAAACATAACTTCTCAGAAGGCTCAATCGACATGGCTGGTAATCCGTCTTCTACATTAACTACACAATTACTAGGAAAAGAATCTTCAGCTAGTATATGCGCAAAGATGTGCCAAGAAGATGAGTTTATTAATAATTTGTCGAACAAGATTGACGAGGCTGTAAGTGCGTGTGTTGAGAAAGGTGAGTTTCCTTCTAATGTTCAGCTCCCGAAAGCTGTTGTGAAGAGGGTAACCTCCCAAACTAAAAAGAAGCTAGTGGACAGAGCAGAAGATTTGGTATACACTAGCAGCATTCCGTTTCAGATTGCAGCAGTCCTTAGACACATGGTTTCAGCAGAAGAAAACGATGCTGTAATGGATTCACCAAAATCGAGAAAGAAAGGAGAATCAAATAGCATTTCACCTAATATTGTTGCAGAAAAGCTTGCTGATTCCATTGTACAGGATGGAGAAAATTCAGGTCTGATAGTCAAAGCTTGCAATGGCCATCTCAATTTCTATTCAGGCACTAGTACTGAATCTCTGCCAGACACTGATGCTTGTATGCAGATTTGTGAAGGTGAACGTGATGGGTTCAAACAGCCTAGCTCAACTCACAGTGGTGTACTTCCTTGTAAAAGGAAAAGGCTGGAGATTAGAATGAAAAGGTCCAGCTTTGATCCTGAAGAATTTGATCTATACAGAAGATACCAAATTAAAGTTCATAATGATAAACCAGAGAAAGTTACAGAAAGCTTGTACAGAAGATTTCTGGTGGATACTCCTTTGGTAATGGTTCCAGCACGGCCTGGTTATAAAGCTGTACCTCCCTGTGGGTTTGGCTCTTTCCATCAACAATATGTCCTTGATGGGAAACTTGTAGCTGTTGGTGTGGTGGATATCCTCCCAAAATGTTTGTCCAGCAAGTATTTGTTCTGGGACCCTGATCTTGCCTTCCTGTCACTTGGCAAATACTCAGCATTGCAAGAAATAAATTGGGTAAAAGAGGCAGAAGTTCAATGCCATACCCTTCAATATTACTATCTTGGCTATTACATCCACTCCTGCAAGAAAATGAGATACAAAGCAGCGTATCGGCCCTCTGAACTTCTCTGTCCTCTTCGTTATGAGTGAGTTTTTCAATTCTCCTAACACTTGATGCAGATGCATCTGGGAATCCAGATTAAGTAAAAGAATATCTTTGCATCAAGTCATGACTAGGAATAATAACTTAGAAAACATTCTAGCATACAGAAGCCGTAGTAGTTAGATGTTTCTCTCATCTTGCGGGGTATGTGAAGTAGCAATAGTTCTTTTGTTAATTATGTGCTAGCTATGTTAGACCTTCTTCTCTTTCAGAAATAAGCACAAGTGGACAACCCCGAAACTGTTAAACCCTCGAACAAACAAAAAGCTTCTAATTTGTACTTCATATTTGGAAGTGAGGTAGTCATCAACTGCCTGCATTTGTGCCCTTTATGTTGCATAGTTGTTTCTTTTGTCACGGTATTAAAGAGCTTACAACTTGCTACATTATAATCATTTACATTTTGTTGACTTCTATTGATAAGGTTGGATTGTGCAGGTGGGTACCGTTTGATATTGCTAAGCCATTACTTGATAAAAAGCCTTATGTTATCCTATCAGATTATGCGGCCCTAAAAGATCATTCAACATCTCCAAAATTACTAAATGGTTCAATTGGAAGTTCAGTCTCTGGTGATATAGACAATCCAAACAAAGCTTTTAGTGATGAAGACGAGAAAACCGGCCTTATTGAAGATGTGGATGCAGATATGGGTAATGAATCAGTCTCAGAAACTAGTGATGATCTGACAGCTGCTGATATTGACAATATTATGATTCATGTGAATGGTTCACGTGTGAAATTCAAGGTTTGTCATCTTATTATACTAAACTTTCTGCCCAAGTACTTGCATACCTTTAGATATATTGGCCCATGCCTTTTGGTTCGTTTATCAAATATATCAGACTTTGTTCTGTTAAGAGTTCTGGTTACATATGCGCTCTGACTGCAGCAGTTAGTCTTGGCTTCATTTTCTAAAACTGCAGAACTTGCATTCTTTCATGATCAACAATGTACTACTGAGTAGAGATAATGTTCAAAATTTACTAGTTTTAAACATGCGGATAAACTTGTTTTGTGTACCAATTGAAAATTAAGCATGAAAGCATGTGTTGCGTAATTCTCTCCTATTCTAAGTCTTACTTCTCATTATTAGTAAACCTGGAATAAAGGTGTGCTGAATGAACGTGTACTGCTTGTGTAGAGAGAGGTGATGTATACAATTCTGATAGTAGGATCCTCGAAACATATAAATTGATGAACTTAAATTAGTCAACACACGGCAAAACTAAACAAGTAAAGCATCTCCATGTAATATTAGTAAGTGTTGTGTTGTTAGCAGTACAAACCTTTGTTGTTATTTTCTGGCTTGTTCCAAATTTACAGTAAGATAAGGGCATATCCTCAAACTATGTTGTTTATTTTTGGACAATAATGTTGACAATCGGCAAGGTTCACAACATTGGCCGATGCTGATATGTAACGCCGTATCGTATTGGTTTTGACATTTCCGATCCCATACTCACCGAAACCGTGCATCTCTACTTTGCGGTCAATTTAGCAAAGAAAAAGTAAAAAGAAAAAGAAATTAGGTTAAAAGAACAATATTGACATAATGATTTGATTGTGTCGTATATGAACATGCTAGAGTGCGCCGATTGAATTTCATATCTATACAATGCAATTATTACCATTTTTTGTAGTTGTATACTACAATTCACAATGTTCATACATCTTAAAATTCTCCATTCAAAATTTTCTATTATGGAGGTACTTTGTTTATAGGTGAGTAAATAAACAATGTCTAGTATGGTAAATAATTCAACAATGTTGAATATTATTTCATTTAAAACTGAAGCACACAACAATTAATACACATATATTTCTTTCCAGTTTTCAAAATAATCTCATATTATCTTTTGGCTTCCGAAACCAGACCTCCGAAACTCCAATCCGAAGCCGTTGATACCGATACTGTGATACCGATACTCAAAAGAAGGGTCTGTAATTGATTCCAATATTGAATTGCGGACCTTGTAAAATTCACACTGTTATCCTTGATCTACAACATTGGAAGTGCCTGCAGATTAGAATTCAGATGTTTTGACACCTTTCTTGCTTGTGTGCGAAGAGCTTACATAATTTAATTTAGTTATAGAAGTTTTGATTAAATTATATAGTTTACTATGACCCAGTTCTGCATTTGTCAAGGATCATGTATATTTGTTCAACAGTGTGGGTCTATGATCTGCATCATCTGCCATCATTTCGACAAAATTGTTAGGCTATCTCCAATGTGGATTTATAAAATTGTGTTTCTATCCTACTTGGGATTGTAATATAAGGAAATTTCTGTCCTACTTGCACGAGTTTCTACATAGAAATTGTACCAAAAAACACTCTCCAATGGTTCTCAATTTCTATTCTACTTGTCGATGCCTAATATTAAGAAGGAGAATATTAAATGGAGAATTTTATGATTTAGTTTAAAAGTGGGGCCAACATTAAGCTGGGGAATTTTATGAGAGTTTCTACATGTAGAAATCCTCATAGAAATTCTTCATCCTACATCGTCGTCACGTAGGATGGAAATTGGAACAAAAATCACTACCGAGAGAAGTTTTTTTTCTAAATAAAGATTTCTACCATAGAAATATGGGAGATAGGAATTGTCACGCCCCGATTCCGAAGAATCGATGGTCGTCCCCCAGGCGTGATGCCGTGTGAACCTAAGTTGCGATCGCACAAGGCATAGTCATAAGGTAATCCGAAATACAACATCTAAGAGAAAGAGCACAGACAAATTGAATAACACATTAAGACAGAAACTTTGTATTTTATTGATAATAAACATCATTTACAGACTCTATTACATTCGTGCCGTGCGGACTTATAACATGACTCGATTATAAAAAGGAGTGCCGATGAGATAGCCGTTCCATACATACATCCCTCATTTACAACAAAAGTATTCCAGCCACCTGGATTGGAGGGAGGCCGAGACATGTTCCTTGGACTGTTGAAAAGAGTCTTCAAAAGTGATGCGACGGGAGTCTTCAACGCGCGGTCGAAGCTTCAAAACACGAACATCGCCTTGGTCAGTTGGCGCCTCTCATGATTCGTACCACCTGTAGAGAGCGAGGGTCAGTACGATCACATGTATTGGCAAGTGGCTAATTAAAATCCATATTCTCATTTGTTCAAGCAGTTTTATAAAACATGTTAGCTATTTGGTGATCTTTCTAACCATCCTGATCATTTTGTATGTTAACATGTTTTGAGACAAGCATATAAAATTGTATACATTGAGCAGTTATCATATTCATTCCGTGTCACGTGCATTAGTTCAAGCAGTGAAAGGGTGTGAAGGTCACTGGCAATGTCAAGCTATCATGGACTATAGCTGGGTTAGACGGCAACCTTTTCGTGGCGGGTAGCGAGCCTGTGCGAAAGTTTCCGAATCACCCGCACCACTCTTGCTGGCACTTGCTATACTCATTCCTCCCAGGCCGAATCGGTTCCTTGGCCTAGGCAACCGTTCGAGGAAACTACCTCTTGTGTACAAGTTGTCCAATGACCGTATTGTTCTTCTTGAAACTTAGCCATTTTATACACTTTAGCTTTATGGTTGCGATACTCGTTAATCAATTCATTTATGTGGTTTGCACACAAGCCGTACTTTCTGATTTATCGTCCCGTATGCACCAATTTCTCGAGGCATCGTATGCTGAAACTATTTTGCAGATCATGAAATAATCTTCTCTCTTTTCTAGAACCTTAAACTTTCTCTTTTTGGTGTGGAACTTATATTTTCAGAGTAAATTACTCTAAATTGATACAATTATCCCGAGTTCTTGATTTTGAAACCAGAGGTTGAGGTGAAGGAGGTCAGCCATTCACCTTAGTCTTTGCTTCAGGCGAGGGACTGGTTGGCTGCGCTTAGACGTTGCCTAAACGATCACCTGCAATCGCATAAGCAACTGATTATAACACTGTGCTATTCAAGGAATTCGATACGAATGCGAAGTTTGAAAACGCAAGCCATGAAAACCATCGAAAATATTTACCAAAACCAAAGCCAAAGCCAAATCAATCGCGGCATAAAAAGCAGAGCAACGAGAGGTCTCTCCCGACTCAACCGTAGAACCAATCCTCGAGACGCAACTCGCTGAATATGAGACTTGATTCCAAAAAAACCTTTCCATAACGAGAAAATGATCTTAATTCAATCGTTCTCGTTCGACCGATTCAACTGATTCCGATCTATCGGTTCCGACTGAATCGGTAGCGACAATGTTCCTTTCTTGCGCACCCTGTGGATGGAAACGAGGCACGATGTAGAGACGGGGCACTACAAGAACCCCCATTAGATGATGGTCTTATGCTATCTCCAATGGAAATTTGTAGGATTGAGTTTCTATCTATGTTGTCACAGGCGATGTCTAGGCGTGCGGGTTAGAGAGGTCTCGCCTCGACCTGAGAAATTTTTTTTGGGTGAGGTTTGGTCGCCTAGGCGTCCGCCTAGGGTCGCCCAGGGAAAAAAAAGGTCCGTCTAGGGTCGTCCAATTATGCTTACTATCCTTACTTGATGTTGAAAATTGGTTATTTCATTTTTGTTGTTTCTTATATTAATTTTATGCTTATTGCTTAATGCTTAGTGCTTATTATTTATACTACATATTTGTTGTATACATAATTGCAGAATTTTTGTATGTAAAGCAGCGGATAATGGACGGACGCCTTGGCGAGGCGGGTAACCTGTCGCCTCGCCTAGCGTCCAGTACAACATAGTTTCTATCTTACTTGTCATTGTACTTTAAGAGAATTTTTATTTTAGTTTGTAGAGCTTCTATATAGAAATTGCATACACAAAAAAATACTCCCCAATAGTTTTCCATTTCTATCCTACATGGCAACAAATAAAATGATCAATTTAATGACGTGGGGCCAATATTAATTGGTATGAGAGATGGAAAATTCTTAAGAGTTTCTACATGTAGAAATCTTCATAGAAACTCTCAATCCTACGTCACTTCCACATAGGATATAAATTGGGATAGAAATCATGGTTGGGGGAAGTTTTTTCTTAAATGGACTTCTACCATAGAAATAGGAGAGAGAGAAATCCCCATTGGAGATGGCCTTGGAGCGCACATATGTATGCATGTGTGTTCATGTACATTCCCTTCAGTTTTTTTTTTTTTTGTTTCCTAGTGTATTAATTAACTATTTTTCTTCGGTCTCAAATAGTATGTTGCTTCAAACTGTTGATATTTCTTGGATTTACTTGACTAAAGGTCATATGGTTTGTTTTTTGTATAGGACCTACAACAAGTCTTTGGTCCAATTGAGAAAAGGCAAATCAAAAAATTAGAAAGACAGCTCCTTTGATATGTGAAAGTCGCGGGCAAGAACCTATCTAACAGAATGATTTACTCCCTAGGTTGAGTATGTTCTGCAGAAGGTAAATTGAGTCGGCTCTCTCACTGGAGATTTCTCTAGGCACAGCTCTCTACTGTTGCTCACTTTCTATGATGAAAAGCATGAAACGAGCTGATCCTTTCTGTTGTTTCAGCCACAGTTCTCTTTCGGGTTCGATTTTGCAGTAGGTTTTTAGTTTGTCCCTCTTGTGAATGTATGGTACCTATGGATAATAAGCTCAAAACATTGATGCAGAAACTAACATTGTTACATAACCCAAGCTTGTACTACTATTAATTAGCAGTTGGGAATACTTTCTCTCATCAGTGTGCACTGCACGATAGATGGTTTAGATGCTGTTGGGGTTGCAATTGTTTCCAAAAAAAAATTGTATCAAAGCAATTGGTTGTTCCAATGTTCTTCCTTTTATCCTCCACTATGAGAAAGATTTACTGCGAAAGGCGATTGTATATTTTTGCAATTTCTTTCCTCAAAGGAACTCGAAGCTTTACAGGTCAAAATGCGTAAAAATTCATGTCTGTAAAAGTTTAGCAGATTTATTATCTTCAGGTCATGTTTGGTTTGTGGAATTAGGACCCTTGAGAAAGAAAAGTTATTCATTTCCTATGTTTGGATGTCAAATGAAAGAGAATGAAAGAATAATGATTTCCAAATAAAAAAAGGGAAAGAAAATGGATCTTTCCATCTACCCAAAGGATTCACTTTTCTATTCCAAGAATTCACATATTTTTCCAATTTTTCTGATATTTTCAAACACCGAAAAGAAAAATTGTTAGAAATTATTTTCTTTCAAAGAAAAAGAAAAAGTAAAGAATTTATTTCCTTTCCGTAAACCTAACCAGACCTAATATGTAAAGAGGGGAAGTAATGCTCAAACTTTGTTATATGTTCACTTTATTACTGTGACCTTTTTTGCCCATGAGACTCTTGAACTAGTTTCATGTTTGCCACCCTTAGGTAATCCACCGCTAATCTGACAGATTTAAAACCACCCAACCCTAGAAAAAGTTTTCATCATCTTATCAACCAAATTCCAACCCCAAAGTTTAACCAGGATTTGTGGAGGTTGGTAAACATTGTAGCTTGCCACTCAGACTCGTCTTCCGACTTGGTTTCCATAGCATACCTGGCTTATACTTGGCTTGAACACGAAATCGAGCTCTTTTTTTCCTTATTAAGCCAAGATTGAACACGAAAACCAGCTCTTTTTCCCTAATAAGCCAAGCTTGAACATAGAAAGCAACTTTTGACAACCTCCCAACTAGTGACAAAAGTTGGCCAAAATTGGAACGACTTTCTAAAAGTTCTTTGATAAGCCACTATTACCCAACAGTTTTTGGGACTGCTTCTTAAAAAGAATAAGCAGCCATGATAAGCAATTCCAGACCCGGCCTAAGAGGCAAAGAAGATGGTTCTGTCTAGATTCTAATGGAACCTGTGTTTTGTTTGGCTGTTGTTTTGCTGCTTTCTAGTAACTTGCTTATGAAACATATCAACCTCCAGATAAACAATTTTATATCAATATAACTGTACTCTGTAGGCTAAAATATGACACATATCAAAGAGTGATTATATAGAGAGAAGCAAAAGAGAACAACTTTATTACAGATAATAAACTTGGAACTATTCAGAAGTACTAGAGAATAACTCTTCTGCACCACTTCTGGATTAAACAAAAGATCAAATGATGAGAAGAGAATATACAATTATGCCACATCAATTTATCCAAGTAAATCAAGCATCATCAGCATCACTTCCACCCACTTGAGCTTCTTGGCTTATCCAGTAATGGCTTCCATCAGGTCCTATAACTTTAAACCTGCCCAAGGATATAGCCCAACATCAATAGGTTCTCCATTATAATGGATGCTACGTACTGGTACCGCCATATCTTGATACTCTACTTCGTCCATAGTCGTTTCTCTTATCGGCTATCCCCATTGTTGATTTAATTCAACTACTAATTAAAAACTGGTTCCGAGTAAGAAGCAACCTCTCAAGAATGAACTTCCCTTCCTTGTACTTCTGACTCTTCTCATAGGCAGCCTCCTGTAACGAACGGCACCAGGTCAGGTTTATGATAGCATTCCCAAGACGAGAATTCCAGAAATTAACTTGTAGGGAATGATATTTACATATTTCCATCCCACAATGGATCCACAACCAACACAGAATATGTCAGCAACAGTGTGCATCCCTGTCATCATCATTCGCTCTTCATTCACTCCAACTGTGATGTTCACACTGTCAAAGCATGGATCAGATATTTCCTGCCACAGGCTCACAAGAGTACTAGCTATGGCTTTACAAATAAAATATATCTAAAGTCCATCCTGCCACAAAGTTCCCATGGCACTATATGATGACTGTTGGTAACCAATATGACCTTAGCTTAGTTATGCATTAAAAAATGTGAAATTTCTAGGAGAAAACTGTGATATTTCTCTGTTCAATTAATAAACTTTATTATATCATATAAGTTCATGAGATGCTACTCGCATCAGATGAACTAACATACACAGTAATCAGGAAGCCGCGACCAAATGAGTGTGCTATACACATACAATTGAAGAATATTGGACGTAGATATAAAAGATAAAAGGCCTGTAATTTTAAAAGGGCACTAGCTGCATCATGGAACTAAGAATTAAAGCTTTGTATACTATACTTGAGAACTCTTAAAAAACAGATACTTTCATCAGATCAAGGCATCAAAATTTGAATCTGTGGGGGAGTGGGGGGTCACACTGGTGTCAGGGTTTACGTCTGGAATTATATCCCCCTTTGTTGTCTCAGAATCTTGCCACACCACAAGAAAAGGTCAGCGAGGGAGGAGGGGAAGGGAAAAGCTATTGATAGAAAGGTTAGTTAGAGGTCAAATATGTGGTTAAAGGAATGGTCAAACAGTAAGTAGCACGACAATAATTGCAAGGAAATTGAGTGGTGGTCATTCTGGCAGGTCTACCAATCATCATACATTACTTCTCAGCTTAAGAAAGGCGTGCTATTACTTCTCATCTTCAGACCACAATGACACCAGGTCAAAAATTCTCATAAGCAGTAACCATTGTGTATCTTAAGCAAAATGCCTCATGTATTCGTTTTAAGGAATAAAATAGGAGAACCATATTTAGTTTAGTATATGAAACAATCAATAGCCAACACATTCTTCTCTTGTCTTATGTATGTGACACTGTGATGTCTCAGATGTTTCTTTCGAAGGACAAACTACAAGAAGCATAATTATAGTTGGTTTATGAATAACTAAGTGAGTAGTTCTTCTCTCATATTGTATATATGATGCTATGACCTAGAAGAGAGTCACTGTAAACTGTAGAGTAGAGACCATAGATATTTCAAGGAAAAGAAATTGAAAATAAAATGTACTTTAGTCCTATGAAATATGAATTGATAAATTGGATATTGATTCTTCTTTGATCATTTTCTACTTTATGAGTCTGTTATTACTAGATGAGAGGTAATCTAGAGCGAAAAGAATTATACCTCCAAATTTTAAACAAGAATATATTTTGAACTCCCATAGATGTCACTTTTACACATTTTAATCAAGAAATTGACATGAACAGAAACTTCACAATTGACTATCATGGATACAACATCTTGGGGAGGATAATTTGAGAAATCTAAAGTAGAATAAAATAAGAAACTTACACCTTATTGAAGAGATAAGCCTTCCCATGCCTGCAATGAAAAGTCTGCACAAAGACAACACAAACAGGGTAAATAGTTAATTGGATGTTCAAATTCAATTAGAGATTTCTACTAGTTGCTTACATAATATAATGACTGTTGTATGGAAATATCAATCAATATGGCATTTTATGTATCTAGGAAGCGGAGACACTTCAGAAGCCAGTGCAATCTCCATGTTGCGTCGTGTCGGGGACATATCGGACACAACAAAGATGCTCCAAAATTAGGGGTGCAAATCGGGCGGGTTGGGTCGGGCTCGAGTTCAACCCGAGCCCAACCCGATGAATGATAAGCCTATCCCGACCCAAGCCCAACCCGACCTCGGGTTCAACATATGAAGTCCAAGACCGAGCCCAGAGGAAGCTCGGGTTGGGTCGGGTCCATCGGATTTATCAGACTCTAATATGATATTTAAAATAATTTAAAATAAGATTGATATTAAACACATAACCAAATAGCAATTAAGCACCAATTATTACACAATACAAACTAACATGAGATTTAGAAGGAGTTCAAGAGTTTGGGTTGAGAAATTTAGGATTTAAATTTTTATTTAAAAAGTATGAAACAATGTATACATAAATATATAAAAATTATATGTATGTCGGGTTTCGGGTTCTTTGGGTAACCCGGCACATGAACCCGAGCCCAACCCAATTTTTGATCGGGTTCAAATATTTTAACCCAAACCCAAGTCCGAGTCCAAGTATCTTCAACCGTAACCCAACCCATTGGCGGGTTTACCCGACCGGGCTCGGGTTTAGCATGCCCGAGTTGCACCCCTATCCAAAATACACTAGGACACATGCCAAAGTAGGCGTCAAGTCTGTTTTTTGTCATGTCATATTTGTGCCAGTGCAACAAAATTGAATTATTCAATATAGAACTTATTGGTAACTTATTGGTAATAGCTTAAAATGTGCCGTGTGTGTCGGTAAGCCATCATCTCTCTTTGGCTGGATTTGACAGAACCAAAATTCCAAAAATATGAAATCTAATTTTTAAAAAACAGTATGCAACTCTTCAAATCACAGTAATATTTCCCTTTCTAACCCTTATATAGGAAAAATTATATAGAAGGTCTCATCAGAGTAAACCTAAAAACAAGAAACATCTCACAACTAACAGTTACATTTATGGTATTCTTTCATAAGCCAAACTTAGTGGATCTACAATGAAATCCAATTAATAACACAATAACTTGGTCTTACATTTTAAACAACATGCAACCTTGAAGCCATGATAGCACTTCATTGAGAGGCATACTAATTCTAGAACGTGACCCTCTACAAACTTTACCTTCCTTTTTTTTTTTTTTTTTCTCTCTTTTATATTATGTCAGTAAATTGAAGATGATAGCACAAAACTAAAATCTGATAAACTTCAAACGTTTTGTATCCTTTTATATAATAAACAGAAAATTTTAGGCGGCGGGATATATTTTAGGAGAATTGGGTGAGGGGGAATAGAATTTTATGTGGGGGGATCGCATTCTAGGAAACCAGAAATGCGCCAACAGAGAGTTGGTGCATCACTTTAAAAAAAAAAAATACCGAATTTTAGAAGTTCTCTAGATCCATATCTGTGTGTTCATTGGACTTTTAAATATGTGTAGGAAGTCTTTACATGAAATTGTTTACTTAGACTGCTTCATCAAGTTCACCAAGAAAAAAAATATACCTTATTCAAGTTTTAGAATCAGAGGGCTTTCAGGTATAATCTCAAAACTTTAGGCCTTAATTCAATGGTTTAGTTATAATTTATCCATTGGCCTCTCTAATTATCAGTATCTCTTTCTCCATAGGAAAATCTTTGCATCTACTGATTCATCGAGCCTAAACTAGAATAAGCTTATCATATTTGGTTCATGTGTTCAGAGTCGATAGTCTCACTTATTCCATCATATATATACTGAGAATGAGTATGTGGTCGTGACTCATTCTGTTTATGCCCCTGATGCAATTCAAGGACGTCTCATATCTCAAGTACGTGATTAGATCGCCATGGTTCACTAATACTATAGTTTTATTTTTTGTCATCATGTTCCTGCTGTCAAATATTTTGTAATGCACCTAAATATTTTTTGCTCTCTCATATACTACGACTGAGCCTGATGTGGTGATTATTATTCGTCTTATGCCGTGCCCATCCTATGCATAATATATTTTGTTGTGTCGTATGCTGAGGTGGAGTATGAGTGGTGATTCCCCTTCTTATGCAATTAAAGGGAAACTTGTATACATTGTCGGGTTAGTTATCCCAATTTGATACGCATCCAAGGTAGTCGAAGGCGCAAGGCGCACTCGAGGTGCAAAGGGTCTATATCGCCCGAGGCGCAAGACGCGCTTAAGACGCGCGCCCGAGTGAAATAAGGCGCAAAATAAAAAATAATAAAATATACATAAATAAATTAGTAACGTAAGAAATAAAATCAAATAGCATATTAAAACCAAAAAAATATGTTAACATAACCAAGTGAACTAGCATAGCAACAATAACACTCAACAAAACTAACAAAAATTTGTATTTTTCCTACCACGCTTTTAGTAAATTTTAGTTTTTCAAGTTCAACTGTAGCCAACTTTGGCAACCGTGGAAAGGGCTAACCTTCCTACCACTTGTATGAGGTAAGGGCTATCTCTATGTCTCTTTTTTTTGTAAAAAACAAAAAATACATAAGGCGTGCATTTTCTTTGTTGCGCCTTGCTGAAAGGCGCACCTTGGGAGCGCCCGGAGAAATGTGCCTCGCCTAGTGAAGTGCGAGGCGCAGATGCTGTGCCTTGCTCCGAGGCGCGCCTTAGGCACGCCCGAGGCACGCCTTAGGCACGCCCGAGGCGCGCCTTTGACTACCATGTACGCATCTCGCTATGTAAGTGATGCGCCTGCGCCAATAGAGTTGGCGCATCACTTTAAAAAGAAAACACTGAGCTGTAGAATTCTCTAGATCCATCTCTGTTTGTTCAATGGACGTTTAAATGAGTATGAAGTCTTCACATGAAATTATTTACTTAGACTGCTTCACCAAGTTCACCAAGAAAAAGACCTTATTCAAGTTTTAGAAGCCGAGGGCTTCCAGGTATAATCTCATATCTTTAGGCCTTAATACAATGATTTAGTTATAATTTATTCATTGACCTCTCTAATTATCAGTATCTCTTTCTCCACAGGAAAATCTTTGCATCGACTGATTTATCGAGTCTAAACTAGAATAAGCTGATCACATTTGGTTCATGTGTTCAGAGTCGAAAGTCTCATTATTCCATCATATATACTGAGAATGAGCATGCGGTGGTGACTCATTCTGTTTATGCCCCTCATGCAATTCAAGGACATCTCATATCCAAAGTACGTGATTAGATTGCCCTGGTTCACTAATACTATAGTTTTCTTTCTTGTGTCATCATGTTCCTGTTGTCGAATATTTTGTAATGCACCTATATATTTTTTGTCTCTCATATACTATGGCTAAGCCTGATGTGGTGATTACTATTCTATGCCGTGCCCATCCTATGCATAATATATTTTGTTATGTCGTATGCTGACGTGGAGTATGATTGGTGATCCCCTTCTTATGCAATTAAAGGGAAACTTGTATACATTATCGGGTTAGTTATCCCAATTTGATACACATCTTAGTTTTTTTTCACAAGTGATGAATGGAGTTGGCGTTCCATTACAACACCGCAGTGCCCCGCTGCTAGCGGTTCACTATGTAAGGCTTGTGGCTTGATAAACTCGGTCGGAACGGAGTATTGGAAAAACTTACCGCCGGCATCGAATCGATCACGGACAAATGCATAAGAACCTTTCCAACTGATGGATCGGTTTTTCTTGAAATGAGTCCAAGAGTTTTCTTTGGATGTTTTGCTGCTTGGTTTTGATGGATACTTTTCTGAATGGTTTTCGATGATTTGATTTTGTTGCCCGTTTTCATCGATTTGCCTTGCATTCATTCTTGAGAATTTTGAGAGAAAGAAACAAACGAGACGGAATATTAACCAAACTGTTGGTGCCATTGCAGGCGGACGCGTGATTGAAGGCTAATCGCACAAGTGTTCCTTTTCCTCCCGACAATCCCTCTAATTGGTGAGTGGTGGATTCTCTGTGGTGGTTTGACCCTTCTTCGCTACTCCTTCATGCAAATCAATTGAATTTTCTTGTTGTCTTGCTACATCCGTTGATCGATAACATGATGCTTATAATGCCACAAGTCGATACTACTAAGATGCTAGTGTAATGAACACATTGAATAACTTGATTATGCTAATGACACATAATGAAATGATGCTTGTCCCAAGGAGATGAAATGTTGCGATAAGTGTTGGAATGGAATGAATTGATGCCTAAGATGATGAATATGAAATGCTGAGAAATGAACATGTTTCTTTACTTTCGATAATTTACCATAAACTTTATGCTTATCGAGTCGGACACGCATTCGCATGGTTATTGACAACTTGTGCACAAGTTTTGAGATGAGTTTCCTTGAACGGTACCTGGGACACTAGGACCGATTCGACCTAGGGGAAAACATTGACGTGCTTTGGTAGCACGGATGTTGCGAGACATTCATTGGGACTAGCTATCTACTTTAAATGGAGCATCGCATTACTTTGAGTCCTATATGGCATTGAGTCCGTATGATATAACAACGTCAGTGGCCATGTAGTCAGGATGCATGCTAATGATTGTCTTGTACAGGAGCAATAAGTATTATTCTTATTATTATCTTGTATCTTATGCAAAAAAGCTAGAATCGGCCGATGGTAAAGTAAATGGTTACTTTCATAAGTTATCATATTGTCTCATTAAAATTGATGTGATTTGCTAGTCCCTAATAAAGATTATTTAAAATGCTTGTCATTAATTTCACAAATGTTTGTTTAGCTGAGTGGGTCAAAGGGACTCACCAGCACATTTTTTAGAATGTGCTGACCCCTCCTCTATAGGTTTTGAGGAGAACGCAGGAGCCCAAGGGAGATCAAGAGTAGTTGTTGCTGTTTCAAGTTGATTTTCGAATAAAGATTTCAAAGTACTTTTGGAGTCAAGAGTTGCTGCATAGTATTTTCAAAAATAATAAAGGGACATAATGTATGGAATGGAAAGTTAGTTCATGACAGCCTATCAATTGTTTTTTCTTTTATGAAGCGATGTAAGCCGGAAAGACATTTTAAAGAATACTGAGAAAAGTTGTACTTGCGGCTATTTTATCAATAAACATGAGTTATTTCTTCCTATATTGTGTATTCAATATTTTTTCTATGTGGCTGTGTTTCGAAATTTCAAAATGACACAAATGTGCACGTTCTTGCCTTATATAAGTGCAACACCATACTTGTACGACATCACGTCCAGCAAGGACGATCGATTCAGTACAGTCGAAGCGAGGACGAAAGATTTACGGAATCGGGACGTGACACCCACCACCCCCCGCCCTTACAATTTTGCCAAATTCTCTCCCCTCCCCCAACCCACCCAACCCACCCAACCGCCCACCCATCTAATTCTCCTAAAATCTACCCCCTACCTAAAATTTTCTGTATAATAAATGGGATCCTTGTCCACAAATCTAGAACAAAGAACTAACTTCAAGAATCTAATGACATTCTAGTTACCATGTAAGTATACTTGTTGTCAAACAAATTATAGCAATTATCATGGTTGATCATTACTTGAGTCCATTCAAGGAAAAGAAAATGGAGAAATTTTACCAATACAAAATTTTATAAGCAACTTGTGGAGAGACATAAGAATCAAATCATGTTTGTTACCAAACCCCAATACAGGATTTGGGCATTGCAGAGTTTACGAGCTTCTGAGAGAGGTGCATCCAAAAGTTGAACATATGGAGTTCATATGGGTAAAGGGAGCTGCAAAGAAAATGCAATATTGCATGTATAAGCTTGTGTCGAGAAGACTTCTCACTTTAGACAGACTTCATAGCTTCGGTGTTCGTGCCCAATCAGATGTGCGTATTATGTGGCCGACAACCTGAGAGTATTGCTCACTTATTTTTACAATGCTCGATGGCATGGGACCTCTGGGAACATCAGAGGAACTTGCTGGACATAGCGAGTGATGGGGGTCGGGATATTTTGAATGTCATAGGTAGCATCAATCAGAGACGGCAACGAGGAGTAGAATGGTTCTCGGAAGTACGTATTAGGATTGCCGCGACGGTGTGGCATGTGTGGAGGGAGCGGAATCAGCATATTTTCGAGGGACAAAGCTTTGCTGCTATTGGCATATTACATAATATTGATAATGATGTAAAAATGTTGAATCTACGACGCGTCTAAACATGAGCATCGGGTGTACTTTTATCTCATAAATGGAATTATATATATATATATATATATATATATATATATATATATATATATATATATATATATAGATCATTCTCAAGGAGTGGACTCCAGAGCTGCGATGCGAGAGGGAAGTTCTGAATGCCATACCAGTATGGATCCGATTCCCCGAGTTCCCGGTTGGGTTCTGGAGCATTCCCCTGTTGATGCGACTTGCTAGTCTGGTGGGCACCCCGATCAAGGCGGATGAGGCTACTACCTTTCGGACGCGGTTGATGTACGCGAGGATCTTTGTGGAGATTCGGGCAGGGGGGGAGCTCCCGAAGATGGTGGAGTATGAGCTCCCTTCTGGGGAGGTGCTTACCCAGAAGGTGGAGTATGAATGGGTTCCGCCTACCTGTTCTCGCTGTTCCTGTTTCGGACATCTGGCCAGTGCTTGCTTAGAGGCTGGCACTCCGGTGGAGCCTTGTATTCCTCCTCGTGAGGTTCCTGAAGCCCTATGTGATATGGATTTCAGAGATAGCGGAGTGGTGGTTGTGGAGGAGGAGGTTACTAATCAGGGGAGTGATGTCGGTTTGAGCCTCGTTGTATCTATCCAACTTGCTCCTACGGGTGGGGTAGTATCCACTGGCCAGGGGCCAAGTAGTATAGTTACCAGAAGCATGGCTGCGACGGAGACTGAGGCACGAGGGGAGGGTGGTTCGGCTGGAGGACAGGTTTACTGTAGGAAGAGACGTGCGGTCGGCCTGCTGCGTGATGGCCCCTCCATGATGGAGGGACGTACCACAGACAGAGAGGAGGCGGTGTGTGTTGACAATCCTGCCTGGACGTTGGTGTTATCTCAGGTCGTTCCCCAACAGACGGCTCCGACTGGTATGGATGAGGATCCTTTAGCGACGAATGCGGCACCTTCCCCAGGTGCCGGTCCGAGAGTTTCTCAGGGGGCCACACCTCTCATTAATTAATGGCCATTATCGCCTGGAATGTGAGGGGGGCGTATTCGCTAGGGAGGTGGAGAGAGATATGTGGGGTGCTCCACAGAGAGAAGTGTGACATTTCTGTTATTTTAGAATCTAAGATCAAAAGGGAGAAGACCCTTACTCGGCGGACCCCTTCTCATTGGGTCCAGCTGCACAACCTGGCCCTTTGTGATATGGCCAGGATTTGGGTTCACTGGAACTCGAAGGATTGGGATGGTGACTTGATCTTGATGACGGAGCAGTTGATTGCCATCTCCTTCGTTAACAAGGGTGGCTTCCGGTTCTTACTGGGGGCGGTCTACGGCCACAATGACAGAAGGAGAAGGGAGTCACTTTGGAGCGACATCTCGCGTGTTTCTGATGCTGCTGAGTCGTCGCGTCTCCCTCTGCTCTTGATCGGGGACTTCAACGCTCTTATGCATCATGGGGAGAAGCTGGGTGGTCGTCCGGTTCCAGATTCTATCCTTTATGATTTTCAGAGATGCCTCCTGCTTGCGGGGCTACAGGAACTGTCTCGCTCAGGCTTCATCTGGACTTGGCACAACAAAGCAACTCACAACAGGGTTGCTTGTCAGCTTGATCGAGCTCTGGGCAACGGAGAGTGGTTCCGTCACTTCCCCAACTCTTCGGCTGAGGGTCTGGCAGCTGGGACGAGCGATCACTCCCCCATCAGGGTTGGCTTCTCTGCTCGATCTCTTGGGAAGTCCCGTCCGTTCAGGTATAACAACAGTTGGTATCTCTCGGAGGGCTACCTTGAGGCTGTCGCAGAGGGGCTGTCTAGCGGTCAGGAGGGGACGGCTCAATTCCGATTGGTTCGTCGCCTCAAGGCCATGAAGAGAGCTCTCAGGAGTTGGGTGCAGGGGTTGCCTAAGACCACACTAGAAGAAAAGGAGGCTGAGTTGAGATCTTTGCAGCAGGATTTGCAAGCTGACATGCTTAATGGAGATCTGGCGGCTAGAGAGAAGGAGCTGGTTGGAGAAGTCAACATTCTGAGGCTGCAGAAGAAAATTAGCTCGGCTCAGCGAGTCAAATGTTCCTGGCTGAAGAATGGAGACCGGTGCTCCAAGTTCTTTTATGACGTTATCCGGACTAGACAGAATCGGAATCACATATCCCAGCTTCTTGATGCGGATGGCACTCTGGTGGGGACGCCGGCTGAGATATAGGGCGAGACTGTCAGGTACTATTCTGATTTATATTTCCAGACTGACTACCTGTCCGTGTTCCCAGAGGTTGTTACGAAGCGGTTGGTGACTCCATTTGGGAATAGCATCCTACTTGCCCCTGTCACATTGGAGGAGGTGGAATCTATTGTCAAGGTGGCGGACCCCAACAAGGCTCCTGGTCCTGATGGCTTCAGCAGTGGGTTCTTCAAGCGCCATTGGGATATTCTGAAGCTTCAGGTCGTGGAGGTGGTCCAGGAGTTCTTCACTAAGGAGAAGCTTTTGAAGGAGCTGAATCACACTTTCCTGACCTTGGTGCCTAAGAAGGAGAGCGCGACAGCATTGGCAGATTTCAGACCTATTGCATGTTGTAATTATCTTTATAAGATAATTACGCACCTTATGTGCCGGCGGATGGAGGAAATCATGCAGGACTTGGTTTCTCCAAACCAGGCTGCATTCATCAAGGGGAGGTCGATTGCGGAGCATAGCCTCCTGGCACATGAGATGGTGAGGGGATTCAGCAGACCTGGTGGGGAGAAAGCTTGTGTTAAACTGGACCTGAGGAAGGCGTATGACATGGTCAATCGGGACTTCCTCTGCCATCTGATGTCTGCCATGGGATTCGCGGATCACTGGGTTGCGTTGATCAGGGAGTGCATCACGTCCCCTACTTTCTCAGTTCTCATCCAGGGTGTTCCTTATGGGTACTTTCCGAGCAACCGTGGGCTTAGGCAAGGTGACCCATTGTCCCCTTACCTGTTCACGCTTGTGATGGAATACTTTACTTGTCTGATGGATCTGGCAGTGCACCGTGGACGGCTGGTGCCTCTGTTTCGGAGGATGGACCCTCCAGTTACCCACCTTATATATGCTGATGATCTTCTGGTCTTCATCCAGCCTTCGACGATGGGATTGCAGACGCTTGCGGGTATTATGGAAGATCTGAAGTCCTTCTCGGGTCTCCAGCTGAACAGGGATAAGAGTCGGGTATACTTCAGCTCCCGATGTTCCCAGAAGGAGGAGCGGGCTGATGTCCTGGGTATCGCGAGGAGTGATCTTCCGGTGCGTTATTTAGGCGTGCCCCTCGCAGTCAATTATGCGCGGGATCAGGACTGCCAGGGCCTGGTAGAGTATGTCCAGCGGAGAGTAGAAGGCTAGCAAGCCGCCGGTCTGTCTTTTGGCGGACGCATAGAGCTGATCAGATCTGTGATCTCGGCTGTGGCCTATTTTTGGCTACAGTCCATCCTCCTCCCGGTGGCCACTATTCGGCGAGTGGAGCGTCTATGTGCTGATTTCCTTTGGAGGGGAGGTATGCATGCGATCTCGTGGGAGCAGCTCTGTCGTCCCAGGAAGGAGGGAGGTGTGGGGCTCA
Source organism: Iris pallida (assembly GCA_029216955.1). NCBI lineage: Eukaryota > Viridiplantae > Streptophyta > Magnoliopsida > Asparagales > Iridaceae > Iris > Iris pallida. Next base: position 8,666,082 of record JANAVB010009400.1, on the reverse strand, counting down.
GGCCGTTGCTGGAGATCAGGGAGGCCTCAGCGCTCAAGCTGGCCTGGAGATTCATTAGCGGGAGGTCTCTCTGGGCGGACTGGATGCACAGCAGATACGTGAAGCAGGACAATTTTTGGACGTGTTCTCCTGATAACAACCATTCTGTCACGTTCAAGACTGTCCTGAGACACAGGGGTGTGCTCAAGTCTGCTATCAGGAGGGTCATGAAGGATGGGTCGGGTACGGACCTCTGGCGGGACCCGTGGATAGATCGGCATTCGTTGCTAGACATCAGGGGTTCCCCGACTCATTCGGAGGACAGGCGAGGTCTGACGTGTAGTCGGATCTTACGAGATGGGGAGTGGAGGCCGGAATCTTATCGATACACTGAGGAGCTGGAGGGCTCATTATGTCTACAGTCATTGATCCGGCTTTGCCTGCGGATCGGTGGATCTGGGAGCCGACTGGAGCATCTTCGGGCTCGGGGGAGTTCCAGTTCCGTAGTTGCTACAATCTTATCCGGCACACTTTCCCTCTGAGTTCTGATTACGAGTTCATCTGGTGTAAGGGTCTGGCCAGGAAGATGCAGTTGTGTGTTTACAAGCTTCTTCTGGGTCGCCTCTTGACGAGGGATCGCCTGAGTGCTTTTGGAGTGCCAGTGCCGGACCCCAAATGTGTGTTTTGCTGTTTGGAGCCTGAGTCTATTAAACATATCTTTTTCGAGTGCACTCTGGCATGGCAGATATGGTCGGAGCAGAGTCGGGTATTGGGAGTGTGCGCCTCTGGTAAATGCATTGGGGACATCATCCAGGTGATACGAGATAGCAGGGGTCGAGGTCAGGACTGGTTCCGCACAGCCAGAGTGCGTCTGGCGGCTTCGGTTTGACATGTTTGGCGGGAGCGAAACCGTCGGATCTTTGAGGGACTAGTCACACCTCCGGTTGGCATTCTCCATAATATTGAGTTTGATGTGAATGCTATGGAGAATGGATGAGTGTTGAGTGGGAGTCCCACTCAGATTGTATGTTGTATGATTATGGCTTTTCATTTGGAATAAAATTTACCTTTTTCCAAAATATATATATATATATATATATAAATATATATATATATATATATATTTATATATATATATATATATATATATATATATATATATATATATATATATATATTTTTTGGAAAAAGGTAAATTTTATTCCAAATGAAAAAATATATATAAGACCCAAGAAATCAAGTTAGAAGTTGGAATGCCCTGGGTGAGCTATGCGCTTAAATATTAAAAGGGAACTGGGATATTCAGGTTGCGGATGATTGAGAGCCAGAGGGTCTAACCAGGCAAGAGGATTATGATACCTACGGATTCTATAGCTGGGATGGGTTACGACTAGAGAGAGAGAGAGAGAGAGAGAGAGAGAGAGAGGAGGAGGAGGAGGAGGAGGTCTTTGTGAAAATAGACAAATTCTGAAGGCACTCCATATTTTACTCCAGCGCAGCCCATTAGGACAAACAACAAAGTTGGCAGTCCAACTTTATGTTAGGACTGACTGGCTAGCCCCAAATAAAACTTGGACTGCCTTTATATATATATTTATACTCTCTCTCAACTCATGCAAGCGGCGGAAGGAGACAACGATCTAGGGTTTCCCATATGGGATCCCGGCCGCTTGCCAAACGGAGAAGGTAAGGTTGAGGCTGAGGACGCGGGCAAAAGGGAGGATAAAGGTGGATGGACGACTGTATGGAGGCGACCACGGGCCAAGGCATTCCTATAATACGGCAACATGAAGATCCTGCTTGGTCTAACAACTGAAGCGGCACGGAACGGATAGGCGGGAGGGGGCTGAGTTACCCTGGTGGACGGAGGCGGGATGCGGCGACGACAACGCCAACCATGATGCGAGGGCCAACACAGTAGCAAAGTAGGATGCGGCAAAGGACGGTCCCTAATCCGCCACAAGGTAACAACCAAGGGAAGGCCCCTATGGTGGATGAAGTAAGGGGCAAGACATGGGCGGACTTTGTCCGATCAGGGAGTATCGACACGAGTGCGCAAATGCATTATATTGTCCCGAAGAAGGTTGGAAATGGCTTCAGAGCGTTGTTTACGACAGAGGATCTGGCTATTACTAGGGAGTACTGGAAAAACATTATCATTCTTTACGTGTTGGAAAATCGACCATTTTATGGATATATTTGTGCCTATGCCAACCGAGTCTGGAAACTAAAAGGCAGCATGGAGTTTTTCTCCCGAAGTAATAGTTTCTACTTCGTGCGATTTGATATGCAAGAAGACATGGAGAGAATCATTCAAGGGGGACCCTAGACATTCGACGGCAAACTAATTATCATGAAAGAATGGACACCCGAAACTAGATGCGAGCATGAAGCACTGAAGTCGGTTCCCATATGGATACGATTCTCGAAACTTCCACTGGTTTATTGGAGTAAGGAGATGATGATGAAGCTTGCAAGCTTGATTGAGAGACCAATAAAGGCAGATGCAGCGACAACCGATCGATCTATGATGGAATATGCTAGGGTCTTCGTTGAGATAGAAGCGGGGTACGAGCTACCATCTAAACTGGAGTATAAATTTCCAACGGGCGAGGTATATATGCAGGACGTGGAGTATGAGTGCAAATTGGAACCGAGAGAGAACCAGACGGGACAAGTACCTGGGAAGAAAGCTGATGACAACACTAACCAACATGGCGAAAGCGTGTTTACTACTAGCAGGAATGCGGATATAGCCAGTCCGGAGTCAAATCATAGTAAGTAGCTACCAGACCCAAATGAGGGTATGGAACTAGAGCAAGACAATGCGATAGTCTGTATCTCCAGGGAGAATAATGTTAGCTATGCCACTACTCACATCACCAATGAGAAGGCATCTCTGATGGAATACAATGGTGGCCAAGGGATTATATTCAGGGTAGGACAAGACGGGTCCATTAGGAGTAAGACTAATAATAAATTGAACAAGCACAAGTCAGGCTAAAAATAGGCAAAAGAAGGAGAAATGAGGTACGTAGTTAAACAGATCAGTTATGCGGAGGAGACCAGCGGTAGCAGGAAGAGGAGAGCAGGAGCTACTAAGGAGGATGCTAGTCGACCGACCCATGTACAAGGGGCAGACCCAGAAGAAGTCTGTATCGAGAACCCACGATGGCGAGAGAAGTACCTCAGTCAGGTACAGATCACTCCAGGAAATCCTGGAGGGCACAAGGAAGACGAGCTAACCCTACTTCTGGGGCTAACGCTCAGGATGTAGCTGGGAGCCCCACTAATTTATAAATGTCTCTTATTAGTTGGAACGTACGGGACGCGTGTTCGTTGGGTCGGTGGAGGGAGATTACTCAGACAATCAGAAAAGGTCGACATAGTGTATGTGCTCTACTTGAGACAAAAATTAAGTTGGAGAAGATGCTCTCGCGTAGGACACTGCCACATTGGCATCAGGCCCATAATCTGTCTCTATGTCATATGGCGCACATTTGGGTCCAGTAGGATAGTCGTAGCTGGGAAGGGAAGGTGATACTCACTTCCGAGCAACTGATGGTGATTCATTTAATAAACAAAGGAGGCTTACAACTTCTGTTTGGTGCGGTATATGGTCATAACGACCGAAATAGGCGGAAGGAGCTATGGCAGATGCTCATACGTGTTGCGCAGAGGGCCAAGGATCAGTATAAGCTGCCTCTTCTTATCATGGGAGATTTCGATGTGCTCCTCTATCGCCACAAGAAAGTAGGCGGATGACCGGTTGCGGACGCCATCCTACAAGAGTTCAGATCGTGTATTCTCCAATCTGGTTTGCATCATCTCGATAGGAGGGGGCACATTTGGACATGGAACAATAAGGCAGTGCAGAAAAGGGTGGCGTGCCAGTTGGACAGAGCTCTAGGTATCAGGGAATGGTTCCACAAATTTCTAGATACATCAGTTGAGGGGCTTGCTGCAGGAACTAGTGACCATTCTTCTTTATGTGTTCGATTAGCTCCACCCGAGCAACAACAAGCCAGGCCGTTCAGATACAACAATAAGTGGTATTTGGATGATGGCTACGGATAGGCGGTTAGAAGCGGCTTGTGCGTGAACATACAAGGAAACATTCATTTTAAACTTGTGCAACGATTGAAGCTAGTTAAAGCAAAACTCAAAGCCTGGAACAAATCCAAGCCGGTGCGGAAACTGGAAGAAGCGGAAAACCACTTATTTGGGGTCCAACAACAACTACAAGTGGATATAGGCAACGAGCAGTTGGCACAAATGGAGAAAGGCCTCATCAAAGAGGTTCATCGACTTCGTCTTCAAGAGGAAATAGAGGCGGCTCAACAGGCCAAATGTTCTTGGCTTCGCGACGGGGATAAGTGTTCCAAGTTCTTCCATGACGTACTACGCATGAGACAACACCGGAACCACATCGACAAATTGATTCGGCCAGTCAGGACGGAGACAACGAATACTAAAGACTTCCAAATGAAAGCCATCAGGTACTATTCCGAGCTATTAATCGATCCGATTATACAGCTAACTTTCCAGATATCATTTGAAAACAAATTTATTTCGCCATACGGCAACCGTCGGCTATGACGCACGGTGGAGATGGAGGAATTTGAGGCGATTGTCAAAGTTGCTGACCCCAACAAATCCCCTGGCCCAGACGGTTTCAGTAGCAAGTTCTGCAAGCTTCACTGGGAGGATATCAAGTACCAAGTGTTGGATATGGTGCGAGATTTCTTTGCAAAAGGAAGACTGCTGTGAGAACTTAATCATACCTTCCTCACTCTAATCCCAAAGAAGGTGCTACCTCGCTGGCAGACTTCAGGCCAATCGTGTGCTGCAATTCTCTCTATAAAATTGTTACACATTTTATGTGTCGAAGAATGGAGAGTATTATGACAAACCAGGTTTCACCCTATTAGGCGGCATTCATAAAGGGGAGAACCATTGCTGACAACAACTTACTCGCACATGAATTGGTGCGGGATTTCAACAAGCCGGGTGGGCAACGGGCTTGCATCAAACTGGATTTGAGGAAAGTTTATGATACGGTGAACCGCAAATTCGTTTGTCATATCATGCTCGCCCTGGGGTTCGACAAGACATGGGTTGATATGGTACACGAATGCATCAACACTCCTACTTTTTCTGTGTTTATCAAAGGAACTCCGCATGGATACTTGGGGAGTAATAGGGGTCTTCGGCAAGGAGACCCGCTTTCACCGTATTTGTTTACTCTAGTGATGGAGTATTTCTCATGTCTTATGGAGGAGGCTATATTTCATAGGCGGATCATTCCCTTGCAAAAGAATATCCGACCGCACGTTCATCACCTTATTTACGCGGATGACTTGTTGGTTTTTATGAAACCAACAGGCGAAGGATTGTATGCCTTGGACTCTATCCTGGCAACCATGGGTGCTCACACTGGACTGCAAATAAATCGGGACAAAAGCAAAATGTATTTCAACCTGCACTGCCCCAACAAGGATGAGAAAGCGCAACTTATAGGAGTGGAGCGGGGGGATCTTCCGGTGAAGTATTTGGGCATTCCTCTCTACATCAACTATTCCAAGGAAGCTGATTGTCAGAGTTTGATCGAGTACGTACAACGACGCACAGAGGGATGGTATGCACAAAATCTTTCTTTTGGAGGACGACTGGAAATGGTACGCTCAGTTATTACTGCCATTGCCATCTTTTGGCTTCAATCTATAATGTTGCCAAACAATATTATTAAAAAAATTGAATGTATTTGTGCTGACTTCGCATGGAGGAGAGGATTGCACACAATTGGTTGAAATATTTTATGCAGACCTAAAGAGGAAGGTGGGGTAGGTTTGTACTCCTTGAGCACTCTAAGGGAGGTAGCAACGATGAGACTAACATGGAGGTTCGTTTCTAGTAACTCCCTGTAGGCCAGGTGGTGAGAGCCAAGTACGTGAAAAACAACAACTTCTGGAACATGCAACTGAATAACAATGCATCGGTCACCCTCAAGACCATGCTAAAGCATCGGGGACAGGTGAAGCTGCAAATTTCGCGCATCATAAGAGATGGAAGTGCTACGAGTCTGTGGTACGACCCTTGGATATGTCACCAATGTCTGGCCTACCTTACTGCAGAGAACGCACTCTGCCGACCGAGAGAAACTGATCGGGTCAGTTGCATTTTGAAGGCGAGGTAGCGGGAGCCAGAGTCACATGTGGGGGCGCGGCATGCTGCTGCAGCAATTAAAGAAGTACGGGTCGACAACTCGCTTGTAGCGGATAAATGGGTTTGGGAAGGTTCCAACTCGGGCGGCTTTGAACACAACATGGTCCACAACGCTGTTCGTGAGCACCACCCTCGGATAGATCGATTTGAATTTGTGTGGGTGAAGGAGGCTGCAAAAAAGTTCTAGTTATGTATGTACAAGCTCACGATGGGGAGGCTACTTACACTAGATCGCCTCGCTCGATTCGGAATCCAAACAAATACTCAAGGCTGCTCTCTATGTACCTCGCATGTAGAAACAATGGGACACCTATTTTTCCATTGTCCATTCACTTGGGAACTATGGGTGTTCCAACTGCACAAGTTAAATTTGCAGAGAGGAGTCAGTCAAGAGATTGACGGAATAATAGAGGCAATAGGCAATTCTAGAAGGAAGGGATCGAGGTGGTTTAGAGAAGCTCGGGTTCGGCTGGCATCAACAGTGTGGCATGTGTGGAAAGAGAGGAATAATAGGATATTCGATGGATTATATACTCCGATGATTGGTATCCTACACAATATTGAATTTGATGTAGGGGTACAATTAATGCGGCAGACATAACCTGCTGGTTTTGTAATATGTAATCTTATATGGAAAAATTTATGAAATGCCCAAAAAACGAAGAAGTTTTATGAAAAACTCACCGCGCAATAACATTTCATCGCGTGCCTAGAATTAGCAAAAAATATATAAAGAGGGTTCCGAATGACCTTTTTACCCTTCCTTCTAATTTATTGAAAACACCCACGAAACTACCCCTAAAAAAAGTTTTCATACTTCATCTTCTTCCATAGGCTGCTCACTTTCGAATCTGGGTTTTCTCCTCAAAAATCTTCAAAAACTCGTCGAAAAATTTCGGAAAGACCGAGACAAACGACAAAAGTGCTAAAACGGAGGTCCAAACATCATTTTTTCGCGATTCTAAAATTTCGGAAGGCCGACTAACGGAGAAGTGGTTAATCTCAGGCTCCTCGAAGATACGCTCATTATGCGACAAACCGGACCTCGTTTCGACCTCCCAGTCAAAAGTTATGGCTCTCCAAAGTTTTAACTGACCATAAAATGCAGGAGAATGACCATTCTCCGTGTTAGAACACAAAAAATGTTAATTTCGCATGTGGGTGGCCATTCTCCGTGTTAGTAACACGAAAATGGTATTCTCCGTCTTAATTTACATGGAGAATGGCCATTCTCTGTGTTAGTAACATGGAGAATGGCATTCTCCGTCTTAATTTACACAGAGAATGGCCATTTTACGTGCTAAATTACATGGAGAATGACATTCTCCGCCTTAATTTACACGAAGAATGGCATTCTCCGTCTTAATTTACACGGAGAATTACCATTCTCTGTGTTAGTAACATGGAGAATGGCATTCTCCGTCTTAATTTACACGGAGAATGGCCATTCTCCGTGCTAAATTATACGGAGAATGGCATTCTCCGTCTTAATTTACACGGAGAATGGCCATTCTCTGTGCTAAATTACACGGAGAATGGCATTCTCCGTCTTAATTTACACGGAGGATGGTCATTCTCCGTGTAATTTAGCACGGAGAATGGTCATTCCAGTGTTAAAACGCAGGAGAATGGCCATTCTCCGTGTTAGAAACACAGAGAATGGCATTCTTCGTGTTAAATAACACGGAGAATGGCATTCTCCGTGTTAATTTACACGGAGAATAGCCATTCCCAGTGTTAAAACATAGAGAATGACCATCCTCCGTGTAATTTAGTACGGAGAATGGCATTCTCCGTACTAAGTTACACGGAGAATGGTCATTCTCCGTGCTAAGTTACACGGAGAATGGTCATTCTTCGTGTTAAATGACACGGAGAATGGTCATTCAAATGTTAAAACACAGGAGAATGGCCATTCTCCGTGTTACTAAAACGGAGAATGGCTAACAACTCCGTTTTAGTAACACGGAGAATGCCTAATTTATACGGAGAATAGTATTCTCCTTGTTAAACTGCAGGAGAATGACTATTCTTCGTGTTATATCGACGGAGAACAGTTGACAGAAATTTTTTTTTTTTTGTTGAAAGAAATTTGACATGAATAAAGATTCAAGAGTTTTCGTTTTTCTTTCAAAACGATGCTAACTCTTATGGAAAGAAGAAGAAGATCTTCTCTCCATAATTGACCTAATTGTCGGAAAAGAAGAAGAAGAAGAAGAAGAAGAAGAAGAAGAAGAAGAAGAAGATGAGCGATGATCGGAGTTCGACTGAAAAAAGCACGGTGAACTACGAACGATCTTTGCGATCTCTGCTGAAGATGAGAGCAATAAAATTCAGATCTCTCGTGAAGAAGAAGACGAGAATCGCAATCCAAATCTGAGTTTGTGCGGAGGGGTAGTTATGATATTAATTTTGTAAATACAGAGCATCTAAAGGGAATCTTAGAATACTTAACGTGGAAATATATAATTCTGGACATTTCATAAAACCCATCCTGCGGGTGGGTTTTTCATAAAACCAACCCCGAAATTGGGTTTCTCAGCAATTTCCAGATCTTATATTTATCATCAATGGAATTACCTTTTCCATATATATATATATATATATACATATATATATATATATATTGGGTTTCTCAGCAATTTTCAGATCTTATATTTATCATATTGGGTTTCTCAGCAATTTTCAGATCTTATATTTATCATCAATGGAATTACCTTTTCCATATATATATATATATATATATATATATATATATATATATATATATATATATATATATATATATAAACAAAAGAAATCAATTCGTGGTGGTTGTTAACAAAACAAGGCGCAAGTAAGCATTCCAAAAATGTAAAAGTAATAAGAAATGGAAGAGACGTAGTACTGACTCTGGAGAGGATCTGATCGGAGAGGGCGAGATGGGTCTGGCAGTGCTTGCAGCTGTAGATCTTCCCCTCCAGCTCTACCAGGAATAGCCTACCCATATCCCCAACCCCACAATTCCAATCTCCTCTCTGATCAAAAATCAAAACAAATTTTATTTATTCATTCATTCATTCATTTATCTATTTATTTGTAACAAACAACTATAAAATCCGTTACAGAGAAGAATATAATGTACACACCTTAGCCTTAGGCTATAGCCAATAGAGAGAGATGAGGAGGAAGGAAATGGGAATAATACCAATAAAGAGAGGGAGAGGACAACTTAAAAAGTTTTGTAACACTGAAATTGAAATCGAAGGAAATTAGTTTCTGTTTGTTTACGCTTTTCCCAATAGGACTTTGATTAAAAATATTAATTTAGGCGACAAACTGTACAGTGTACTTACGTAACGACACGACGACACCAATTACCTCTCTCTCTCGCACACACTAAAGATGCAGTTGCGCTGCACATTAAATCATTTTATTATTTTTAATCTTATCAAAAAATAATTTAAATATTTAAATAAAAATAAAAATTTATTGTATATATATTTATATTTTAGGCTTAATTGCACTTTGCTACCCTCAACTATTCCGTTTTTTCAACTTGATACCCTAAACTTTTTTTTGTAACAAGTTGATACCTCAACTACTATTTTTTTTCAACTTGATACCTAATTTTTCAAAAAATCCCAAAATACCCTTATCCCTTCCCTCTTCCCTTCTCCCCTCCCCCCCCCCTCCCCCACTCCGGCCACCCCCACCCTCCCGCTCCGCCTCCCCTCCGGCCACCCCCCTCTCCCACGCCGGCCAACCCCCCCTCCCACTTCAGGCGCCACCGTCGCGACGGCGGCTGCGGCTGCTGCTGCTACGGTGGCTGCTGCGACGCTACTGCTGCTGCGACGGCGGCTGCTGCTGCCGCGGTGGCCGGCGGCGGTGGGAGTAGGGGGGGTGGCCGCGCGCGGGAGAGGGGGGTGGCCGGAGCGGAGGCACAGCGGGAGGGAGGGGGTAGCCGGAGTGGGAGAGGGGGTGGTTTGGGGGAGGGGAGTAATTTTAAGGTTTGAGTAGGGGTATTTTCGTCCCAAAATTTTTTTGGGTATCAACTTGTTACAAAAAAAAGTTTAGGGTATCAAGTTGAAAAAGCGGAATAGTTGAGGGTAGCAAAGTGCAATTAAGCCTATATTTTAATTAAATTTTGTTAAAATTTAATTATAATTTGCTATGGATAATTTTTTTATGATATTGTTGAAAAATAGTTCAAATATTTAAATATATTTGAATTAAGATTTGTTAAACAATTTAAATATTTTTTGAAACTTTTTCCTTTAAATTTATTTTTGAAACAGTTTTAATTTTAGTTTTTAAATAGATATTTGTACGAAGTAAAAGAGAGAAAGTTAGTTGTAAATTTTGTAAGAAATGGCGGATGAGGAAGTTAATTTTTATACTCCATAATTTTTTAAAAATAAAATGGACCATGATATACATACGGCTTAGTCGGCTCACTTTCGAGCCGTTTTGAAGTCTCACTATATATATATATATATATATATATATATATATATATATATATATATATATATATATATATATATATATATATATAATGTTCGTTTTTGTTCCTCTCGTGTCCGTGAAACAGCTACCCAGCCAATCCGAGAGGAGTGAGGTCTTCTACCCAGCTTTCGACAGGGAGACCCCTTCCGCGGAGAGGGGAGAGGGGTCTACAATCCAGAGCAGGAAGCCCCCACCCCATCGAAGAAGGCTTGGCACGTCCTGGCACAAAGCCACCGAACCGACGTCCGGGGTAGGGGGGGAGGGGGGGCTCGAACCGTGGTCTCCTCCATGGGAGCCCCCCGTTGTAACCACTAGGCCACAACCCTCGGACCATATTGTAGGAACGATATGTAAAGCATTAATACTCTAGGGGGGGTGAATAGAGTATGCAGTAGAAATTTAGATATTAAAAAATTTGTTAGTAGCAAGATCACAGAATATATCACAAATATGTAAATGTAAAAGAGAGAGGAGAGAGAAAACGCAAACACAAAGATGTATACTAGTTTTCCTCTTGTGAGAACTATTCCCGTTGAAATCCACTATGGAAAAATACCGTAAGTTTTCATACAAAGTTCTTTCAACTTCTACAAACGCGAGCTTTGATCCGAAGCACTCGACCAACTTCAATTGTGAAGTGTCTTACTTCTTGTCCAACCTCTGATTACAATCACTCTGAAACTTCTAAACCGTACTGCACTGACAAATAGGCTAGAGGATTGTAATTGGCTTGGGATATAAAAATAAAAAGCTTGGAAGGCTTTGGAAGACCGTAGTAGACTTAGAAAGAAGAGAAGAGAAAGTGAATTTGTGTTTTGAAATGGTAGAAATTCTTCTCTATTATAGATTTTCCAAAGGGAGAATTCGGGCATAATTCAGGCAGAATCCTTTGAGAGTATCTCGGCAAATAGCTGTTGTATCCGTAATTGCGGGAAGACTGGGTTCAAATCCCAACGTTCCATTAACCGAACTCGGGCCGAATTCGGGCCGTACTCGGTCCGAATTCTGTTGATCCATAATGGTTTGGTTAGGGTTTTGTAAATCAGGTTTTTGTGGAAGTTAAGCATTTTGGAGCTTTTGTAAATGAGCTAATTTTCAAAACAAAGGGTATTTTGAAACATTTTGAGGGGCAGCCTATTTGCCAGTACGACTCGGTATATATTATATTCCTAGACTCAATAAATTGTAAAAAATACATTGATATTGAAAATACAAAATTAATGGCAAAACGGCTCCAAGTCATGAACGGTAGCAGTAGCAGTTCTCAGCAGTCGTCCAAGTAGCCCTTATATCGAGACAAGAATAGATCAATTATTAAAATCAGGTTTGACCATGACCAATGGGCCAACAATATCTCCATTTTGATAATTGACAAACCTTGACTGATATAATATCTTGATCTTAATTTGACAAAAAAATATCAAAATTTTTAAGGTACTGTTCTGTACTGTACTGTCTCCTCTTTTGGTAGAAATTTTCCTGAAAAATATGTTAGATTTATTTTCTCCCCCGTTGTCACTTAGCAAAATAATTGCAAAGAAAGAAGCTCCCCTGCAATCCATGCATAAGAGACGCACGTTGAAGAAACATAATATATAAAGAAATAACATAAATTCACAGGCAGTTTTATGAATGAAGCATCAGCTAAGATATAGTGCTAAGCATAAAACACATAAGTGCATACCAAAAAGAAAGAAACAATACTGACTGAATAATAGAGGATGCATAATAATAGAACATAGTTTGAATACATCAACTTAGCAAACAGTCACAAAAGTACTAAAAAATAAAAGATAAAGTACTACTATCTTGGAATGTCGGAGCATTCAACACATAGACAAATAATAGAGTATAGTCAGAAAAACATCTAGACAAAAAACAGTAACATCTAGATCAAATCTTCAGCTACTAAACATAGTCATCATCATCGCGATCAGCATTGCCACCATGTCCAGAAGGACCAGTCCCAGATGTGCCAGCTCCATAAGAAGGGTGTGGAGTAGCACCAGAACCACGGTACCAGTCATAAGCGTTACCGGGCTCTGAGAAGTGACTAGAAATAGTGGGATCTCATGCAAGAGAACTGACATGCTGACCAGTCTGTACAAAATACAGATCTGTAAAAGAGTTTGCAAGGGCTTGAAACTGACTGGCATCTGGGAACTCGCGTTCCCTCAATGTATCAGTAATAAACGCTCACAGAGAGTTGTGCTCATCCAGCTAAGCATGCCGCATGTCACGCCCCAGACCCGAAACACCGGGGGACGGGGACGGACTTGGCCAGCTACGTATTACGGGTAGAAGAAATACCGAATAATACGATCAATGCTGTAAACTAGACAAGGGGGTGCATACTACATACAAGTCTCGCTAGGGTCACATGACATCTATTGTCTCAATCAATGAATCAAGTAGCAGTAAATAAAGAGCATATATGATAAAGCAGTAAGGCGTCCCAAACGCTCGGTCAAAATGTTCTTGAGATCTGGCTTTACAAAACATAGCCAGATGATATGATAAGGTATACACAATCGCTATCAGCTGCAGTCTGAATTAATTACAATTATGTAAAAGCAAGTGCTAGACAGTCCGACTAACAGGTCGGTGCCAAAGCGGCTAAAGTAAAGTAAAGAACAAGACGAGTAGGGAGTCAAGGAACCCACTCGTGGCCTCCTGCGGTCATCCTTCTAGTATTGACCATCTTGAGGATAGAAGTAAGCTGAGTCCTCGGGAGCTGGCTCTAGATCTGGCCATGCAAAACCAGAGAGGTTAGACCTCTAATAGCAAGCACCACAAAGGAAGCACGACATGAAGGATTAAGAACCAGTAATAAGAGTTAAGGATATAAATAAGATACATAGATCTTTGCCTCTTACTAAGGTACGCTTAGCATCTTGACACTCCGAACCAACTCCCCAACCAAACAAGGACAGAAATTGGCCCGCCATGTCAGGACGTTCAGCTTACCTCAATAGTTGGCAAAGTAGGATACAACCCACAATCAAATTAGTTTAAGCGGCCAGGCAATTATTACGGCTTACTACTAGTGAGCTCCAAGTTACCCTGGAACCATGCATTAGGGAATTTCTCAGTTCTTACTATAGACAAACAAGGCTGGTCGATCCAATAATCAGTTGCGCCATGCGGGGAAACGAGTCCCAGCGGGATGCTCGTCGATCGGGAAAAAGTAAACCGGATACCACTCCCTGCCCGTGTGGTAGATATGCAGTATCCGTGGGAACCAGCTGGGCGTGTCGGGACACTATTTGTCCCAAGGACGGCCGTCATGTAAGAACTCGAAAATCCATTCTCTCCATGCAGTAATTATTTTATTTAGCTTAGTTGGCCTTATGTTAATTGAAATCTCATGTCGTGGACCATGAGTATTTCGCATGAGTACTTTCGTACAAGGTACGATATGCGTAACTCTACAACGATGCCAGTGCGGTTAGGTTGTAGGTCCTGCATAGCGTAATGCAACAATCAAACCTATCCACGGGATAATCATGCCTTGACAGTAGGATACACGTGCTGCTTTTGTACTACGAAATTAATTATCGGTGCCATAGCACCTACTCAATATTATGTAAATTCATGTACATAATTATAAATTGGAAATCAGCACGGGTACATTATCAATAATCGGGATCAGCCAGTCGTTCTCAATGGTTCATACATGAACGTGTCACATTCAGTACAATAAGACGACTAGCCAGTCTCTTAGTTCCAGACATAGGAACACATCATCAATATTAAGTCAGGATAACAATCATTGTCAATTCGTGACAAGGCATGGTAGTCAAAAGTTCTATATCAAAAATAAGAGAAACTTATATAAAATAGTTGGTAACATATTCTTGAAGCCACGAGAAAGATCTACAACTTTCATGTTGGAAGCTAGGAGAAATTCGGGCCAGAAAACAGTCAAAAAGAGCATCAAACAATCAAAATCAGCTAAAATCAGCCTCATGCGGCTCAAAAATGCTTATGCGGCTCAAAAATGCTCATGCGGCTAGAAATGGTCATACGGCCAGAAATGGTCATGCGGCTCAAAAATGCCCATGCGGCCAGAAATGCTTATGTGGTTCAAAAATGCTCATGCGGCCAGAAATGCTTATGCGGCTCAAAAAAATGCTCATGCGGCCAAGAATGCTTATACGGCTCAAAAATGCTCATGCGGCCAGAGATGCTTATGCGGCTCGAAAATGCTCATGCGGCCAGAAATGTTTATGCGGCCAGACACTATTCATCGTCCCTACCAGAATCAGGACAGATGAACATAGAAGTTTGACCAAAATTGTTTTGGCCATAACTTTCTCAAATCAAGTCGAAATCTAACTTTTTAAAAGCCAAAATTGGGTAGAATTGAATTCTCTACAACATAGAACAATCAAAACATGGAAATGATGTAGTTTGATAGATCAAAACCCAAGAAAACCGAAAAGAGAAAAAACTTAGATCTACACAAAGCTAACCATGGAAAACAAAAACTACAAGACCTAAACATGTAGAGAAAGAAGAGACAAACACAATGGACTAAAAATAAATGGGGATGCATGAAATCCTCCATGATGTGCAAGATGTACTTGCCTCTCACAAGTGGGTTAGGATTTGGTGGAGGAGTAAATGTGAATGAATGAAGAGAGAGAATGAAAGAAGAAGTTTTATATCAAGGTCAAGTGGATCTCCACCATTCATTCTCTCCACCAAATCCAAGCCATCCATTCCTTTCCATGTTGAACCAAACTGAACCAAGATGGTTTACCATGAACCGAAATGAACCAAGAGCCAAGAAAAAGCAGAAAATAAAGTACAAAAAAATAATTAGCATGAAATTAAATGAATTAAATACAAAATAAATGCATGACAGATACTAATTAAATTCGGATAAGCGATATACGTATAAAAATACGCATTCCAGGAACGAGGAGTGACACCGCATATCAAATAAGTGCTGATGAATACCCTCAAAAGACATAGGGTAACCCTGAGATGGAGGAGGTGGTGCATTAGGAGGAGAAGGAGGGACAGCTGCGCTGTGACGAGAGAGCTGAAGATACTTGGGCTCAGAATTACGAGCACAAATGGATAAGTTGATGTCAAAGTGTTGGAAAATGATAGGAAGAATCATCGCATAAACAAGGTTTCTATTCCTTTCGCGATATCTACCCATCATCTGGATAATCGTAATCCCATTACGAATATGATAAAGTGCAGACATTTCAAGGGTGGTCACATCGTCTTTGAAAGTAAATTTTGGCAAAATAGTGGAATAGACGATGCAATGTGACTCATAAAAGAATAAGTTCAAATGTGTAGCTTTGAACTTTCTGGGACGGACATGATCATGAGCACAAATTTGGTTCTTAATACTGTTTAAAGACGTCTCCTGGAAATTCGAATTCAGTGACATCGTCTAGCGGAGCACCAACATTTGGAATATTTAGTATCTTCGCTAGGTCGTTCTCATCAAATTGACGATGCCAACAACACGGAATTTCTAAGAAAGTATAAAATTTTCGAGAAATTAAAATAGAGGAAAGGCAGAAATTATACATGCTAGAAATCAAGTATGTAGAAGAGAATGAGATTCCACGCACGAATCCAAAGTTTGGAGGAAAAATTCTAAGGGAATTAGAAGGAATCAAAGGTGGAAGAACTAGGGTTTGGGGCTCTTCCGCGCGGCTGCTGCTCTGTTTGGAGGAGGAAGATGATGAATAGAAGGGGGCACTTTGGTTCTGACTTAAATATCCAACACCAACAAAACTCGGGCCGAATTCGGTACGAGTTCACCACCTCTTCTGTTGAGGTATTTTGCACATAAATAAGTGCCACTTTGTATTCATCATTTCTTTTCAATTATTTAATTCCAAGTTTATTAATTTTAAATTTTAATTGATATAATTAATATTATTTTACGAATTAAATTTTGTTATGCAGCGACTGTCTCAGATTAGCTATAGGGGTACTGTTCCAGCTAATGGAGGTTCACAGGGGAACACTTAAGTACCGTTTCGCTTTAGCCTTAGCCATGGTGACAGACAGACCCTTTGTAGGCTTATATCAAAAATAGCTTTTGCATATTGAAAAATAATTAATTAATATTATTGACATCTAAAATTTCTAATTCTCGACGTAAATAATTGAAACAATCTTCCGCTAATAGTTTTATAAAAATGTCAGCTAATTATTTCTCTGTGTCTACATATTCTAGGTTTATATCTCCACTTGTTTGATGGTCTCTAAGAAAGTGATGTCGAATCTCAATATGCTTAGTATGGGAGTGACGTATAGGATTCTTAGTCAAATGGATAGTACTAGTGTTCTCACAGAAAATGGGTATGTATGTGTAATATAAACTGAAGTCTTCTAAGGTTTGCTTTATCCATAAAATTTGTGTACAATAACGTTCTGCGACAATATAATCAGTCTCAGTAGTTGATAATACGATATAATTTTGCTTCTTGCTAAACCAAGAGACTAGTGCCTTTCCTAGGAAATGACACATGCCGCTAGTACTTTTTCTATCTACTTTGCATCCATCAAAATTAGTATCCGAGTAACCGATCAGGTCAAAGGACGTAGTTTTAGGATACCATAAGCCGACAGAAGAAGTGCCTTTAAGGTATCGAAAGATACACTTAACTACGCACAAGTATGATTTCTTAGGGTTAGCTTGAAAACGTGCACACAAGCAAATACTAAATATTATATCAGGGCAACTAGCAGTTAAATAAAGTAAAATACCAATCATACCTCGATACTTACATATATATGTCGACAAGTTTGCCTTATTCATCTACATCAAGCTTGGTTGAAGTTGCCAACGGAGTTCTAAGAGGTTTGACAGCTTGTAAATCGAACTTCTTTAGCAAGTCTTTTGTGTACTTGGCTTGATTAATGAACGTCCCATTGTTGGTTTATTTGATTTGTAGTCCAAGAAAGAATTTGAGTTCTCCCATCATGCTCATCTCAAACTCATTCTGCATACACTTGGAATTTTTTTTTGACAAAGAGACTCATCAGTATATCCAAAGATAATATCATCAACATAAATATGAACTAAAAGAAGATTTCCTTTTAAAGATTTTATAAACACTGTAGTATCAACCTTTCCTTTTAAAAAATTGTTATCAAGTAGAAAAGAACTTAAACGATCGTACCAAGCATGAGGGGCTTGTTTCAGACCGTATAAGGCTTTTTTAAACTTAAAAACATAGTCAGGGTTTTTGAAATCAACAAATCCTGGAGGTTGATCTACATAAACTTCTTCTTTTATAAAACTGTTAAGAAAGACACTTTTTACATCCATTTGAAAAGTTTAAAATTATAAAAACATGCAAATACACAAAACATGAGAATGGATTCTAATCTCACAACTGGGACATAGGTTTTATCATAGTTGATACCTTCCTCTTGGTTGTATCCTTGAGCTACGAGTTGGGCCTTGTTACGAGTGACTAAGCCATTCTCATTCAATTTATTTCGGAATACCCAGCGGGTCCAATGACCGGATGATCAATAGGCTTGGGAACAAGTTCCCAAACTTGATTCCGTTCGAATTGGTCTAATTTCTCTTGCATAGCATCTAATCAATAATTATTGCTACATGCTTTTTTAATAGTTTTAAGTTCTAACTGTGAAGTAAATGCAACACAGGAAGCTATATCTTTATTAGAGGAACGAGTACTTACACCCTTGGTAATCTCACCTATTACCAAGTCCTTGGGATGGTTGGCCATAAATTTTATTTTTTTTTACAGATTCTCAAGGTAACTGGTTCCGGTTTCTGGTTCTGCAGGTGCTTTGCTCAGTGTACTGATGTCTTCATCATCATTGTCGGTTGCCTGTTGATTTAGTTCGTCAAAAGTGACATTTATTGACTTTTCGATGATCATATTCCTTTTATTGAAGACTTGGTACCCTTTGTTTTTGGCCGCGTAACCTAAAAATATACCCTCATCGGCCTTTTCGTCACACTTTTCCAAATTATCTTTAGTATTAATAATGAAACATTTGCAACCAAAGATTTTAAAATAAGAGACTATGGGTGTTCTATCAAACCATAACTCATAGGGAGTCTTCTTCGATTTAGGTCAAATAAGAACCCCATTGAGAACATAACAAGCTGTATTGACAGCTTCAGCCTAGAAATGCTTGGGTAGACTAAACTGTTTTAACATTACTCTAGATATTTTAGATAGAGTCCTGCTCTTACGTTCCATAACTCCATTTTGTTGTAGAGTCCTAGGACAGGAGAACTCATACAAATAATCGTGTGTGTCACAAAATTGCTCAAACTCTGCATTCTCGAATTTGTTGCCATGATCACTTCGAATACGAGTGATCATGAATCCTTTCTCATTTTGGACTTTCTTACAAAAAGAGACGAATTTAGACAATGCATCATTCTTGTGTGTGAGAAAATATACCCACATGTATCTAGAAAAAATATCTACTATTACAAATGCATATAACTTACCACCTAGGCTGGCAATTCTACTAGGTCTAAATAAATCCATATGCAGTTATTGTAGAGGTCTAGTGGTACTTACAGCGTTCATGGACTTAAATATGGACCGGGTAGCTTTGTTCTTTTTACATTCATTACATACCGTATCCTTCTTGAAAGTGATGTCCGGTAAGCCTCATATCAATTTCTTTGTGGATAGTCTTAAAATTGTATCCATATTAGCATGACCAAGTCTCTTATGCCATAGTTGACTCTTATTATTTTTGGCAAGTAAGCATCTACCTGCTTTATTAGCATCTTCCAACAAATAGAAAATATATATTATCTTCCCTAATACCTTCAAAGATAGTACTATCAATTGAGCTATCAACTATAGTACATTTGTCTTTGACAAAGTTAATACCATAACCATGGTCAAACAAATGGCTTATGCTGAGTAGGTTATGTTTTAACTCGGTTACTAGACATGCATCTTTAATAACAGGATAGGAAGCCTTACCAATGTTGCTGATACCTACTATATACCCTTTAAGATTATTAAAGAAGGAGACATATCCTTCTTTCTTCTTCGATAATGTTGCAAACAAAGAAGCGTCACCGGTCATGTTCCGTAAGCAACCGCTGTCGAGGATCCACTTACTCCTAGTATGAGTAGGGTGTTCCACCTACAAAAGAATTTGCAGATGAAACTTTTGGTACCTATTTCTTGTAGGGTCCTAAGATGTTAGTTTTTGGTATCCATGCACATATCTTCAAATCAACTAGCTTTCTTACTCTACACGCAGGAGAAATATGATCAATGGTGCCACAATAGTGACATCTAGCATGTTGAGTGTTAGATATAGTATGTTGTGCATGATTGGTAGGGCTTGGTTTTCTAGTTGGATATTTGTCATAAAAAGCATGCCAGTTAGTCTTTTTGGGCAAAGGTTTGGCTGGGTTTGGTCTGATAGTGTTAGGTTTGACTGTGTTCCGATGTTTCGGTAAGTGACACGTGTTAGGATAGGAAGCAGGAACCTCAGGCTGTTTTTCTAACCTAATTTCCAACTTTTTGGAAGTGTCATAAAGTGTATTATAGTCAGCTGTGAGTGCATCATTTTTGACTAGTGCACATTGATGGTTCTTCTTCTCTTTGGATAAGTCTTCCTCAAGTTTGGCAATGGTCTTATCTTTTTCTTCGGATAATCATGTAATCTCGTGTAATTGTAACTTGATAGAGGAAAGCTCACCTGCCTTACTAGAAATATCATTACTTCTAACTTCAGCTAGTAGGTCGGTAAGTCTTCATATTTCACCTTTGTACTCTTTGAGTACCTTCTTAGAGTTCTGGTATTTGCTACGAAGTTTTCTGTAGTCTCCTAAGAGGTCACTAAAGGCTTCTCATAATTGTTCAAAGGTAAAATCATCATAAGTATCAAACAAGATATTAATGTTTACCTGATCATATGCCATTAAGCATATATTTGCACCATTGTCTGATTGTTCATCTTCTGAGTCGTTGGCTTCACTTTCATGCGATATGCTTGTGTTAGCATATCTCCTGGAGGTAGATTCCTTTAGGTACCCTTTTTCATATTTATTTCCTTCCTGGTTGATGATGATGCTGTCGGACAGTCCTTCTTGATGTGTCCTTTTTTCTTGCAACCATAATAGATTGGATCTTCTTCATTGTTGCTGTTGTGTTCTTTTGTTCTTCGGTTGAACTTCTTGAACTTCTTTACTAGGAGAGCTTGATTTTCAGAGTTAGAATCACTGTCGTCGAAATCTTCTTCGACAGATCTTCTGTGTTGAGCTTTGAGGGCGATTGACTTCTCCTTTGGTGCAACTTCTTCAAAGTCTTAAAGTTCCGTCTCGTGAGTGAGTATCTTTTCCATGAGCGTTTCAAGAGACATAGTAGTGAGGTCGTTTCCTTCAATAATTACAGTAGCCTTTGGAATCCAGTTCTTCGTGAGGGCTCGTAGCATTTTGTGAATCTTCTCATAGTTTTTGTATTCCTTGCCTAGAGAAGACAATGGATTTACAATATCTAAAAATCTTGTAAATATCTGAGTAACGGATTCGTTTGGCTTCATTTTGAATGCCTCACACTCTTGAGTAAGTCTATTGATCTTTGACTCCTTGACTTGCGTCATTCCTTCGTGAGTAACTTTGAGAAGTTTCCACACTTCATTGGATATTGTGCATGTAAACACCCTGTTAAATTTAGTCCTGTCTAACGTACAAAATAAAGCGTTAATAGCACGTACATCAAGACTGGCATGTTTCTTTTCAGAATCAGTATACTTGTCATGTGCTTTCTCAACCAATTCTCCATCAACAAAAACACGGAAGGGTTTTTATAGCCATCAATTACAATATACCATAGGTTGAAATATAGAGATTTCAAGAAGAAACTTATACGTGTTTTCCAGTATGTGTAATTGGTACCATCAAACTGTAGGGGTCTGTTTGTGGCTTGGCCTTCACTTATGAATTTTACAATTGCCATGTGTGATATAGTGATCTAAAAATAATAATAGTAATATTACCGTGCTTTACCTGTATAACCCGCTTTGATACCAATTGTAGGAACGAGATGTAAAGCGTTAATACTCTAGAGGGGGTTGAATAGAGTAGGCAGTGAAAATTTAGCTATTAAAAAAATTGTTAGTAGCAAGATCACAGAATATATCACAAATATGTAATTGTAAAAGAGAGAGCAAAGAGCAAACGCAAACATAAAGATGTATACTGGTTTCCCTCTTGTGAGAACTATTTCAGTCGAAAGAACTCCAGCTTCCAGTTGAAATCCACTATAAAAAATACCGCAAGTTTTCATGCGAAGTTCTTGCAACTTCTACAAACGCGAGCTTTGACCCGAAGCACTCGGCCAACTTCAATTGTGAAGTATCTTACTTCTTGTCAAGCCTCTGATTACAATCACTCTGAAACTTCTAGACCGTACCGTACTGGCAAATAGACTAAAGGATTATAACTGGCTTGGGATTTTAAAATAAAAAGCTTATAAGGCTTTGGAAGACCGTAGTAGGCTTACAGAGAAGAGAAGAGAAAATGAATTGGTGTTTTAAAATGGTAGAAATTCTTCTCTATTTATAGGTTTTCCATAGGAAGAATTCGGGCAGAATTCAGACAGAATTCTTTGACAGAATCTCGACAAATAGCCGTTGCATCCGTAACTGCGAGGAGACTGGGTTCAAATCCCAACGTTCTATTAACCGAACTTGGGCCGAATTTGGGCTATACTCGGTCCAAATTCTGTTGGTCCAGAATGGCTTGGTTAGGTTTTTGTAAATCAGGTTTTTGGGCTTTTGAGAAGTCAAGCAGTTAGGAGCTTTGTAAATGAGCTAATTCTCAAAACAAAGGATATTTTGAAAACATTTTGAGGTAGCTTATTGGCCAGTATGACTTGATGTACATTGTATTCCTAAACTCAATAAATTGTGAAAAATATATTAATATTAAAAATATAGACTTAATGGCAAAACGACTCCAAGTCTTGAACGGTAGCAGTAGCAGTTCTTAGCAGTCGTCCAAGTATCCCTTATATCGAGACATGTTTAGATCAATTATTAAAATCAGGTTTGACCATGACCAATGGGCCAACACACACACACACGCGCGCGCGCGCACACACACACACACACACACACACACATACACACATATATGGAAGAAGGTAATTATTTCATGATCGCTCCCACCAAAAATCGAACCATCGTGCACTTGGACTTTATGACTCCACACTAAAAGATCAAGATGGAAGAACTGTAATGCCCCGACCCCAAATTACGTAGGACTAAGAGTACGTATACATGCCAGCTACGTATCAAGTGGACTCCAGCCCGGCTCGAATACGTATAAGCTGTCTTGGTTTCTAATTCTATCTATCAATCAATTATAAATATTTCTATCTCAATCCACAAGATAAGTAACATCAAGAATGAATGGTATATGCCATGGTCTGCAACCAAATAACATATATGTTCGATTAGACCCGAAGAATGATATCAGTTTACAAAACATGACTAAATAGCAGAATATAAATAATGAATAAATGTAAAAGTATGATAAAATACATGAGCCAGATACAACAATACCTCCATGATCAGCGGTCTACCTCTGTATGACCAACTAACTGGAGAGATCACCAGGTCCTTAGGGGACATAGCAAGGTACAAAAAAATGTCAATGTAACAATAAAGAAATTATGAACTAAAGGATAACTACTCTAACCAGTGTAAGTGATATGCACATGAGAACATTTTTTCGGATATCAGGCTTCAATTATTAAGGCTCACAAGCACCTCAGCAACTCACACCCAAGGTACCGTGTCGTGGTACTTTGCGCAAATGTATCAAGATAACACCAAAGCTCGGGTGTAAAGACGGTGGCAAACGAGTCAGGTAACAACTAAGTCCCGGCTATAGAGACAAGGCCAAACATATCAAGGTAGCCTAATATGACGGTAATGTTCTCCCCACCCCATGTCTAGAACTAGCAAGTCAAGTAGATCTCAAATACAAGCAACAAATTCGGTAGCCTATCACGAAGTCCTAGCCACAAATATCTCATGTAGACTCTGTATCATGATCGTGTCAATTTTCTACAATCTATCATGTCACTGAAACACGAATAAAATGCATCGCCATGCCTATTGTTGATAGTCGATATCTATATACATACATCGACACCAGAATACCATTCGGACGCTAAGTACCAATTGATCCTACGTACAACAAATCTAGAGATAAAAATAAAAGAACAACAACAAAGAAAAAATAACAAAAATACTGAAACTTTGCAAGGTACACTTGCTTGCAACTTCTAGCTGAGAAAAACGACGGTCCGGCTCCAATATCCTCGCTACCATCGTCACGTACATATAATGAATATTCTACTGTTAATAACACACTAATAACTTACTATATATGGACTTAGCATATATAGACTTTAATAATATATTTATACCAAAACTAGTCCTATTGATTATTCTATATAATATAACATATATGGTATCAAATCTACCCATAAAAATAATATATTAATAACATAAAATTTTAATTTTAATTCTCAAAAAATATCTATAATATTATATAATATTATTTATCATATTTTGTTCGTAGAAAACAAGTACACAAGTCCTATATTGATTCTACAATGATATTCCTGGACTTGGTCTATGATTTGAGTCCTAAAACAAATATTTATTAAATAATAACAATTCTAGAAAAATATCAAAAAATAGGAAAAATATATTTTTTGTAGGACCGTTGAGCACCTCTAGAGGGGGGTGAATAGAGTGTGTGTGTGCAGCGAAAAATAATCACCAATTAAAACTTTAAACTATGGTAGTAAAATAAGAGACAATAAATATAAATGCAGCAAGAGATAGAGAATTCAAACTCAGTGACACATCGATATATACTGGTATCCCTCTGAGAGGACTAATCCAGTCTCGAGTACTCTTGCTCGATGTTAATCCACTAATGGCACAAGCTTTAACTGAGAGCTTGCAGTCTCTTACAACACCGTGCTTGGTGACAAGCGCACGACCAGCTTCACAACACCGTGCTTGGTGACGAGCGTACGACTAGCTCCACAACAGGAAAAGTTGTTGGACTTGGAACGACCTCTTTACAACTCTTGAAGTACCAAAAGACTCTAAATCAACTCTGATAGTACTGGCTTTTGGCTAAGAGGTGTATAGGTATGATTTGAAAATCTTGGATCGTTTGAAAACACTTGAGTAGTAGAGAAGAGAAGATGAAGAGTGAATGAATGATTTGAAATGAAAAGTTCTTCTCTATTTATAGGTGTTTTCTGAAACCGAACTCGGACAGAGTTCGGGCAGAGTTCGGATGCATATATCTCGCAAAGAGACGTTGCTCGCAGATTTGGAGGCAACAGAAGTTTGAATACAAACTGACCGAACTCGGACAGAGTTCGGTCCGAACTCGGGCTGAACTCGGTTAGGAGTTCTGTCAGGAGATTTTCGAAATAATTTATCAGAAATTGTTTTTCAAAGATTTTTGGAATATTTTGTAAAAAGATATATGAGTGGTAATGGGTAGGCTTTTTAGAATGTGGACTGAAATAACCCTAAGCCAGTATTACCAAAACTGATTATACAAAATAAATCCTAGACTCAATAAAATGTAAAATATAGAATAAAATATAAAATGAGTCATCTTCAGATTTGATGATGTTGATGCTTCGTTGATGCAGTACAACGTCCGTTGAAATTGATTTCATATATCCTGAAATGATTAGCAGCAGTATGTATATTTTGTGTATCGACTTAAGTGCATGTTGATTATCGAAATCGGGTGTGACCATGGAATGGGCCAACAATCTCCCCCATTTTGATAATTGACAAACTTGAGTTTATACCAAAATATATCTTTATAACATAGAACAAAATACAAGTACCTGAAAGAAAATGGTTGAATTTGTTTTTGGATTTGAATGCTTGCTTTTTGGTATATGTACTCTTTTTCTTCCCCTTTGTCAATTAGTAAAATGACTTGGCTCCCCCGTAATGTGTGAAGCCAACAATAGAAAACAAAAGACAAAGTAAAGCAAAAGAGACATGATAACAGCATAAAACAACTACTATGGAAAGAAAATGCTGGAAATAGATACTGAAAATGTCATACTAATAAGTGCTGAATACAATCATCAGAAAAATGTCTAACTAGAGAGTTTAGACAGAAATAAAAAAAAACTACATCAAAGCATAAAGATCATCATCTGACAAATATCCACTATCCAAAAGCTGAATCCACGTCACATAGTGGGGTCGTCAGCACCAGGAGCCTCTGGAGGAAAGTAGGCTGCAGTGGGGTCGAAGTGCTGGAAAGAAACCTCATCTGTGAACCGAGGACCCAGAAAGCCTGGGTGAGACTGGATGGTGATCGGATGGACTGGATCATGGGCCAGGCTGTAGTGGAGGTCAGCAATCCCATTCCTCAGCACCTGGGCCTGAGAAATGTGTCGGAACTCTGAATCAAGATAACTTTGATGACGTTGCACAGATATAGCAACAAAATCATCAAAACGCTGATAGAAGGTCGGATCAAATCCCGGGGTAGGGGCTGGAGCAGGAGCAGCATCAGGAACCTCAGCATCAGCAGCTGGAGCAGGCTGAGCTCTAGGAGCAGAGGTGGAGCAGGAAATCGGCGAGATCTGGTAAGCTCGATAGGAGTGGAGGAGAATGCACAAGTCTGAAGATCAATCTCAAAATGACGAAAGATAGACGCCAAGTGCATAGGATATACCAGATTCTTTCCTGCATTTCTGCAGTTCAGTATCCAGGACATCATGGTCTTTGGGATAGAGAATGGAATGCCAAAATGAATGTGATATAAGGCAGAGAGTTCCAAGAAGGTCACTTCATCTATGGATCCTTTCTTTGGAAGGAGTACAGAGAAAATCATGCGATGAAGTTCATAGAAAGATTGGTTCAAATGCTTTGAATAAACCCTACGAGGAACAGGGTTTGGATGACAAATAAGTTCCCTAAAAGAGGCAAGGGTAACATCAGCAGGGAACTGGACATGGGTAATGTCAACCAATGCTTCACCAAGATCAGGAACATGGAAAAATTTACTGATATCGGTAGCAGAGAATTCTAATTCTTGCCCAGCAACGCAAGAATAGAAATTTTCGTTAGGTTTTACTTGCAAATTGCAGTAAAATATTCGGACAACATTGTCAAAAATGTTTTCTGATACCTCGAAAAATTCTCGGTATCCTAAGTGATCAAAAGTAGGAGCATATTCAGAAAATATGGTAAAGTTAACAAAAGCTCCATTGTAAATTCTACGGCCAGAAAAAGAATTGAACCAAAGATCAGAAAACTTTTTGTCTGGAAACAAAGTAGAATCATAGTCTTCTGCATCCATTGGTCGTGCTGGACTAAATAAGCTAGCTGGCGTATAATCCGAAGAGGAGGATCCGCTTTAGGAAGTAGTAGCCCTTTGACGTTTAGGAGCCATTGAGAAAGTAGAAAGGAAAAAGAATACCTTTTTGAGAAAAGGGAGGAAGATGAGAATTTTTGAACCGCCCACCAGATCTCTTCGATTCCTTGCTAGGATGGAGGAGGAAGAAATTTCTAGGTGAAAGGAGGAGTAATCTCGAGTTGGTGAGTGAAAAAGAGTAGAGGAAGATGGGTATTTAAAGGGGTTAGGGTCGGCTGTTCGGTTCTGGAAACATAACAGCGTCGACCGAACTCGGTCCGAATTCGGCCCGAAGTCGGTCAGAGTTCGGCCCGAGTTCGGTCAATTGTATTCCCGAGACAGTAAATGCAATTCTGGTTGATTAAAAGTAACTTTATGACTTTTGACTCTAGTTATTAATAACGAGCTTTATTTATGGGTTAACTGTAGGGGTTGTCCCAGCTAACGGAGGTTCACCGGGGAACTCTTAAGTACCGCTTCGCTTCGATCGTAGTCGTGGTGACAGACATACCCTTTTTAGGTTTGTACCCAAAAATAATTTTCCTTAAATAAATTCCAAAGTTGTAAGTCATAAAATAAATTTTAATTACCATATTACATTATGAATCTGAAAATTCAAGTATACCGAGCTCACGCCTCATTATGTTAAAACGGTCTTCAGCCAAAGGTTTTGTGAATATGTCTGCTAGTTGATGATCTGTGTCAATAAATTCTAAGCAGATATCCCCGTGTTGTTGATGATCACGAAAAAAATGATGTCTTATCTCTATGTGCTTTGTGCGTGAATGACAGATAGGGTTCTTAGTCAGATTAATAGTGCTAGTGTTGTCACAATAAATAGGAATCTTAGTGTAGTGCAGATTGTAGTCCTCTAAGGTTTGTTTCATCCACAAAATTTGATCACAATAACGTCCTACGGCGATATACTCAGCCTCAGTTGTTGATAATGCTACTGAATTTTGTTTCTTGCTAAACCAAGAGACTAAGGCCTTTCCTAGGAAATGACATGTGCCGCTGGTACTTTTACGGTCCACTTTGCATCCTGCAAAATTCGCATCCGAGTAACCTATCAGGTCAAAGGATTTGGTTTTAGGATACCATAAACCGACTGTAGAAGTTCCTTTAAGGTATCGGAAGATACGCTTAACGGCACTAAGATGTGATTCCTTAGGATTTGCCTGATAACGTGCACAAATGCAAACACTAAACATTATATCAGGACGACTAGCAGTTAAATATAATAAACTACCAATCATACCTCGATACTTATGCTGATCGACAGGTTTGCCACTTTCATCAGCATCAAGCTTTGTAGATGTAGCCATAGGGGTCCCGATTGGCTTTACATTCTCGAAGTCGTACTTTTTCAGTATGTCCTTCTTGTACTTAGCTTGGTTGATGAATGTTCCATTTGAGTGCTGTTTGATTTGAAGTCCTAGGAAGAAGTTAAGCTCTCCCATCATACTCATCTCAAATTCACTCTGCATACACTTAGCAAAATCTTGACAGAGTTTTTCGTTAGTAGAACCAAATATTATGTCATCTACATAAATTTGCACAAGTAGGATATCATCATTCAAGGATTTGATAAATAAAGTAGTATCAACCTTTCCTTTTGAAAATCCATTATCAAGTAAGAAGGCACTTAGGCGTTCATACCAAGCACGAGGTGCTTGTTTGAGTCCATAAAGAGCTTTCTTAAGCTTGAAGACGTGATCAGGTTTTTAAAAATCTTCAAAACCAGGAGGTTGTTTCACAAAAACTTCCTCTTTTAAAAATTCATTTAAAAATGTGCTTTTTACGTCCATTTGAAATAATTTAAAATCATTAAAGCATGCAAATGCACAAAACATGCGGATGGCTTCTAGTCTAGCAACAAGAGCATAGGTCTCATCATAATCAATTCCTTCTTCTTGATTATAACCTTGTGCCACTAGACGTGCTTTGTTGCGTAGAACTTGTCCATCTTCACTGAGTTTATTTCGGAACACCCATTTGGTACCAATTATCGATTGACCACTAGGTTTAGGAACGAGTTCCCAAACTTGGTTTCTCTTAAATTGATTAAGTTCCTCTTGCATGGCAGAAATCCAAAACTCATCAATAAAAGCATCATCTACATTCTTAGGTTCTATTTGAGAAATGAATGCTACATTTGCTACTATATCAGAATCTTTAAGAGATGAACGTGTACTTACACCTTTAGATATATCACCTATAATGAGTGTTTCTGGATGATCTGGCTTGAATTTAAATGATTCAAACTTTTGGGTTAGATCTTTCATAATACCCTTCTCAGTCCTTGTACTTTGGGTCAGATCTTTCACAGAACTCTTCTCCGTCCTTGCGTGTGTATCTTCATCATCACTGTCGCTAGATCTGTGACTATTTAACTCATCAAAAGTAACATTAATAGTTTCTTCAACAATCATAGATCTTTTATTGAAAATTTTATATCCCTTACTCTTAGCAGCATATCCGAGAAATATCTCGTCATCTGCTTTGGAGTCAAACTTTCCCAAGTTATCCTTGGTGTTCAGGATAAAACAGTGACATCCAAAAACTTTAAAATAAGAAATGTTTGGAATCCTTCCAAACCAAAGCTCATATGGTGTTTTCTTCGAGATAGGTCGAATTAACACCATATTCAAAACATGACAGGCTGTACTAACAGCTTTTGCCCAAAAATATTTAGGAAGATTATACTGATTCAGCATGACTCTAGCCATTTTGCTTAGAGTACGATTCTTCCGCTCCACAACACCATTCTGTTGGGGAGTTCTAGGACAAGAAAATTCGTGGTAATATCCACTATCATCACAAAACTTTTTGAAATCAGAATTTTCGAATTCGCCACCATGATCACTTCGGATACGAGTAATCATGAAGCCTTTTTCGTTCTGTACCTTTTTGCAAAATATTTGAAATTCAAAAATTGTATCACTTTTGTTTGATAAGAAATAAACCCAAGTAAAATGAGAGAAATCATCAACAATAACAAAAGCGTAGAGCTTACCGCCAAGACTAGCGACTCTACTATGACCAAATAAATCCATATGAATTAACTGCAAAGGTTTAGAAGTACTTACAGCGTTGATGGATTTAAAAGTAGACCTATGTGCTTTGTTCTTTTCACAGTCAGCACATACCATATCTCTCTTGAATGGAATCTCAGGGAGTCCTCTTACCAACTTCTTTGTACTTAGTCGTGAGATAGTATCCATGTTTGTATGTCCTAGTCTTATGTGCCATAGCCAGCTTTCATCTTGATTGGCTACTAGGCACCTACCTGCATTATTAGTATTCTCCAAAAAGAAAACATAAATATTGTCTTCTCTAATCCCTTTATATATGGGATCACCAGATGACATATCATATATGGTACATTTATCTTTCACAAAATTGATACCATAACTATTATCTGCCAAATGACTTATACTTAATAGGTTATGTTTCAATTCTGTTACTAGACAAACATCCTTTATTACTGGATAGGAAGAAATACCTACAGTACCATTTTCAATTATATCACCTCTCAAATTATTTCCGAAGGAGACATATCCTTCTTTCTTCATCGATAGCGTAGCGAACAAAGATGCATCACCAGTCATGTGTCGCGAACATCCGCTATCGAGGATCCATTTGCTTCTAACATGAGAGGGTTGAGGGTTCACCTACAAGACAAGTAGATGAATCCATTGGTACCCATTTACTGAAGGGTCCATTCTGATTAGTTTTAGGTCTCCAGATTAAAGTATGATTGTCAACAAGCTTCCTTGCCAAACAATGCTGTGATATGTGTCCATGCGTACCACAATAAGTACAAGTCAGTTTAGAACTAGATGTGGTTGAAACTGTGTTTACATGCTTGTTTGGTTTGGAGAACCTATAAGTGAAAGCATGATGATATTCGTGTTTCTTCTGTGCTTTCTTGTTTTTAGTCCTCTTAGGTGTATGCTTAGCATTAGGACTAAAATTAGGCTGTGTCACAGGTATTTCCTGTTTGTCTAACTTGATTTCTAACTTTTTAGAAATTGCAATAGACTCTTCATATTTAGCAGTCATAACTGAGAGTCTTTGTTCTGTTACTAAGTACATCTTCTTCTCTGTGTCATACAGCTTTTGCATCTTAACATAATCTCTTTCTTTCTTTTCAATATTGAGGATAGCCTCATGATAGTCTACTTTGAGCTTGGCTATCTCTTCCGTGTTACCGGTAGTAGACGTCTCTTTAATATCTTAAATAAGATTGGATAGTCTAGCCAACTCGGTTGTGTATGCCTTAATCTCTTTTCGAGATTGCTTATACTTGTCAAGCATATTTTTGTATTCTTCAAGTAAATCGCTAAAGTCATTTTCTAACTCATCGAAAGTAAAATCATCATATAGAGGGTTTGACGATACCTTATCAAATGCCATAAGACAGACATTTACATTGTTGCAGGGTCTATCCTCTTCTTCTGAATCACTGGCATCACTTTCATGCCAGATACTTGTGTTGGCATACTTTCGACCAGATGTTGCTTTTCTGCTTGATCTTGATCTGTCATATGGACTGCTTTTCTTGGTGGTTGGACAATCCTTCTTCATGTGCCCTGACTTCTTGCATCCAAAGCATATGGTTTCATCTTTATTGCTTTCTTGGATATCTTTCTTCTTTCTGCTTGTAAACTTTAGGTATTTCCTGAAGTTCTTCACAAGTAGGGCTTGTTCATCACCACTTGATGATTCTTCATCGGAGTCACTGCATGTTGGTTTTCTTGCTTGAGCTTTGAAGGCAATAGATTTTTCCTTTGGTGTTGCTTCCTCAAACTCTTACAAATCAAGTTCATGGGTCATCAGCTTCCCCATCAGTATTTCCAAGGACATAGTGGTAAGATCGTTTCCTTCAATAATTGCTGTGGCTTTTGGATTCCAGTTCTTTGTTAGAGCCCGCAGCACTTTTCTGATCTTCTCATGATTGCTGTAATCCTTACCAAGAGATTGCAAAGGATTAGTTATATCAAGGAAATGAGTAAACATCTGTGTAATTGACTCACCGGGTTTCATCTTAAAAGATTCATATTCCTGTGTCAGTCTAGTAATTTTGGATTCCTTCACTTGGGAAGTACCTTCATGAGTTACCTCAAGAAGTTTCCAAATTTCGTGAGACGTCTTACAGGTTGAAACTCTGTTGAACTCCGTTTTGTCAATTGCACAGAATAGTGTATTGATGGCACGAGCATCAAGACTAGCCTTAGCTTTTTCAGCTTCGGTGTATTTGTCATGAGGCTTTTCCATAAGAATGCCTTCAACCACTGTGGGTGCTGGTTTCTTATATCCATCAATGACTATAGACCAAAGATCAAAATCAAGAGACTTTAGAAAGAAAGTCATTCGTGTTTTCCAATAGGTATAATTTGTTCCATCAAATAGGGGAGGTCTATTTATGGATTGTCCTTCACCGTTGAATATTGATTTCACGGCTGCCATATATATACTCTCTGAGGTATGTTATATTAGAATATAACCTGCTCTGATACCAATTGTAGGACCGTTGAGCACCTCTAGAGGGGAGGTAAATAGAGTGTGTGTGTGCAGCGGAAAATAATCACCAATTAAAACTTTAAACTATGGCAGTGAAATAAGAGACAGTAAATATAAATGCAGCAAGAGATAGAGAATTCAAACTCAGTGACACAGCGATATATAATGGTATTCCTCTGAGAGGACTAATCCAGTCTCGAGTACTCTTACTCGATGTTAATCCACTAATGGCACAAGCTTTAACTGAGAGCTTACAGTCTCTTACAACACCGTGCTTGGTGACAAGCGCACGACCAGCTTCACAACACCGTGCTTGGTGACGAGCGCACGACCAGCTCCATAACAGGAAAAAGTTGTTGGACTTGGAACGACCTCTTTACAACTCTTGAAGTACCAAAAGACTCTAAATCAACTCTGATAGTACTGGCTTTTGGCTAAGAGGTGTATAGGTATGATTTGAAAATCTTGGATCGTTTGAAAACACTTGAGTAGTAGAGAAGAGAAGATGAAGAGTGAATGAATGATTTGAAATGAAAAGTTTTTCTCTATTTATAGGTGTTTTCTGAAATCGAACTCGGACAGAGTTCGGGCAGAGTTCGGATGCATATATCTCGCAAAGAGACGTTGCTCGCAGATTTGGAGGCAACAGAAGTTTGAATACAAACTGACCGAACTCGGACAGAGTTCGGTCCGAACTCGGGCCGAACTCGGTTAGGAGTTCTGTCAGGAGATTTTCGAAATAATTTATCAGAAATTGTTTTTCAAAGATTTTTGGAATATTTTATAAAAAGATATATGAGTGGTAATGGGTAGGCTTTTTAGAATGTGGACTGAAATAACCCTAAGCCAGTATTACCAAAACTGATTGTACAAAATAAATCCTAGACTCAATAAAATGTAAAATACAGAATAAAATATAAAATGAGTCATCTTCAGATTTGATGATGTTGATGCTTCGTTGATGCAGTACAACGTCCGTTGAAATTGATTTCATATATCCTGAAATGATTAGCAGCAGTATGTATATTTTGTGTATCGACTGAAGTGCATGTTGATTATCGAAATCGGGTGTGACCATGGAATGGGCCAACATTTTTATCATCAAAACACTCATAAAAATTAATTTGGTTATGGCATATGGAGTTTCGAATCAACCGGACACATAGAACTCATGAATTTTGGTATTTCGGTATCATAGTGAAATGTCGCTACAAGAAAAATAAAGATTCTTGACGGTTTATAAGTTGATGGTCATGAAAAACTGTCAAGAAAATGGCTTATCTTGATGGATTCAGCCTTACGTCAAGAAATGTCTTATTTTACGTTAATTTAGCAATCTTATAGCATAATAGTTGACGGTTTTAGATGATCCGTCAAGAAACATCCTTTTATTTAGTGACGGTTCGGTAATAACCGTTAATTAACATATGCCTAAAAAAATTGGCGCAATTTTTTTA
This sequence comes from Iris pallida, assembly GCA_029216955.1. Taxonomy (NCBI): domain Eukaryota; kingdom Viridiplantae; phylum Streptophyta; class Magnoliopsida; order Asparagales; family Iridaceae; genus Iris; species Iris pallida. Next base: position 8,631,975 of record JANAVB010009400.1, on the reverse strand, counting down.
GCTGCCATTTTGGTAATTTTTTTAAAATTTGATATATGTTGACGGGTTGTCTTTCAATCCCATTTTCTTTATTTTTCGATTCTTTCCTCTCCGCTCTATTTCTCTACGAGCAGATGGAGAAGAAGAGCCAAAACCAACAAACCCTTCTTCCTCCTCTCCACCATCTTCCTCCTCTTCTTCCTCTTTTTCCTCCTTTCTCTCTCTTATAGATCCTTTCTAAATCCCAAACCATAATCCCCAAATTCCCCTCCACTCTGAAAACCCTCTCTCTCCTCCTCGTCCTCCTCCCTCCCTCATCGACTCTTTGCAGGCACCGAAATCTTATGATGTCCATGGCGAAGTCGAAGGTCCTCCTCCTCCTCAGCTTCCACGAGCCACCGGATCCTCGGCCTCACCGACCGAAGCTACCGTGCGGTGGCGCCCGACCTCCGTGTCTTCAGCGACTCCGAACTAGGGCACGGGGACGAGCGATCACTTTTTGAGCCGCTTCTTTATATCCTGATCGTCCGATCGCTATTAATAGGCCCCTCCCCTCCCCCTCCTCTCCGTTCGATCCCTCCGACGAAGTTCCTCCCTCTGGAATTCTGCCATTCCGGTGAGCCCTAGGGTTACGGCTAGGGTTAGGGTTAGGATTTCTTCCCAAAGTATTAATTTTTTTTACCAATAATTGAAGCTTTTTATTGTTAGATGCTGAATTGGGAAATTAGGGTTTTTTTTTATCGAAGTTTGGGGGAGATGGATATTAGGGTTTTCGTGGATTACGATTTGGGGGATTAAGGTTTGGAGTTTGGCGGCGGTGGGAAGAGGAGACGATGGGCTGCTTTTCGTCTAAGTCGAGGAGGCAGTTCCTCGGACATGAGGATCCGCTGCTTCTCTCATCGCAAACTGCTTGTAAGCTCCTAAAGTTGCAATCTTTCTGTTCGATTCTTTGTAAAGTTTTGATCTTTGAATTCTTTTACGTGTGGTTATTTTTATTTTGGAGGAAGAAATTAAACTTTTAAGGAGGTGATTTGTGATTGGAATTGTATTGAGAATGCTACTTTTGCTAGAAATTACAATGCTGATCCCTGTTGAAGATTTGAATATGGGGAAACTATTTGGAATGTCCGATGCTACAGGGACACATGCACCTATTTTTGGACCGTTCCTGCTTCATAGATGTCTCGATATTCGTCTTTTCTAATGAATTGCTAGAGTTTGGTATCATTTTTTTATTCGAATTCATTTACATGTTTTTTATTCTTTGTTTACGAGTTGATTGGTGTTTCACTAATATGTTTGTAGATATGATACTTTTGAATGCGACTATAACCACACTTTTTGATCATATTTGGACGATTGTGTACATTTTACCGTACTCCGTCTTGATTCGAGAGGTACTAGTGCCCTTAATAAGAACATGTTTGATCTTAAAACAAGAATATGTCTTATGGGCAACTTACAAGGAAATTAAATTATGTTTGGGTCTCATGTCTTCTCTTTTGTGCTAATCTACTTTCTCAACAGCTTAATGTGTATGAATTTGTTTGTCAATTCCTGCCATTTTTCATGGTATTAATATCATTTCTTTAAGTTATTAAGATAATATTGTACTGTGCGCGTATTGGAAGTTTCATTATGTCTTTGAAGCGAGAGGAAAGTGGAAACTATTGGAAGTTAGTAATCTGTTTGGGTTAGATTCTTGATAAAAAAAGTTGTTTTGTTATATGCCTTTGATATTAATATGGTGTTTTTGAAACATTTTTTTATTTTTTTATTTGCTTATCTTGTTATATTATCTTATTATACAACTCAACAAATAGCTACTCGGACTTTACTATTATTTTTCATATGTCCATGTTCCCTGTCTGATCTTAAACTGAAGTAGTCTTTTATCTTTTCCTTGTTTCTGGTGTTTATGTTCTGATGTCAGGACTAGATTTGGAAAGGCTTGTTTTGGCTGCTGGCCCTGTGGATCTTATGCAAGCATGCCTTGATGTTGTTCTTCCATATGTTCGACAACAAGAACAATTTGGACGACCAATTAGAGAATTTTAATTAATACAGGTATGTGTTTTGAAATTAACTCTCCGAATTTAAACTGCATGTCCAAGATACCAGTCTACCCAGAATGTAACAGGCTTATAAGGTTTTATGAAGATTGCTCTCTTTCTTATGGCTTCCTTGGCTTGTAGTTTCTATAAATTACAGAGTATCAGCATTGTTGACATATAGTAAAATAAAAAATAGTCAATTTGTATATTCGAATTTCTCAATGTTGAATAGTGTTAATAGTCAGCCCCAATATTGTGGGATAACTCTTGTATGATGATGCTTTTGCAACTAGGGAAAATGTTTGACACCCCTCCGTTCTACTTGTCTATGTGTGCTTTCTCATGCATGACAGGATGTATATGAATGAAATGGCTTCACAACTCTTAAAGGTCGGTCATGAATCGGAACATGCATGCAATAAGCAACTATTCTTGTTTTCATTTGTCTATTAGATGTGGGGATCTCTCTTATAGGATATGAGGTTTCGATGTCAAAACTAATTGCATCTTTTTATTTCTGAATGCTGGAAAAGGCGACTTTGTAAGAGGCAGTTTATCATGGGCACAAGAAAAATGCAAGTGTGTGTGTGCCAATGGCTCGGAAAGTTTGGTAACTTGGAATGTAAGGGGCAGCAGATAATAGAGATGGGGGGGGACTTTGTGTTCCTGCACAACAGGGAACTCTTCCTGTATGCACAGGTAAGTGCAACCTTGGTCAACCATGGTTAAGTCTAGATCTAGTATCCTATATCAAGTAATCCTATAAGATACCCTAGTCTAGGTATCCATATACTCAATTTACCTTATTACAAGTACATTTACATATACATAACATGACAATCTACCCTAGACTCTAGAGTGGCAACACTCTAAACCTTGCTACTAGGTAAATCCATCTACCTAGGTATCTAAGGTATTGGCCTATACCTTAGCTAGTAGGATACCCTGTATTCCTCATTACCTTATACATGTACATTTATAATTATATTAATATACCCATCTATTTAGGCTATAGGTAACCCTCTATCTTAAGTTAATAGCTTAACTGGACCAATACCTAAACCGCTATAATACATACCGACATACTAACCCCTTTATGATACCAATAGATACTCACAACCATTTCTGATACTAACCTCCTTAGGCTCTCTAGGATACTCAAACCAAAAGACCCAAACCTATGGCCAATGGCCAAAGCTCAGTGGCCAAGTGGCCATTGTAGTCTGCTGTTGCTGCTAGTACTACAACAATGCTGCTGCAGCTACTACCACTTCCTGCTGCTGCATTGCCATTTGTTGCTATAGCTGCTATAGCAAGCTCGAGCCCCTTAATCTCCATGTAATGATACCACCAACCAAGATACTCTAACTTAACTCCTAATCAAGCTACACTAATCTGTACCCAATCTAACCACACTATTAACTCAAGACTCAAATCCCTAACAACTGAACTCACTGATACACTCATGTTCTGATACTAACATACTAACAAAACCAAGATACAACCTTCTAACCTCTGAAATTTCTTGAAGCTAACATCTAACTCGCTAGCATATACATGGATGTCCTATATCTGATAATTAACAGCCACCACATCATGAAGCCAACCTCTAAGCCAACCTCCTAACTAACACTGACTCACACGATCTCTCCATCTGAGATGGCCAAGCCACTGAAACACTCAAGATACTGTCCTAACCAATATGGCCCAAGGCTTGGACAAATTGGTCCTACTGCACTAGCGCTCAAGTAGTGTTCTAGTTGCCAAGCAGTGGCCATATTTGGCCTGCACAACAACATGGAATGATTTCCTTCCCCTTTCTGCCATGGAACAGTGGCCTAAAGGCCAAAGTCCCCTAAACTTGTATGTAACCCTAGTCTCTAACTGATACTAACCCCCACATGCCTCTGTCTTAAACCCAAAGCCAACCGACGCATACTAACACACTCTCACACAAAATTTACTTAATCCCTAAACACTAATACACTATCTACACTTCAGACACTAATATATGATACTCTCTAATAACCCACATTGGTACGCCTTCACATGACACATACACACACTCAAATCTGAACCACATTACTAAAATACGATACTCTCAAATATCTCTGATACTCTACATCCAAACATTCAACACAAAACTCTAACACCCAAAGTCACCATTTGCCAAGGCAAATAAGCAAGTGTACCCTTGCTGCCATGTCTGAAGCCTACAATAGTACCCAAATGGCCTGCAACCTGCATACTACAGGTCATTCTAGCACTTGCATGAGCAAGCACAGGGCCTGCCCCTAACTACCTGGCCTAGGCAGGGTCATACCCTGTTGCCTGGGCTCAGCAAGACCTTCTAACACTCCCAAGCTCCCTGTCTAGCCCGATCCTCACTTTCTAATGCATAGGCCACCCACTGATCTCACCCAAAAACTGAAACTTAGTTCCTTCTTATCCTTGCCCATAAGACTCTACACTAACATTGATATCTAATTAACTGGTACTCTCATCCTCATACTCTTTAAATATTACTCTAGTTTAGGACACTAATTAGTCTAGCTGTCACCAAGGCATCCTCTACCCAAGTCATACACATACAAGAGTCAAAACCCGAGGCCAAGCTGATACTCACAATACAACAAAAAATGCTAACTAACTCTCTAACACTCTCACAAAAATAACAATGATACCACTCTGATACAGTGAGTATCAGACCTCACAGCACTTGTCATATATCTTATTCTTAGTTGAAATAAGCTAATTTTTTTTTAGAGTTTTTGTTCTTAGTTGATATCAGTTTATACAAACATGTACATATAATGATTAAATATATTTCTCTTCTTCTCTCAGGAACTACATGGAAAATGAAGGTGCTATGAATATGGGAGGGATGTGCTCCGGCCGGGTTTGCTACATATTTTGTTTCTAGTTATATAAATATCAGTTTTGGATTCTTAAGATGTACAAAGACTACATACTTTGGTTGGATATGTTGTGGTTGGACGTGTGTTGGATGTTTGTGGTTGAAAAGGATGTTGGATATGTTGGAAGTTTGTGGTGTGTGAACAATACAATTTGTTAATATAAAAATTGAAATTGCAGTTATTTGATGTGTGTATATCTTATGGATGACTGATATTATGTGTGCGTTCGATTCATTATATATAATTATAAATAAAATTTAGCTTCTCTTGACGGTTATAAAATGTCACAATTAACTCAATCTTGCTGCAATTGCTCTTTGCATTGAAGATTTTCTTGACGGCTAAAGGCCGTCATCTAGGCCGGAGTCAAGAAAAGTTTTTGCCTACGTTGACAGTTTATAAAAACTGCTATCTTAGCGGCTAAAAACAGTCAAGAAAACTACTTAATATGACGGCCAAATACCGTCAAGAAAAGCCCTGTCAGTGACCGTCAAGAAAAGGGGGGGTCTTTTCTTGACTCCGGCCTAGTTGACGGATCTGCAACCGTCAAGATACCCATTTCTTAACGGAGAATCACCGTCAAGAAAACCCCTTATTCTTGTAGTGTGTCCAGATTTTTAATAAATAGTAAACTGAATCAAAATGCTGCAAAAGTATATTCGTTAGAAAGCTTAGGAACTCTAGTTTCTTACCAAAAATATGGGAACGAAGTAGCTCATACGTGGCCGGAAACTTGCACACAACAGAACTGGTATGTTCTAGATACCATTTCGTAGAATGGATGCCCCGACCAAATCATTTGGAACTGTGTGGTTGGCCAATTTGACATAAAAATAGACACAGATACCTTTCAATTAGTTTTGGTTTCATGAAAAAATGAGGTCGGAAAGTACACTAAACCTTAGATGCAAAATAGCATACCTGTTGGAACGAATTCAGACTTGGAATCCAACTTAAGATGACTTCTAAATTCCACAACTCTTTACAAAGTTGTCGTGGCTCCTCGAGGGCTTGCTAGGATGTTAGGGGAAGGTCTTAGCTTCATGTTATAGGTGGTGGAGGTGGAGGAAAGGTTGGGATGGCTAGGGTTTTTGGTCGGGTGAAGAGTTGTGCGCGCAGTTATGAGAACAAGAAAGCAACTCACGGTTTTCAGTATATAAGAGATGGGGCACATGTTTACGTGAGAAAGAGATTTGAGAGAGATTGGTTTTGGCATGGTGAGATTTGGTTGCCTAGTTTAAAATATTTACAAAGATGTCCAACGGGATTTAAAACGAGTCAAAATTAGGAAATTTATTATGGAGTTAGATTAAAATAGATTTGAATTGATATTGTTGTAATTAATTCATAAGAAAATCAGTCTAAAATAATTCTAATAGGTTAGGTACCCTAGAATAGGCTCTTTGATTCCCAGTTGGTCTAGTTTTGGGTCGGTGGAATTATTTGGATCGAAACGAGTCTAATAATTAAGTCTATAGTTTCGTCTTGTGTTTTATTTAAAAATAAATAACTCATGGAAACTCAATTGAGTGGCACACCATTGGCATGTGTGTCGTACGCTCAAAATAGGTCAAAACTATATATTTGGTCAAAAGTTTGGATCGGGTTTGGGCCTCAAATTGAAATTGGAAAAATACAATAAAATTACGGCGAAGGATAAATGACTTTTTTGACCCCAAAGTGTGCAAGAAATATGTAGAGAAAGAGAATATGTTTGAATGGTACATGATATACTAAAATGAAGGTGGACTCGTCTAGAATATGAATATGGAACTTGTTTCGAGGAATTGGTCAATGTTGTGCTTCAAAAATCAAAGCTACGTCAAAGTGTCTATATAGCCATAATTAAAAATAAAATCATATAAAATAAAAAATTCCTAAGAATCAAGGGCTTACAAGAATAGTTTGAATCACTCCACAGGAGGGCCAAGAATAGATAGAATTACTCCACAGGAGGATCTAGATGGAAGAACAGGCAGAAACATAGATCTCTCTACAGAAGTTTGTTTCTCTGATCTGAGTTCTTAGGACTACGGAGAATTTAGTCCAAAAGTACCTGAAGCTACTACAAGAACTACTAAAAAACTTTTGTTACATACTGACAGAACAACTTCTCGTTACAATCGTAGTTGCAGACAAAACGGAACAAATTACAATTAGAAGAAGAAATGAGAATAATATATAATAATAAATTATTATTCTTGTTGGGGTGGTGAAGGCCACTGTTGCTCAAAGCAAGATTCGTCTAACGCGATATGCTTCCAGGAACCAGCAAGTTCACAAAGAACTTCTGGAATGCTTGTAGTCAACTTTTTGTGACTCGGGCGGACTCCCTGGACTCAATGGGCTCCATTTTCTTTAATATTTTTGTGTGTCTCCAAAAGGAGGCCAGGGGGCTCTATTTAAAGAGAGGAATGAGACTTCACCTCTTATCCTAACCGATGTCAGACTAAATACCAATACTCAAAAAATGAGTTTGATATTTAGATCATCCCATAATCAGTGGAGTCCTGCGGCAGTCTACGCTTACTCCCGTGTATGTGCCCATACATGTACGACCTGCCGCTGTGTCCTTGAGCCCGTGTCCGTGTCCGAACCTGATCAACAAAAAGCATCATGCTTTCTTGAGGAGTTAATCCTTTATCCTTCTAGGAAAGTACCACAATATGGCACCCACATGTGTCCCACCACACCTATGTGCATACCACAATACGTGCAAAGCATTATATTGAGATACCTACTTGGTGGTGTAGCCAATATAGAACTATTTTACACTAGTCAAAAGGCAAAACACCAACAATCCCTACATATCTCAATATATGGGTTGAGCGTTCTCCACAGTGACTGCCAATCACGCATTAGGATAGATGTCGCTTCGACTTGAATCTTCTCGCATGTGTCAAACAACAATATGACACAAGAATGGACTAACCCTTGAACTCTACACCATAGCTGTAATTCTTTCCACTCACACTATAATGTCCCAATCCTATAATACATAGGACCATGATACGTCAACATACCAGCTACGTATCAAGTGGACTCCAGCCCTACTCGAATACGTATAAGTTGTCTGGAGGTCCTGTATAATTATAACTAGCAAGTCTAACTATATCTCAATCCACATATTATCTCAAATGGAAACCAAATGCATTAATGCTGATCAAACAATAATACATTGATGCCACTTGAATAAAATACAAGAATAGACAATTTGTAATAGAGTTGGCCAGATCTTAATACAATCATCTTGAACAAGCTCATAAAAAAAGTAAAGCTTGTAAAACTAGGCTAAACAGTTGAAGATGTCATCATAAAATATGCAAGAACGATAAAAGTACCACTAGCGATACCTGAATCCTGGAGATGTAATCGTCCACCAATCTACATTTCTATTCTAGCAGTCTCAGCAAATACCTAGAGAGATCACTAGGTCCTCAGGGGACTAGCAAGATACATAAAAATATGTCGAATGTAATAGTATAAAATATGCAGGAAAAATAAGAAATAGTCACGAAAGAATTACTAAGACACAAGGAGACTAAGACACAAGGAACCTAAGACAGTGACATGCCATACTAGAAGTGGCTAACAATATGTCAGGTAAAATCTATAGACTATAGTCAAGGCAAACACTCACAATCTATAGTCTCAATTGTAGTCCAAGGCAAGCGACTCTCAATCGAGACTGTAGCCAATCCTAGTATCAATCTCCTAGAGAAATACAAAGGTCAAGTCGATCCTATAGACTGTAGCCAAGGTAAGCTCTCCCACTCTATAGAATATCTCAAGTCTAGTCATACTCAAGTCAGGTCATATCACGTCAAGTCAAATCAAAGGAATAATGGCATAGGACTAGGCATCTCTATCATGGGACACAGATGAACCCAAAGTCCAATATAACTGGTAATAAAATATAATATAAAATATGTACGAGCATGTAAACTAGAAACATGATAAAGTAAAACTAGAAATAGGGGTAAAGCAATATGAATATAACAATATGAGAACAAAACAATATAAAAGTATAGAACATGCATATAAGTTATACTATACAAGTTGGCAAGGTATACTTGCCTGCTTTCCACGCTAAGGTCGAGGATCCGGTCCCAACTCCAAGTCTAACTAGCTATATAATTAATTAATTTTATTATATATAAAAGTTACTATTAACGCTACATAGGTGTGTGTACACACACACACACACACACACACATATATATATATATATATATATATATATATATATATATATATATATATATATATATATATATATATATATATATATTATATAATTTTTTTAGTTTTTTTTTATATAATTTTTTTTATATATAATTTTTTTTATATATAATTTTATATATAATTTTATATATATATATATATATATATATATATATATATATATATATATATATTATATATAATTTTTTTAGTTTTTTTAAGAAACCAAATATTATTAGGCCAAAGCCGAAAACACCTGATACAAGCCCAGGAGCTAAGCCTAGCGGATCACAAAAAGGACAGCTACCAGCCTATGGTTTATATATATATATATATATATATATATATATATATATATATATATATATATATATTATAAAGGTGGACAATTAATTACTTGTGGTTTGTGTACTACTTACTATAGAGTAAATAAGATTTATATAAATTAAAGGTAGTATGTAGTTATAAAATTTAATTAGAAGTGGAAGGGGCTATACGTAATTATGCCACCAACTTTAGTTGGGTCCAGTGCACATGTATGCATTGCTTACGTGAATAGTGTGTGTTGTTGTATATATGTATTATGCAAACACATAAAAAAAGATGGGTTTATTTGGAAAAATTAATTAATGGAGGGCTCATTTCCAACTATCAATTACCTATTTACATGTTGTGTAAGACAAAACGATGGTGGAAATGATTTGTATTGATTGCACTATTGGTTTGTGGAAAGAGTTTTTATGCAAATTTACGATCATGATTGCTTGAACCAACATATGACAGAGAGAAACAATCATGGTCAGAGAGTGGAAAGAGAGGTTATTGCAAGTATGCTAAATATCTAAGAGAGATAGAAAGGAAAGCCAGGAGCCACATGCATGTGGTGCTTTCCGTTCTCTTATGTGTGCACAATACAGCTCTCTATACACATGAACAGTGAGTTATTCTTCTTCATCTCTAATAAATCCTATAGTTCTACTATATTCCTTTCTATAGAATCTAAGAGAATGGTAGTAAACTTTACCAAAAAACTCTGAGGGAGCTCTTAATGTCAGCCTCAAAGGGTGCTTACGGGAAGACGCGGACACTGAAAAAAGGTTGGGTCGTCGTGCGGCCGATCGCGGGACTGTCGGGCGTCGTCGGTGTGTCGGCAAGTACGGCACGGGTCGCTGGGTTGCTCCAAAGGAGAAATATGGCAATGATTAAGTTTTTTGTTTTAACATTTCTCTTTTTATAGAGAAATGAATGAAAGTTACGAATGGAAAAGGATGAATTGGGGGTTACGGAATACAAGGGTCGGAGGTTATGGAATGGAAGGGTCGGGGATTACGGAATGGAAGAGGTTGGGGATTACGGAATGGAAGAGGTTGGGGATTACGGAATGGAAGAGGTTGGGGGTTAGCTAAATAGGAATGGAAAGAAAGAATGGATTTTAGTTAAATTGGACTTGGTATTAAATTGTAAGAAAATAAGCATTGGGCTGGACCTAGGCTAATGTTAGAGGACATTTATAAGCATATATAGGCTAAAAATAAATTGAAAACTATCTGGCTTTAGACTTGGGTCATGGAAAAGAAATAATTCTTAGGTGGGTGCTTAAATTGTACTTGGCCAAGCATATGGTCTGTAGTTTGGATGAAGAAAATATTTATTTAGGAATATGAAAGGAGGCATATATATATGGGGATTGGGTCGATTTGGAAAAGTTTAATAAGAATGGGAATGGCTAGGCTTTGTTTAATAAAGATTAAAATAGTACATTATGACATGGGATGGTCTTGGTCAGGAGGAAATGGTCCAAACAAATACATATAGCCTTGAAGACCCACCAAAACATATATAGCCAATAAATACAATTTATGACATATATGCGCTTCAGTCCCACCAATAAATCTGTTTAAGATTACGATAGTCCATAGGCCCATTATATATATATATATATATATATAATATTGTTTATCAATCCCATGAGCTCTGCAGCTCCCCTATCTTCCCTCCTCCGAACCCATGGCAGCTCGTGGAGCCACCCCCCCTCCGGCGTCTAGGCCAGTCGCCAGGCGACCGCCCTCCGTGCCATCCTCGACTGCCCTCCGTGCCATCCTCGACCGCTTTCCTTTCCCCACCTCCCTTCCATGGAGCCTCCCTTTCGGACCCCCCTCCGGCAGAGTCCCCACCCCCCGACCTTTTAGCGGTCCTCGGCGGGGGCTCTCCGCCCTATCCCTCCCGCAGGCATGAGCCCAGCCCGGGAGCTCCGTCCACCACCTCCCTCCTCGAACCCCCCTCTGCTGCCGCCCCCCCAGATCTTCTCCAACGTCGTCTCCTCCTCCCTGCCTCCAGGCCTCCGGCGTCCGGCCGACCATTCCGCCGTCAGCAGGACGACCCAACAGGTCGCTCGACTCTCTCCCCCGACGACACCACTTAGGAGTCTCAGGGAGTCTGCTTCCTCGGACTTCCCCCACCCCCAGCCCCTATCGGGGTCTGTGCCGCTTAACCGGTCAACCGAGATTCAAATTTCAAACCCCTTTTCGCCTGGCACTCTGACTTGCGGAGCTGCAGGCGCATACGGTGCTAAGTGCGCGCATCTCTCATGCGCCCACCAGTCCTACCATGTGCTCCCCTCGGGGGTGTATGCGCCCCCTCGGAAGGTGGCGCTCTCGGAATAGGCATATGCGTCCTCTCCCATGCGCCTTCCCTGGGAGACGCCTCCTTTCCTCCCATTTGTGGGCCTCACGCCGACAACCCGCGCCGCTGCCATCCGCATGGAACTCCTCTCTATGGAGCTGCTGGCGCTCATGGGGAGTCATGTACGGCTCTCTCATGAGCCCACCCTCCCACCCTTATGCCCCCTTCGGGTGTGCATGCGCCCTTCTTGGATGCCCCCTTGTCACTCAAGGAGCAGGCCCCCTCTCGGGCGCATACGGATTCCCTCTCCCCGCAGGCGCCTCCATCGGTTGCCATGTCGCGACCGCTCTCGGGACCTCTTTACCCGTAGGCGCATACAACGGTGGCCCTGTTTCGGGAGCATGCGACGTCCCCACCGTAGACGCTTGCAGCGGCGCTTCCAAGGCGACTCCTACTTCCAATCAACCATCAGGAGCCATGTCTTTCGCGGACAAGCTCAGAGATCCGAACATGCTTGTCTCCCCTCTTTTTGAGGTGACACTCTAATCGATCGAGCCCCCCTCCGTCAGGAGAAGGCAGTATCTCAGTGCAGTTCTTAGACAAAGACATCTCGGCACTGTCCAAGACCTTACCGCGCACCTGGGTCATGCATTTCACCCCACCTGTCCAAAAATCCAGCGGATCCAAACCTTGGTCGACACCTGAGACCTTTCCCCGGGATATATCGTCGCTCCACTCAACCCTAATTCTACCTTTCTATACCTCTCCTCTATCACAGACGACAGGAAAGCTCTGCTCCACAGCTCAGGGTGGATCGGCAAGCATCACTTTACTCTCTCCAAATGGAACACTCACGGAGCACCATCCTCCTTGACCGTGTCCACATGGGTCACTTTTCCGAACCTCCCCCTCATATGTTTTGCCACGGCGGTACTGAAATTGATCGCTAGCTCCTTCGACAAGTTCATTGCCGTGGCTGACGAAACTCGCAGCGTCGCCAAGGGTAACTACACCAGAATCTGCATGGAGATAGACATCTCCAGAGAGCTACCGCAGTCCATCCTCATTGTACTGGGAGACAAGATGCTCACTCAGCCTATTATCTTCGAGCAACGAATCAGCTTCTGCCAACATTGTCACACTTGGGGCCACTCCCTAGCACGATGTCGCCGCACTCACCCAGAGATAATAAAGCCGGACTCTCGCACATCCCATCATCCGTCGCCCAACAAAATCCCCATATCGACCCTCCTTCCCAATTCCTATCTCCATTTCACCTCAGATGAAGAGACTTCCCCCTCCCGACCATATACCGTCTTCAAAGGCCCTCTTCCAATTGCTGTTTCAGAGCCTAGCTCACCCCTGGAGCCAGCAGCTCCTTCAGGGGCCACGTTTATCGGGGGTCTCCCCCATACCCCCCATACTCCGTTGGTCACCGCCAACCAATTCGTCGCCCTCATTCAGGCCGCCTCTGATGATCCTACAGAGCTCTCCATCCCTAACTGCTCAGAACACCCCCCAACCAAGGCAAGAAACCCGTAGCCATTGACACCGCCAATCAGTCAGCTAGCCTCGCCAAGGGCATCATAGCAGTTTTCTCCGACAAAAACTCTCTGGTCCGTCTGCAGGAGACCTCTGTTTCCTCCGAGGCTGCGAAACTACATCATCCCTCGGGGGCCCCGATTGCAGCCCCTCAGCACCGGGCCACAACCGAAGACCCCAACTTGAGCACCTTACCCCCCGCTGGCCCCGTCGATTCTGATCCAGCACCCAACCAAGACTACACCGCTGCTACCCTAGCATCTTCGCCCAGCGAATCCCCAATCCAATATTGTAATTTTTTCGAGCGGATTGTGACTGTTTGCTCCCCGAAAGAGGCTCTCCGGGAACTCCACGTCTTCCGCAACTTGGACGATAACCCCGATCTAGCCTAAGCGATCCTACCCAGAATGCTGGAGGTCGAGCAGGCCCTTGATGCGGCGCTGGCCATACACAACAACAAACACATCAACTTGGAGTCCTATTTTGCAGACAAATTCTCGATTCCGAAGTTGCCCTTCGGATTACGGGAGATGCAGCCTAAGCGGGCAACGTCGCAGTTTGCAGCGGTGTCTGTCCCGCCTAGGGTCCTCCGCTCCTCCAGCTCGGGGAAGAAGTAGATCCCACCCTTTAAGTACCCTCCTTAGTTAGGGGTGGGCGGGTCCTCCCCGTCCTCTTTCCTCCTGCACCCCCTCTTCTTCTGTCCCCCCCGGGTTCTTCCGGCCGGTTTCGCCTCCTCGTTTTGGCTTTGTAGGTAGGCGTCCACTAGAGTAGAGGTTTTGTAGGTGCTTGGGCCATCTTCCGGCACCACCCCCGGTTTGCTTTGAATAATATTCTCCGTTTCTAAAAAAAATATATACATATATATAAAATATTGTTTTAAAAATATCTAAAAAAAATTATTAAAGTTAAAATAAAATATAAAAAATATTTTAAAAACCTGGGGCCTTACATTCTACCCACCTTAAAATAATTTCGTCCACGAAATTTAAATTTATCAAGCAACTCAATAATGGAAAAGGAGAAGGCGATATCAACTATGGAATAAATGGTCTGCCTTGCCTTCAAACATTTAAGAGACGTACTCTAAAAGATTGTTACTCTAGCCGAAAAAAATAACTGACAGCTAATACTAATTCAACTATTTAGATTTGTTTTTATACCATCCATGGCCACTAATTTCTTCCTAAAATTGAAAGGTTGCCAACTTATTTATCTACTAGAGATTCTCATTTGTTGTTGTAATTGTACATCTAATATGAACGTCTAACTATATCCTTCTAACCATATTGTTATCATAATTATATAACTCTCTTTCTACATGTCCAAACTAAGTGATACCTACCATTCTGTCTAATCCTAACTATACAACTTATAGGGCATAATAGTCAATGGGTTGGGATACATTTAAGTTCTTCTTATAGAGGGTCAATCTTTGCACAACCATCAACTGCTCGAGCTGCATCATGATATTTTGTTGTAGGGTGAAGGCTCTGTAAGAAAACAAAAAATAAATATGATTGTTAGGAATCAGAATCAAGAAAAGCAAAATAAACACCAGCAATTGGTGTGGAAGAGTTAATTGCATGGAACATGTCCTATCTTTTCAGTGAAGAAGCAGTAGCAACTGGTTTAGGAGAGGTAACAAGGCTTAAATGAACAAATTTACAATAACCAAGGTTCGATGCTATCATCTAGTATTATGAACTTCTGTACAAGAAAAGGACAGTTACAATTGGCTGAATAAAAAATAGTTTTGTTGAGAAATAATACCTATTACTAGAGCCAAATGCTCAGAACCTGCTGCACATTGGCTTTAAGATATCAAAATAAGGAGGTTTAACAGGGACAAACATCATATTACCTAAATGACAAAAATCCATAAGACAAGAATATGTTCGGACAAAAATCCATAAGGCCAGTTAAGTACTTATCTCAATAAGGACTCCAAAGAGGAATAACAGTTGGATTCTGAAAATGAAAGTATCAAAAAATTCTCATGACAAGTCAAGTTGAGAGAACTTGACCATGCAAACTATATAAAGATGGCTAAAAACTAAACAAAGTATCGCAAAGCATGATCACAGGTCGAAACATGGAGAATTTAATCATGCACAAAGTATATAGAGATGGCTGAAGAGGATTAATAATTAACATATGATTCCAAAAATAAACATAGTATGTAAAAGCTTAAACCTCATTAGTAACAGAGTCAAGACCATAATGTGCAATTACAACTTCAAATGAGTAAAATGTTTCCACCATTTGTTTTTGGCTCTAAACATCGTACTTGCACAGGTTCTCGATGTCCATGTATTCATGATTTTGAATTTTCTAGTCATATTCGAGTCACCGACTCTACCTGGGAAGTAATACCGAGCTCCAAGAAAAGAGGGCCCAAAATAAACCCTCAACTAAGACCAAGAAGTCCCCCAACGACGTTGACGATAACATCACATAAGGAGTACAAGCAAAGCCGAGCAACTGTCCAATCGGTCCCTGCTTCTCCTTTGGACGCAGTCACTCTCTTTCCTGTGTATAAGCCAATGGCCTCATATGTACATCTACTAAGACTACTGTCTCTTCCTTGTCACACCCATGTATACAACAATATTACCATTTCTATATTCCTGCCATTGGTGAGTTATCAGTGTACTCACAAACTAAAACTTACTATGAATAAATTGATGCTAACAGTAAAAGAATATCATTAATTACAAAATAAAGACTTGTAGGCTCAAGAGGAGAACAAACATACAAGAGGGATGATGTTGGCCTTACCAAAAGTAGGAAAGTTGCTCAGGAAAGAAGTTCCTCAGCTCGGTCGCCCATAAAAGAGGAGAGAGATCTGGTCCCGGTGGCTTCGACGAACGGAAGATATGGAGGAGTGATCTTTAGTTCTACCATATGTCCCCCAAACCCTAATCCAACTGAAATTAATGTGAAAATGAAGAATCGACCCAAAATTGAAGAGTCTTTTGCAACAATAGAGTTCCTAACATTACTAAATCATAAAAAAATAAAATATTGTCTAAAGTTGTTATCGTTCCTCTGCGATACTTTACTTGATTGGGGTCGACATTGTGTGGGCCCCCTCCCCCTGACGACCTCACATCAACTTGCCAACATCGATGGCCGACATATCGTCCTCCATGATATCCTCTTCGCCATCGGAGGCAAGCGACGCCTCTCCATGTTTTCTCGCCATCGTCGGCATAGATCCATCCGGTGAGCATCGACTGGGAGCCAAGGCATCCGTACAACACCTACAAAGAAGATATTGAAGAAAAATGGAACCAAGAACAATGAATTAGCAAAGATTCAAGCAAAACCTAAATTTGGAAACCATATCCATTTCTTAGGAAAGATCAAAATTGAATGTGTTACCAGAAATCCTATAAATGCCTAAATTTGGAACCAAAATTATACTTACGATCAAGATCGATCTGTTTTATAAAGTTGTTCTAGGAGAGGTTTTACCCGAGGTTGAGGGAGTTACGGAAGATCCCAAACCGGTGTCCTTCTCGTGTTAGCCGCCAACCTCTATGAGAGAGAGCAATAAAAAATGGAAGAATATTAAGGAGAGAAAAGAAGGGAAAGGAAGAAGAGGGAGACGGAAAAAAAGGAAGAATGGAGAAGGGAAACAACCTATTATCGGCTGCTATGACACCAATTTTTTGGTAGACGAGCGGCAAAGTGAAAAATTGCATACAAAATAAAATTTAAGATTGACATACAAACATAGCAATGGTATAGATTCTATAGCATTCAGGAAACTCTATAGATATATATTTTTATAGCACTACAGAAAAAACGCTATTGTTGATAACATTCTATAGCGGGGACACTTGAACGCTATAGAAAAACTGCTATTGTAGGCCTTATTTGTTGTAGTGTCACTCCATTCTTGATCGGTGACTACCAAGAGTGCATATCCTAGTATGGTTGCATTTATTTCTATACTGATGACACCTTTGATCACACTACTCACTCAAAACTATGTTGCCATAAAATTTTCTAACCTGTCTACTAGTTGCTATTCTTTATAAAATTTGGTACCATTATATACCTATGGCATATGGCATCTCTAATAACCCTCATATCTATCAAGCAACCAAAATTTAATAAATAACTAATTTAAAATATTCGGCTACAGAATACTGATAAATTATATAAAGTACGAGCATTCGTCACTCCGAAATAGGAAGGGACAAGAAGCAATGACACGAGGAAGCAAGAAGAATATTTGACTGCAATTTCGAAGTTCAAGAATGGTATATAATTTCTAAGAGAATTGTCAAGGCAGTTGTGGATTGAAAATCCTAAGAGTATAATCCAATTTATAGGCCCGCTCGGTAGAGTAACGTAACCGAAATGGCTAACTCGACCTACATGGGGTACCAAAAAACATGTAACGCCTCAGTCCCATAATACGTAGGATTAAGATACGTCAAAATGCCATCTACATATCAAGTAGACTCCAGTCCTACTCGAATACATATAAGCTGTCTAGAGGTCCCGCATAATTATAACTAGCAAGTCAAACTATATCTCAATCCACAGATAATAATCTTAAGTAGGAACCAAATGCATTAATGCTGATCAAAAGGTAATACACTGATGCCACTTGAATATAAATACAAGAATAGATAATTTGTAATAAAGTTGGCCAGACCTTAATATAATCATCTTGAACAAGCTCATAACAAAAGGTAAAGCTTGTAAAACTAGGTTATACTGCTGAAAATGTCATCATAAAATATGTAAGAACGATAAAAGTACCACTAGAGATACCTGAATCCTGGAGATGCAATCATCCACCAATCTACCCTTCTATTATAGCAGTCTCAACAAATACCTAGAGAGATCACCAGGTCCTCATGGGACTAGCAAGACACATAAAAATGTGCCGAATATAAAAGTATAAAATATGTAGGGAAAATAAGAAATAGTCATGAAAGAATTACTAAGACACAATAAGACTAAGATACAAGGAACCTAAGACAGTGGCATGCCATAATAGAAGTGGCTAACAATAAGTCAGGTAAAATCTATAGACTGTAGTCAAGTCAAGCACTCCTAATCTATAGTCTCAATTGTAGTCCAAGGCAAGTGTCTCTCAATCGAGAATGTAGCCAATCCTAGTATCAATCTTCTAGAGGAATACAAGGATCAAGTTGACCCTATAGACTGTAGCCAAGGTAAGTGCTCCCACTCTATAGAATATCTTAAGTCAAGTCATACTCAAGTCAGGTCATATCACGTCAAGTCGAGTTAAAAGAATAGTGGCGTAGGACTAGACATCTTTATACAGGCTAGAAATATGTACGAGCATGTAAAACTAGAAACATGATAAAATGAAACTAGAAACAGGGTAAAGCAACATAAATATAACAATACAAGGAAAAGAACAATAGAAAGTAGAGAACATGCATATAAGATATACTGTACAAGTTGGCAAGGTATAATTACCTGCTTCCCACGCTAATGTCGAGGATCCGGTCCCAACTCCAAGTCCAACTGGCCTATATAATTCATTAAGTTTATTATATATAAAAAGTTACTATTAATGCTACCTAGGGGGTGTGTATATATATATATATATATATATATATATATATATAATATAAAAATATATATATATATAGATAATATAATATAATATAATATAAAGTAGATAAATAATTACTTATGGTTTGTGAACTACTTACTATAGAGTAAATAACATTTATATGAATTCAAGGTAGTATGTAGTTATAAAATTTAATTAGAAGTAGAAGAGGCTATACGTAATTATGCCACAAACTTTAGTTGTATCCAGTGCACATGTAAGCATTGCTTACGTGAATAGATTGTGTTGTTATTATGTATATGTGTTGTGCAAACACATAGAAAAGAGGGGTTTATTTGGAAAAATTAATTAATGGAGGGCTCATTTTCAACTATCAATTACCTATTCACATGTTGTGTAATACAAAACAATGGTAGAGATGAGTTGGATTGATTAAATTATTAGTTTGTGGAGAGGGTTTTTATGCAAATTTACAATCATGATTGCTTGAACCAATATGTGACAGAGAGAAACAATCATGGTCAGAGAGTAGAAAGAAGGGGTTATTACAATTATGATGAAATATCTAAGAGAGATAAAAGGGAAATCCATGAGCCACATGCATGTGGTGTTTTCCGTTCCCTTACGTGTGCACAATACAGCTCCCTATACACGTGAACAGAGTTATTCTTTTTCATCTCTAACAAATCTTATAGTTCTACTATATTCCTTTCTATAGAATCTAAGAGAATGGTAGAAAACCTTACCAAAAAAATTCAAAGGGAGCTGTTGGCGTCAGCCTCAAAGGTTGCTCATGGGCAGACGCGAACATGGAAAGAAGGTCGGGTTGTCGTGCGGTCGATCGCGGGGCTATCGGGCGTCATCAGCGTGTTAGCAGGTCGACGAGTGCAGTGCGCGTCTCTGGGTTGCTCCAAAGGAGGAAGATGACAATGCTTAAGTTTTTGTTTTAACATTTCTTTTTTTATAGAGAAATGAAGAAAATTTACAAATAGAAAATGATGAATTGGGGGTTACGGAATGGAAGGGTCAAGGGTTACAGAATGGAAGAGGTTGGGGCTTATGAAATGGAAGAGGTTGTGGGTTAGCTAAATAGGAAAGGAAAGAGAGGGTGGATTTTAGTTAAGTTGGGCTTGGTATTAAAGAGTAAGGAAATAAGCATTGGGCTGGACCTAGGCTAATGTTATGGAAAAGGTTGTGGGTTAGCTAAATAGGAAAGGAAAAAGAGGGTGGATTTTAGTTAAGTTGGGCTTGGTATTAAAGAGTAAGGAAATAAGCATTGGACTGGACCTAGGTTAATGTTAGAGAAAATATATAAAAATATATAGGCTAAAAATAAATAAAAAACTGTTTGGGCTTTGACTTGTGTCATGGAAAAGAAATAACTCTTTGGTGGGTGTTTAGATTAGACTTGGCCAAGCATGTCACGCCCCGACCCAGAAAATTGCTCGTCCTCACTAGATTTCACCCGAATTATCGTCCTCGCTGGGGCATGATACCGCACAAGCCTGGAGTTGCGCTCGTACAAGGCAAGATAACAGGTTCATATAAGTTTATCTCAAATTGATAACATAAGCAGCAAAAGAAAACATAATATACAATAAGAATCTTTTTTATTAATAATGAACTGAAGATTATAAAGGCTTTGAAAATCCCAACTGAATATGCCAACTGGCTACAATGCTCATGATCTCTCTAGCTCATAAAGGATTATATTGTTCCATACATTATGTCTCTTTATTGCCAACAAGTAGTCTTCGGCCGAACATCTCCATGTTGTAAGTCCGAACGCCAATGCAGTAGCTCACCTCGAAATGCTAAGGACTCCATGCCTCGGCGCATCCAAGCCAAGCCCCGCCCCGAGCTGAACATATCCTTAACCTGCGAGCAAACTAGTAGGGGATTAGTGCTTTCATCCTCGCTGTACTGATCAAGACCCACTCGACTAATCCAACACTAAGTAATTTTAGTGAAGCTTGCATCTTTATTTGGTGATCTTTCTATTTTGCCTTAGGGTCAATTTTATGACTATATTCAAGAAGTTATCGATAGTAACTAAATCATAATGTGTCAAATACCGTGTCCCTGCAACAGATACAGTTAGACATAATATGAACATAAGCATAGTGATCGTGCATGACGCCATCTTGTTTTGCCTAGCCTGCAGTTGTTAAAAATTCGCATAAGCAACCAACAAATCATGCAGCCAACCAACCAAACTTAGACATATGCATAAGGGTGGCAGGCTCCGCGCCTACAACTAATTCT
Organism: Iris pallida; assembly: GCA_029216955.1. Classification (NCBI taxonomy): domain Eukaryota; kingdom Viridiplantae; phylum Streptophyta; class Magnoliopsida; order Asparagales; family Iridaceae; genus Iris; species Iris pallida. The sequence continues at coordinate 8,610,802 of JANAVB010009400.1, read as the reverse complement.
AGTCTCAGCTTAACGGTCCTATCTATATGAAGGTCATAACGTTCTGCGCCGTAATGGACTTGACTTTTCAACGTGTAAGCTTATGATCGCTCCAGTATGGGTTGCTAGTCCAGTATTTGAAGGATTCCAAACTTACTGAAATCATAGATTATCACAACATTGGCCGGTCCAAACCCGTCCTAATGAAGTGCACCATAAATACCAAACTTAATTCCCTCATAGGCTGAATGGTTCCGGTGCCCCGATCGTAACCGCTCGAGGGAAGATGCACCCGTGCACGGGCCATTCGAGTCCGTTGACCATGCAATACGTGTCTGAGTGTCACTCCTCGTTTTCGGAATACGTAAAATTTTGATTTTTCATGTATATGGTATCTGGCACCTGTATCTTTATTGCATGTATCCTGTATTTATAACTGGCCATGACATGGAACAGTATCTTATCGCGGATTAGTGTGCCACCCCTTGTCCTTGTCTGGTTGTAGGTATGGTTCACTGTTTCGATGATAGAATTTCTGAACCGTGTTGTGGTTAGGATTTTATTTAATTAATTTAATTGGTTGTATCATGTAGATTTAACATGTCATTAGTCATATGGTTAAGAGCATGCTTAAGCTTAGGGTTTCTTTGAGTCAACCCAACCCCTATATATATTCTCTTCCACACTCTCTCTTCTCATTCACTCTTTCATTTATTTTGCTCAAACAACATTTAGGCAAGTACATCTTGCACCAAATGGAGAGATTCTTGCATTTTTCATTTCTTGATTTTTCTTTGATATAATTTGTCTATATTGTTCTTCTCATCATCCTCTACAAGTTTAGTTCTTAGAGTTTTTGATTTTAATGGCTAGTTTTGTGTAGATCTAAGTTTCTAAAACTAGGGTTCTATGGATCTTTATGGTTTTGATCTATCAAATTTGGTTGTTTTCAAAAACTAATGGTCCTATGTTGTAAGGAATTCAATTCTACCCAATTTTGACCTTTGAAAAGTTAGATTTTGACTTGTTTTGAGGAAGATATGGCCAAAACAATATTTGGACAATTTCTTTGTCATCTGCCCTGGTTTTAGCAGGGATGATGAATAGTGCCGCAGCCGTACGAGATGAATAGTGTCGCAGCCGCATGAGATGAATAGTGTCGCTGTCGCATGAGATGAATAGTGCCGCATGAATAGTACCGCAGTCGCATGAGATGAATAGTGCCGCAGGAATGAATAGTGCCGTAGCCGCATAAGATGAATAGTACCGTATGAATAGTACTGCAGCCGCATAAGATAAATAGTACCAAATGAATGAATAGTACTGCAGCCGTATTAGATGAATAGTACCGCAGGAATGAATAGTATCGCAGTCGCATTAGATGAATAGTGTTGCATAAATAGTACTGCAGCCGCATGAGATGAATAGTGTCGTAGGCTTACATAGTGCCGCATGAGATGAATAGTACCGCAGGATGAATAGTGCCGCATGGCTTGAATAGTGCCGTATAGTGCCTATTTTTGGCTGTTTTATGTCCTATTTGACTGATTTGTGGCCAGAATTTCTCCCAACTCCCCACATGAAAGTTGTAGATCTTTGTATTGGCTTCAAGGATCTTTATGTCTCACTTTAACCTGAATTCACATGTGACTTTTATGTCACAAGGGGTCCGTGTGACTTCATGACTTGACCATGTTCCTGACCTGATTACCTGTATACGTGCTGGTACAGGTTCAAAGTGTGTATTGAGATACATTATTAGTATGCACTGCGATGCCATTTAATGAGTGCACTGAGGTGTGACTCTACATTCTAAGTGATCATTCGTATTATATGTCAATACATGTATACCTTCCAGTACAGTCATGGTAATTGGTCAGTAATAGTATCGTGGTATAATGATTGATGTTTGATGCATTACACTAAGCATGGATCTAGATTTAGGACTCCTTGAGCCAATGTGGATTCATACTTAGGATACACGTACTATGATACGACATATAGGAGGATGAACATGTGACCACGACATGTAATTCCATTATCATGATAGGGTTAATCTAAGCAACTTAATTTGGTAGATGCATTGGGTGGGAACGGAATCCCGAGATCGTGCCATACTAGCCACCCTACGTCCAGTCCTGGCGTGTCGGATTGGCCACCACGGATATAGTTTCATCCGCTTATAGTGGATGACTATATCCGACTCCTACGTGCTATGTGTTAAATGTTTTAGCACGGTGGCCTTTCGGGGGACCGGTGCATAATTAAAGTGCTATATGTATATGTATATTTTATGGTTTGGCTAGCCCTGCTGGGTTGACATGAACTGAGGATTCCTATATATGTATTACTGGGATAACCCAGGCAAATCATAGAAAGCCGTGGGATTGATTGGCCGCTTGTAAGCTGACTTGTTTGTGATATGTTTTCTTCTGTTAGCAACTGAGAAACATAGACTATCATAGTGCGTGGTCTAACCCATGTCCTTGTTTGGTTGTTGGGTTGGGCTATTGTGCTGCGATAGGCTATAGACCGAAGTCGCGAATCAGAAGCCCTTCACCTGCCCATGGTTATAGGATATATCTTATCTCGGCATGATATTGGCACCGTTTGTCCTTATTTGGTTGTAAGGGTGTCGTATTGTCTCGATGATATGGTATAAGCCTATAACTCGTGAATCAGGTCTTATTATTATGCTTGGGTTTTATCTCAGTCTTTTGTGCTCCCTTATGGTACTTACTATTCGGGGCCTGACCCCGCTGGTTTTGTTTGGCCAGATCTCGTAGCAGCTCTAGTGGATTCAGCCTTCCATCCGAACAATGGTACACACCAGGAGTATGGGCGCCGGGGACCATGAGTGGGTTTCTTCTTCTCCGCTCTGATATCTTCTATTTTGTACTTGGCATTTAGCCACCGGCACCTGTTTAGCCGGCTGTTCTGGACATTAGTTTTCTTTACATAATTGTAATTAAATCAGACTGCAGCTGACTACGGTTATGTACTACTGACTCTCGGTACTAGCTTATCATTTTGTATAGCTAGGCTCATGAATCATGTTGATGAAGCGTCGGGGACGCCTTACTGCTTTGTCTTATATGATCATTATTTACTGCTTCTTGTTTTGATTGATTGAGACATAGATGCTCCGTGAGACCATAGGAGACTTGATTGTAGCATGCACCCCCTTGTCTTTTGACAGCCACGATTGCCGTATGACGTTTATATACCTCATATGGAGTAGCTGGCCTAGTCCGTCTCAGTATTCTGGTACTGGGGTGTGACAAGATTTTATTGGTGGCCCATGCAGGTCTATTTTTCAGACTTGTGGGGTGTTGCGATTATAGGAGTCTCAATCAAAATATGTCCCCCTTGATCTCCTGATTTGTCTTCTCTTTCTCTCACCTTAATTGCTAACTTGATTATCATCCTCGATTCCTTCCCGTCCAGACTTTTGATACCTTGTATCATTTCTTTTAGGGGCACATCGTTTTCGGCTATTGGAGGAGCCGACATGGAAGAAAATCCAGTAAAGCAGGGACCAGTTAGAGATCAGCAAGGGGTAGCCCCTCTACCTGGACAGATTCACATCGAGAATGTTATTGAGCATAAGCCAGTTGAGCCACAGAGGCCAGAGGTTCCCGTACCTCCAGTGATACCGGTAGTACCAGTAGCACTAGGCGCGCCGGCACTATTGCAGATTATCAGAGGGTTATTGGAGACCCAGCAACACCAGACAGTAGCCCAACAGCAACAACAGACCCAACAGCAAGAACAGAATGTATTACTGAATCAGGGGTTACAGCTAGCTCTTGAGAGGAGCGTCAGGAATGACTCGGGAGCTTCGGGGAGGTTTTACCGACTTAATCCGAGGTACTTTGATGGCACAGAGGATGCTATCACGGCGGATGCTTGGCTTCAAGATATTGAGGCCATATTGATGGCAGCAAAGGTTGCAGCAGAAGAGAAGGTTGACCAAGTCAGATTATTGCTTCAGGATCTCGCCCGCGATTGGTGGGCATCAGAAGAGGTTAGAATGAGGCGTCCTGTTCCTTGGGATAGCTTCAGTACCAGATTCAAGGCCAAGTACTTTGGCATGGTAGCTTGGTATGAGCTCCAGCAGAGATTTATCAGCCTCAAGCAGGCTGGTAGGACGGTGGATGGTTATGCAGCAGAGTTCTGCAGGTTAAGTAGGTTTGCTCAGACGATGGTGGCGACAAAGCCAGAGAGAGTAATGAGGTTCCAGCAGGGACTTCACTTAGAGATTTTATAGCTGGTCGAGGGGCACGACTACCAGACATTCGATGCAGTATTGATGGCGGCTCGGAGGCACGAGCTTATAATTCAAAGGTTATCAGCAAGGACTGGAGGCCAGAAGAGGTCTCATATTCAGAGTACGGGAGGAGGAGGAGCAGTACCTTGGATGTCAGCACCAGCGCCTGGCATCCGTATTCGTGATGCAGTACCAATCATGACAGTTATGACGGCACCAGTTTGACAGCAGCAACCGATGCACCAGCAACGTCAGGAGGCACCAGTGGGTTGCACTTATTGTGGTAAGGGAGGGCACACTCGGGAAGTGTGTCGGTTAGCGAATGGCCAGTGCTTGAAATGTGGGGGTTCAGACTATCGTATAGCTACGTACCCACAGATACAGAGGCCAGGAGGGCCAGCTCAACAGTTTTCGGCGTTGCCAGCTCCAGAGGTAGCACCGTATCAAGGGCCAGCACTAGAAGTGTGGCCACTAGCCCAGCGCCCATTACTGATGCAAGCTCAGATGTACCGACAAGCACAAAATCAGGTAGGACCGTATCAGGTTGGACAGCATAGGCTGCAGCAGCAGGGCCAGGGAAGGCAACAGCAGAGAGTCTCGCAGGGGCAGAGGCAGGTAGAATTTGGAGTATTAGAGCAGAGGTTGGTCGTAGGCGATCAGATTATGGATAATATAACACCCAGTTTTCCAGATGAGGGTAATTTTGAAATTTTGTAATTATAATTATTATTATTGATATTTTTTCATATTATGATTTTTGGTGATTTTTAATCATTTTTAAACTATTTAAATTATGACTTGTGATTTGGTGTGCAGCTAGTGGAACTATAGAGACTGTCTGCCCTAGAGCCTAGCCATGTGATTTGGATATTTCATTTATTATTTTTAGCCTAGGGGTAATTTGATTATTTTGACTTATTAGAATTTTTAATTTATTTATTGGATTGATGGTTGTTGGTTTTGATTTTGCTAGCTGTGACATAAGAGACTAACCTAGATGTTGACCCTAGTTAAGGTGACTTGATTAGCATGGTGAGACCCTAATCTAACTTAAGTCGACTTGGTTTTGACTTGAGTGATTTAGCTCTTGAGAAATTAGGAAGGATTTTAATGTTGGACTTAAGGCTAAGGTAGAGAGCCCATTGCTCATGTGACTTGGCCCATGGCCCATGACTTGTAACCCTAACCCTAATTTTCACTCAATATGACCAGCCACTTAGGGCTCCCCCTCCCTATAAAATCATCTCCTCCATGTTCTTGCCTCTTTTGTAATGTTTCAACATTTTAAAAAAAGAGGTAAAGAGCCATTTCCCCAATCCATAACTTTCTTATTTCATGTCCTTTTTAGCTCAAATCTTTTGCATTAGGTTCTAATTAGTCTCTTCTTGCTGTTTATGGAGAGTAATCTCAGCCTTGGATCAATTTGGAGGACTTGGCCATCAAGAAGAACCACCCCCTTATGAAGCTTTTTTATACAAATGGCACATATAGGTAAATCCCTATTTCCTCCACCAAATTTTGTTTTCTTTGCATGGATAGGAAGCCCTAGGTGTCCCCTAGCTGTAGGTATTGGCTTTGTGTTGAGTCATATCTATTTCGTGTCCGTATCGGACACGAATCAGGGTTAGGGTGCATGTGTTCGATGAAATGCTTGAGTGAATAAATTCTTCTTATTTTTAAATTCTATTTGAATAGATTTCTAGCCCTTGATGTGTGTTTTCGAACCCCCAAGCTCTGAGCTCATATCGAGCTGTGTCCGTGTCCAAAATAGACACGAACTCACTGTACGAGATACGGCGTACATGCCCTGCTACTCGAGCCTTAGTTCTCCACTTGTAGGACACTTGGACACCTAATATTTGACACGAACCTGGGGGCAACCACTGACAGCATGTCCCCAAAGTTTGGGGACATCTGGTCGAGTGTCCAGAGAGTAATCGACCATGCACTGGTCGTAGCCTGACACGCACGCGCGCGGGAATCGCGTCTGATACGCATCTCGTACGCACGACACGCTTCACGTGGACACGATACAGGTACTTGGACACGTTCCCCTACCTTTGGCGAACCCCTGTGCACAAGCACGTGTCCTAATTCGTGTCGTGTCGTGTTCACGAACGATACGCACACGTGCACGAGCCAGTCCTCGCTGTGAATTTATGATACAATATTTGTTTCGTTTGGACACTTAGTGTCCACTCTAGTGGACACGAATGGCTTTCCTTAGACACATGACACAGGGTACACACGCTGATATACCTATTTGTAAATTTGAATGGTTAAATTTGGGTTTTCGAAGGTGAAGTTCATGTATCAGTGTTTGAGATTCAGTTGGATTTTTATGTGAAACTGACAGTTTAATTATGAACCATTTCCCTGATTTTTGAATGATAAATTAGTTTTAGAATTTAGGTTGTATATGTATAGTTATTTGTTAAGTTCATTTAAGGTTGAATGCTAACCCACTGTTAAAATAACTGAGACTTTCAAATGTTTAAACGATTAACTGAAATAAGATTTCAGTTAAATGTAATACCTGAGAATTCCTAAGATACTGTGTGTTTCACTAATTTGATTTGGTTTAATTACAATGTTTATTTCCTATACCTAACTGAGTTTAGCTTGCAATAGGATTTATGGCTGTGGCAGTGATCAGTTTCGAATTTGCATTGGGTTGGGATTTCATTTGAACTATTTTTTTTTTTCTGATCCTGAAACATAATATCCATATCATTCACACACAACTAAACTACAAAACTGAAATGACACACACCACAAAATCTGAGGGCAAATCACTCACATAATACTTACTCATACACTCATGATTAAATCTGAGAATTTGTACACTGTTTTTTCTGTTTTACTGAGACACTTGCATTGACATACACACACACAGGTAATATATCACCCACACATTTCACTGTCTTGAATTCCTGAGTCTATGTTCCAATAACTGAGTTCAGACCCCCCCTTCTTCACATATTGCACATGCATAAACCTACCTGCACTTGCATATACTAAACCTTGCATCCTTCACTGCTATCTACAAATTTTTCCCTATAGACACTCTTCACAGAACTGAGGACACCTGAACACTGAATTTCTGAGATTGGCATTTGCAAAAAACTGAGATTTGTTTAATTAAATAACTGAGACGGGTCTTTGCAATTGGTTTGGAGGATTGTCACTGATTTATGGTGTATGAACTGTTTTGGGCTGAGATGTGATATTCCTGGGTTAATTTCTTTCTGATTTTTGTGTTAATGATATAATTAGAACACCTGCACATGTATCCTTAATTGATTCGAGTTACTTCTTTATTTTGTTCAAATTGAATGTATCAATCTCCATGAGTTCATTCTCAATTTTTTTCATAGTTTTTAAGTCAGATTTTAAATGCGATTTTGTGGTAAGGTTAAATCCAATGTTTACAAAGGTTGTGATGATTTCATTGATTCAAGTTTTGAGTTGTTGCCAAGTTTTGTTGATTCATTGGTCCATTGCATTATTTGGTTAAGTTTCAAATTCATTGAGGGTAGCCTTCGAACCCATTGATACTTAAAGTATCAGGATTCTTGATGTTGTTACAATTTTAGACATTAGGTTGAATATTTGCTGCAAAGAATTTGAAACTGTCTCATGTTATAATTTTATATAAATTGTATTTCAGTTTGGTTTAGTTCCTTCCCATTCCCATTGATTCCCTTTCCTGTTTTCACCAAGACACTGAATCCCTGAACACATTAATTACTGTCATTAACCTGTAAACAAATTCCTGAGATGTTGTGCACTAAAATTTTCTGAACTTTACATTCCTTTTCTAGAACTGATTGGTGTTCCATTTGTCATGTTTAGTCCCTATACATGTGTGTTAGTTACTAAGTGTTAGTTTATAGTTGTGTTAGAGACTTTGATAAATAGATTTCAAATTTGGTGTTAATAGTTAGGCTTATTATGGACTGTCAAATTCTAAAAAACCTGAGAACACTTGAGCCATGTGTTATACACAACTGTCATCTAAATCTGAGTTTTTACATTTGCCTTCACCCATTGACACAATCCCTATTGATTCACTGATTTCAATTCTACATTTCCTAATAAACTATGTCACTCACAACTTAGCTTAACACCCTAACTATTCACTGTCATGCACTGACCAATTTGACTCATGCTCCACACACACATGGCACTCTCTATATATATGTATGTTAATAGCCTATATACATATATAATGTCTATATATGCATAATGTGGCCTATAAGTGAATGTGTGTTATTATATTAAATTAGATAAATATTCAATGTATACAATATGTGTGAATATGTGATATGGCCTATAGCCTATATACATGGCACATAGCCTATGGGATGTACCCCTATGTGATACAGACTATGTATATGGCTTGAATGCCATTGAATGTGTGTTGTTGGCTTGTATAGGCTAGTTTTGATGTATGAGTGCTAGCCTAGGCTTGGTTAGGCCTAGTGAGACTTGTTAGACTTATTTGGGCTAGGACTTGACCTAGTTGACCTAATTTGACTAGTATGGTTGACTAGAGTTGACCAAGTGTTGACTATAGTCTAGTTTGACCTAGACAGCATGCACATGCATTGTAGATTACATTTATCATCCCATGTATACATCTTGACTTGTGTTGCTCTAAATAGGAGTCTGATAACTCATCTCAGGCAGTATATTCTTATAGCTATTCAGATACCAGGCGAGTACATTCTCTGATCATTTCATATCCTGTTTAGAATTATTTTCCTGCTTTAAATTACTTTACTTGATACTGTCACGTTGGTCACACGGATTAGTACTATATGGATCCCTTCTTGAGATGTTATCCCCTCAAAGAGCATCGTATACTACATGTTCTGCGCGTTTCACTTACATAGTGTATCACTATGCTTCACGGTTCATTGATCACTTGTGACATGTACTCTCATGATCACAGAGTCTTTCTTGAATCACCCCATTTATGGGTATTTCCAGAATCACCCATTTATGGGCTTACCATGTATCACCCCTTGTGGGCCTTTGTATGGAATCATAACATAACCTGGCTGGATCCTTGTATATTGATTGGGGGTACGGGGGAGTAGAAGTAGACATGTGAATAATATCCAAGTAGTGTAGTTCCCAGAATCACTCTATGGTATAGTTCCCAGAATCTCCTATGCCATTCACATGTTTATATTGTACTCTAACTCACTAGCCACTGTTAGTTCTCTACTTATAGTAGATATTTCTATTACAGTTCTCTCTCTGTTTACATTCAGTACTTTCTTTCAGTTCTTGTATCTTACTTTACTGCATGATTATATTTTCTAACCTGCTATGATCTGTTGAGATGTATTGTACTCGCTCCTGTCCTGACTGGACCTGTTAAAAATATTACAGAGGACAAGGAGGAGGCCTGTGTGGATACCTACTACGGGATAGCTCTAGATGACACCATTGATCCGGATTTCCAGTCGGATCCATTAGCTATAGAGACTGAGGCTCCCTAGTCTAGGTTTACTATTATTGTCATTTGGGATCTGGATTGTATATATTCTTTCATATTCAGTAGTTGGGACTTGTATTCTGGATGTTTGCTGAGATAATATCTTAGACACTTAGACTCTTCTGATCTTCTGTATTTCATTTGAGTTTTATATCTTATCGTACTTCTTCTTCCTTAGTTGTGATTGAGTTTACATTCTACTATATCACCCCTATTCGGGGTGTATAAACTGTTTAGTCTTATATTGTTAGATGCATTAAGACCTAGGACAGCGTTTTATCGTCAACACTACGGCGTAGGCTGGGCGTTGTTACGTTCTCGTACCCTCACAGTGGGTGCGGGTCGTGACACATTTTTAGTGGTGGCCCATGCAGGTCATGTTTATGTAGTTGTATTCGAACTAGAGTATCACTACAGCCTGCAGTAGGATTAAGATATATTTTTGAAGGTACTCAATCACAGTTAGAATTCCTTGAGAGATTCCTGGGATGACCCTTGAGAATCTTATTTAAACTTCAATTTGAAATTCTTTTCCTTGTTTTGTTCGCTCTCACTCCTTGATTATTGAATTTGATTTTGATGGATCGTTGTTGATTTTGATTTTCCTATCGAGATGAATTTTATGGCCTGAGTTACAATATTTTTTGATAACATATGTTGACGGGAATAACAGGGATGGTAAACGTCTACTTGATTATGGAACCTGTAGTTTATCGCAGCCATATTAGCTGGAGTGGCAGAAACGTAGAGACCTGACTTCGGATGTACGTATCTTGGTTATGAGATTTGGAATTTCTCGCAGCTATACTAGTCGGCATAGCGAGAATTCTAGACGACATGATTATAGAGGTGCATGCCCCAGTTATGGAATCTATCGTTTATCGCAGCCTTGCTTACTGGCATGGCGAGGGCTCTGAGTAACATGATTTTGGACAGACGCATATGATTATTAGACTGTATCTTGAGAAGGTTTTTAAACATATCATCTCTATCGTACCCTTCTGTTATAAATTGTATTCCATCATCAAATAATTTAGGAGTAGGGATATTTTAGCTTTATAGAGCTTATTCAAATGTAGTTCTTTCATAGTGTAATGATATGATGACTTATAGAGTGTCTGTACCCTAGAGATGATAGTTAGCATTGGTATTAGAATAGTAACCCATTGTAGATGATTTCTCTGTTATTTATAATACCTACCAGTTTTCATAGAGGATGTTAGTCTGTTCTGTAGTCTTGATAATTTATTATTAATTTCCCTTGTACTTTCCAGTAAGGCACCCATGACCAGAGCTTGTTCTTGAGTATAGTTGTAGTTCACCTAAGACCGAGAGGTCTATATATATAGATAGATTGCAGATGGTATTGGCATATGGGATATGGGTTGGTTAGTATCTATAGGCCATTGTTGTGTAGAATTATAGACATGTTGCTTAGCCTATATCTGGTTCAGTTTTCTATTTTAGTTAAGTTCTCCTTGAGATTAGTTCAGGCGTGATAGATCAACCTTTATAGGCAGTATGCAGACCCTTCACTAGATGTCCTGTCCTTTTGTTTATAAATTCAATCTCCTTAGCATCATTTCCTTTTGCCTACATCGATGTTTCAGACCATTCATCCTTAACCTAATTTCTGAGCATTTGTTCAGTTCCTTATAAGTTTAGTCTACTTTAACCCTTGATGATCAGTTATATATGTATGGATATATAGATGATATATTTAGGATATATGTAATAGGTTGTTGTTCTTGAGCTTATGTATATATGGTATTTGGAATTTATGTGCTTAGATTATGGGTATTTAGTTATGGGTGACTTGATAAGATTGGGAGTCAAGAGTTAGTCTATTATAGAGTTTTCGTTTTTTGCTAATCTCTAGTTGCCAACACCTAGATAGCTAGCATAGGTAAAACCCTAAGAAGTTGACCAATTGATGACCAAGTACTTGGATGTTGAGAAATTGACTAGTGGTTGACCCTCGACTATGTTTGGCCAAGAAGTAGTACTACCATCTTAAATTTTGAGGACAAAATTTTTCTAAGGTGGGTAGGATTGTAACACCCAGTTTTCCAGATGAGGGTAATTTTGAAATTTTGTAATTATAATTATTATTATTGATATTTTTTTCATATTATGATTTTTGGTGATTTTTAATCATTTTTAAACTATTTAAATCATGACTTGTGATTTGGTGTGCAGCTAGTGGAACCATAGAGACTGTCTGCCCTAGAGCCTAGCCACGTGATTAGGATGTTTCATTTATTATTTTTAGCCTAGGAGTAATTTGGTCATTTTGACTTATTAGAATTTTTAATTTATTTATTGGATTGATGGTTGTTGGTTTTGATTTTGCTAGCTGTGACATAAGAGACTAACCTAGATGTTGACCCTAGTTAAGGTGACTTGATTAGCATGGTGAGACCCTAATCTAACTTAAGTCGACTTGGTTTTGACTTGAGTGATTTAGCTCTTGAGAAATTAGGAAGGATTTTAATGTTGGACTTAAGGCTAAGGTAGAGAGCCCATTGCTCATGTGACTTGGCCCATGGCCCATGACTTGTAATCCTAACCCTAATTTTCACTCAATATGACCAGCCACTTAGGGCTCCCCCTCCCTATAAAATCATCTCCTCCATGTTCTTGCCTCTTTTGTAATGTTTCAACATTTTGAAGAAAGAGGTAAAGAGCCATTTTCTCCAATCCATAACTTTCTTATTTCATGTCCTTTTTAGCTCAAATCTTTTGCATTAGGTTCTAATTAGTCTCTTCTTGCTGTTCATGGAGAGTAATCTCAGCCTTGGATCAATTTGGAGGACTTGGCCATCAAGAAGAACTACCCCCTTTTGAAGCTTTTTCATGCAAATTGCACATATAGGTAAATCCATATTCCCTCCACCAAATTTTGTTTTCTTTGCATGGATAGGAAGCCCTAGGTGTCCCCTAGCTGTAGGTATTGGTTTCGTGTTGATTCATGTCCATTTCGTGTCCGTATCGGACATGAATCAGTGTTAGGGTGCATGTGTTCGATGAAATGCTTGAGTGAATAAATTCTTCTTATTTTTAAATTCTATTTGAATAGATTTCTAGCCCTTGATGTGTGTTTTCGAACCCCTAAGCTCTGAGCTCATATCGAGCTGTGTCCGTATCCAAAATGGACACGAACTCACTGCACGAGACACGGCGCACATGCCCTGCTACTCGAGCCTTAGTTCTCCACTTGTAGGACACTTGGACACCTAATATTTGACACAAACCTGGGGGCAACCACTGACAGCATGTCCCTAAAGTTTGGGGACATCTGGTCGAGTGTCCAGAGAGTAATCGACCATGCACTGGTCATAGCCTGACACGCGTGCGCGCAGGAATCGCGTCTGATACGCATCTCGTACGCATGACACGCTTCATGTAGACACGGTGCAGGTACTTGGACACGTTCCCCTACCTTTGGCGAACCCCTGTGCACAAGCACGTGTCCTAATTCGTGTCGTATCGTGTTCACGAACGATGCACACGCGTGCACGAGCCAGTCCTCGCTGTGAATTTATGATACAATATTTGTTTCGTTTGGACACTTTGTGTCCACTCTAGTGGACACGAATGGCTTTCCTTAGACACATGACACATGGTACACACACTGATATACCTATTTATAAATTTGAATGGTTAAATTTGGGTTTTCGATGGTGAAGTTCATGTATCAGTGTTTGAGATTCAGTTGGATTTTTATGTGAAACTGACAGTTTAATTATGAACCATTTCCCTGATTTTTGAATGATAAATTAGTTTTAGAATTTAGGTTGTATATGTATAGTTATTTGTTAAGTTCATTTAAGGTTGAATGTTAACCCACTGTTAAAATAACTGAGACTTTCAAATGTTTAAACGATTAACTGAAATAAGATTTCAGTTAAATGTAATACCTGAGAATTCCCAAGATACTGTGTGTTTCACTAATTTGATTTGGTTTAATTACAATATTTATTTCCTATACCTAACTGAGTTTAGCTTGCAATAGGATTTATGGCTGTGGCAGTGATCAGTTTCGAATTTGCATTGGGTTGGGATTTCATTTGAACTGTTTTTTTTCTGATCCTGAAACATAATATCTATATCATTCACACACAACTAAACTACAAAACTGAAATGACACACACCACAAAATCTGAGGGCAAATCACTCACATAATACTTACTCATACACTCATGATTAAATCTGAGAATTTGCATACTGTTTTTCCTGTTTTACTGAGACACTTGCATTGACATACACACACACAGGTAATATATCACCCACACATTTCACTGTCTTGAATTCCTGAGTCTATGTTCCAATAACTGAGTTCAGACCCCCCCTTCTTCACATATTGCACATGCATAAACCTACCTGCACTTGCATATACTAAACCTTGCATCCTTCACTGCTATCTACAGATTTTTCCCTATAGACACTCTTCACAGAACTGAGGACACCTGAACACTGAATTTCTGAGATTGGCATTTGCAAAAAACTGAGATTTGTTTAATTAAATAACTGAGACGGGTCTTTGCAATTGGTTTGGGGGATTGTCACTGATTTATGGTGTATGAACTGTTTTGGGCTGAGATGTGATATTCCTGGGTTAATTTCTTTCTGATTTTTGTGTTAATGATATAATTAGAACACCTGCACATGTATCCTTAATTGATTCGAGTTACTTCTTTATTTTGTTCAAATTGAATGTATCAATCTCCATGAGTTCATTCTCAATTTTTTTCATAGTTTTTAAGTCAGATTTTAAATGCGATTTTGTGGTAAGGTTAAATCCAATGTTTACAAAGGTTGTGATGATTTCATTGATTCAAGTTTTGAGTTATTGCCAAGTTTTGTTGATTCATTGGTCCATTGCATTATTTGGTTAAGTTTCAAATTCATTGAGGGTAGCCTTCGAACCCATTGATACTTAAAGTATCAGGATTCTTGATGTTGTTACAATTTTAGACATTAGGTTGAATATTTGCTGCAAAGAATTGTTTGAAACTGTCTCATGTTATAATTTTATATAAATTGTATTTCAGTTTGGTTTAGTTCCTTCCCATTCCCATTGATTCCCTTTCCTGTTTTCACCAAGACACTGAATCCCTGAACACATTCATTAGTGTCATTAACCTGTAAACAAATTCCTGAGATGTTGTGCACTAAAATTTCCTGAACTTTACATTCCTTTTCTAGAACTGATTGGTGTTTCATTTGTCATGTTTAGTCCCTATACATGTGTGTTAGCTACTAATTGTTAGTTTATAGTTGTGTTAGAGACTTTGATAAGTAAATTTAGAATTTGGTGTTAATGGTTAGGCTTATTATGGACTGTCAAATTCTGAAAAAACCTGAGAACACTTGAGCCATGTGTTATACACAACTGTCATCTAAATCTGAGTTTTTACATTTGCCTTCACCCATTGACACATTCCCTATTGATTTACTGATTTCAATTCTACATTTCCTAATAAACTATGTCACTCACAACTTAGCTTAACACCCTAACTATTCACTGTCATGCACTGACCAATTTGACTCATGCTCCACACACACATGGCACTCTCTATATGTACATGTATGTTAATAGCCTATATACATATATAATGTCTATATATGCATAATGTGGCCTATAAGTGAATGTGTGTTATTATATTAAATTAGATAAATATTCAATGTATACAATATGTGTGAATATATGATATGGCCTATAGCCTATATACATGGCACATAGCCTATGGGATGTACCCCTATGTGATACAACCTATATATATGGCTTGAATGCCCAGTAAATGTGTGTTGTTGGCTTGTATAGGCTACTTTTGATGTGTAAGTGCTAGCCTAGGCTTGGTTAGGCCTAGTGAGACTTGTTAGACTTATTTGGGCTAAGACTTGACCTAGTTGACCTAATTTGACTAGTATGGTTAACTAGAGTTGACCAAGTATTGACTATAGTCTAGTTTGACCTAGACAACATGCAGATGCATTGTAGATTACATTTATCATCCCCTGTATACATCTTGACTTATGTTGCTCTAAATAGGAGTCTGATACCTCATCTCGGGCAGTATATTCTTACAGCTATTCTGATACTAGGCGAGTACATTCTCTGATCATTTCATATCCTGTTTAGAATTATTGTCCTGCTTTAAATTACTTTACTTGATACTGTCACATTGGTCACACGGATTAGTACTATATGGATCCCTTCTTGAGATGTTATCACCTCAGGGAGCATATTATACTACATATTCTGTACGTTTTACTTACATGGTGTATCACTATGCTTTACGGTTCATTGATCACTTGTGACATGTACTCTCATGATCACTGAGTCTTCCTTGAATCACCCTATTTATGGGCATTCCCAGAATCACCCATTTGTGGGCTTACCATGTATCACCCCTTGTGGGCCTTTGCATGGAATCATAACATAACCTGGCTGGATCCTTGTATATTGATTGGGGGTACGGGGGAGTAGAAGTAGACATGTGAATAATATCCAAGTAGTGTAGTTCCCAGAATCACTCCATAGTATAGTTCCCAGAATCTCCTATGCCATTCACATGTTTATATTGTACTCTAACTCACTAGCCACTGTTAGTTCTCTACTTATAGTAGATATTTCTATTACAGTTCTCTCTCTGTTTACATTCAGTACTTTCTTTCAGTTCTTGTATCTTACTTTACTGCATGATTATATTTTCTAACCTGTTATGATCTGTTGAGATATATTGTATTCGCTCCTGTCCTGACTGGACCTGTTGAAAATATTACAGAGGACGAGGAGGAGGCCTGTGTGGATACCTACTACGGGACAGCTCTAGATGACACCATTGATCCGGAATTCCAGCCGGATCCATTAGCTATAGAGACTGAGGCTCCCTAGTCTAGGTTTACTATTATTGTCATTTGGGATCTGGATTGTATATATTCTTTCATATTCAGTAGTTGGGACTTGTATTCTGGATGTTTGCTGAGATGATATCTTAGACATTTAGACTCTTCTGATCTTCTGTATTTTATTTGAGTTTTATATCTTATCGTACTTCTTCTTTCTTAGTTGTGATTGAGTTTACATTCTGCTATGTCACCCCCATTTGGGGATTATAAACTGTTTAGTCTTATACTGTTAGATACATTGAGACCTAGAACAGCGTTCTACTGCCGACACTAGCGTAGGATGGGCGTTGTTACGTTCTCGTACCCTCACAGTGGGTGCGGGTCGTGACAGGTAAGTTTTGAGTATTATTCATAATTCCTTGAGTTCTATATTCGAAGAGTGAGGCAACTTTCTCATCTCAGTCATCTGCTCTCGTATCATGTGATACGTGATATTCATCATGTGTCTTGATTACGAGAGTACGTCCTGGGCAGAGTCTCGTTCTTGATTTAGTCATTGGTACCGACTTATCTCAAGCGTTGACCCTTATCCACTTTGGGAGTCAGTGTAGGACCTCGAGGAAGAATTCCTACCTAACTGACTCGGGAGGTATATTTTATTCGTATGTCTCCGATCACTTTTCTTCTAGGGTATGATTATGGTTTGTATTTTTTTACTTAATTGTTATTGTTTTCGTAATTTGTTTATGTGCCATGTGTTGTTTGATAATTGTGCTAGCTATATGTCATGAGTGTATTTCGTGATCTGAGAGCGCGCTCAACTAGCCTTATCGAAATTTCGAGGACGAAATTTTTCTAAGGAGGGTAGAGATGTCACTCCCCGTTTCAGGAATACATAAATTTTTGATTTTTCATGTATATGGTATCTGGCACCTGTATCTTTATTGCATGTATCCTGTATTTGTAACTGGCCATGACATGGAACAATATCTCGTCGCGGATTAGTGTGCTACCCCTTGTCCTTGTCTGGTTGTAGGCGTGGTTCACTGTTTCGATAATAGGATTTCTGAACCGTGTTGTGGATAGGATTTTATTTAATTAATTTAATTGGTTGTATCATGTAGATTTAACATGTCATTAGTCACATGGTTAAGAGCATGCTTAAGCTTAGGGTTTCTTTGAGTCAACCCACCCTATATATATTCTCTTCCACACTCTCTCTCCTCATTCACTCTTTCATTTATTTTGCTCAAACAATATTTAGGCAAGTACATCTTGCACCAAATGGAGAGATTCTTGTATTTTTTATTTCTTGATTTTTGTTTGATATGATTTGTTTATATTGTTCTTCTCATCATCCTCTACAAGTTTAGTTCTTGGAGTTTTTGATTTTAATGGCTAGTTTTGTGTAGATCTAAGTTTCTAAAACTAGGGTTCTATGGATCTTCATGGTTTTGATCTATCAAATTTGGTTGTTTTCAAAAACTAATGGTCCTATGTTGTAGGGAATTCAATTCTACCCAATTTTGACCTTTGAAAAGTTATATTTCGACTTGTTTTGAGAAAGTTATGGCCAAAACAATATTTGGACAATTTTTATGTCATCTGCCCTGGTTTTGGCAGGGACGATGAATAGTGCCACATGAATAGTACTGTAGCCGCATGAGATGAATAGTGCCATAGCCGCATGAGATGAATAGTGCCGCATGAATAGTACCACAGCCGTATGAGATAAATAGTACCACAGGAATGAATAGTACCGTAGCCGCATGAGATGAATAGTGCCATATGAATAGTACCACAGCTGCATGAGATGAATAGTGTCATATGAATAGTACCGCAGCCGCATGAGATGAATAGTACCGCAGGAATGAATAGTGCCGCAGCCGTATTAGATGAATAGTATCGCAGGAATGAATAGTACCACAGTCGCATGAGATGAATAGTATCTCATGAATAGTACCGCAGCCGCATGAGATGAATAGTGCCGCAGGCTTGCATAGTACCACATGAGATGAATAGTACCGCAGGATGAGTAGTGCCGCATAGTGCCTATTTTGGCTGTTTTTGGCTGTTTTATGTCCTATTTGACTGATTTATGGCCAGAATTTCTCCCAACTCCCCACATAAAAGTTGTAGATCTTTGTATTGGCTTCAAGGATCTTCATGTCTCACTTTAACCTGAATTCACATGTGACTTTTATGTCACGAGGGGTCCGTGTGACTTCCTGACTTGACCATGTTCCTGACCTGATTACCTGTATACGTGCTGGTATAGGTTCTAAGTGTGTATTGAAATACAATATTAGTATGTACTGCGGTACCATTTAATGAGTGCACTGAGGTGTGACTCTACATGCTAAGTGATCATTCGTGTTATATGTCAATACATGTGTACCTTCCAGTACAGTCATGGTAATTGGTCAGTAATAGTATCGTGGTATAATGATTGATGTTTGATGTATTACACTAAGCATGGATCTAGATTTGGGACTCCTTGAGCCGATGTGGATTCATACTTCGGGTACACGTACTATGGTACGACATATAGGAGGATGAACATGTGACCACGACATGTAATTCCATTATCAAGATAGGGTTGATCTAAGCAACTTAATTTGGTAGATGCATTGGGTGGAAACGGAATCCCGAGATCATGCCATACTAGCCACCCTAGGTCCAGCCTTGGCGTGTCGGGTTGGCCACCACAAATACAGTTTCATCCGCTTATAGTGGATGACTATATACGACTCCTACGTGCTATGTGTTAAATATTTTAGCACGGTGGCCTTTCGGGGGACCGGTGCATAATCAAAGTGCTATGTGTATATGTATATTATATGGTTTGGCTAGCCCTGCTGGGTTGACACGAACTGAGGATTCCTATATATGCATTACTAGGATAACCCAGGCAAATCATAGAAAGCCGTGGGATTGATTGGCCACTTGTAAGCTGACTTGTTTGTGATATGTTTTATTCTGTTAGCAACTGAGGAACATGGACTATCGTGGTGCGTGGTCAAACCCATGTCCTTGTTTGGTTGTTGGGTTAGGCTATTGTGCTGCGATAGGCTATGGACCGAAGTCGCAAATCAGAAGCCCTTCACCTGCCCATGGTTATAGGATATATCTTATCTCGATATGATATTGGCACCGTTTGTCCTTGTTTGGTTGTAAGGGTGTCGTATTGTCTCGATGATATGGTATAAGCTTATAACTCGTGAATCAGGTCTTATTATTATGCTTGGGTTTTATCTCACTCTTTTGTGCTCCCTTGTGGTACTTGCTATTCGGGGCCTGATCCCGCTGGTTTTGTTTGGCCAGATCTCGTACCAGCTCCAGTGGATCTAGCCTTCCATCCGAACAATGGTGCACACCAGGAGTATGGGCGCCATGGACCATGAGTGGGTTTCTTCTTCTCCGCTCTGATATCTTCTATTTTGTACTTGGCATTTAGCTACCGACACCTGTTTAGCCGGCTATTCTGGACATTAGTTTCCTTTACATAATTGTAATTAAATCAGACTACAGCTGACTACGATCATGTACTATTGACTCTCGGTACTAGCTTAACATTTTGTATAGCTAGGCTCATGAATCATGTTGAAGAAGCGTCGGGGACGCCTTTCTGCTTTGTCTTATATGATCATTATTTACTACTTCTTGTTTTGATTGATTGAGACATAGATGCTCTGTGAGACCATAGGAGACTTGATTGTAGAATGCACCCCCTTGTCTCTTGACAGCCACGATCGCCGTATGACGTTTATATACCTCATATGGAGTAGCTGGCCTAGTCCGTTTCAGTATTCTGGTACTGGGTGTAACACTGAGTTTCATACAACCAAACATATTTGCCTATCTTTATTCCTATCGGTATTATGCCCCAACACATCTATATTGATGCACGACGCCCCAATGGCTTAAACTTTCCGATCTTATATTCAACGCGTTCCATTCATAAGTTGTTTATATAACAGCAGTTCCGTGGCAACTGTGCCACAACTGCATACTTCGATGCACGAAGTATATCTTTCAATATCATGACAGGTTTCGTAGCGTTGCACCACGACCTGTCTATATCGTTTACTTAGTCATTCACATAGCTTATGTGCGCAAAGGCACGCTTAACTTCATAATCAATATTCTAGGCCTAGTGTTCAATGTCCTCAGAGTCGTGCACGTGATGCACATCTCGATATTGCCTTTCAATCTTTTACCATCGATGTCCTATTACGATCCGTGCATTTAATGCACATCACCTCAATTGTTTAATGTTCAATGTTCTATCTTAATTTTCGACACACACTAAGACCTTTACTTAATTCGGTGCCATGCTCGTTAACTCGATAGCAACATACACATACTAGGTTACATTTTATTAGATATGGGGGAGTAAGGGAGAAGAGTCATGAACCCGCCCACCTTAAGTTGATATGCCTTGACGTTTCGTCGAGCTGATGCGTCTCGATTCCATAACTTGGTTGTACGGCTAATTCTCCTGACTTAGCCATTCCATTGAACTATTCGACTGATTCGGCCTACCGTGCCCACGCCTTAGTTCGTTGTAAGGCGATGATTTGGTTTTACGGACACCGTTGCAAATAAGACAGAAAGCCGACCTCTTATCATTCAGCATAAAAGTGTAGCCTGCACACGAAATCAACTAAAATCAATACTTGCTCAAAGGGGACTTATGCTTTGCATCCTTTCGATTTATAGATTCTAATCAATGCAAGGCTTTGCTTCGGGCCAACGTAACTCTTGCATCGATTTGCAACGATACTTCATCGGGTCAACGCAACTCTTCAAGTCAACGACTCATCGTAATGCACTGTACGAAACGAGACATTACAAAGCATATGGTCAGTAGTTTGGATGAAGGAAATATATATTTATGAATATGAAAGAAGGCATATATATATATATATATTTTTTTTTAAAAATATCCAAAAATTATTATTCAAACCAAAATAAAATATAAAAAATATTTTAAAATTTTGGGGTCTTACATTGAGATATGCATATGGTTATAAAATATTTTAAAGATATCCACTTTGTGCCCTTGAGCCCGTGTTCGTGTCCGAGTCCGATCGACAAAAAGTAACATGCTTCTTTGAGGAGTTAGTCATTTCTCCTTCTAGGAAAATACCCCCACATAGCACCTACATGTCCCCCACCACACCCCATGTGCATGCCTCAACACACGCAAAGCATTATATTGAGATACCCACTTGGTGGTGTAGCCGATGTGGAACTATTTTACACTAGTTAAAAGGCAAACACCAACAATCCATACATCTCTTAATATATGGGTTGAGAGTTCCCTACAGTAACTGTCGATCATGCATTAGGATAGATGTCGCTTTGACTTGAATCTTCTCGCATGGGTCAAACAACAGTATGACACAAGAATGGACTAAGGATTAAATTCCACACTATATCTGTAAGTCTTTCTACTCATACAATGACATCAACTACTTCCAGTTGCACATTAAAGACCACGTGCCCACCTGATTTCGGTATATGCATACTGGGTGTCTACAAGCTTACCCTCAAGAGATGACATATATCTTTTTCCATATACTCTAGATGAGTTCTTTTAAAGAGTCATGGCATGCAGACTTTCGCTTCCTTGCGGTGCTACGCCGCTATATGACAAGGCCCAAAGCAGAGGCCACACATCATTGTGTTGTCATTCCACTGTAGCATGAGGTTCCAGTCTCTTTATAGTGCCATACTACCCATTCTGAAGCCTTCGCTTCCTTGCGGTGTTACGTCGCTGTGACATGGCTTGTATAGCCGAGGCTTTACCCTCTCTAGGTACCTCTTGGAGGTGTCACACTACTGTAATATTAGGTCATCGACCTCTTTGTAGTGCTGTCTATATCACTTTTCATTCTATAGCATTAGGCAACCTGCCTATGTACGGTGCTACGCTGCTATGACATGGCCCAAACTCGAGGCTTTACCCTATCAAGGTACCTTCTATGGTGTTACCCTATAGTAGCATGGAGTACTATGCTCTTTTATAGTGTCGTGCTACCCGTGCTTCCTGTAAAGCACGCCGGACATTCAAAATATCTGAGATCTCATTAAGGCGTCTAACCCATCCTTCTATAAGACTTATTCTTCATAAAGAACAAATAGTAGACAATAGTGGTTCTGGGTTCGTAACCCCTCAATCTCTCAAAGGACTATCCACTGTTCCTGATATTCTTTCAGTTAATGGTCATCCTTTGAACCAAAAGCGAGATGCCTGGTAGATTTCTGTTTGAACCAATATCATAAAACTTTATGGTAGAATTACAGAGACACAATATCAAGATCCATGAAGCCCATTTTCTTGCTGAGTCCTTGACCCGCTGGCGCTTGAGTCCTTGATGATCGGATCCATCAGATTCTTCTTACTCGAACATCATCCAATGTAATGATCCACGCTTGATGCGCTCATTCAGTGCCTTGTGCCCTAAACACACAATTCTCTTCTTATAATTGAATAGATCAACTGATGCCACTGCTGCAGCCACTTGATTTTCACAATACATGAGCATTATCCGAATTTGTGCACGAACCACAAAAAGATCATGCCCGATTGTCGCAATACGTTGGCATCTTCATTTCCAGAACAATAATTTGCTTCATTTTCTGTAGCTTGAGAGTACATAAAACTCAGATTTCACAATGAGAGAAAGATCTGCTTCTTCGACTTCCTTGATATAGCAGCACCACTATAACCCCCCTAAATTTCACTAAGATTTTTTTAATTTTATATTTTGGTATTTGTACGATGAGTACCAATACGTATATACGAAGTATTAATTATTTTTATACAAAAGTTTTATTACTATTTTTTTGTAAATATAGAAATAAATATTCTGTTTCGATATAATATAAGGTAAATATTTTCTATATTTGTTCGAGTATAAATATGTCATCCCGAATTTGTCGAACTTATTATATTATTATAGAAATCCTTTTTATTTGATATACAAGTATAGGTACTAATTTTAAAAGTATTATTTAAAATAATTTATACTATATGCGTGCGATGTACATGAAAATAATTTTATGTATATTTTGTAAAACTTTGATTTTAAAAAATTGGAATTATTTTAAAGTATTTTAAATTAATTAGAATTATTTTTAATTCATAAAAAATATTTTAAATTTATTTGATGTAATCTAATATATTTTAATAGATTAGATTTTACATAGTTTTAAATTAAAGATGAGATTTATCTAGTTTTAAATTTGGATTAGATTTTATTGAAATGGTTTTAAATAAATTTAAATTAATGTGAGTTTTTTCAAGTGGGATTTAAATTATTCCTAATCCATATCTAATTATGATTCTTCCACCCTATTTGTAGGGGAGCCTTTCCATTACTTTTTTCCACAAAATTTTCAACCACCATTGTGTGTGTACCGTGTCGGTGTCCACCCTCTTCGTGTCAGCCTTTGTTGGCCTCGGGTCCGACCCCGGGTATCTTTCTACTATCACAATTCCTCTCTTTTTTGTCCAAAATACCCAAAATTCGTCATAAAAATTAGTCTCAACTGTAGCAACTTTGAATAGCCATAACTCCCAACTCCGTCTCATCTCCATTTTTTTGTTTGAACCATATTGAAGTTAGCTTCGATAATCTATAATTATTTTAGCAAATTCGTAATCTATTTTTTTAAAAAATTATTTGAGTGTTAGTTGTCCGAAAATCGATGCGTCGTAATATTTTTGAGATTTCGAACTCGGTTTTGCGATCTGTTTAATGTTTCAGAAAGCTGACATGATGATCTATAGCATGCAAAAAATTTCAAAAATTTATTTAAAATTTAAATTTTTATTTTGGGCTATTTTATATTTATATTATTTCGTGGTATTTAAAATAAACTTTTGACCTAAAAATATTATTGTAATATTTTCTACCTAATTAAATTATTTTTTCTCTAAAAATGGTATTCCTAGATTTTTAAAGTATTTTTTAAAAACTATTTTAACTAATAAAAAGGTAGTTTTCGAATTAAAACTTATTTTCAAGTATGTATTTATCTAAATATTTTGGGGTAACAAATAGAGTTTTTAAGTATTATAAATATTTTATAAATAGTATAAGTATTTTCTCCACAAAATCTCATTGATTATCACGGCTGATCATTGCTAATCGTATTTTCTATTCTCTTGCGAAAATGGGCTTCCTTATATCGACTCTAGCTAGTTGGACTGTTCTGGACTCGATGGCGTAGTTTATGCCATCATCGGAGGCCATCTTGTGAAGTTGTAACGCCAAAGTAAATTATATGCCATTATGATCATCGTACCACACCAGGTCCACTACCAGGCAAGTATACCATGCCAACTTGTATAATATATTTATATGCATGTTTTTGCTTTTCTGTTGTTCTTTTTTTTGCTTATATTATTATATTCATGATTTCTAGTTCACCATGTTTCTAGTTTTATTTTATCATATTTCTAGTTTACATGTACGTTCTTGATTTCTGTTGCATGTTCATCATATGTTATATTGCTTTAGTTTCGTATGTGTCCCTTGATATATTTGTCTAGTCCTACACCATTGTTTCCTTGACTTGACTTGACATGACTTGACTCGAGCATGACTTGACTTATGATATTCTATAGATTGTGAGTGCTTATATTGACTATAGTCTATAGGATTATTTGACCTTGATACTAGGAATAGCTACAATCTCAATTGGGAGTGCTTGTCTTGACTATGATTGAAATACTATAGATTATGAGTGCTTATCTTGACTACAGTCTATAGGTTTGACTTGTTAGCGACGACTAGTATGTCATGCCAGTGTCTTAGATCCCTTATGTTAAGATTCCTTGTGTCTTAGTCCCCTTGTGTCTTAGTTGATTCTTTCACGACTATTTTTATTTTCTCTGCATATTTTATACTATTACATTTGGCATGTTTATATGTATCTTGTTAAAAAAAAAAAAATGTATCTTGTTATGTCCCTTTGAGGACCTGTTGATCTCTTCAGGTGTGTGTTTCTTGACTATCCGCAGGAGTTCCATCCAAGATCGTGTTCTTCTTCCTATCGAAGAGGATGTGCTCTTGGATCATGCAAGCTGCTTATCTTCATATTTTTGCTATTTTCTTCTTTCTAGTTTCGTGTTGGTAGTGGATTTGTCTCCATCCAGCGACTTGTATAATGACAATCATCATTGGATTCTATAATATCTTTATTCTTTATTTTATGGATGAAGATTAGTAAATCAAGGATATCTATATACTGCATTTTACAGCTTACGTATATTTATTATACGACAGACATGTTACGTACCTAGTCCTACGTATTTTGGGACTGGGGCGTTACAACCACCATGGATCTACTTCTTCGACTTTCTCGATATAGCATAACCACTCATATAGAATATGTAACCTCTTCTTTCTCTCATTTTGAGCACAACTAACATTACTGAAGCCTTCTACCCCTGCAGGGTAACTGTTGTACTGCATCCTTCTGAGTCCCTGAGAGAGATCCTCACTCTCTTTACAGCTTTGTAAAGATCAACACCTGTATTGCTCGTGAACTAACTCGGCATGCCTACCACAAAAGTTATGTCAGGCATAGTGGTACTTATAGCCTACATCAAACTCCAGATACTCTAAATCGATAAAGTTATCCCAAGTTTTTTTATCTTAGTAATTTGGCATGCATTTAACTTGGCCTCGTCAATTTAAATAAATTTGAGGCAACAAGAATTTCATTTACAGGAAGGAATAAAAAAGAAGGGGATGAACCACCCATCTAGTATTTGAATGTGCTAAGAGTCGAAGATCGTTTCGCAATAAATCAAACTTCAGTCACGTGAGCTCCTGCAATGACACCAACATTTTATTAAAATTACTTCTTTAATCCTTCGTTTCGAAATTCTTAGAATGAATGCAAAAATACATTCATCAAAACCAAGCATCAATAACATCAAAAAACCACCTGTCGAGGGATTTTTATATAAAGCTCATTCACAGAGACGCAGTCTGCTGCATCTAGGACTTATTCCAACAGAAGTCGTTCCACTAGTTGGATCGAATCTCGTAACATTCGTCCAAATCAATTTATTTGATGCCAAAAATTGTTATCGTATACAAAGCTCTTGACTAAGTTAGACTAGCTGTCACTTTCTGTTCCCAAAATACGTATTTTAATACGTATACTGCTTGCATGTATTTATTTAGTATTTATCATGCATTTATTTTGCATTTAATTCCTGTAATTACCTGCTAATTATTTTCTTGCATTTTATTTTCTGCTCTTTTCTAGCTCTTGGTTCATTTTGGTTCATGTTGAACCAACTTGGTTTGGCTTAGTTCATCATGAAAAGGGATGAATGGCTTAGATTGAGTGGAGATGAATGAATGGTGGAGATTACTTGGGAGGGATATATATATACCACACTTTTTCTCTCTCTTTCTCTCCTCATTCACTCTCATTCATTTCTCTTTCACCAAACCCTAGCCATTAGAGAGAGGCAAGTACATCTTGCATAAATATGAAGGAATTTCTTAAACTTTAATTTTATTGTTCTATTCTCTTCCTCTTTTCTTTCTTAGCACGATTAAAGTTGTGGCCGTAGGATTTAAATTTTGTTTTCTTGTGTTTTAATTACTTTAAAGAAAATGGGTTCTTTAAGAAAAATGGGGTTTTGATCTTCAAAGCTTGTTGTTCTTTCTATGTTCAAGAGGGTTCAATTTTAAGCAAGTTTGCTTTTTGTTTCATCTCATTTTGACTTATAGATTAAAAGTTATGATCAATTGAAGTTTTAGTATTTTATGGGTTTTCGAGTTCTTGAGCTACTGCACCAATTATGGTCCACACCAATTGACTGCTGCACCATTTGTGGTCTGCGCCAATTGACTGCTGCACCAATCATGGTCTGTGCCAATTGACTGCTGCACCATTTGTGGTCTGCGTCAATTGATTGCTGCACCATTCGTGGTCTGTACCAATTGACTGCTGCACCATTCGTGGTCTGTGCCATTTGTTGTGTGCACCATTTGCTGCATGCACCATTTGTTGCGTGCACCATTCATTATGTGCACCATTTGCTGTGTGCACCATTTGTTGCGTGCACCATTTGCTGTATGCACCATTCATTGCGTGCATCATTTGCTGCGTGCACCATTTGTTGCATGCAGCATTCTTTGCGTGCACCATTTGCTGCGTGCACCATTTGTTGCGTGCACCATTTGCTGCGTACAACATTTATTATTTGTGCCAATTGTTGTTGTACCATTTATTGCTTGTACCATTTGTTGCTCGCACCATTCATTGCTTGCGTCATTCACAGTCGTACCATTGCTATATTGATTGGACATTGATTATGCATTCCTATATTTGGAACTAAGGGACTGGCTAGTCGACATATTAAATTGAATTGAATGAGACACGTTCCTGTTTATATAATGAACTATTGCAACTGACTACCTGACCCGGATTATTGACATGTGTACTCGTGCTGATATTTCCAATTATACAATTACTTTCAATTCACGCAATATTGAGTATGTGCTAATGCACTGGTAAATATTTTTTTATTACAAAATTAGTACGTGTATCTTACAGTCAAGGTATGATTATACCGTGGCTAGGTTTGTTTGCTGCATTACGCTACGTAAAACCTATAACGTAACTGCACTGGTATAGTTGTAGAGTTATCCCATACGGATGTACTCATTCAGAATGATCATGACCCACGGCATGTGATTTCAATTAACATAGGGACAACTAAGTAACATAAAATAACTACTGCATGGAGAGGAATGAATTTCCGAGTTCTTATATGACAGTCATCTTCGGGACAAATAGTGTCGCGACATGTCGACTGGTCCCCACAGATGCTGTAAATCTGACACATAGGCAGGGAGTGGTATTTATTTACTTTTCTGCAATATTATTGACGGGTGTCTTGATAAGGACCTGTGTAATTCATGATTGGTGCAATTGATTATGGATCGACTAGCCTTGCTTGTGCATGGTAAGAACTGAGGAATTCAAT
The DNA here is from genome assembly GCA_029216955.1 of Iris pallida. Classification (NCBI taxonomy): domain Eukaryota; kingdom Viridiplantae; phylum Streptophyta; class Magnoliopsida; order Asparagales; family Iridaceae; genus Iris; species Iris pallida. The sequence goes on along the minus strand of JANAVB010009400.1, from coordinate 8,582,158 downwards.
AATGCATCTTTCCAAGATAACTTGGAACTTACAGTTAGCAAGCCGTAGTAGTTGTATTGCCGCTTTCATTTGATTTGTCTGTACACTGTATCCTATTCTGTTAACTACCAAGGTGAGCGGAATGTCTTGACATGACGGGTCAACTTCTGTCCTTGTTTAGTTAGGGAGTTGGTTCAAAGTGTCACGATGTCACGTAAACCCTAGTAGCAAAAATTGTAGTGCCCCGCTCCGTGAAGGCACTAGATAAACAGAGAAATCAGATTGCTAGCTCTGCAACAGAAGACGATTGATCTGGATGAGTGGACAAAGTCTCATTTGCTGATTCGCTTACGCCTAATAAGAATTTGAGTTTTTGATTGAATGCTATTGTTAATAACAAGATGGTAAATTATTGAGTATGCTTCAAGTGAATTCACATGTTGCTTTGCTCATACAAGAAACAGAGACAATATGATGCCATGCTAAGAAAAAAAAAGGAGTTAACCTGTATGCTGAAAAGAAGATTGTTGCCTGTTAATAGTAAATGAATGATCCCTTAATCAAGAGTGCTTTGCTATGCTAAAAACAATAAAAGATAACATGTATGCTAAGTAGAAGATTGCTGCCCGATAACAAGAAATGAACTGTTGCCATGTTAAATCAAATATGATGCATGCCATGTTAAAAGTTAGAGATATTGTCTCAAAAGAGAGAAATATTGCCATATTTAATAAGAAGAGATAAGAGATTGCTCACATGTCCTGGATTCGTATGTTTGAAAAGAAAGAATGTTTATGCTTAATCTGAGCAGAACTGTTATCATGTTTCAAAGAAATAAATGATTGTTTGTCCCTCAAATATGCTCTGAATGTTAGACATGTACAGACGGACTTGTATATGATGCAAAGGAAAAGAATTATGTAGGAGCTTCGGCTGTGAGATCACAGAAAAGAAAGAAGACATAGTCATAGCTCTGTTGTGCAAAGATAGAAGGCAGAGTCATAGCTCTGTTGTACAAAGAGAGAAGGCAGAGTCATAGCTCCATTGTTATAAAGATTGACACAGAGAAAGATGAAATATTACCCCTCAAAGAGTCTATCTGATAGCTGTTGTATTCATGCATTGATGTCGGACAACTTGTATACAAGGTCACTAGATCTTTCGACGGTTTCCAGGGCACTGGGAGTCGATCGGCCTAGGAAAGATTGTCTAGACACCTAGAGGTACAAGAAACCTCGCGTGTTGCATCCCGTCCACTAGCGACGAGCTGAACCCAAGAGTCACAACGGCTAATAATGGGAATACCCATGGACCATCATATAGATAGATGTTGATTGGTGCAGAGCTGAACCCATGTGTCACAACTGCCAATCGAGTTTGCATGTGTCTATAATAAGTGTTGCTAAGAGCTAACGATGTAGAGACGAACAAAAAATAATAATGTTGGTTATATTATGTTTATGCTAATCCTTGTCTTGTGCAGGGATGGACCGTCAGCTATGATAAGAATTCCTGAAATGTGATACATATGTTGCCTAAGTTTCTGATCATGATTTGCTTAAAGAGAATAACCTGTATCAAAGAATAACTATGTCCCGATCAAAGAAAAGATGTGATAATCATGCTTGTAATCTGACCCTTAGAATATCTTGAATAAAAGAAAAGAATGCTAATGCTTCTGTCCCTGAGAATGATTATGGCTCATGAAACACGTTGTGCACTCCACATGAAAAAGAATAATAGTCATCGTGCTTGAAATGAATAGTCCCTTGTATGCTTGAAAGAAATGAACTGTAGCTTTTCAAAGATGTTTTCAAAAAGATTGACTCTGTATGCATGAAATGAACATATGTAAAAAAAAGTAGCAAGATCACATCAGAAGAAATATTTTTTTACTAAATAAACAGTGATCATTTCAGACAAATATAGCTTTTTGTTCATAATCAACAGTATGCTGATATACTGACCCATCATCAGTCTGCATGCAGGTGCAAGATGCATCGAGAAGGATAGTCCGAAGCGATAGCTTGAACCACATCCTCAGGAGCCAGAAATCAAGAGAGATGCCAAGAGAAGGACATCTGTTGCCAAGAGTTGGTTTTGTATATAAAGGGATGTAATGTATGGGAACGGGATCATTGTAATCTGTTCAAATAAAATCAATAAAAAGAATTTTTTTTTTGTTACCATTGTATTTAATTCATATATCTGCAAAGTGTCCGCTGCTGCTTCAAACATCTGCAATATGTTCTGCTACGTATTGTCTATCTTGTCTTGTTACAGGTCTTGGCCTTGTGCAAGCGCAACTTAGGCTTCACGGCATCATGCCCAAGTGAGGACGAATGGTCTCACAGAGTCCGAAGCGAGGACGAAAAGACTCTGCAGAAACGGGGCGTAACATAATTTTATCAGAGCAACATGATCCTCTGGCCAATTGATTCGATTGAATTCAAATAAGTTCTTCCAATCGAAAATTCCTTGCTTGCTTGATATCATCGATGAGATGAACGTTCCATACAATAAGTCCGTAAATTTTTTATGATGCCGGCATATGTTTTATCGATTGATTGATTGAGACGTTTTATTGAACATGAGCTTTTGATACGAAATGAATCGTGATTTCATGGATTAATGTTGGCAAAGGATGAGGACTATCACTCTAAAGATATCGTAAGTTTCGAGGACAAAACTTCTTCTCGGTGGGTAATTATGTAGTACCCCGCTCCGCGAAGGCACTAGATAAATAGAGAAATCAGATTGCTGGTTCTGCAACAAAAGACGATTGATCTGGGTGAGTGGACAAAGTCTCATTTGCTGATTCACTTATGCCTAATAAGAATCTGAGTTTTTGATTGAATTCTATTGTTAATAACAAGATGGTAAATTATTGAGTATGCTTTAAGAGAATTCACATGTTGCTTTGCTAATACAAGAAACAGAGACAATATGATGCCGTGCTAAGAACAAGAAAGGAGTTAACCTATATGCTGAAAAGAAGATTATTGCCTGTTAATAGTAAATCAATGATGCCTTAATCAAGAGTGCTTTGCTATGCTTAAAACAAGAAAAGATAACATGTATGCTAAGTAGAAGATTGCTGTCCGATAACAAGAAATGAACTGTTGCCATGTTAAATCAAATATGATGCATGCCATGTTAAAAGTTAGAGATATTGTCTCAAAAGAGAGAACTATTGCTATGTTCAATAAGAAGAGAAAAGAGATTGCTCACGTCCTGAATTTGTATACTTGCAAAGAAAGAATGTTTATGCTTAATCTGAACAGAACTGCTATCATGTTTCAAAGAAATGAATGATTATTTGTCCCTCAAATATGATCTGAATGCTAGACATGTACAGACGGACTTGTATATATTACAAAGGAAAAGAATTATGTAGGAGCTTCGGCTCTGAGATCACAGAAAAGAAAGAAGCCAGAGTCATAGCTTTGTTGTACAAAGAGAAAAGGCAGAGTCATAGCTCTGTTGTTACAAAAATTGACATAAAGAAAGATAAAATATTGCCCCTCAAAGAGTCTATCTCATAGCTGTCGTATTCATGCATTGGTCTCGGACAACTTGTATACATGGTCACTAGATCTCTCGAAGGTTTCCAGGGCACTAGGAGTCGATCGGCTTAGGAGAGATTGTCTAGACACCTAGAGGTACAAAAAACCTCGGGTGTTGCATCCCGTTCACTAACGACGAGCTGAACCCAGGAGTCACAGCGGCTAATAATAGGAATACCCATGGACCATCATATAGATAGATGTTGATTGGTACAGAGCTGACCCACGTGTCACAGTTGCCAATCGAGTCTGCATTTGTCTATAATAAGTGTTGCTAAGAGCTAACGATGCAGAGACAAACAAGAAATAAGAATGTTGGTTATATTATATTTATGCTAATCCTTGTCTTGTGCAGGAATGGACCGTTGGCTATGGTAAGAATCACTGAAATGTGATACAAATGTTGCTTAAGTTTGTGATCATGTTTTGCTTAAAGAGAATAACCTGTATCAAAGAATAACTATGTCCCGATCAAAGAAAAGATGTGATAATCATGCTTGTAATCTGACCCTTAGAATGTCTTGAATAAAAGAAAAGAATGCTAATGCTTATGTCCCTGAGAATGATTATGGTTCATGAAACACGCTGCGCACTCCACATGAAATAAATAATAGTTATTGTGCTTGAAATGAATAGTCCCTATATGCTTGAAAGAAATGAACTGTGGCTTTTCAAAGACGTTTTCAAAAAGAGATTTAAATTGACTCTGTATGCATGAAATGAACATAGGTAAAAAAGTAGCAAGATCACATCACAAGAAATGTTTTCTCACTAAATGAACAGTGATCATTTCAGACAAATATAGCTCTTTGTTCACAATCACCAGTATTCTGATATACTGACCTATCCTCAGTCTACATGCAGGTGCAAGACGCATCGAGAAGGATAGTTCGAAGCGATAGCCTGAACCTCATTCTAAGGAGCCAGAAATCAGAAGAGATGCCAAGAGAAGGACATCTGTTGCCACGAGTTGATTTTGTATATAAAGGGATGTAATGTATGGGAACGGGATCATTATAATCTGTTCAAATGAAATCAATAAAGAGAATTGTTACTTGTTACCATTGTGTTTAATTCATATATCTGCAAAGTGTCCGCTGCTGCTTCAAACATCTGCAATATATTCTACTACGTATTGTCTATCTTGTCTTGTTACAGGTCTTGGCCTTGTGTAAACGCAACTTAGGCTTGTACGGTATCACGCCCAAGCGAGGACTAACGGTCTCACAGAGTCCGAAGCGAGGACGAAAAGACTCTGCGGAAATAGGGCATAAAAAAAACAGAGACTAATATTTATTATCCTTTATTTACTTCTTACTGGTTTTATTCCTGCATATCATGCTTCCTTGTGGTACTTGCTATTTAGGGTCTAACCTAACTAGTTTTGTATGACCAGATTTAGAGCCAGTTCCTGAGGATCCAACTTACTTTTACCCCCAAAATGGTCAATACTAGAAGCATGGCCATTGGAGGTCAGGAGTGGGTTCCCTGGTTCCCTGTTCGTTTTACTACTTACTTTACTTTTTGTCGCTTGGCATCGACCTGTTAGTCGGTGTAACGCCCCAGTCCCAAACTACGTAGGACTAGGAACGTAGACATGCCAGCTGTATACATACGAAGTACACTCCAATATATGGAAACCTCGTATGAATACATAAGCTGTAAAATGCATTAGAACCATAACTAATCTCATCCACACAAAAATGAATAAAAGATATCATATAATAAAAATAAATTGTTTTGATATAATATGTTGGGCGGAGACAAATCCACTACCAACAAATAAGGGAAAAATACATGGAAAATGAAATGAGTTTGGCGAGCGAAGCGAAGACGATCCAAGTGCAATCATCCTCGAAGAAATAGAGATGGTCACGGCTAGAGCTAGAACACCTGCGAATGACAAGAGCACACACCTAGAGAGATAACCAGGTCCTCAGAGGGACGTAAAAAGACACATAATATCATGCCATATAAACTGAATAAATATTGCTCAAATAATAAGTTAATTGAATTATAACATGGTCCAATACACACCTATTGAACTAGCTTACCATCCCCCCCAACCAAACAAGGACAGGAGATGGTAAACAAATTCACGGTGACGTATCTTTCCATGCTATGAATCCAATATGGTATCCAGACCCCAACAAGGTTCAATACCTTCTCATCGGAGTAGTAAGCCACACCTACAACCAAACAAGGACAAGATGTGACGAACTAATCCGCGACAAGTTATTGTTCCAAGCCACGGTCAGATACAAGTTCCCAAACCAAAAGTACTCGTACCTAACAGATAAAGGTAGCCTAACCGTTCTAAGTGGATACAGTTTTAAGAACAGTTCATGGTCGCATGACTACCCGGTCAAGTCAAGAAAATACCAATGCAGTACCTCAGTAGCGAGTCACAACACCATATACTATTCCTCAGTATCGAGCGAGTCTATAGCATATAGTCTACCTATCGTTCCTCAGTAGCGAGCGAGTCTACGATAGATAGGGTGGTAGTCAACTTCCAATCATGTTCTTCCCGCCCAATGCTAACTCATAACTGCTAAGGCTTCTAGCATGCAATTCTATTAGCAGTTATTTCCTAACGCACGGCTTATGCGTACTGGTGGCCAGCCAATCACGCATGTCCGAGTCCTATATGCGACTCACAACAACGTGGTACAACGTGTCAAGGCCAATGAATGCAACACACAAGGTGGTCCCTTAAATCTAGGTTTATTGTGTAAGAAAAATAATACATAGCAGGAAATATAACGAAACAGTAAGTCCTAACAAGTTATGCTATGTATCACAGTTTATTTTACATAAAGAAAATAATGAATAATGCATGAAATATGAGCTAAAATAAATAAACAGCGAATGGCAAGGTGTCTTGCCTGAGGTCCTTGCTGGTGAAACCGACAATCTCGTTGGGTACAGATTAGTCACAGGGCTACACAAGATGAACTCAGACGATGTGACAAACTTCTAAAATAAAAACCGAAAATAAAATATTCTGGAAAATTTTTGGGAAAAATATATGATGTGTATTTTTCCGTCAGCATTCCGAAACTTCAAATGTTTCATGATTCTGACTCCTGGTTCTCCCAGAATCTCAAAAATACTAAAACGTGTCCGATTTCAGACAACTGACACTCCACAAATTTTCCAAAAAATTAAGTTCCGAATTTATGAAAATAAAATTTATATTCAGAAAATATACCTCAATACAATTCCAACAAAAAAACTGGAGGTCAAACGGAGTCCGAAGTTGGGATTTATGGTCATTCGAAGTTGCTATAAGCTTTGAAAATTGAGGCTGAATTTATGACGAAAAAAGAGAGAATTGACAAGGATGGTTTGAAAGATGATTTTATTCATAGATTCTATATATATATATATATATATATATATATATATATATATATATATATATATATATATATATATATATATATATATAATGGCTAGCAATTAGTAATTTATGATAGGACTAAATCAATAAGGATGATTATGATTACCAACTAATTTGGATAGGAATAGGATTGGTTTAAATAAGAAACGATCTAATTAATGCTAGATATGATTCCAATAGGATAAGAATTTCTAATAGATAAATCTTCCCATAAATTTAAATCAAATAAATTATTTAAAAATAAATCAATTTGATTGCAATCCTTTAAATGATCACCATAATAACTTTAAGTATTATTCTATATTATCAAATAATTCAAATCATATGAATCCAAATCCAAATCAAACTCAACATAATAACTTTAAAATAATATCTAATATTTATCAAAATAATTTAAATCAAATAATAAATAAATTATTTAATCAAATAATATTTTCAAATCTATATTAGACAAATCGTAATGCTCCAATTAGTCATCGTAAGTATTTTAAACAATATTTAAATTATCAACATAATTTAAAGTATAGTTGATAACCATCAAGATAATTTAAATAAATTCAAATATAATCAAATAACTGATTAACATATCAAAATAATACTCGATGTCATCAAATATTATAAAACTTACTTTTATAAATCCAAATCTTTATTTAAAAATAAATAGACAAAAAAATCTTTTATCGCTCAATTTTTTTTTAAAACCAATTCTTAGAAGACCAAAAATAATAAAAACATATTTTATATTTCAAATAAAAATTCGAGAATATTTTTTTTAGAAACATTATTTCAAACCATTAATTTAAAACTAGTTTTTGGTAACAAAAGTAATCACAAAATATCTTTTACAAAATTTTTACGAAAATTACTTTTAAACACGAAATTAAAATATATAGATATAATTTAAAAAATAATAATTTTGGGAAGATGAGTTACAAATGTACCCACCTTTGAAAATTTTCGTACTCAAAATTTAAGGACTACTAGGATAGACGGACTTGGTTGATCGGTAAAAGGATAGTAAGAATTTGTGATAAGAGAAAATAGATGGAAGGGAAAAGAGAATTTCTTTAATGAGAACATTAATCAATTTGGATGAAAAATAGAAGAAGTGAATGGATATGGCTTGATATGCACGGACACGATGCACAAACACATTTGTAGGTGGAGAAAATATTGTGGAGGAATAATAAATGATAGAAATTTGGAGAAGTACCTGCCTATTTATAGAATGTGAGAATTCCCAGTTAGATAAGGATTAGGAATATTTAAAATCAAATTAGATAATTCTCTACTTAATTTAAATAATTTTTAAAATAATGCAAATAAATTCCAAATCTAATCCAAATTAAATATAGATATATCTACATCCATAAATTCAAATTACAAATCATCATAATTAATTTTAACAAATATCAACCATTTTAAAATATATTTTTATGAACACTAAAATTATATTAATATTTAATTTCGAAAATTGCATTATTATTTAAAAATAAACTATTAAATATTTATGAAATATATATGTATGCACGAAAAATATTATTTATTATTAATAACTGTTATAAACGAAAGACTTTTTATAAATAAAATAAATAAAATAATAACTTAGAAAATTTGGTATGATAGCTAAAATAACTATTATATATATTATTTTGAAACTATAAAAATAGAAAAAATGTTTTTCTAAAAATATGTACGCTCGCACATAATCGCACTCATCGAGCAAATTCGAAAAATAAATTTCAGCGCACGACATACAATACAACTACGCGATGTACAATACTAAATAAAAATCATTACCAAATTTATATAGTAGAAAATTTAGGGGTTTTACAGTCGGACTGTCTTGCACCTGCTTTTACATAATTGTAACTAAATCAGACTGCAGTTGATAACGTTTGTGTATACCTTATTATATCATTTGGCTATATTTTGTAAAGTCAGATCTCCAGAACATTTTGACTGAGCGTTTGGGGCGCCTTACTGCTTTATCTTATATGTTCTCTGTTATTGCTTCTCGTTTGAACGATTGAGACAATAGATGTTGAGTAACCCTAGTGAGACATGTATGTAGTATGCACCCCATGTCTTGTAGACAAAATTGATCATATTATACGATATTCATCTACCCGTAATACGTAGCTGGCTGAGTTATTCCCCCGCTCTCTGGTTTTCTGGATCTGGGGCGTGACACTAGCCATCTAATTTTTCGATTGAGTCTGACTCACCACAAGCATATTACATACTCTGCCGCCTATCGGAAACGGGGCACTACCTAAAATACCCAAACAACAATCCTAGGAAAGCAAATCTATTTCCAAGGGAGGCTTGGGAATAACATTTCCACATTAATGGAAATATGAAGTCCCTCTTATTCTCCCCCTAATTTCCAATCCTAGACATATCAAACATAGATAAGGAATTCAAAATCCATTTCCAAGCCTGCAAAACTTGAACCCAATCCCCTTATAATAAAGATGATGAGGATTCATGATCATATTTTTCAATTTTAGAATTATGAAAAGGACACGAAAAAATTATCATATACTTTCTTCTTTAGCACGTGCTCTTCTATTGGCCTAGATGTTCACGTTAGTATCATAGTCTTATTTTAGCGCAGGTTAAAAATGCTAAGCAATAAGAGAAGCAGGATGCTGCCGAATATTTTAGAACTTTGTGTTTGCGTTCAAAATTGGATTCGTCAAAAAAATGGAGTCAACGCTTAAGAGATGAAGGTACCGACATTAGTGAACTTGACTTTGAATCTCTTACTATGGATGATCCTACTGGAGGAGGAACTAAACAATAAACTGGCCAGAAGACCAAAGAAATGAAGATCAAATTGTATATAAAATTTGTAGTTTCACTTTTTCAGCTTACCAAGTAAAAAATATTATATTAAATTTATGAAATTAGTAAAATTTATTTATTTCAATTAGTTTTATATAAGCCAATTATATAGTCCTAATTTTTTAAGGCCAAAGGCCATTTATTTTGGCCTTTTTCTTGAAATTTCCTATGGCCAACCCGAACAGCCCGAGCCCAGGCCAGTAATGTAACGCCCCGTACGCACGGTGCATTACGCTGAGTCAGTTGGTTCGATAAGGTAGGAGTTTGATTCGAGGAGATATAATTTTAATTTGAAAAAGTATTGATTGAGTTGGTTTTAATGTGCAAATATTAAGCAGAGTCTAATGCAACGAGCCGAAGCAGAGGCGATAGATAGAATCAGTGGATGAGCACGAAGGAGCATGAAGTGCTCGCATGATTAGCTCGGATGAGATAATCATGAAACAAAGTTAAGGTGTCGGGCCGTATCGGCTCGACGGAGCGATGGGCAGATTTGCTTAAGGTAGGCGGTTTAGACCTTTCTCTCCTACTCCTTTATGCCTAATGAAATGTACCCTGATATGCGAATGTTTCTGTCGAGGTAGCGAGTATGGCTCGAATGAGTAAAGGTCTTAGTGTGTGTCGAACATTAAGATAGACCATTGAACATTGAACAACTGAGGCGACGTGCATCGAGTGCATTGGTCACGATATGACATTTATGGTAGAATATTAAAAGGCAATATCGAGATGTGCATCAAATGTATGTCTGCAAAGAACAAATTTTTTTATTATAAACTAAGAAAAGAGTACATAAGTACAATTGATTTCTGGGAAAGTACAACTATAGGAATCTGATCAGAAGACTATCACTTTATCCCTTGGACGATGTGATATCGAAGACACGAGCCTCTGGAGAATGCAGCAGCACTTTAGCAAGAGATTATGATCACTCTTGATGCTTTGAGAATGATTTAAAACTCTATTTATAGAGTTCATGAAATAACCATTTAGTAGTTATTCTGGGTTGCGCGCGTTTCAAATTGTGCGCCTCTTGTTCACTTGCACGAATGGCTACACTAACTGCTGTAGACACGTGGCATCATTTGATTAAGATGTGCATGGTCGTGAGCAGTGTAGTAGACACATTCTACGAAGTTAGTGGCTTGTACGCCAATATACTCTGCTTCGAACACTGTTTGATTACTCTGCGCGAGCTTCATCAGGTTGCACGTGGGCGCAATGCAACAACCTGCATGAGCAGTTTGCACCAACTGTTGTAGACGCGTGGCATCATTTGATTGAGATGCGAGTAATCGTGAGCAATATAGTGGACACGCTCTGCGAAGTTGATGGCTTGCGTGCCACGTTACCCTGTTTTAAAATAAGAGTTGATCAAGTGGAGCCAATTTGCCAGGGTGCGCATAGGCGCAACTTAACAACTGGCACCTTTGACTAGGTCTTCTGTGCTGTACTGATTATCCTTGCGCCAATCAGTGACTTACGTGAACCAGCTGTCAGCATTGATTATATGCTGACAAAATCTTCTCGAGTGCTGCATTACGTGGGATTCGAAGGGATTTTTCTTAATCTCCGTGCTGTTAGTTGTCAGATAATGATGACGCCATTACAACTTCTCGAGGAAGTGTGCCACGTGGCTCTCGCGTAACCTGACTCCAGCGCAACCTGGCGTTGGTGCAACCTGAAGCTGCGTAACTTGATTGTTCGGCGCAATATAATGTTTTGGTGTCATCTGATGATCGAATATTTTAATGGGTGGCGCATCTTATTTTTTAGGCTCTATAAGACCCCTTTCAAAGTTTTCGAAACTTGAAAATACTTCAGCGTTTTAAAATACTTTGAATTATGCTACTTTTGTTTGGATTGTGCCAGTCTCAACCGACTCCACTTTTTTAGCGCAAATTGTGCGATCAACTTTTGAAGCTATAAATATCCATATATTTTAGACTCTTCATTTTTACTGAAGTTCAATTTCTCAAAAACCCTATCTTTCCTTCTTCTTTCCAAGCTTTGACAAGCATCAAATGGCGCCCAAGTGATCTGTTGTCGAGAAGGAAAAGAGTGTTGCCGAGTCTTCTTCTCGCGTTCCACCCACACGCACACCTCAGTATGCTCCCCCTTCGTCTTGACAAGAGACGGACAACTCGGCCATAAAAGGTGAATGTTTTGACAACAAACATCGACCAATCCCTTTTTAGGTTTTGGTTTAATTTTATCAATATGTACGCCTATTCTTTTTAGAATTAGGCATGTTTTCTGACTTGTGCCCCTCTTCTTAGGATTTGGTTGCTGTCCAGACAGTGTTGCACGCTGTTTCGAGAGTTGTACTTTCTGATTATGTAAAATCAACTTGGCACAACTTGAGATGCTGTGCCACACAGATGATTGTTTCGACATAAATGTCGTGCAACATTAGAGTCGGGCACCCGATATGTCGCGCAACATAGATATGGCGCAATATAAAATGTCGCACAATATGAATGTTGCGCAACCTGTGATATCATCTATTATGTTTCATTAAACCAGACATTAACCTATGTTTGTTTGTTTTAATATAGTTAATCTCAGAAAAGGCCCAAATGCTGAAATTTATGCTTCGGCCTTCAACGTGTCGGAGTACCGAATGGACTTATCCTACATTCAATATCCTCAATATGATCTTCCTGAGTCCCGAAGAGCTATGCTTGCATCTCAAGATAATTCCACTTTATTATGCTTAATGAACGGCGAACCTTTGGAAAGTCTGGACAATGTCGTCCATAAGAAACCAGCTTTCTTATTTGGAGAGGCGATCAAGAAGACATCCCAGCCCAAAGTGAAGAAAGAAGACATATTTTATCAATGTGGGGATAGGATCATGTACCTCCCAGAAATGCCGAGACACTTGTCTTTGTCTCGATACGCATTTTCTAGTTATCCCCGCCGCACAGGATGGGACCTGACCCCGATTCAACAAGCCAGGGTCAGGAGGATATGCTACAGATTGGGCCCACAGAACAAGGATTTGTTCTACAGTACTTCGGAGAGATACAGCTCCCATCTGAGAGGTTTGAGACCAAGCTGTATACCTCCTGAAGATTCATCAATTTTGCTTCCCGTCCGAGTACCTATTTTCACGAACATGTTTGCGAAGGCTGAAGGAAGTTACCCCGATCAGACTATGCGCTTAACGGGCTTAGTAAATCCCGACATGAAGCGCTGGAACAGTATAATGGTTTGGGTTTTGGATCACTTTAAGGATAAACTCCTAGAATTAGAACTCTATGATCCGATTTGGACCACTCCTCATGTCTTTCGTCCAAATGCTTACATGTTTCTGGCTTTGGTTGAAAGTTATAATGAGAGGATCGATACCTTCATGACACCTCATATGGAAATCGGCTTCGCTCTTCATGAAATGAAGTACCTTTCACGTTTGCCAATGGGTGAAAATCCCTATGAAGAATATGTGCCAACGAATGAGGAGTTGGATACTCTCTCTGCAGAGAACCCTAAGATGGTGGCTGTGTTAGAAGAACTATTATGCCACTATCTGATTTGTTCCCTTTATTATAAAAGTGCTTCCAAAGGGACTTGCTACATTACCAAATGGCTCCCATATTTGTTTCTTGGGCATCCTCATAAAAAAAAGATTGTTGAAAGTCGAGCCTGCAATCCTTGTTTCCTCAAACCGCTCGACCGCAGCGATGTAGAAAAGTTGAAAGAGAAAACTATGCACCATGATAACATCTTGGATATAGATTGGTACCCCTTTACTCCCGGTACTAAGATCGAAATTTATCTCAGACAGGGTTATAGAACCATGTCTCAAGAAGCCCAGCTGGCGGGTTTTCTCTCTTTATGGTTACGACAGTTTGTAATACCTGGAGCCAGTGCCGTCGATCGATTCCATCGAGGTGTGCTATTTGCCGCAGTACGTCTAGTATTCGGCTACAAGATGGATCTTCTTTCGACGATGACATGTCGCTTGAATGCAGGCTTGCGTTCTTTTGTTAACACCATGGTGTATGATAAAAGTTCTCATGACGATCCCCCGCGTACCGAAATGCCATACACGTATCTATTTGGGTGGTTGCTATTACAATATCCTGATTTGATGGACCCCGATATGGGTGCAGTCGTCGGTGATTTCATCAGGCGGTATTCCAACGCTCGATGGAATATTAATGCACTGTCAGAATGCCGAAGAGCTTTAAATTGAGGGTCCGGATGGAGATTTCAATGTGTTCCTCCTCCTCTAGGATATGAGTGTAAGTCCCCCTGAATTTTCGAAATTTATTTTTGAATTTTCTAAATGAACTATTATCGATAATTCATTTTTATTTAATTAATTTTGATCATTAAATGCTCTTTACCGTGACTTTGATTTCTAGAGCATCAGGGATGCCAGTCTCTGAAAACTTTCTTCTCTAAGTTTGTAGTAGACAAGATTACCTTCATGTTGATACATCGTGTCCCACTCAAACTTGTTCCCTTGTGCTCCATTTGCTTCGTGCAACTTTCGGGTCAATTTAGACCAATTTATCGTCTGCCGTAATTCGTGACTCAACTTCCAACTTAATTTTTGGGCCCGACATCGGTCCAATCTAGTCGACCCAATATATGGCCCTAGCCTGTTTTGAGTCTACTATGCACGTGCCACTTGCGTGCCACTAAATTGATCTCCCTTGTGCTCCCATTTCATCCATAATTTTAATTGATTTAAGTTTATTATTTTAATTAAATCTTGGCCCCAAGCTTGTCCAACTTGACCCAACACCCAACCCAAATTGGTGTGACCCTACCATGTCTACGTATACACCCTATTGATATTTCTTATTTTTTTCCTACTCAAAAATATATCTCTTTATATACAAATATCTATTTTCTCTCTTATTGTATATATACACTTATATATATATATATATATATTTAAAAAAATCTCTCTCTCTCTCACCATACCCTCACCCTCTCACATCAGTAATCACCTCCCATGTGGCCGAACAATACTCCCCCCACTCTCTATTTTCTCTCTCTTTTATTAATAATTCTCTCTCTCTCTCTATCTCATTATTACACATCATCATCCTCACCATATTCATTTCATTTTTACTTCCTCCCCTGCTTGGCCGAGCCCCCTTCTTCTTCTTCTTTACTTCCACCATCATCACCACTTCCATCATTATTATCACCATCTTTATCACCATTAACCACCACCACCATCACGAGCACCACCTCTCCCTCCGCGAACCCCGTACGCCGTACGCCTCCACGGCCACCGCCGCCGTCGTCGTGTCACCGCCGTGCCGTGCCGTCGCCGCCACTGGATGTACGCACAGCAGCGCGCACTGCAGCAGCAGCAGCAATAGCAGCAGCAGCAGATGCAGTCGCCGCGACGGTGGCCGCGCACCACCGTACGCCACCATCGTGGTCAGCCCCCCTTGGCCGAGCGCACCCCCGGACAGGCCCCCGTGGCGCGCTTCCTCTTCCCCGGCACGAGAAATGCCCGATTCGTGCATTTTGTACGGAATCCCGTTGACGCGTGCGCGGACGAATTTTAGAATGTGTGCCTCATCGCAGCGATTTTGTGCACGATTTTTAAGAAATTTGACCGTTGGATCGACGAATTCTTTGCTTCGTCATAATCTCGGTATACAGCTCTTCACTCCCCTCAAGTTTCGTCCGTTAATTTTATCGTTTGATACATCAAAATCGGCCACAAAGTTGACCGTTTAAATTGTGTATATTTTGGACAGTTTTGTGGAGCCAACTTCGTCGACTCGTAACTCCGCCATCGCAGCTCCATTTTGCATGCTACCAGTTCCTGTGCACAGCTGGTATTACCCTCTTCTTGTCTTTTAAGTTTCGTTTCATTGTCAGCACGTTTGGTTGGTCGAATTCGACGCCAAAGTTGGTTGTCGAATTTTTAATTTTGCACTTTGAAAATCCTAATTTTGAACCCGGGACTCCGAATTCAATTTTTGACACCACCAGTAGACTCGTGGCGTCGTTCTGGCATATTTTCATATAAAGTTTGCTTAGTTTGGAGGACGTGGGCCCTGGCACGCATTTCGGTGCAACATGGGCCCCACAGTCCGAGTCAACGGGACTTTTTGAGATTGGCTCATCGGAATCCAATTCTGGATATACCGTTGAGTTTGTATCGTCATTCTAGACTTGTTGACATATAATTTGCTGAGTTTTGTGGACATTGACTCCGACACGTATTTCTGTGCAAATCGGATTCCAATATCCGGGTCAACGGGCCATTTTGAGATCGGCTCGTCGGAATCCAATTTCGGATATACCGTTGAGTTCGTATCATCATTCTGGATTCGTGAAAATATATTTTTCTAGATTTTGAGGGACTTATTTTGGCACATTTTTTGGTACAAAGTGGATCCGACACGGACACCATTTTGATCCGAAATTATCCTTTTTCTTCATGTGTCCAAATTGGACTTATGGATAGGCTATTCTAGCTATTTTGACCATTCTGGACACGTTGGTGATGTTTGTTTCATCATCCGACAACATCTGTAGACTTTTCCCTATCTTTCACCATTTGTTATAATCCTTCTCTTTTTATTCGTATTTTTAGATCCTTGTATCGGAATTGAGATCCGTCGATTCCTGTGATTTCATATCACTGAAATTGACCAATTGTCTATGTGGATGATTCTAGGGACTAGCTTTGACCTAGGTTAAACTAGTTTTGACCTTGGTTGACCACGGTTGACTATTTTGACCAAAATTCAACCGTAGCCTAAAATTGACTAGAACTTGACCGAAGTTGACCCGTTGACCCAAAGTCAACTGTTAGTCAACGTTAGTCAAGTTTGACCCGAGTTGACCAGTTGACCAAAAGTCAACTGTAAGTCAACCCTTGACTTAGATTGACCTAGTTTGACTTGCCTTGGTCTAGTTTGACTTTGTTTGACCTAGTTTGACTTAGTTGACTGAGTTTGACCTAGATTACGTATCTTATACTATAGAATCGTATCTAACACTGTTAAACCCTAATTAGCTTATATATATCTTATTTTTAGGTCTGTGGCATCACTCTGAGCATCGACCCCATTTGACAGCTCAGGACCGCAGGCGAGTATATTCTCTGATAATAGTTCATTGTCTTGATATTTTCTGTATCCGATTCAGTTATAGTATTTCACTTGATTCTCGTCACGATGGTACACGGACTAGTATACGCCGGATCCTGGCATGGGATGTTATTCCTGAACTTTCTTGTATATTGGTACATTTCCTGTCTTATTTTATGTACTTGTATAGACACCGATTCCTGAGAGGGAGTAGCTACCCTCTTAGGCAATCCTGTGTCATGACGTGCTATGTTCGGATCCATATACTACTCGGGGATGGAGAGTTATTATAGGTTATGTGATCAATATCCCTACTTGTATTCCTATTACTTGTTCATAGCTATACCCTCGCCTCACGACGGGTAAAGCCTGACCCTACTTGTTCATAGCTTTCCATTCTGGCCGGCCTGATCATGTATTCTCGTATTTCTGTTCATAGCCGGTTAAATGGAACAGCCTGATCTTGACCCAAGCCGATCACATAATGCTATAATATCTCGAGGCACATTTTATGTTTACATTATACATCAGATATTCCTGTACTGTTCTACTTTCCTGTACGTTGCACCCCGACATGATTTCCAGTTTATATATCCTGTTTTACTTACAGTCTTAATATATCATCTTGTATTCCATTATGATTGTCTCTTACAGCATTTGTCAATACTATGAAACTGTTGTTAGTTTATGTACTCGTTCCCATCCTGACTGAATACGTTAATAATATTTTAGGAGTTGTTATGCCATTATTGGACTTCAGGATGTTGCTAGCTGAGGTGGATCTCACTATTCTTCTCTGTGAGTTCCTGGTAGTTATCCTTAGTTTGTCTTGTTTTTCCTTCTTTATTTTCCTGTCTTAGGATTCCTTCTAGTAGTTTCTAGTTGTTCTTGTACCTTAGTTATCTTTCCTGTCTTATCTTCTTTAGATGTTGGGTTGTGATTGAGTACATTTGTAGTTCATTGACCTTCTAGATGTAGTGTATATTTATTGGATACTAGACAGCGTTCTACCGCCGATACTACAGCATAGGCTGGACGTGGCCTACGTATTCGTATCCGTATATCCAGGTGCGGGTTATGACACATTTTTGTGGTGGCCCATGCAGGCCTGTCTTTGTAAATTAATGCAAATTCGTGGTGGTACTTGAGCTTATCTGTACTACTACAAGCCTGTCCTAGGATTAAGGTTGAGTCATGGAATATTTTAGGATTTTGGTACTCAGTCACATATTAGGAATTCTTGGTAGATTCCAGGGATGACCCCTGGGAATCTTATTTCGAAGGCTTTTCAAATCTTTTCCCACTTGTTTCCATTCGTCTTGATTTTTGAAATATCTGTCCGTATCGAACCTTATTCTTCTTAGGATGTGTTCATGGACCCTAGAGGGAACTAGAATATGGAAGTTGAACTTATATACCTTCTAGGTTGAGATTGTTTTAGATAATATTCCAAACTTTTAGATCTTGACCTAGATAGTACCTTTGGGACTTCTCCTGAGAACTTTTCCTAAATCCTGTCTCGGAATATGTTTTCGATTGTTTCCATTTACTTACCCTTGAATTGTTGTTGAATTTTGAATCTTGATGTTCGTTGTTGACTTTGATTTTTGTTTTTGGATATGTTTTTATGAATTGAGTTAAGGTATCCTGATAAACATATTTGATGAGGACGATGAGATCGGTAAATGTCTACTTTATTTATGGAGTTTAGAATTTATCGCAGCCATACTAGCTAGCACGACAGGGACATGGAGCCAGAATTTAGATATACTATCCTAATCATGGAATTTAGATTTTTTTACAGCCATACCGGTTGGCGTGGTAAGGAATCTAGATAACATGATTATAGGGTGTATACCATAGTTATGGACTCCATCGTTTATTACAGCT
This sequence comes from Iris pallida, assembly GCA_029216955.1. Lineage (NCBI taxonomy): Eukaryota > Viridiplantae > Streptophyta > Magnoliopsida > Asparagales > Iridaceae > Iris > Iris pallida. The sequence continues at coordinate 8,563,388 of JANAVB010009400.1, read as the reverse complement.
ATGCTTACTGACGTGGCAGAAATTCTGACAACATAATTTTGGATAGACGTGTATGGTTATCAGGTCATATCTTAAATTGATTCACTTCTTTTTGACCTATTGATTAAGGACAATTCCTACCATTATTCCTTGTTCTGTCATTTCTTTTCCTCATCATATGATTATTTTCTCATCTTGTCATTACTCCCTTCATTTTGATTAATTATGACTTGATTACACCAACCACCCGTCTTTAACCATTCCTGTCAACTACACTATGAAGTTATTTGAAATTTTGTATCTTTTCACCTTTGAAAGGTTAAGGAAGTATCGTAAATCATCTCGTGCGGAAGGCAGATTTATTATCAAGTGGTATCTTGGTAGGAATATGAGATGTTGGATCTAGTATAAAATTTTGAGATAGAAGTATAATTGGGGTTGGAACTGAAACCAAGGGGTCGATATAATCAGTTTAGAAATGAGTTACTAGGGTATTTTGAGGATGAATTACTTGGAAATCAAGTTCAAGGATATCCGAGATTTAAACATTTTTGAATTTGGACAATTTTAGGATATTGGTTCTCGAGGTATTTTACACAAAGGTTATGATAGAAGTTTGGAATTTAATAATAGAGAATATATTTTAATTATATGTGGTGATGGTAAGAAACTGGACAAGACATTGGTAAGAGGATAGAGAACGCAAGGATTTTGAGTGAAAAAAATATATAGAAAGAGATTTTGTGAATATAATTTATTAATTGAGATGGTTGATATTTGAAAGTGTACGATGAAAGAAATATGAAGGTTGATTTGGTAATGGAAGAATAAGTTTTGTAAAGGCCTAAGTGGTATTAGGTTTGAATAACACAATGAGCATGATTTTAACAAGTTCAAGGATTTTACAAACTTGAATTAGAGGTTTCGGATCAATTTAGGACAAGGTGGAAGAATTCGGATTTAAGGATGATTAAGTGGATAGTGTGGAGTTCTAGTGAAGGGTGTACTTCTTGATAAGGGTTTTGGAAATTACGATCTGTGCTATGGTATCATGACAAGGTCCAATCTTCATGACGGAAGGGTAATTCTGGTAGTAGTTGTATAAGATTGATTTTTTATTATGGGACTTGTGAGATTAAAGGTGCGATTGGCCAATGATGACCAGATAAACTTGATAGTATCAGAGAGAGATGATTAACTTGGCTTTCCTATGAAACCTTGTCTTTTGATTTTCTACCAAAGAGGAATTGGACTTATTCCATATCTCTGAATCATTCTTTAAGTTTTCAATATCATTAAATCATAATTTTCTTGATCGCGACAGAACGACTTTGGTCATATCTCTGATCATATTCATATCCTAGATCGTACTCAATTGGATTAAATTCAATTCTAAGCTGGATTTTCATTCTCGTATGCTCGTGCTCAGACTTCGATGATCATGTACTCCATCTTGCCCAAATCCTGATTTACTCAAAATTGATCAACTTAGATTGTGTTGAAGCTAATTTTCTTATCGTGATTGAATTTCATGCTATTACCACTCGTGCTATAACTTTTGATTTTAAACCTGTTTGGATTTTAAATACTCGAGCCTAAACTCATTTTCGACCCTGATTTAATTTTCTGATTATATCTGAACTCATTGTGTTTAGTCGTACCCAGATGACCTGGCGTGACTAAGTCGACTTGAATCCTTTGATCGTGATTTTAACAATCATAATTATACATATTAGGTTGCCTCTAAAATCGTGTCGATCTACCCTAAATCAAATTTCTTCGACCTAGATCATATTTATCGATGTTTTGACCTGATTCTGACTTGTTCGTAATCGAACGATTCTTGATTTTTCTAGTCACGACTTCGTGCTTACCTACAAAGCTGTGACTATAAATCCCAATCATGCCAAACCATGTTTTGGTCATGGTTAGCTTTTTATCTTGATCGGGCCTGTGCGACTTTCGGGTTGATTTCCATCAACCTAAGTCCTACAGATCACCCCGTACTTGAACTTCATTTACTTCTTCGATTATCCTAATCGTCTCTAAAATTGAGCCCTAATGACTTGACTTATTTCTGAAACCATGCACATATGATTTTGTTCATATCATGATTCTATCGTGCCAAATCCCTCATCGTGCCTGAACAATTTTGAATTGATTATCTTGATCGTGCAAAACTCGTCATTCTTGGATCGTGCCTAAAATATTGCCTAAATCTTCTATCCTGTTTTAACCCCACTACCAACATTTAATTTCAAGGACAAAATTTTTATAAGGTGGGTAGGATGTAAGCCCCCTGAATTTTCGGAATTTATTTTTGAATTTTCTAAATAAACTATTATCGATAATTCATTTTTATTTAATTAATTTTGATCATTAAATGCTCTTTACCGTGACTTTGATTTCTAGAGCATCAGGGATGCCAGTCTCTGAAAACTTTCTTCTCTAAGTTTGTAGTAGACAAGATTACCTTCATGTTGATACATCGTGTCCCACTCAAACTTGTTCCCTTGTGCTCCATTTGCTTCGCACAACTTTTGGGTCAATTTAGACCAATTTATCGTCTGCCGTAATTCGTGACTCAACTTCCAACTTAATTTTCGGGCCCGACATCGGTCCAATCCAGTCGACCCAATATATGGCCCTGGCCTGTTTTGAGTCTACTATGCACGTGCCACTTGCGTGCCACTAAATTGATCTCCCTTGTGCTCCCATTTCATCCATGATTTTAATTGGCTTAAATTTGTTATTTTAATTAAATCTTGGCCCCAAGCTTGTCCAACTTAACCCAACACCCAACCCAAATTGGTGTGACCCTACCATGTCTACCTATACACCCCACTGATATTTTTTCATTTTTCTCCTACTCGAAAATATCTCTCTTTATATACAAATATCTACTTTCTCTCTCCTTGTATATATATACACTTATATATACATATAATTATATAATTATATATATATATATATATATATATATATATATATATATATATATACATATATATTTAAAAAAAATCTCTCTCTCTCTCACCATACCCTCACCCTCTCACATCAGCAATCACCCCCCCATGTGGCCGAACAACACTCCCCCCACTCTATTTTCTCTCTTTTATTAATAATTCTCTCTCTCTCTCTATCTCTTTATTACACATCATCATCCTTACCCTCTTCATTTCATTTTTACTTCCCCTCCATGCTTGGCCGACCCCCCTCCTCCTTCTTCTTCTTCACTTCCACCATCATCACCACTTCCATCATTATCCTTACCATCTTCATCACCATTAACCACCACCACCACCATCAGGAGCACCACCTCCTCCCTCCGAGAACCCCGCACGCCGCCACGGCCACCGTCGTCGTCGTCGTGCCGCCGACGTCGTGCCGCCGCCGCCACTGGCACCGCGCCGCCACCGTCATCGTGCCACCCCCTTGGCCGGGCTCACCCCCAAGTAGGCCCCCGTGGCGCGCTCCCTCTTCCCCGGCACGAGAAACGCCCGATTCGTACGTTTTGCACGGAATCCCGTTGACACGCGCACGGACGAATTTCAGAATGTGTGCCTCGTCGCAGCAACTTTATGCACATTTTTCGAGAAATCTGACCGTTGGATCGACGAACTCTTTGCTCCGTCACAATCTCGGTATATAGCTCTTCAATCCCCTCAAGTTTCGTCCGTTAATTTTATCGTTTGATACATCAAAATCGGCCACAAAGTTGACCGTTTAAATTGTGTATATTTTGGACAGTTTTGTGGAGCCAACTTCGTCGACTCGTAACTACACCATCGCAGCTCCGTTTGGCGTGCTACCAGTTCCTGTGCACAGGTGGTATAACCCTCTTCCTGTCTGTTAAGTTTCGTTTCATTGTGAGTACGTTTGGTTGGTCGAATTCGACGTCAAAGTTGGCCGTCCGAATTCTTAATTTTACACTTGTAAAATCCTAATTTTGAACTCGGGACTCCGGATTCAATTTCTGACACCACCAATAGACTCGTGGCATCGTTCTGGCACATTTTTATATAAAGTTTGCTTAGTTTGGAGGACGTGGGCCCTGGTACGTATTTCGGTGTAACGTGGGCTCCACAGTTCGAGTCAACGGGACTTTTTGAGATCGGCTCATCAGAATCCAATTCTGGATATACCGTTGAGTTCGTATCTTCATTCTGGACTCATTGACATATAATTTGCTGAGTTTTGTGGACATTGGCTCTGACACGCATTTCTGTGCAAATCAGATTTCAATATCCGGGTCAACGGGCCATTTTGAGATCGGCTCATCGGAATCCAATTTCGGATATACCGTTGAGTTCGTATCGTCATTTTAGATTCGTGGACATATATTTTTCTAGCTTTTGAGGACTTTTATTTTGGCACAGTTTTTGGTACAAAGTGGATCCGACACGGGCACCATTTTGATCCGAAATTACCCTTTTTGCCACTGTGTCCAAATTGGACTTATGGATAGGCTATTCTAGCTATTTTGACTATTCTGGACACGTTGGTGATATTTGTTTCATCATCCGAAAACATCTGTAGACTTTCTGTCACGATCCGCTACCCAAATTGTTGGGCCGGACCGAGTCATGTCCAGCCTACGCTTGGGATAAAACGTAGTAAGCTGTTATAAAGATAACAAGATAAGACTAAAGTGTGCTAACAGTTCTATATGTAATAAAGAGTCAGAAATGCTCCAAACACAAAAGTCGTCTTGTATATAAGTAAGTTCCAAGTACAAGTCCAAAATGTAAAACTGGATACAGGTCCAGTTACAAAATATGTAGTCTAAAATATGACTACTCTCAGAAGTCCTAAGTAAGTAAAGAAACTAGACGAGTTTCTCCGCAGGTACATCCTCATAAAGTATAGCCTGATCCTCGATAGCAATCCCATAATAAGAATCACAAAGCAACGCCTCCTCAGTAAGTATACCTACAACGTTATCCTGTCAGGACGGGAGCAAGTACTGATTCTAACAAACATATAATATTGATCATGTGTCACTACCACATTTCTAGTTTGAGGGTATTTTTGTCATTTTTGAATTATTTGAATTTAATATATATTATTTGGAATTTAAAATAATTATTTAGAATGGTGTGATTTAAATATTATTTAATTGATTGTGTTGTGTTGTGTTTAGCCCTAACCTAGATTGGACCTAACCTAGATTAGTCATAGCTAGTCTAGTTAGCCATGGTTAGTATTATTTAGTATGGGTTAGTTAGATTAAGTCATGACTTGTTAGAAAGGAATAGGTTGCAACTTGACTAGAAGGAGAAACCTAGATTTCTATAAATTGAATAAATTAGATGTGATGAGAGCCCTTGGATTGAATCCCAAACCCTAACCCTAACCATGTGGCCGGCCTAGGGATCCCCCTTGTCTATAAAGTCTCTCTTGATATTTGTGCCTCTTTTATCCAATCCCTCATTTTTCTAAAGGAAAGGTTTGTTCTTCATGAAATTTCTTTATAGTTTATTCAATAGTGGTCCTTTTTCATTGAGATTTCTTCCATGGTGTTCTAAATGATGTTTCCCTACTGTTGGTAGAGTCCATTCTCAGGTTTGAGCCAATTTGGGGACTTTGGCTAGCTAGTGGAGATCTCCTTTTGAAGGGTTTATTTGTGAAGGAACACACCTAGGTAAATCTCTATTCTCTCCATGAAATTTTGGTTTCTTTGCATGAACACCAAGCCCTAGGTGTCCTTGTACTGTAGGAATAGGTTTTGCACCCTCTCGTGTCCTATATGTGTCCGTATCGGACACGTATCAGTTGACAGTTGCAAGTGTTTGATGAAATGCCACAGTGGGCATTTCTTTCTCGTTTTCTGATTTTGTTTGAATAGGAAATTAGGGTTTGGCTTTGCTTAATGATTTTTGGTTGTCTGAGCGTGTCTTGTGTCGTATTGGTGTCGTGTCGCACTCGTGCACACGCCTGCGCATGCGTGTACAGCAATGCCCTGCTGTTCGGGGCCTCGTGTTCAGTGCACAGGGCACGTAGACACGTGTGCTTGGACACGAAGTAAGGGGCAGTGTCTGTCATGACACCCCCGAAGTTTCGTGTCCAACGGATACGTGTCGGGAGTGTTTGGACACGTGCACTGGCCGCACGATTTGTGTCTATCTCGTGCTTGAGATGTGAGATTATTTTTGGACACATTGTGTCACGTTTTTGGACACGATATCAAATGTATGAAACGCGCACATGTTTGTCAATAACTACCAACCCTAACCCTATTGCTAATTGCTAGCTTTATGTGGATTGGGAAATTCCCCAATCGACTGATACTTCTTGTATCAGTGTAAAACACTATTCTCCATTTCCTTTTTATTTTAATGATTTACATTATGTGTTTAGTTATGTTTAATTTCATGTATAAACAAATAACATGCTTAAGATGTGGGAAATCATTTTGGGAAGAATTGTTTGATATGGATTGGAATATGGGAGTGTAGATTCTGTACACTGTCCCTTTATTCAAATTCCTGAGAACACTGAGTTATTCTCAGTTTTACAGTTGAAGTGAGTCTTAAATCTAATGTTTACAAGGTTATGATTTCATTGATTCAAGTTAGAATTGCTACTGATTTCCTCATCTACTGTTAAGTCAATTTAGTATGACTGAACTGTCGAAATGTTTTGGTTTACAATTGCTTTCAACTGTTAAGTTGATTAATTCCTGAGAATGAATGGAATTCCATATTGAACTTGAACTGTTGTATGGAACCTAGGATTCACTGATTCTAAATCATGAGGCATATCCCTGTCTAACACACACAGGTTTCCTCTTTATTCCTGTCACACACCCACAGTACACCCCTTTATTTTCCTGATATAATGCAGTATTTAATTCCCTATTTCGAATGGTTAAAATCCAATTTCAATGATAACTTACATATTTTTTTACACATGTTATATGGCTGAATATGTTTTGGGGATGTTGGGTTTCATGTGGAGACTTGTTGGGATTTCGAATGGGATTGAAATGATGTGCTAGCTGTCAACTGTTCCTGTTTTACCAATACACAACTGTCATTGCCATGTTTTTCTTGAGACACACTGTCAAATATCACACACTAGCCTACCCCCACTTTCCTGTCACACACCCTCTCATCCCTGTACACAGGAGCACACACACATGCCACACTCTCACATGTTCACATATACACTCACACACAATCTCATGTATACACACACACAGGTTCCTTTCATTTAGCTCACTGTCCTCACATCCTGAACCACATTGGATGGTTCAGTGCACACACACAAACTGAATTCAACACTCTATCACATTGCCTACACACACACACACTGGAAATTAGAAACCTGAGAGCACACACAGGTCTCCCTTCACTAGCTACCAGTTCACTGTTTCACCATTCATGTGCACACACATTAGCTAGCTCACACACACATTTCCTCTCACTGTCAACCTATACACAATTGTATCACCCTCTTTTCCCTCTCTAAAATTCTCTATACAAGTTGTATATATAGGTATGCCTAAATATGTGAAGAGTGTTTATGTAGATTGACTTATGTGAATGTGAATAAATATGTGTAAAGGAAAGCTATATGTGATATACATATTTCTATATGTGTTATGTAGATATATATATACATATATGTGAATATAGTGATATATATATATATATATATATTTATTTATATATATATATATATATATATATATATATATATATATATATATATATATATATATATTTATTTATTTATATATATATATATATATATATATATATATATATATATATATATATATATATATATATATATATATATATATGGTGTTTGGCCTACAGTGTTGTGGCTTGTATTTAGCTCATGGCCTACATATGGTTGTGATTCTACATAGGTATATGGCCTAGTGTATGGCTATTTGCCTAGAGGATAGGGCCTGTGGCCTATAACCTAGATGACATAGCCTAGGGTTGACCAACCTAGACTAGTTTAACCTAGTTTAAACCTGTTTGACCTTGGTTGACCTAACTGGACTAGAGTTAACCTAGTTTGACTACTAGAGTTGACCAAAAGTTGACTTTAGCCTAGATTGACCCCAAACATCATGTAGATACATTATAGCAGTTTATTTATTATTTTAGACATGCTGTGACTTGTGCTGTTCTGATTATGAGCTAGACACCACTCCTCAGGCAGTATCTTCTTCTGGACATCCAGGGTATCAGGCGAGTACATTCTCTGACCGTTTCATACTTGCTAGGAGTATTTTCTCGCTCTAGATTATCTTACTTGATGCTGACATGATGGAAACACGGATTAGTACTATATGGATCTTTTCATACGATGTTATCTCCCTCGGGAGCATCAGATACATCATGTCATGTGCGTTTCACTTTTCATCATGTACTCTTGTGCTTTCACCTTACATGTGCACTCTCGTGATTCATGTACTCTCAGGATCACGGAGCCCCCATGTATATATTCATGTGCACCCATTTATGGGCCCCCATGTGAATATCATGTACAATAACATAACTTGAACGGATCCTTGTGTATTGATTGGGGTACGGGAGAGTATAAATAGTCATGTGGACAATTTCCAAAGTAGTGTAGCCATGTACGACCTCTCATGTTTATTATCAAGCCATTCACATGTCTAGCTTGTACTCTAAATCACTAGTTCACTATAGCTCTTTACTTATAGTAGATATTTCATTACAGTCTTCTTTTTACTCATGTATACTCTTCAGCGTTTCATGTATTTTACTCTATTGCCTGTATTTTATTCCTTTTATTATATGAACTGCATGAGATGTACTGTGCTCGCTCCTGTCCTGACTGGACCTGTTGAAATATTACAGAGGATGAAGATGAGGCGTGCTGCCCTACCTATTATGGGACTACCCTAGATGACAGCTATGACTTGGACCAGCAGCCGGATCCTATAGCAGTGGACGATACTCCTCTAGAATAGGATTTTCTTATGTTTATTTCTGGATGACTGTATTATGATATTTGGGATTCTGTGGATTTGTGATATCTTTAGACACTTAGACTCGTTGGTTGTACTTATGTGGATCTTTCATTTCAGCATTTATCTATCTATCTTTCTATCTTATCATTCTGCCTTAGATGTGATTGAGACTGTATATTGCTATGTCACCTCCATTCGGAGTGTATATACTGTACATGTACCTTTATATTGTTAGATTATTGACCTAGGACAGCGTTCTACCGCCGACTACTGCGGCGTAGGCTGGACGTACCCACGTCTCATGCCCTTACTCTAGGGTGCGGGTCGTGACATCATGTGATCGAAAGAGATGAAATAACGTAATCATGGCATATCTTGATTTATCCAGTTTATATACATTTATCATGGCAATACATATTCTTTTAAAGTTTAAAACTGTAGTAGGTGAGTGATCAGTCAATAGGTAATCTGGATGTACAGTGGTACATATCAATTTTCTGATGTGTACATATGTACCCTTAACGGCATCGGTGTATGTCCATACACAAACGCGGGATCAGACATACGACAAAGTTACATATAGAATGTAACAATGCTCGGTAAATATATACGGAGAAGGGGACATGATCAATGTACACTACTAACAGTTTTTCCTTAACCCGTTGTTAAACATGTGAGATATAAAACTGTCCTAAGCATGGTAGAGACTGAAAGTAATACAACATGTGAAGATTTAACTTGCTACCCCAAGGATCAGCATTTAACATGGTTGGATCACAGTTCATTGTTATAGCAGTATGTAAAGTTTGTAGAGGTACTTGCCTTTAGCAAAGCAAAGTAGTGACAGAAATGCTATAGATGCCTGGTGACTCGTCACTGCAGAAATAATACATAAACTTAGTTTTAGACTAAGTTAAACACTAAGACACTAGTGGTGCGACACGACTTTCTGACTAGACACCTAGCCAAATGATGACTTTAGCATAGGAGACCCATGTGGGGTGACACAATACCCAAACTAACTTTCTAGGGCCTTTACACTAGTGTAGGGTGAGGTTCAATATTATAATAACTCAAATCAACATAAAACATTGTAAGTCGTAACTATTCAATAAATAAATCAAACTGTACACTTTGTTCCAACAATTTTTGAGATAGACAAAAAGCTCAATTTTACATATAATAAAGTACCAAAATGTGTTAATTATAGAAATTTATACTAATTTTTCTGGAATTTATAAACCTTCATAATATTTATTAAAAATCAGCAAACAATATTTCCTGAAAATGAGTTCTGTTTTCCTATTTTATAAAATGCCAAAAGTACTTATTAAATGCTGGAAAAATTATATTAAATTAGATAAATTAACATAGTATTTAAATACAATTTTTCCTAGATTTTTACAGGAAATAAAATATATATAAAAATTCAAAAACAGCAAGTAACAATTTCTGGAAAATAATTAATTAATTATTTACTATTTTGTCCATGTATTCGAAATTGAACCGAAGTCCAGATACGGGACCCAAAGCCATAAATCAAGTCCAATATGACTTGTACAGACTCTGAATGTATTAGACACATTTGGGCCCAAAAACCCATGCTAGATTTGGACACCAAATGGCCATGATAAATAAAACACAGTAATTCAAATATATATATATATTAAAGTATTTTAATAATATATTTTAAAGTGGTAAAATATACAAGTCATAAAGTTACCTAATAAAATAACTTGTGAATTTATACATAATAATATTTTGTACAAAGTTGAATTTGAAATACATATACATATACAGCAATTACATATATATACATAAATACATAGTTATTTATGTATACATGAATATATAATAAATATACATATATATATAAAATACTAAATATAATATATATATATATGTATATATATATATATATATATATATATATATATATATATATATATATATATATATATATATATATATAATATATATATATATATATATACAGTATATATATATATATACAGTATATATATATATATATAAATATATATATATATATATATATATATATATATATATATATATATATATAATATATATATATATATATATATATATATATATATAAAAAAATATATATATATATATATATATATATATATATATATATATATATATATATATATATATATATATATATAAATACATATACATATATACATATATATATATATATATATATATATATATATATATATATATATATATATATATATATAATATATATATATATATAATAAAACAATTAAAACAAAACAAAACAAAACAAAAACGAAATGGGGGCTCGAACTCAGGCTGGGGAACAGGGGGCTTAACATGGCTCGGGCTGGCCAAGGGGTCAACTCGGGTTATGTGATAGGGATAGGATTAGGTTAGTGTTATTATGAATTAGGTTAGTGGGTTTTTAAATCCAATATTAGTCAAACCCAAACCCATCAGCAGCGGGTTTGAAACCCGATAGCCAAAAACTAAACCCAATAACATATACTTCGTGTCCTGACAGTTAAGGACACGAAAAATGGTCGAATCATGTGTCCGGGACGTGCACGACACGCACGACTCGAACTAGCCGTGTCCAAACTTACCACGAGACTCGTCGATACTCGGCGAATCACATAGGTGAAGACGAGATAAAATAGAGAAGAAGAAGAAGGTGACACGTACGTGTCCGACTTCGAGTCGAAGAGCGGGGCTGCTGGATGGCGGAGGAGACATCGGGGTGGTCGGAGAAAAATGGAGGGGAGTTCGTCTCGTTGAGGCAAACCGAATGGTGGTGGTCGGAGGGGATGACGACAGCTGGGGCGGCGCCTAGGGTAGATCTAGGGTTCCGGCGATCGTCGGGGAAGAAAATAGGGTAGGGCGGCGCTGTGGTGGTGGTTGGGGCGGTCGTAGGGAAGTCTTGGGTTAGGGTTTGGGGTCGGGGCTTTATATATGGGAAGAAGGTCGGTCGAATTAGGATTTTAGATTAGGGTTAGGATTTCGGCCTGGGTTAGCCGGAGAAGGAGACAGAGCGGTGGTCAGGTTAGGGTTTTACAAACCCCCCTCCAAATAATAGGTGTTACAAAAACCCCCCACCGCCTTGTTCTGTGCAAATTTTTATTTGCACAGTCAAATCAAATTTTGCAAACAATGATTAAAACAATTAAAACAATTAAAATAATTGCAAAAAGCATTTAAAACATTTTAATAAATTACAAATTGATATTAAAACAATTCAAATAATTACAAAATGATATATTTTTCTTTAAAAATTATTTAAAAATCATTTAAAAATTCTAGAAAAATTTCTAATAATTATAATAATTTATTTTAAAGATATAAATGCTATTTAAAATTATAAAAATACTATTTTAAAATCTAGGGGCTTACAAATCTTCTCTCATTGAAAAATTTCATCCTCGAAATTCATAAGTATAGAAGACTCTACAAACATTCTAACATAGCAAGCAATGCAACAATGACTAAGGCTAGTATTAAGACTAACCTCTAAGGTATCAAGCGGGAACAGGTGGTTCCCTCGCGGCTGTTGGATCGAACAAGTAAGTATATCTCTCCCTCATGTCCGACTCCCTCTCCCAAGTAGATTCACCCGGAGAGTGACGGCTCCAAGCTACTCGTACTAAGGGTATAACTTTGTTCCTCGGCCTCTTCTCCCTCCTGTCCAATATCTCTACTGGCTGCTCAGTAACTGCAAGGCTCGGTCCGATCTCCAACTCTGAATGATCTAGCACATGGCTGGGGTCCGGAACGTATCTCCTCAGCTGAGACACATGAAAGACATCGTGAACTCCTACTAGATTGGGTGAAAGTGTAACCCTGTAAGCTACCTCTCCGATCCTGCCATGTATCTCGAACGGTCCAATGTATCTGGAGCTCAACTTGCCTCCTCGTCCGAACCGGATCGTCCCTCTATTAGGTGATATCTTCGCCAGCACCATATCTCCGTCGGCGAACTCCATCGGTCTGTGACTAGCATCGGTCCAGTATTTCTGCCTGTCCTGAGCGACTCTGAGCCTGTCTCTGATCATCCCGACCTTCTCTGCTACATCCGTGATCATCTCTGGCCCAAGCATAACTCTATCCCCAATATCATCCCAAAAGAGCGGTGTACGGCATCATCGTCCATATAGTGCCTCGAAAGGAGACATACCGATGCTGGCTTGGTAGCTGTTGTTGTATGAAAACTCTACCAAGTGCAGATGGCTCTACCATGATCCGCCAAAGTCTAGCACATAAGTCCTCGACATGTCCTCTAGTGTCTGTATCGTCCTCTCGGACTGTCCATCTGTATGTGGGTGGTACGCTGTACTGAATTTGAGCCGACTGCCCAACTCTTCCTGTAAGCTCCTCCAGTAGTGGGACGTGAATCTTCTATCTCGGTCCTACACGATGCTCACTAGTACTCCGTGCAAACGAACTATCTGCTGCATGTATAGCTCCGCCAACTTTTCGGTGGAAAGCCCCACCTTGAAGGGTATGAAGTGCGCACACTTCATCAGCCTGTCAACGATGACCCAAATGGTATCCTTCCCTCCTTGGGAACGAGGAAGCCCTAAGACAAAGTCCATCGTAATATGTTTCCACTTCCACTCGGGAATGGGTAACGGCTGCAATAAACCAGCTGGCCTCTGACGCTCCGCCTTGACCTGCTGGCAAACTAGGCATCTCGAAATGAAACGTGATACATCCCTCTTAATCTCGTACCACCAAAGATGTTCTCGTAAGTCACGGTACATCTTGTTGGCACCAGGGTGAATAGAATATCACGATCGGTGCACCTCCTGCAAGACTGCCTCTATCAGCTCTCCCTTCGGCACGCACAACCGGCTGCCATGCCTCAAGGATCCATCCTCTGCTACGGTAAAGTCATCCAGCAATCCAGCTAAAGCCTGGGCTCGAAGTCTCTGAAGGCTCTCATCTGTAGACTGTGCCTCCTTGATCTGCTCCATCAAACCTGACTGAATGTCTAGTGCCATCATCTGTATCACTGATCCTGGCCGAACTATCTCTATAACGAGCTTCTCCAGATCTTCCCACAAATGCCGATCTATCATCAGATACTATGCCATCGGATGCCTGCTCAACACATCCGCCACCACATTTGCCTTCCCGGGGTGATACTGTAAATCGATGTCGAAGTCCTTCATCAACTCCAACCATCGTCTTTGCCTCATGTTCAGCTCTTTCTGCGTGAACACATACTTCAAGCTCTTGTGTTCAGTAAAGATTTCCACACGCTCTTTGTATAAGTAGTGTTTCCACAACTTGAGTGCAAAGATCACCGCAGCTAACTCTAGGTCATGGGTAGGATAGTTCCGCTCATGAGTCCGTAATTGCCTAGATGCATAAGCAATCACTTTCCCATGCTGTTGTAGGACACATCCTAGCCCTTTTTCCGAAGCATCGCTGTATATGGTAAAACCTCCAGACCCTGAAGGTAATGTCAAAACTGGACCGGTCGTCAGCCTCCTCTTCAGCTCCTCAAATGTTGCCTGGCAGTCCTCTGACCAGATGTACTCTGCGTCCTTCCGCGTTAGTTTCGTCATGGGTTCAGCTATCCTAGCAAAGTCCTGGACGAACTTCCTATAAAAGCCTGCTAAACCCAAAAAGCTCCTGATCTCTGAAACTGACGTCGGAGCCTTCCATGTCTCAACGGCAGCAATCTTCCTGGGATCCACCGAGATCCCCTCTCCAGTGACTACATGACCGAGAAACTCTACTCGGTCCAAAAAGAACTCACACTTCGACAATTTGGCATACAACCTCTCCTGCCTCAGAATCCCCAAAACTGTTCGCAAGTGCTCTGCGTGCTCCTCCGGCGTCTTCGAGTATATCAGGATGTCGTCGATAAATACTACGATGAACTTATCCAGATACTGGTGAAATATCTTATTCATCAAGTTCATAAAGACAGCTGGCGTATTTGTGAGACCAAATAGCATCACCAAAAACTCGTACTGCCCGTACTTCGCATTGACGCTGTCTTCTGGATGTCTGCAGCCCTGACTTTCACCTGGTGGTAACCGGATCTCAAATCTATCCTGAAAAACACCTTCGCCCCACTCAACTGATCGAACAAATCATCTATCCTGGGTAAAGGATATTTGTTCTTAATGGTGATGGTATTGAACGCCCGGTAGTCAATACACAACCGGACTGTACCATCCTTCTTCGGTACAAAAAGCATTGGCGCTCCCCATAGAGAAGCACTAGATCGAATGAAACCCTTTTTCAACAGGTCATCAATCTGCTCCTTCATCTCTACGGCCTCCTTGGGGTTCATTCTATAGCAAGCCCGGGATACTGGTGATGAACCCGGTACTAAATCTATAGTGAACTCTATATCTCTGTCAGGTGGAAGTCCTAGAAGATCCTCTGGGAATACAGCCATAAACTCCCTAATGATAGGGTGTGGCGGTGCTAACTCCCCAACTGTCGCACAACAGTTCGACTCTAGGCTGATCTTCGGTCCTGTCCTCCTGACACTGAATGGTGCCATACCTAGGGGACTGAACAGAATACTACCTTTATGACAGTCTATAGCTGCGTGAGCATAGCTAAGCCAGTCCATCCCCAATATGATATCATACCCGGGGAGTGGCATCACAAATAATCGTCCCCTAAACTCTCTCCCAGCTATAGTAATAGAGCATCGATAGATAGCCCTAATGGGCACTGGTCCTCCTTCCGTCATTACTATACTCATCTCCTCGATAGATGTAGCTACTAAGTGGTATTTATGCAAAAACTCTAATGACAGGAAGCTATGCGATGCACCAGAATCAAACAAGCATAGAGCTAGAAAAGTATGTAAATAAACATGACCTGTGATGACGTCAGCCAAATAATCTGGCTCCGAAACCTGCTCCGGCTCCACCTCAAGAGCCAGACTATAAGCCTTCCCCTGGGGTCACTTCTGCTGCTGCAGATGTTGTCCAAACCTCTGCTGCTGAGTCGGAAGCGGCGGTCCTCTAGATGGTGGTCCGGTACCTGGTACCCTGGCTACTGGGCAGTCCCGAAGCTGATGGGTGGTAGACCCACAAGCTAAACACTGCCCTAACCTCTTCCTACAGACGATAGCGTCATGGCCTGGCCTCTTACAGAAAGAACACACACCTCCCTTCCGCTGTCGGGGTCCCGGGGCTCTAACTGGCGGGGTAGGGTGATGTGGTGCGGGAGGACGGTATGCCTGCTGGTGCGGCGCCGGTGCTCTCGACTGGAAAGCCTGACTCTTGGAGGGTCCCTCGTGGTGTACAGGAGCCGGTCTCCTACAAGACTGAAGACGCTCCTCTATGCTCCGGGCTAACTCAAGGCTATGGTAGTAGTCAGTCGTACCGTTCGCTACTATAAGAATGCTAATGTCTGGAACTAGACCATGGCAAAACCTACGCGTCATCTCCTCTGGGTCTGCAACTAGACTAGGAGCGAAATGGCTCAAACGACTAAACTCTGCTGCATATTCGTCAACAGAATGGTTTCTCTGCTAGATGTTCTGGAATCGTAGCCCTATGGCTACCCTAGCGGTGGTCGAGAAGAATTTCTTTTTGAACTGGGTCTTGAACTGGCCCCAAGTGGCCTTCCCTCTCGCGAATAGCGGCTCATTCCTGAACCAAACTCCTGCCATGTCTATCAGCAGAAATCCCGCTGCCTCGACCTGGAGGTCACCCGGCAACCTAGCTCCAAGGAGCTTCCTCTCTACCGAGTCTAGCCAGTCATCTGCAATTACGATGCCCTCGGTCCCTAAGAACTCCTTGGGGTTCAGACCCATGAAGTCCTTGATTGTCCCCACACTCTGCTATGGCTCTACAGGTGGTGGAACCACGGTGCGCTCCTCAGAATGCTCCATGCTCTGACGGAGTAGGGTGGTCTGCTCCTGATGGGTCGTTAGGAACCCCTGGATCAGAGTGAGCAGTTGGTTCCCGTTGAGAGTGACGGAAGCCTGGGCAGGTATGGTAATAAGTGGTGGTGGGATTATTGGGTCCTGTTGGGACTGTGAGGTGGAAGGTGGTGGAGGCATCTGGGTTGGTGGATTTGTGTAGTGGGCGAGTATGGTAGGTGGAGGTGGAGGTGTATCGGTCAACTGGTCAACCGACTGGATGGAAAGTGTGCCATTTTCAGGTGTGGCATACTGGGATGAGCGGGTGAGCACCATCTAAAATAAAAGAACTTATAAGGACTCTTTTAAGTAAATAATCATAAACAAGAAAATCTAATTGTAATAGCGAGCATATAATGTGATGTGTTTCCTATGTTGCAATCCTAGTAATCCTCTAGGTGTTCTAAGCGTCATTCCTAGTGTTGTCTAGTTATCTTAAGTTCCTAATTGCAGGTATGCTTGGTACAATGACGTAACCAAACAATTTAGTCAGGACCTGCATGGGCCACCACTAAAAATATGTCACGATCCGCTACCCAAATTGTTGGACCGGGCCGAGTCATGTCCAGCCTACGCTTGGGATAAAACGTAGTAAGCTGTTATAAAGATAGCAAGATAAGACTAAAGTGTGCTAACAGTTCTATATATAATAAAGAGTCAGAAATGCTCCAAACACAAAAGTCGTCTTGTATATAAGTAAGTTCCAAGTACAAGTCCAAAATGTAAAACTGGATACAAGTCCAGTTATAAAATACGTAGTCTAAAACATGACTACTCTCAGAAGTCCTAAGTAAATAAATAAACTAGACGAGTTTTCCCGCAGGTACATCCTCGTAAAGTATAGCCTGATCCTCGATAGCAATCCCATAAGAAGAATCACAAAGCAACTCCTCCTCAGTAAGTATACCTACAACGTTATCCTGTCAGGACGGGAGCAAGTACTGATTCTAACAAACATATAATACTGATCATGTGATGGAAAGAGATGAAATAACGTAATCATGGCATATCTTGATTTATCCAGTTTAGATACATTTTATCATGGCAATACATATTCGTTTTAAAGTTTAAAACTGTAGTAGGTGAGTGATCAGTCAATAGGTAATCAGGATGTACAGTGGTACATATCAATTTTCTGAAGTGTACATACGTACCCTTAACGGCATCGGTGTATGTCCATACACAAACGCGGGATCAGACATACGACAAAGTTACATATAGAATGTAACAATGCTCGGTAAATATATACGGAGAAGGGGGGCATGATCACGTACACTACTAACAGTTTTCCCTTAACCCGTTGTTAAATATGTGAGATATAAAACTGTCCTAAGCATGGTAGAGACTGAAAGTAATACAACATGTGAAGATTTAACTTGCTACCCCAAGGATCAGCATTTAACATGGTTGGATCACAGTTCATTGTTATAGCAGTATGTAAAGTTTGTAGAGGTACTTGCCTTTAGCAAAGCAAAATAGTGACAGAAATGCTATAGATGCCTGGTGACTCGTCACTGCAGAAATAATACATAAACTTAGTTTTATACTAAGTTAAACACTAAGACACTAGTGGTGCGTCACGATTTTCTGATTGGACACCTAGCCAAATGATGACTTTAGCATAGGAGACCCATGTGGGGTGACACAATACCCAAACTAACTTTCTTGGGCCTTTACACTAGTGTAGCGTGAGGTCCAATATTACAATAACTTAAATCAATACAAAACATTGTAAGTCGTAACTATTCAATAAATAAATCAAACTGTACACACTTTGTTTCAACAATTTTTGAGAGAGACAAAAGGCTCAATTTTACATAAAATAAAGTACCAAAATGATCCTTGTTAATTATAGAAATTTATACGAATTATTCTGGAATTTATAAACCTTCATAGATATTTATTAAAAATTAGCAAACATATGTATCCTGAAAATGAGTTCTGTTTTCCTATTTTTATAAAATGACAAAATTACTTATTAAATGCTAGAAAAATTATGTTAAATTAGCTAAATTAACATAGTATTTAAATACAATTTTTTCTAGATTTTTACAGCAATTAAAAGATATATAAAAATTTAAAAACAACAAGTAACAATTTTTGGAAAATAATTAATTATTTATTTACTATTTTGTCTACGTATTCAAAATTGAACCGAAGTCCAGATACGGGACCCAAAGCCATGAATCAAGTCCAATATGACTTGTACAGACTCTGAATGTATTAGATACATTTGGGCCCAAAAACCCATGCTAGGTTTGGACACCAAATGACCATGATTAATAAAACACAGTAATTCAAATATATATATTAAAGTATTTTAATAATATATTTTAAAGTGGTAAAATATACAAGTCATAAAATTACCTAATAAAATAACTTGTGAATTTATACATAATAATATTTTGTACAAAGTTGAATTTGAAATACATATACATATACAGCAATTACATATATATACATAAATACATAGTTATCTATGT
Organism: Iris pallida; assembly: GCA_029216955.1. Classification (NCBI taxonomy): domain Eukaryota; kingdom Viridiplantae; phylum Streptophyta; class Magnoliopsida; order Asparagales; family Iridaceae; genus Iris; species Iris pallida. The sequence continues at coordinate 8,544,040 of JANAVB010009400.1, read as the reverse complement.
ATACATGAATATATAATAAATATACATATATATATATATAAAATACTAAATATAAAATATACATATATATATATAAACAATATATATAAATATATATATAACAATATATATAATAATATATATATATATATATAAATACATATACATATATACATATATATAAATACATATATACATATATATATATATATATATATATATATATATATATATATATATATATATATATATATATATATATATATATATATATATATATATATGTAATAAAAAATATATATATATATATATATATATATATATATATATATATATATGTAATAAAAAAAAAAATATATATATATGTAATAAAAAAATTAAAATAAAAACAAAACAAAATAAAAACGAAAGGGGGGCTCGAACTCGGGCTGGAGAACAGGGGACTTAACATGGCTCGGGCTGGCCAGGGGGTCAGCTCGGGTTATGTGATAGCGATAGGATTAGGGTTAGTGTTATTATGAATTAGGTTAGTGGATTTTTAAACCCAATATTAGTCAAACCCAAACCCATCAGCAGTGGGTTTGAAGCCCGATAGCCCAAAACTAAATCCAATAACATATACTTCGTGCCCTGATAGTTAAGAACACGAAGAATGGTCGAATCCTGTGTCCTGGACGTGCACAACTCGAACTAGCCGTGTCCAAACTTACCACGAGACTCGTTGATACTCGGCGAATCACATAGGTGAAGACGAGATGAAATAGAGAAGAAGAAGAAGGTGACACGTACGTGTCCGACTTCGAGTCGAAGAGCGGGGCTGCTGGACGGCGGAGGAGACGTCGGGGTAGTCGAAGAAAAATGGAGGGGAGTTCGTCTCGTTGAGGCGAGCCGAATGGTGGTGGTCGGAGGGGATGACGATGGCTGGGGCGGCGCCTAGGGTAGATCTAGGGTTCCGACGATCATCGGGGAAGAAAATTGGGTAGGGCGGCACTGTGGTGGTGGTTGGGGCGGTCGTAGGGAAGTCTAGGGTTAGGGTTTGGGGTCGGGGGCTTTATATAGGGGAAGAAGGTCGGTCGAATTAGGGTTTTAGATTAGGGTTAGGATTAGGGTTTCGGCCGGGGTTAGCCGGAGAAGGTGACAGAGCGGTGGTCGGGTTTGGGTTTTACAAACCCCCCACCCCCAAATAATAGGTATTGCAAAAACTCCCCATCGTCTTGCTCTGTACAAATTTTTATTTGTACAGTCAAATTAAATTTTGCAAACAATAATTAAAACAATTAAAACAATTAAAATAATTGCAAAAAGCATTTTAAACATTTTAATAAATTACAAATTGATATTAAAATAATTCAAATAATTATAAAATAATATATTTTGCTTTAAAAATCATTTAAAAATTCTAAAAAAATTTCTAATAATTTATTTTAAAGATATAAATGATATTTAAAATTATAAAAATACTATTTTAAAATCTAGGGGCTTATACTTTCCCCTATCTTTCACCATTTGTTATAATCCTTCTCTTTTTATTCGTATTTTTAGTTCCTTGTATCGGAATTGAGATCCGTCGATTCCAGTGATTTCATATCACTGAAATTGACCAATTGTCTATGTGGATGATTATAGGGACTAACTTTGACCTAGGTTAGACTAGTTTTGACCTTGGTTGATCACAGTTGACTATTTTGACCAAAATTCAATCGAAAGTCAACCGTAGCCTAAAATTGACTAGAACTTGACCGAAGTTGACCACTTGACCCAAAGTCAACTGTTAGTCAACGTTAGTCAAGTTTGATCCGAGTTGACCAGTTGACCAAAAGTCAACTGTAAATCAATCCTTGACTTAGATTGACCTAGTTTGACTTGTTTTGACTTGCCTTGGTCTAGTTTGACTTTGTTTGGCCTAGTTTGACTTAGTTGACTGAGTCTGACCTAGATTACGTAGTGTAGGCCTTAAAAATGAAAGTCACGCTGAGTTGATCACAACAAAGTCCAAAAATCACGCTGAGTGGATCAGGACAATATTTAAAAATCACGCTGGGAGACAGCTCATTATTTTGTCAGAGTGTCATTATGACTAACAACACGACAGTCGAAGAATGTCTTCTCGTATGCCACGTATGCACGGAACTCGAGAGATCACAGTTGACTATTGCGTGACTTTTGAAATCTTCTTCAGCAAGACTCAGCCTTCACCAAGTTGGCGTACCAACAAAGCTTCTTGTCATTTAATGCGACTGACAAAAGCAATCACTGTCAGAGATTTTGTGTCAGTCGAGGCACGTCGAATCAAGACAGCTGGCAGTTCTGCCTCAATATTGCGTATATTTTGAGCCTTCTGGCTCAAGTCTGCGTGTATTTTGAACTTATATGTTCCTTCCTCAAGTCTGCGTGTATTTTGAGCTTTCTGTCTCAAGTTTGCGTGGATTCTGAAGTTTCATGCCCCACGTCTGCGTGGATTTTGAAGCTTTCTACCCCAAGTCTGCGTGGATTCTGAAGCTTTTTGCCCCAAGTCTGCATGGATTCTGAAGTTTCTTGCCCCAAGTTTGCGTAGATTTTGAAGCTTTCTGACCCAAGTCTGCGTGGATTTCGTCTTCAACAAGTCTGCGTGGATTTCATCAAATTGGAATACGTGGCAGCCATGCCACTGATCTCTCGCCTGCGTGTCCTGTAACTTGCACATGACTCATGCATGATTGCCATGTGTCCAACAGTTACAGGCCACGTCCAGTAACTGCTCACAACCTTGCATATGTTAAATCCTGCATAATTTTCAACTAGGCACAGGTTGTGAAGACAGTTATCCTTTCAGTTATTTTTGACTCTATAATAGAGTTCTTTTTCTTATTCATTGTACATATACATAGTTATCTAACTTACTGTCAAAATTTTGAGAGCTTTTCTTCTTCGCATAGTCCAAGGGATAAAGCGATCGTCTTCTAGATCGGATTCCTACAGTTGTAATTTTCCCAGATACACAATAAATAAAGTGAATTTATTTATGGAAAATAAATTGGCGACTCTGCTGGGGAAGACCATCTCGTCTTCTGAGATGGCAACAACTCAATGCGATACTTCGTTAGTCGGCTCGACGAAGAAGGTGATATCGATCCAATTCGATCAACTCGCCTACGAAGAAATACAGCGGGCTAAGGGCGGCAAGCCCACTTCAGCCTCCATCACCACTGCCAAGTCAAAGGGACACTCTGTCTATGTCCCTAAGAATCAGTTGGCAGTCAATGGTGGAGTCTCTGCCACAGTGTCTACTCCTAACACTGGCAAAGACTCTACTGCAAGCACGCACACTCTGGTGCGCTCAAAGAAGACAGCAGTCAAAAGTCACGCTGACAGTACTAGCTATTTAGCCAAACCTGTTCCAGCGTACAATCTCAAAGTCAAAAGTCACGCTGACAGTGCTGGCTCTTTAGTCAAATCTGTTCCAGCGTGCAGTCTCACATTCAAAAGTCACGCTGGCAGTATTGGTTCCTTAGCCAAATCTGTTCCAGCGTATAATTCTAAAATCAAAAGTCACGCTAACAGCACTGGTTCTTTAACCAAGCCTGTTTTAGCGTGTATTTCATCTAAGAAGAATAGCTCTTTAGCTATCTCTTCTTCTTTGCCAAGTTCTACTAGAACTGGGGGTGGTCTTCCACACAAAGTCCCTTCGAAAAGAAATAACTCTTTAGTTGTTTCTTCTGCTCCTGTAGTCTTTACTTCAGGAACAGCTTTGACTGACAATTTTGTTAGTCAAAGAAAAGGAGATGGTCTTTTGACTACTCTTCCTTCTGGACATTCTATGTCTCAAAACTTGAATAAGTCTAAGAAGAAGCATTCCTTACTGTTTTCTTCTACGACTTCTTCGAATTGGGCACATAATTTGTCAAGAAAAGGTCTATTACCAACTCCTAATCAAGGGGGTGGTTCAACTCTTCCTTCTCTGCAAATATCCAGATCAATAGAAGGAAAACTCCAAGTTTCAAAAACCAATGTGTTACTTTCAACTGATCTAAGAGCAAAACTTAATCAAACCCGCTTGGGAAGCACTTCTGGTGTTAAGAAACCACACCAATCGGAAATGAAAATAAAGGATCCAGATGCAGAGTATGCTAGAAATTATGTGGCTCATATTAATCACTCCCTGTATAATCAAGAGCCATCGAAATCTAAGAACCAGAAATATATTCCTAAAAATACACAAAGATTGTTCTCAGATGTACCTCAGTCGTCACAGACAGATTTACGAGAACACCTTCAACAGAAGAGAAGGAATAATTCTATGACAATGGATCATGCTGAATGTGACTTCCAGCCAAGAGTCATAATTCAATGCAGATGTCAATCAATGGTTCAGGACTATGTTGATCATGAATGTGACTTCCAGCCGAGAGTCACAATGCAATGCAGATGTCAAACAAAACGACAATCTGTCTTCAATCGGATTCAGTGTGAACCTATGCCTGATGAAGATGAGCCTTTGTTTGCTTCTGTCAACATGACCTCTCGGAATACTGGCGGTAGAGATGATAGTCCAGATGGAGTATATAGAGGCACAAGAGCAAGAGTCCTAGCCTCTAGTCAAAGGACTTTGATTTCTGAAGATGATTCTGAATTTCTCGGAGAATCTAACTTCCCACCTCTTCTTACTGGGGGTAGTTCTCCTATAATTGACTTTGATGCACAAAGCAATGATTCAGAACATACAACATCCACCAGTTCATCAATAATCCCTCGTACAGTCACGACTTATATGGTTGATGGGAATACTGATGAACCTTCTTCTTCCTTGACTCCTCAAGAACAAAGAATTATTTCCTTGGAACAGTAAATGAAATCCATGGCTGATACTATGAAGTCGATGTATGAACTCATGGCAACTCAGATGCAAAATCGACAGACTGTACCAGATGCTATACCAATTGACACTGTTGTAAGTCCAGTACAAGTTCCTCCAGCAGTACAATCCAATACTCCTGGACCAGCTCAACCAAATCCTAGTCTCTCTGGAGCTGGGGGTAGTGCTTATAATGCTGTTCCTCCTCCCAACTATTCTCTACAAGCTACAACTCCACAATCTTCCAGAGTCGTTAGTGAAGAATTGAGGAATCTCAAAACTCAATTCGAGGCATTCAAACAGAAGGATGGTTTACAAAGGTTAGGCATCAAACAACCTTATCCGATAGAATGGAAGCAAGTATCGTATCCTCCTAAATACAAGCCTCCCACTATTTCCTTCTATGATGGAACCACTTCTCCAAGTTAGTTTAATAATCACTTTGAAGTGATGACTGATCAACTGCAACCAAGCGACGCCCTCCTTACTCGGGTGTTTGTTGGATGTCTCAAGGGAACGGCTTATGAATGGTATAGAAGTCTCCCAGACGGGTGTATTACCTCATTTGCCGGTTTCAAACAAATGTTTCTTGAACGGTTCTATGAAGGGCTCAATGACATGACTATGTCTGATCTTATTAGAATCAAGCAGAAAAATAATGAAACTACAGAGGATTTCATTGAACGGTTTCGAAGAGAAGCTCTGAAGATGCCTCTTGGAACTCCTGATGCTGTTACCATCGACACATGCAAATCAAATCTATTGCCCATCATCAGCATGTGGACAGGATCTACTCAATTTCAAGACTGGCCTTCGTTCATAGTTAGTACCAAGGCCGCAGAAATTAGTGCTGAAACCTTCAAAGGTTTAGGAGTGAAGATGATTCCCAAAGAAACAGGTCAAGGTACTAACAATAATGCTAAATCCAATGCTCGCAAGGGAAAAGAAACCCTTGAAGTTAATCTTCAGAGCAAAGATGCATCAAATGTTCAAACTTCTCTTACCTCTACAACTCAACAACCAAGAGCACCTCGCCCTAAAGAAGAATACTCTTTTGATGACGACGATGTCCTTGGTATCTTTGAATGTCTGTTGAAAGGTAATAAAATACAATTACCTGAAATCAAGAAACCTGATGAAGCTGGGAAGACGGATCATCCTAAATACTGTCCATACCACAGAATGCTGGGTCATACAATTCGTACATGTTATGTAGTGAAAGGAAAGATCCAAGAAATGATTAAATCTGGGGCTAACCTCCCTTACTCCAAAAGAGAAGACCGTCAGCACCAATGTCGTCTCTATGCAATTCGGAAATTTTCCTCCTCAGCTCCTTGAAAGTGAGATCATTCATATTCCCAAGGTGACTCTTGATATAGTGAATATTCCTCCTCCACAATCTGAAGGATTGGTGCCAATTACTCTGGAAACAGGAGAAATCATGTGGATACATCCTGATCTAGTGGCAGATTTTGAATCTCCTCCTCTTCAAAAGACTACTTCTCAAAAGTCCAAGAAGGCTGGAAAGATTAAGTCATGTCATATGACTTCTCTTGGGTCTACTTCTGACACAGAGCCAAAAGACAAAGAAGAAGCACTTGCTGGTGCTACTCGAACAGGGAAATCTTATTTAAAGGATTATTCCAAGAATCCTGAGGATACTCCTGATATCCCTCCTGCTGACAAAGATGCTCCTAATGTTTCTTCTGAAGAGGAATCATCCACTGCACCTGTTCCTTCAACTGCACCGGTTGAACCTGCTCTTTCTAAGCCTACAGCTCTTGAGAAAGGCAAACAACAAGCTCGGTTTGATAAACCAATCAAGAAGTCCTCTTTTCTTGGACTTCAGAAGCCTTATAACTTCGACATTTTAGCTCAACTTGCTAATACTCCAGCTAGAATGTCACTCTTTAAACTTCTACGTCTTTCCAAAGAGACTCGAGAGACGTTAAGTGAAGCACTTCTTCAGGCAGACTCTTGTCTCGCACAATTAAAGAAGCCAGGTGAAGAACCTGCCACTTGCTTACATTGCAACAGTATACTGGAGATTATCCCAAATATCACCTTTACACAAGACGACATGCTACTGGAGGATAATCGACATGATCGGCCTCTCTACTACACCGGTTATATCGATACAATGAAGATAGATCGTATCCTCATTGATCCAGGGTCTGCTATAAGCATAATGCCAAAGAGTCTGTTGGATGAACTAAAAATCCCTCTTCACAAGCTTTCCAAGACAGTTACTACTATCCTGGGATTCAATCAAAGCCGAAGCGAGCCTTTGGGGAAGATTCATCTGAAACTTCAGATAGGCGATTTCAAATCCAAAGTCACTTTCTATGTGATCGAGATCGTAGGATCTTACAATCTTCTTTTGGGGAGGCCATTTCTTCATGAAAATAATGTGGTGCCTTCTACTCTTCATCAGTGTTTTAAATACATTGACAGCAATGGAAGAGTACAAAAAGAAGTCGCTGATATAAATCCCTTCCAAGGAGTTGAAGCCTATTTCAATGATTCCCGGATGTACAAAGAAGAGTATACAAGGGTGATACAAGCTATGGAGAAAGAGGATTCACAAAGTGAGACTTTAATAATCCCTGTTAAAGGTCGAACTACTCAGCAACAATCTCCCAAACCCTCTGGAGAAGGTTCTTCCATCATTCCAGTGAGTGGACGGATTTCTCCATTACCTCAGTCGTCTACTCAAGATACACTGATCATTCCTGTCAGTGGGCGTACTACAGTTCCTGTATCTTCACATGTGAAACAGGATACTCTGGTAATCCCAGTTGGAGGGCGGACTACTCTTCCATCTCAAGTTTCAAGGGAGCTCACCTCTTCTGAGCCATTTGTTATCAATCTTAATCGAAACAAAACTTCTTCTCGTTCTTCTTCTCCTCCTTTAGTCATTGATTTGGCTAAGATCTCTAAGGCTCAGCCTTCTCCCGATGTAAATATTGCTGCTTTTGAATTTAATGAAAAGTCTCCATCTTTGCAGTATATTGATGTGTGTAATTATGTTCATAGTTATTTACATTTGTTAGATGACTTGAACACAATAACCATAGGAGTTGTACAGACTGTTCATACAGATGTATCCCTAGAATCAGTACAATCTTCATACTTTCTAGTTTCCAGCAGAAAGCCAGGAGACATTCCAATATTCTTCTACAAAGGGCCCCAAAATCCTTCTGATTTAGAAGACGATGAAAAAAACGATGATACTGGAAGATTACAACTACGTTGTTATAGTCAGCAATCTAAAGACATCATTAAAAATATGGGCTATGACTTCAGAACTGGCCTCAACAGTGGAAAAGGAAGAAAAATGCCTGTTTGAATTCCTCCTCTGAAATATGGGAGAACAAAATGCGGATTGGGCTATACTGCTCCTATTCCTTTTATCAATATTGTTCATGAAGATCCCGAATCTGACGAAGATAAGAGATCTGATTCTTCTAGTACTACCTCTTGGGATTCCGATACGAGTATCGGTGATTTCTACTGCAACATTCTGTCTTCCAACATGGTCTCTATTGACCGTTCTGAAGAAAGTGACGAAGACGAAGATGAGTTTGAAATCTCACCTGAATCAGAACAATGGGCCCAAAGGTTAGATAATCAATGGGAGTTCCGATTCGAGCAAAAAGAACCTCCGACTGAAGACAAACTTGTTCAAATAGATGTTGGTGAAGAGGGATCCCCTAAGCTAATATTTATTAGTGAAAGTCTCTCAAATAATGAAGCGTCACATTCATCAAACGGTTCGCCCGTTCATTAATGCCCGACGGTTCTTTCGTTCATTTATTACCACCCGACGGTTCACCTGTTCATTATCACCCGACGGTTCATCCGTTCATTCATCGTCATCCGATTATTTCGATATCTGTTATCCCCAGTGGAAATAGATATTCTATATTGTATCATTTTCTTAGCAAAATTGATATTTAGAAAATCATGTCCATATTACCTCTGAATTTTCTATCTCAGTATCATATTTTTGAAAATGATATCCAGTCTTTTGATTCTCGAGTCCAAAGATCATGAAAAATTGAGTTCAAAGATATTTTTATGTCTGAATTCTATTTTTTCTAATCAGTATTAAACTAAGATCATCTCTGGTTTAATATCATTTGATAGAATTACAAAGTTCATTTGTATATTCTATTCTATTGACATGTGTCATGTATTATTTACCTCTGAACACATTTTCTATGAATACACCATTATCACAATAAAGTAAAAAATTAGATCAAAAGTTTTCATTTGCTTTCATTTCATAATCAAAACATGGAATACAAGTGAAAGTAATAATGAAAAAGATTCACTTATTTGGAGTTATCAGCTCCCTGATACGATCTAGAACGGCATTCAGTTTCTCTTCATGAGTTTTTCGAACTCTTTTCGCTGCTTCAATTGTAACATTCTGTTCATCAAAAATAATGATAGCAGACTGGCGACGGTTAACTTCTTCAATCTGTTCTGCCTGCATCTGTTCTCGTTCCTTCTGAAGAATTTCACAGCGTTCGGCTTCAGAGATATAAGCAGCAGCCATCTCAGCTTGCTCTGTTTCCATGATAGCAACTTGCTCTTGAAGTCGAGCCAATTCCTCTTTCAATTTCTTCAGCTCTTCAGTCTTGGATGCTTTATCCTTCTCCAGAAGCTCTACACTTTGACGAGTAGCTAATATTTCTTCGCCATTTTCTACTAATTTCTCAGTAGAAGAGGCAAGAAATGCTTCAAGAGTTGCTTGTTGTGACTGTGCTTCATGCTCTAGTTGACTGATCTCAGCTGCAGTTAAAGATTGAATGTCCTCCTTCTTAGTCTCCCAGTATTTTCGGATAGTTGCTTCCAACTCATCCAGGAGATGTTCAAAGAAGATGCACTGAGACTCGCAACCAGCTTGTCGTAACGCCATGAATGGGAACTTGACCATAGTTCGAAGATCAAAAAATGGCATAGCTTCATCCTTCAAGAAACGTCTGGTGTATGTATCTAGATATGAGTAAATGATCTCTGAATACATCCCCAGAGTTCTTGCTAGCCCAGTCTCAAATCCAGGAGTCGCCGCCATCATTGAAGAAGAAGCTTGACTGTTCTCTATCCTGGGAACAGAAGTGTGTGCGACCGGAGAAGTTGGCACGTGTGAACTCCCTTCATCAGCATCAGCCTGGATAAGCGGAGCATGAGTCGAACTCATTGCTGCAGCAGTTTCTATAGTCAAAGAAAGAATAATAATCAGCATATAAAGAAAAAATAAATAGCAGAAATAGAATTTGAAATAAAATTCTATCAGGTTGAGGTTCATATTCGATATGTGAAGGAAGTCTGGCATCTTCTCGTAGCCGGTCCATGATAGTGTCCGACACCTGCTTCATATGGCTGCTTCTAGCTCCAGAATTACTGGGTGCTGGAGCATTGTTTGGAGATTGAGCAGGTTCGGGGCTAAGTTCCATTTTGTTCCCCTGACTTTATCCTCATCAAAAGGAGTAGAAGTGCCAATATGCCAGTCTTCTCCTCCTTCAGCTTCTTCTTCATCTTCATCTTCAAGATGAGCTTCTGATTCGGAGTCAATGATATTCACATCTTCATGAGTCTCAGGGACAGTGACGATAGCAAGCTCAGTGTTGACTGTCGCCGGTTTAGTCCCCCCTGGAATATCAGTTCGAAGAATGATGTCTGTATAAACATTCTTCAATAAGTCGTTAGCAGCTGGTAGCTCGGACGTTTGCACGTCATCATCGCCTCTGGCTGAAGAAATGTCTTCTTCGACATGAGTCTCAGGAACTTCCGGCTGTTCTGTAACTTTTACTGGGGCAGGTTCTTCTTCAGAATAATCAATTTGGTCATCCAGTACCTGAATGACGCCCTCTGTCCCATGCTCAAATGGGATCATCCTCGTCTCTGAGGGTTCAATAGCTACTCCACTTGTTGTAGGAGTAGTCATTTTCTGAGCTTGAATAGACTCTACCTCAGTATGTTCAGTTGAAGCTGCTGGAAAGTGAACATCATCAGACTCTGTCTTCTCAGTAGAAGCCGCTTCATTAATTTCTGGCAAAACTCCTCCACTCATAATTGTTTCTAGGAGTTCATTGCCCTTCATTTTGCTGACGGACTTCTTGACATACTTGCCCCTCGACCTCCTTATCAAAGGAGCGTCGTCTTCATCAGTCTCTTCGTCTTTATCGGCAGCATCATCTTCGTCAACTGAGATGCCACCTAAAGATGAAGTAGCAGTCACTGAGACCTTCTTCTTCTTCTTCTTAGATGTTGGAGACTTAGTACTCCTCTTGGAGACTGTCTCAGACTCATCACTTCTCTTTCTCTTAGAAAGAGATACAAATATAGGTGGAAGAACTTCATCAGGAAAATTTCCCTCCTGGAATAATTCGTATAGGGGCTCAACCTCTGTTGCCTCATCTTCGGGTTCCGGAGGAAATTATTGAATAACAGTTTTCTTCTTTGACCTCTTCGATGGAGCTGGCTCATCCTCCGCAACAAAGGTCTTCAGATTGAAACTCGGCTTGAAGGTGCTCGACGACACATAGAAGCGAGCATATGTATAAAAAATCTTTGTCCCCGAGCTAGATAAAGGATTAGGCATAGAGAATACAGCTTTTGTATCTCTAGCCGCAAAATATCTCCAGGCTCGAGCTCCGTCGACAAGCCCTCCACGAGCAGATAAACAAGTGGTGGCGTTCCCAACGTGGAGCTGGTCATATCCGAATTGTCTAACAAATCGGCTTGGTAAATATGGCTCCAGATATGTCATCTCTTCATGACGGTACACTAGATGAGACGACCTGATTCTCTGCAACCATTGGAAGGCTACGTCATCTAGCCTGTTTTCCATATCTCCGTCCATCATATTTAAGGGCATACTCTCATAGCCCAGTGGTGGGAGAACACATTGAATGGACCAATATGATGCCCGATTCAAGATATTTCTGCATTCTGGAAGGGTGTGAACCTTCCAAAAAGTCTCTTTAGAGTACCTCTCCAGGAAAAGACTGCCACTCCCTCCTGCTCCTGGAGGTATCAAGCCGTCATGATGGAGGAGAAGCCAACCATATAAATATGTGAAGGGCATCTCTATCCGTGGGAATTCTTCAGTCATCCTCCCCTGATCAGATAATATGTTGGTTACAAAATTACGAAGACCTACATTTAGTCTACAGGTCATCGCTGATAATAAGTCTAGCTTGTAACCATACACAAGGCGCACCGCTGCAAAGATAACGCCTTTGTGTATCCTGTCCAAGGAGCTGGAGCCAGGAACGATGAATCTCCTCAACCACAGAGATAGGAATCTGGCCAAATGACCGTTCCTTGACAGACTCTTTCCACTCTGTCTTACATAAGAACTGAAAGTGGTTCCAGCTTTGAACTCGTACTAGTCTTCAGTGATAGTGAAATCCTTGCAATCATATTTCTCCAGCAGATAAATGATTTCACCCTCAGAGAGAGGCTTGAAGTTGCTGATCTGGTACCATCTCTTCTCGTTTATTTTCTTCTCATGCTTTTCACGGTTCATGAAAAGGTAGGACATCCACTTCTGAATGTGGTTGCCAGCTTCATCTTTGGAACCCTTGTAATATAGAGTACATGTGCCAAAATGGCACATCATCTCTTCAAATAGATGTACCATTTCTGGGTTCTTCTCTGACAGAAAGTTCAGCTCTTCTGTCGTAGGAACATATTCCTCATACGGCAGCGAGCCTGAAGGTAGATGTGAGATGTATTCTATCTCATGAAGGGTGAAGCCCATCTCCCCCTTGGGAGTCATAAAGGTCCCCGTCCTGTGGTTGTATCTTTCAACCAAAGCTAGGAATAGGAAGGGGTTGGGCTTGAAGCCGTAGGATGAATTGACGACGGCATTATAAAGATTAATCTTCTTCAGCTCAGTCTCAAAATTTTCCAAAGCCCAGTGGACCAAAGTCTTCCATCTCACATTCTCCTGATTCATTAGGCCGTTCATCCTCGGCGTTGAATCGGTCGGATAGAATGCATTCTTGTTTGACATGAATTCGTTTATGAAAATGGGCATCCTGAATGGCATCAATATGGACGAGTCTTCAGGTGGTATGCATCCATGCTTCAAACCCCGAAACACTGATACATGGTTTTCTGGGGCACTGAAAAATCCCTCCTTCCTGTAAATAATGCGGCTCGCTTTCGCCTGCTGATATTCTGTCAAATGCCAAGACATCTTTCTCGGATAGCTGGCATGCATGAGTCTCATAATTGATAAGCCCCTGGACACCTTCGGCCAGTACATAGGCTGTTTCACATCCCCTTCGAAGTAGAAGCACACCTTCTCTCTGATGCCCTTCGGCTGAGATTTCTGTGCTATGGCATCTCCAAACAAGAATGCTGATTTCTTGTGGGATACCAGATCCAAACTCTGGAAGGGTTGTCCATTCATTAAGCAGAGTAAAGTGGTATGATCTTGATTAGCCAACAAAGACAATCTGGCTTCCGGAAGATCAAATTGAGGGAATTGTACATGGGATAGATCATGCTTAAATGAGAAACTCCAATGCCCTTCATAATCTGCTTCTTCGCTTCGGATGTTCACTACAGAAAAAGAAAGAAAACAAAGTCAGATATATCTATGTCTATGCATGTATTACAGTATTTGAAGGAAATTTTAAAAGTCACGCAGACTTCATATGGATATACTACCATGACATGCTAAGTGATTTATTCACGCAGATGATTAATTCACGCAAAGTCCAGACAGAATAAGATGCAAGTCACGCATCATTGCCAGAATCACATTTAACTGAAAATGACAAAAACACGCTGACAGATCAAGACTAATCTATCCAGAGGATGACTCTCAGAAGTCTGCGTGAATAATTCAAACATTGACATCTCTGTCAACATGTGAAAAATCATGCAGAATCATCATGAAAGCTGCGTGACTAGTTCAAACATTGACAGTTCTGCCAGCATGAAAAGTCACGCAGAGTCATGAGAGTCATATTCCTTTGCGTGAAACACAGAGCTTCGTAAACACGAAGATGTGAAGTATGGCCGACCCTAAAGAGGGGGCATACTTTATTAATATCCTTTGCCCTAAGAAGGGGGGATATATTTCTGAAGTTCGTTATTTGTTTTAAGATCCTAAAAATTCTATGTGGAGTTCATCTTCATCAAAGTCGTCTTCAAACAGTTCGTGTTCCCCATTACTTACGATGTATAGGAGCTTGCGGGACTTCTTGACGAGGAAGTCTGTCAGTAGTGGCACGCGAAGAAGTCGCAGGGGCTTTCCCCTTGGCCTGAGCATCGACTTTCTTGGGAGCCATTGCTGCTGAGAAAAGAGAAGAAGAAGTTGGGGAAGAAGGAGTTCGTCGGGGAAGATGAAGTTCTCTTCTGTAGACTCTCTCTTTCAAATGCAAGTAAAGAAAGAAAGAAGTAATCTATGGCTTATTTATAGGCTCATAAAGAATTCCAAACGGTATTTGCCTCGATTTAGGAGCTTGATACGGGATCCTAACTGCACAGAATCCCAACAGTCCAATCATTTAGGAGTAAATATCTCTTTAAAGTCACCTCAGCGTGACTAAATTCATTTTATCATCTTGATTTCAAAGTATTTCGAAATAATTTATCATTTTTCGAAAACTTTGAAGAGGGTTTTGTAGGCCTTAAAAATGAAAGTCACGCTGAGTTGATCAGAACAAAGTCCAAAAATCATGCTGAGTGGATCAGGACAATATTTAAAAATCACGCTGGGAGACAGCTCATCATTTTGTCAGAGTGTCATTATGACTAACAGCACGACAGTCGAAGAATGTCTTCTCGTATGCCACGTATGCACGGAACTCGAGAGATCACAACCGACTATTGCGTGACTTTTGAAATCTTCTTCAGCAAGACTCAGCCTTTACCAAGTTGGCATACCAAAAAAGCTTCTTGTTAATTAATACGACTGACAAAAGCAATCACTGTCAGAGATTTTGTGTCAGTCGAGGCACGTCGAATCAAGACAGCTGGCAGTTCTGCCTCAATATTGCGTATATTTTGAGCCTTCTGGCTCAAGTCTGCGTGTATTTTGAACTTATATGTTCCATTCTCAAGTCTGCGTGTATTTTGAGCTTTCTGTCTCAAGTTTGCGTGGATTCTGAAGTTTTATGCCCCACGTCTGCGTGGATTTTGAAGCTTTCTATCCCAAGTCTGCGTGGATTCTGAAGCTTTTTGCCCCAAGTCTGCGTGGATTCTGAAGTTTCTTGCCCCAAGTTTGCATGGATTTTGAAGCTTTCTGACCCAAGTCTGCGTGGATTTCGTCTTCAACAAGTTTGCATGGATTTCATCAAATTGGAGTACGTGGCAGCCATGCCACTGATCTCTCGCCTACGTGTCTTGTAACTTGCACACGACTTATGCATGATTGCCATGTGTCCAACAGTTACAGGCCACGTCTAGTAACTGCTCACAACCTTGCATATGTTAAATCCTGCGTGATTTTCAACTAGGCACAGGTTGTGAAGACAGTAATCCTTTCAGTTATTTTTGACTCTATAAATAGAGTTCTTTTTCTCATTTATTGTACAGATACATAGTTATCTAACTTACTGTCAAAATTTTGAGAGCTTTTCTTCTTCGCATAGTCCAAGGGATAAAGCGATCGTCTTCTAGATCGGATTCCTACAGTTGTAATTTTCCCAGATACACAATAAATAAAGTAAATTTATTTATGGAAAACACGTAGCTTATACTATAGAATCATGCCTAACACTGTTAAACCCTAATTAGCTTATACATATCTTATCTTTAGGTCTGTGGCATCACTCTGAGCATCGATCCCATTTGACAGCTCAGGACCGCAGGCGAGTACATTCTCTGATAATAGTTCCTTGTCTTGATATTTTCTGTATCCGATTCAGTTATAGTATTTTACTTGATTCTCGTCATGAAGGTACACTGACTAGTATACGTCGGATCCTGGCATGGGATGTTATTCCTGAACTTTTTTGGTATATTGGTACATTTTCTGTCTTGTTTCCTGTACTTTTATCGACACTGATTCCTGAGAGGGAGTAGCTACCCTCTTAGGGAATCCCGTGTCATGATGTGCTATGTTCGGATCCATATACTACTCGGGCATGGAGAGGTACTATAGGTTATGTGATCAATATCCCTACTTGTATTCCTATTACTTGTTCATAGCTATACCCTCGCCTTACGACGGGTAAAGCCTGACCCTACTTGTTCATAGCTTTCCATTATGGCCGGCCTGATCCTGTATTCTCATATTTCCTGTTCATAGCTGGTCAAATGGAACAACCTAATCTTGACCCAAGCCGATCACATAATGCTATAATATCTCGAGGCACATTTTATGTTTATATTATACATCAGATATTTATGTACTGTTCTACTTTCCTGTACGTTACCCCCTGACATGATTTCCAGTTTATATATCCTATTTTACTTACAGTCTTGATATATCATCTTGTATTCCATTATGATTGTCTCTTACAGTATTTGTCAATACTATGAAACTGTTGTTAGTTTATGTACTCGTTCCCATCCTGACTGGATACGTTGACAATATTTTAGGAGTTGTTATGCCATTATTGGACTTCAGGATGTTGCTAGCTGAGGTGGATCTCACTATTCTTCTATGTGAGTTGTCTGGTAGTTATCCTTAGTTTGTTTTGTTTTTCCTTCTTTATTTTTCTGTCTTAGGATTCCTTCTAGTAGTTTCTAGTTGTTCTTGTGCCTTAGTTATCTTTTCTGTCTTATCTTCTTTAGATTTTGGATTGTGATTGAGTACATTTGTAGTTCATGGACCTTCTAGATGTAGTGTATATTTATTGGGTACTAAACAGCATTCTACCGTCGATACTGTGATATAGGCTGGGCGTGGCCCACGTATTCGTATCCGTATATCTGGGTGTGGGTCGTGACAATGAGAATCTTCCTTCACAACTCATGGACCTAGAAGCAGCATCTCTCCACCTGTCTTCGACTGAGTTCACGTGGTTGAATACAATTCGGCCTTTACATTTAGTTTACCAGTTTGAACTCGAGTGCTTTCTAGAACCGTACTTACCAAGCCGGTTTGCTCGACATTTTGGTTATGACCAGTTGCATGTAGGTAATGCCACCACCTGTTTACAGGTTAAGGGTTACCTAATAGACGGCGCCAGAGCTTGGAGATACTACAATGCAAGAGGGACTAAGGCCATATTCTCGATGCCTCATGCCTCTCATATAGGCCCGCGTATGTTATATACATACAAAAAATTTATACTTCAGCCAACACTTTTACCGAAAACTTTAATCTGGCTGACAGCTTTGCCAGTGGTAGACGTTCAAGAGCTAGAGTTCCCACTGCACGATCCTTCAGAGATGAAGAGAATCACGAACCCGCTGATAAACCCCTGGAAGCCTCTCTCGTATGTTTTTGTGATGAAGTCAACGAACCACTGGATGTGTCATTGAAGATACGAAAGGAGAAGTCCCCAGCGAAAGGACTTGGAAGAAAAAGAAAGACTGGAGAATCATCAGCCCCTTCTCATCCTCATGATCTTCCTTCTTCTCCTATGGCTGTAGGGAAGAGAAAGAAGATTACACTGGTCATTGCAGAGCAGCCCACTACCAGGACCATGCGGTCCCAGACAAAACAGATGCATACCGGAGCATCCTCTGGGGGAGGAAAGGCAACTCATTCTTCAGCTCCAAGACGCAGTCCAGTTGCCCAAGGAGAGGTTGTTAGAGAGCCCAATGTAAAGTTGACCTTGATGAGGTTGAAGAAGAACCTGAAATACCTCTAGTACGCAAGGCCAAAACGATATTAATAGTGTCTCCAAAAGATCATCAAGAAATATTACCTTCGCAAGATATACCACCTCTACCAGGTAAATTTTAATATTCCTTTAATATTATCTTGATTGAGTAGCATATTAACACTGATTCCCCCCTTTTTTATATGCAGAGGTTAGCACTCAGCTCCGATCGTTACAGAAGGGATTTCAGGGCCCATAGTTACACAAATGACGATTCCTGTGACTGTGTTAGCTGCTGCAGGAATTATGATGTCATCTCCAACTCCAGGAGTCCCAAAGTCTACACTTTCCGAGAAGGAGTTGCCCTTCACAGAATCCAATCCTGATGTCGCTATTCCTTTCGTACCCCAAGCTCATACTCACTCTCAAGAGGATCAAAAAATGATAGCGGCTCTTGCAGACTGTGATTATGGCGAGGCATTTGAAGATGATTCTATAAGGGCCATTGAAGGAGACCAGACTTCAGCGAAAATCCTGCCGAATCAAGCATTGCCAATTGAAGAAAGCCATACTATTGTTGAAGGTGAAGAGCATCTTGTTGTTGAAAAAGGGGCTTTCAAGTCCAAAAACTGATGAGCCTAAAAGCCAGGATAAAATCGAAGATCATGAAAATTAGGTCATGGCCCTTAAAGATGTTGAGATCAATGAAAATCTCAACACTGATACTGCAGAGATTCAAACTCCCATCAACCAAGCTTTTGAGGTCAAGGATGCAGAAGTGATTTCCCCAACTGAACAAGCAGAATCAGGGATCGGAAGTAGCCGTTTCTTATCAGGCGGTTCCGACGCTGGGAATAGTCAGGCAGTTGGGTCTGAAACTACCATGGCCAGACTCCGCTCTGATTTGGACATGCCGCATGAAACCCTATATGTATTGCCAGGATCAGGTAAAATTTTGACTTTTATTTACCTTAATTCTTGTAATTTATATATGATAAATGTGCATCTTGATTACAGTGGGACTTGTAGCGACACTTGCGAAAGCTGCATCGACCACATTCAGTTTCAGTTCGACTATGGCTCCTCTGGATATAGGGACCCAAACTGGAGAGGAGAGCTCTTCTATGATGCCAATACTCGGATCCCCTGGTGTACAATATGTAGTTCCTCCAGTTACTTCAGAAGCAAGAATTCCCTGGGGATCTCAGCAATGAATAGAGCTGTAGTTGAAGCTTATACTAATGCTTTCTTCACTTCTCTAAAGCCTCTAATTCAAATGGTCGTAGAAAAAGACCAACCTTATGAATCAGTAAGGGACCGTTCCTCCTTCATCATCGGAGCTATCCGCAAGATTGGAGATCTGGATAGAGTCAATTATTTAGATCATATTTTGAATGAACTTGAAGAATCAATCAAGTCTTATAAAGATCTAACAAGAGGAAACATCCAGAAGCTTGTAGATACTGAGTACGAGGTGATGGCTCGTGAAGCTGTAATATGAAGAGCAGAATTTAAAGATTCCGTGGTAGCTTTCTCACAACGTTCCACAAAGTTGGAATCTCGCATTGTCGAGACAACTTCTTCTGTTGAACGTTATAAAACTAAAGCGGTAGAGAAGGAAAAGAAGTTGCTGAATATCAAGTTCGTCTTCAAGAACTAGAAATCGAAATGGCTCGGCTTCAAGAAGCAGTTAAAGCAGCTCGACGACACGAAGAAGAAGTATTGGAGATGCATCAAATCGCTACGAGCCAATTAGATGACCTGAGGAGGTAATGTGATGCTCTTATTCAGACTGAGGGTACAGAATTGGAATATCAAGCAAAAATGCTGCAACCTTTTGATCCAGAATCCGGGAGAGCTTTCACAAGATAAAGGGTACTTGACTCCAGAGTAGAGAGGGCGGAGAATTTGAAAAGATTAATCATTGATCTCAACACTCAGCCTCCCCAATGAAGCAGTTTATAGGCTCTTTTATCTTCTTGCCTTTTAAATGATGTACTTTTTTTGACATTTTGATCATTATGGCAATAAAATAATGCTCTTTTTGTGATTCTATTACTTATTATATACCTATAGCAGATATAAGTAATAGATAAGGATAAGAAAACATGTTCAGAGGTACTGGACATGACATATCCTTTAAGAGAAAATGACAATATTAATTATATCTATTCAGAGGTAATGTGGACGTGACAGAATATAACTCATAATATTATCATTTCAAAAGATGACTTTATCAGAGGTAATGTGGACGTAATAAGTCGCTGATACAGAATAGAATTCAGAGGTAATGTGGACGTGAATTTATTGATATAGAAAATAGAATTCAGAGGTAATATGGACGTGAACTCATTTTTCTTTCTATTGATGATCTTCAAATTGGTTAGGACTTAAAGACGGAATATCATGTCTAAAAAGACAAGATATCTATGGTAGTAAGGTTTTTTTTCATAAAAAGATATCTTTTAAAAAAAACTTGGTTTCAAAAGATGGGATTGATGATTTGTATAGACTCCATTGAAGATTTTGAGAGGAAGGGTATTCCTGATTCAGGAGATACCAAAACTCTGGTTTATCCGCTTCAAGGAGGCGTTTGCTGACAAATATTGGTTTTAGGAAAATTTCATCTCCAATATTGACTTGAACCAACTGATCTTCAGTAGGTGGCTCACGTTGCTCAAAGCGAAGCTCCCATTGAATATCCATCATTTGTGCCCAAGGATCAGATTCAGAAGCTTCGGCAAAGTCTTTGTCGTCTTCCGAGAACTCGGCAGTCACCATATTGGAAGATAAAGTCACGCGATGGATGTGCCCTACACTGGTGTCTGAATCCCATGAGATAGAATCAGAAGAGTTAGATCGTTCTTCTTCCTCAGATTTGGAGGCTTCTGGAGTCGGAGTTGGTGAAGTATAACCTAATCTCTGCTTTGTTTTGTTGTAGTATTGTTGTGATTTTCTTTTTGGAGCAGGAATACGAATAGGAGTTCGCCTTCCTTTGCCGCCATTGAGACCAGCTTCAAAATTATCGCCCATCTTTTGAATGATATCTTTTAATTGCTGACTATAACGACGTAGTTGAAGTCTTCCGTTATCTTGATTTTCTTCTTCACTATCGGGCATGATCTCTTGTTTTGTTCCTTTACTAAAAATTATAGGAAGTTTATCTTTCTTCCTGAAAGAAACTAAGAAAAAGGAGTCCTGCATTGGTTCGAGCAATACTTCATTTTGGAAAGCCTCAACTGCTACTATGGCAAGTGGTTCGAACTTATCTAACATTTTTAAATAACATCGAGTATAATAAAATACATCAGTATACTGTAAAGGAGATGCTACTTTATTGATTTATACATCATCATTTATAACATAATTTTTAGCCTTCACAAAAGGCTTAGTAAGGTTGATAACCAGAGGAGGAGAAGGAGAAGGGAAAGGTTTGTTACATCGATAACAAGGGGCTCGGAAGAGGTGAGGTCCCTTTGTTCCTTTTCTACAGCAGAAGGCTGTTTGTTATGAGAGAAAAGATGTATGGTCAATGTCTGCGAAGAAGAAGGACAAATAGCATGTCCTTTGACGGGGATCACAAGAACATCTTTTGAAGTATGTTTCGGTTCCTCCTCACTATCCATTGCCAATACAACTTTCATGAACTCCTCTTTGTATATCTGAGAGTCCGTAAAATATGCTTCAACCCCTCTGAAAGGATTCAGGTCGGCTACTTCCTTTTGGACTTCTCCATTAGCATCCACATATTTGAAGCATTGATGTAAAGTGGATGGTACAATATTATGCTCATGCAGAAAGGGTCTTTCCAGCAAAGCATTGTAAGAGCTATGATTGTCGATCAAGTAGAAAGTAACCTTCGTACGAAGATTGCCTATTTAAACTTTCAGCCGAATCTTCCCCAAAGGTTCA
Source organism: Iris pallida (assembly GCA_029216955.1). Classification (NCBI taxonomy): domain Eukaryota; kingdom Viridiplantae; phylum Streptophyta; class Magnoliopsida; order Asparagales; family Iridaceae; genus Iris; species Iris pallida. Next base: position 8,522,569 of record JANAVB010009400.1, on the reverse strand, counting down.
CTTTTTCCAGAATTGAATCCAAGGATTGTCGGTATGGTTGTTGAAAGATTATGTACAGGAATCTTCAATGCATCTAGTAGAGGTTTTGGCATGATGCTGAGCGTAGACCCAGGATTGATCAGGATACGATCAACCTTTATGGTATTAACATATCCTGTGAAGTAGAGGGGTCAATCATGACGATTATCTTCTAACAGCATATTGTCTTGTGTGAAGGTGATGTTTGGCATCAGCTCCATCACACTATGACAATGAAGGCATGTTACAGGCTCTTCCTCTGGTTTCTTGAGAAGTGCTAGACAAGTATCAGCTTGTGTCAAAGCTTCACTCAACGTTTTTCGAGTCTCCCTCGAAAGACGGAGTAGTTCAAATATTGACAATCTTGCCGGAGTATTAGCCAGCTGAGCCAATATATCAAAGTTATATGCTTCTCAAGTCCCAAAGTTGGAGTCTTCTTTAATACTTTTTTGAAATGGACAAGCTATTTTTCTTTGTCAGCTGTCGTCGGTTTAGGAAGAGTTGGCTCTATCGGAAGTGATGAAGCGGACGAAACATTGACCGTAGGAGAAGGTGATGCTTGAGGAGTCTCCAGAGCTGGAGCAGGGTCTTCTTGACCTTCTAAATAGTCCCTAAGGTAAGGTTTCCCAAACCTGGTACCAGTCAAGACTTCTTTCTCGGATACAGGCTCAAAGGACACCTTATTGCAGTTCTTTGCCTGGATATTGTTTCTGGAAGATTTCTTTCGGCAAGATGGAGAGTTTGTCCAGTTACCTAAACCAACCCGAGATTGGTTGTGAGAAAGACATAGAGAAAGAGGTACATAAGACCCCTTTCCATGATTCAAACCAGAGGCCTCTTGTAGATCATATCCCATCTTCGTCATGAGTTCACGAGATTATGGACTGTACAGATGGAAAGCTGGTTGGTATTTGGCTTCTGATTTTTATAATGTTGTCTTATCAGTGGAAGAAGAAGAAGGATTATCTACTGCCGGGATAAAGGTAGCAGCTAGAGGTGGAAGACAATGCTCACCAAATGAAATCATGTGACATAATTTATTTTTAGTAGCATTTTTGGACTTGGTAGAAGAAGATGGTGTTTCAAAGTCCGTCACTAAATCTGGATGTATCTATATGATTTCTTCTTTATCAGTAGACAGAGGAACAAGACCATCTGTCCGTGTAGGTGGAAGATTAACAATCTCCAGAGTAGTTCTTGGGATGGGGATGACATCGTCCTGCACAAGTTGAGCCAAAAAATCTCCAAACTGTAAAGAGACGACATTAGCCGTTACAGTTTTCTTATCTTGCTAGAGAGTGATTGCACCAAAATTGACCATATCTTGTATTTTACCCTTGAGCACATAGCACGCTCGAGTTGGATGTCCAATAAACCTGTAGTAAACATAATATTTAGGATGGTCGGTCTTACCAACTTCATCTGGCCGTTTATGTTCTGGCAGTTGGAGTTTGTTACTCTTGATGAGGCAATCAAAGATACTCATGATATTATCTTCATCAAAAGAGTATTCTTCTTTTGGACGAGATGTCCGTTGTGGTGGTGCTGAAGGGATAGATGTTGGCTGATTTACATTGATGGCTAGAGCTTTTTTGCCTTTGAGGTTAATGGCTAAAGTCTCCTTGCTCTTGTGATTGTTCTGACGACCATTATTATTTAGTGTAGCACATTCATCTTTGTCAAGATTAGGCATTTGAATGCCTAATTGTTTAAATTTGTCAGCGCTCTCTTCTGCGGCTTTCACGTTCATTATGAAAGAGGGCCAATCCTGGAACTGTGTTGATCCTGTCCATATGCTGATTATAGGCAACAAGTTTAATTTACAAGTGTCTAAAGTTAAAGCATCTGGAGTTTCGAGAGGCATTTTGAGTGCTTCACGACGGAAACGTTCAATGAAACGTTCAGCCATTTTATTATGTCGTTATTTGATTTTGATGAGAGCAGACATAGTCATGTCGTTGGTTCCCTCATAAAATTATTCCAAGAATATTTGTTTGAAGCCAGCGAAAGAGGTTATGTACCCATCTGGTAAACTACGATACCAATCATGTGATGCACCAGCTAAACAGCCAACAAATACTCTAGTAAGAAGAGCATCATTTGGTTGAAGTTGATCAGTCATTACTTCAAAGTGGTTGAGGTATTAACTTGGAGACGTGCTTCCATAAAATAGCATAATGGTAGGGGCTTATATTTAGGAGAAAATTGGACCTCTTTCTATTCTATGGGATAGGGTTGTTTGATCCCAAGCTTCTACAGGCCATTCTTCTATTTGAAAGCTTCAAATTGAGTACGTAAAAGTTTTACGACCACATTGGTATCTCCTGTTGATTGTGGAGTAGTGGATTGATTCAATGTGTTAGGAGGGGGTACCGCATGATAAGTACCATCCCCTGCACCGGATTGACTTAGAATAGCCTGTGCCGGAATAAAAGCAATGTGAGGAGATTGTACCCCCAGATCAATATTGGTGGGAATTGATGTTGTCACTGGTTCTTGAGTCAGAACCAGATTCGCGACTGGTGGAACTGTATGTTGTGCCATAATCACAGCATGCATTCCTGCCATTATCTCAGCCATGTTCTTCAAACTAGCCTCCAAAGCAGCAATTCTCTGCTCTTCACTTGAAGAAGTGGAGGTATCTTGATCTTCTGTGATGGCATAAGCAGTTACTTCTCTAGCCTTTGAAGATGAGCTAGTGGAAAGGATGGTCCTTTCAGAACTTTCACTGTCAGCATCAAAGTCACATAAAGAACTACCCCCAGAATAAGTACTAGGGATATCTTTTTGACTGAAGGAATCTTGGTTTGAATCAAGAAGATTCCTTTGACTGATTGTATCTCGGCTTCTTGATCGAGTATATTGGTATACTCCTTCACCGGATTCATGAATTCGATATAAGTATTGCTGACTAGGATTGCGGAACGCATTACGTCTTGGACGTTTTCTACCCCCAGTGCTTCGAGATGCCATGTTGACAGAAGCATAGAGTAGTTCATCTTCGTCCACTAGGATTAGTTCAGGAGTCTAAACATAATTCAAACGATCAAAGACGGACTGCTTGGCTGACTGACAGCAGCATTTGATGACAACTTCATGATGGTAGTTGCAATGATGTTCTTGTTGTTGGACCACCACTGGACGGGATAGATTTGTAACCTTTCGTTTCTGTATTAAGAGTTCACGAAGGTCACTAACAGGACGAGAAAAAGTTACATGAACATAGTCCTTGATGATATTCGGGACATGGTTCATGTTCTTGAGGTGTCATGTACTTTGAGTGTACAAGGACGTGCTAAGTTGGTTAGCATAAGTCATAGGATCTTTCACCTCGGCATTCTTCCTCTGATGTAAGTTAGCAACTGGTGCGGGTAACGATTGATGCATCTTATGATTTCTCGGGGTTGAGCCTAATTGGCACCTGTTGATATAGGTGCGCAAGTCTGACATGGGAGCTGCTTGTGTATCTACTTGAGATACTAGTAATTTTCCTCGTCGGAATCTTAAAATACATAAGGTTGGTAGATCCTGCCCCTATCTCTTTGGAGTAGGCAAAATGCCCTTTTGTATGGAAGGTTTATTCTGAATGTAACTCATCTTCCCGATAGAGATTTGGGTGTCTCTATTAAGAAGAGCAGTACTTTCCACCCAGTCAACGACTCGAGCAGAATGAGGAAAGGCTAAAGAGCATTTTTCTTGATTTAGTAATTTCTCACTAAACTTCTGATTTGGTGGCAAAGAGTGCTTTCCTTACATTGCGCTAGTGCAGAAGTACATGAGGGTTGCGCCAAGGCATGAACTTGCGCAAGTTACGTCGGAGCATGAACATGTGTAAATTATGTCGAAGAAGAAAAGACTAAAGGACATTTTCCTTTATTTTGGACAGCAGTGTGTCGAGACAGAGTCTCCTTCGATTTCAGGGTCGAAGGAGTAGAGAGATTAGCCAAAAGGTTGTTTCCCTTAGGTTGCGTCGAAGCAGTGATGGGTGCAAGTTACGCAGAAGCAGGAATAGGTACAGGTTGTACTAGGGAAGAGAGGGCTGAAGGACACTTTCCCTTGTTTTGGACAGCAGTGCATCGAGACAGAGTCTCTTCCGATTTCAGGATCGGAGAAGTGGAGGGATTAGCCAAAAGGCTGTTTCCCTTAGGTTGCGACAAAGTAGTGATGGGAGCAAGTTGTGCAGAGGCAGGAGATTGTGCCGCCGAGGACTTAGGAGTCCAGATAGAGTGCATCTTGCTCTTAACTGCGACAGCAGTGCGCTTGGCACCCCCAACATTGATCATAGTTTCGCAGGCTGTCTGGTCGACTTTAACGACCAGGGTCTTCTGTATTTTGCTGATTGATGTAGTATCACATTAAGTTGTCACTTTCTCGTCGGATAAGAAAGTCATCCCCAGCAGAGTCACCATTTTGTTTGCAAAGAACAAAAAAGTTTTATTACAAATTAAGAAAAAGAGTACAGGAGTACAATTGATTTCTGGGAAAGTACAACTATAGGAATCTGATCAGAAGACGATCACTTTATCCCTTGGACGATGTGATATCGAAGACGCGAGCCTCTAGAGAATGCAGCAGCACTTTAGCAGGAGATTATGATCACTCTTGATGCTTTGAGAATGATTTGAAACTCTATTTATAGAGTTCATGAAATAACCATTTAGTAGTTATTCTGGGTTGCGCGTGCTTCAGATTGCTCGCCTCTTATTCACTTGCGTGAACGGTTGCACTAACTGCTGTAGACGCGTGACATCATTTGATTGAGATACGCGTGGTCGTGAGCAGTGTAGTGGACACGTTCTACGAAGTTAGTAGCTTGTGCGCCACGTCACTCCGTTCCGAACACTGTTTGATTACTCTATGCGAGCTTCATCAGGTTGCGCGTGGACGCAATGCAACAACCTGCGTGAGCGGTTTACACCAACTGCTGTAGATGCGTGGCACCATTTAATTGAGATGCGTGTGGTCGTGGTCAGTATAGTGGGCACGCTCTGTAAAGTTGATGGCTTGCGTGCCACATCACCCTGTTTTAAAATAAGAGTTGATCAAGTGGCGCCAATTTTTCAGGCTGCGCATAGGCGCAACTTAACAACTGGCGCCTTTGACTAGGTTTTCTGTGTTGAACTGATTAATCCTTGTGCCATTCAGTGACTTGCGTGAACCAACTGTCAGTATTAATTACATGCTGACAAAATCTTCTCGAGTGCCGCGTTGCACGGGATTCGAAGGAATTTTCTTTAATCTTCGTGTTGTCAGTTGTCAGCTAATGATGACGTCGTTACAGCTTCTCAAGGAAATGTGCCACGTGGCTCTCGCGCAACCTGACTCCAGCACAACCTGGCGTTGGCGCAACCTGAAACTGCGTAACTTGATTGTTCGGCAAAATATAATATTTTGGCGCCATCTGATGATCGAATATTTTAATTGGTGGTGCATCTTATTTTTTAGGCTCTACAATGCACAATTCAAAAAATATTGAACACTAGGCCTAGAACATTGAATATGGCATTGAGCGAGCATCTGTGCATGAAAATTAAGCGAATGACTTTGCTAAACGAAATATATAAGTTGTGGCACAATGCCACGGAACCTGTTGTAACATTGAAAGATATATTTAGCACTTCGAAGTATGCAGTTACGGCACAGATGCCACGGAACTGCCATCGTACAAATAGCTTATGAATGCAATACGTTGGATAGTGTTATTCGGACCTACACCGTTGAGGCATAGCGCTGATGGAACTTGAGATAGGTGATGATAACTCGAGTTGGTATGATTTATGTGTTGGACTTGAGAAGGCGCTTGTACTTTTGATGGATTCTTAACAGTTGCACGTATTGCATGGTCAATGGACTTGGATACCCTGTGTACGGGTTTGGTATCCCTCGAACGAGTTACGCTGGGACATGGAGACCGTTCGGCCTAAGAGAAAATTGAGATGGGGTATTACGGGGCCGCCAGAGAGGCTTGCTACCTGGGCTGGTTGGATGCATCGCAATACGGGTGGTACAGACCTTCGGGGGCTTACTACCGCCTGCAAGAATGGTCATACAACTGGGTGATACGTATAGTACATTATGGTTTAGAATGTGAATGACCTTCATATAGATAGGGCCGACGGGCTGAGATTAGAATCAGGTGTACGGATAGATCGTGGCACCCTTATGATTTGTAAAATATTGTCAGTTGCTGGCTTGATGTTTGGACAAATACGAGGATGTACACAATCACTATGTTATCAATATTATGTGACTAACAATGTCTGTTTTAGGGACACAATACTTGATACATTTGTATCTCAAATGTTATTGATTCTGAATACATGGTTTACTGCTTAGAATCTTACCATGAAACTGATCATAAGGCTAAATAGAAAGATCACCAAATAATCTACATGCTTTATTAAATTACTTAGTGTTGGTTTAGGCGAGTGGGTCTTGATCGGTACACGAGAGGATAAGTACTGATCCCCCACCAGATTACTTGCAGGTTCAGGAAATGATCTACTCGTAGCGGAGCTTCGCTTGAACGCACTGAGGCATGGAGTCCCTTAGTGTTTCGAGGCGTACAACCGCACTAGGTTCGGCAAGCAATATGAAGATGTTTCGTCCGGGAGTCATTGGATGTACCATAAAAGACATGATGTATGGAACAAAAAAAATCTTTTGTGAGCTAGAGAGATCATGAGTGTTGTAAGCCAATTGGCATATTAAGTTGGGATGCTCAATCCTTTGTAATATACTTTATTATCAACTAAGTGATTCTTTTGTATACTTTGATGTGTCTCCACCTTTTTACGCTGCTTATCTATTAAATTAAGACAACCAGTTTGAGAATCTATCATTTTGCCTTACACGAGTGCAACTCCAGACTCGTACGATATCACGCCCTAAGCGAGGATAATTGATTCGAGTGAAATCCATGTGAGGACGAGCGATTTCCCAGATCGGGGCGTAAAAAAGTAGTATTAGAGATGTTCTATCCTTTGGACCGTAAAATAGATTTGCTTTAAACATTTGTGTCGATAATGATAGGCTCAATTTTTGAGTGGTATATGCAATACCACTTAGCGATAGGTATGCTGAACCGTTTAACGGCTTGCGATATATTACGTCGAGACAATCATGTTTATCGTGATAAGTTTGTCTATAACAGACGGGATAGTGCCGAGACATGAGTGAGAATGATTCGATAGGAGTCGTTGCGAGTATGCTTCGATGGAATTGGTTAGAACAATCAGGCACGGACTCGAATCAATGGATGATGAGTCGAACGAGAATTCGTTGAGTGTAAGTCGAACAAAATGCTGAGAATATGAGGGAATTTTGCGTTGAGGAAATTTTGACTCGGTCGAATTTGAGTTGAGTTAGTGTGAAGACTTTTTTTAAAACGAGTTGGTTAGATGCGAAGAGTCGTACGAACGAATTTGAGATAGCACGAAGAGTTGATAGCACGATTTGGAAGTACGATTTGGGAATACGAGAATGGATATAAGGAATTGGAAGTCGTGTCGCTCGATGATGATAGTTAGCTACAACGAGATGGATCTTGATGTGTGCGAGACTTGATTCGTATTCAAGTTTGGATGATAATAGTGATTGCAACGAACTGGAGTTTATGAGAAAGGAAGATGTTCTGGTTATGCGCATCGACGATGGTATTGAGGCGTATCAATGACGATATGCAATAACCCAGGATACTTTGATCGAATAAATAAAAATTATGTTGAGCATTGTTGTTGGTTGAATAAGATGCAAGTTGAGTTGATGTCAGTTCGATTATAACGACGATTACAACAAATTAGAATTTATGCGAAAGGAAGATGTTCAGGTCATGCATATTGACGATGATATTAAGGCGTATCAAAGACGACATGCAATAACCTGATAATACTCTGATTGGATTAACGAAGATTGTGTTAAACATTATTGTTGGATGAATGATACACAAGTCGAGTTGATAATGAGACTGGATGATTTCGCGCGTAATATTGAAATTGGATGTAGCATGTCGAGACGAAGGCATAGGAAAACATAAGTGTGAATAAGGATGCAAAGCTGAGCAAGTTACGATATCAAGATTTTAATAGGTAACAATACGAGAGGTTGAACGAAGAGATTAGAGGTTTCGTGATAGATGCAATGCAAAACGATTTGATATTTGAGGATCATTGCGATGAGCATAGACTGTGTCGGATATTGATCGTGGGTATATAGACTCATACTCGAGGCAAACAAATGTTGCTGGGTTAGCGATATTGTTAACGATAGTGCATGAGTGATTCAGATGTTAGCGGCACATTAGTTGCACGGGTAGGATGAGATATTTTGGATTGGAAAGATTATGTCAAATCGGGTAGAGTCCCATAGAATTTATCACGTGTCACGACCCGCACCCTAGAGTAAGGGCACGAGAAGTGGGTACGTCCAGCCTACGTCGTAGTGTCGGCAGTAGAACGTTGTCCTAGGTCAATCATCTAACAAAATAAATGTACCTGTACAGTATATACACTCCGAATGGAGGTGACATAGCAATACAGTCTCAATCACATCTAAGGTAGAGCATGATAAAAGATAGATAAAACATGGAATCTACAAGAAAGATACAGCAGATAGAAGTCTAAGTGTCTAAGATACACAAACCCAGAAAACATCTCAAATCTCAAATACAGTAATCCATAGAATAAATACAGCTCAAGACAACTGAAAATAAGCAATAAGAAAAACCCTAGCTATCTATACAACCTCTACTGTGTCTCCTCTAGGCTAGCAGGCAACCTCCAAGCTATCTATAAAATTTATCAACAGGTCCAGTCAGGACAGGACCGAACAGAATACATCTCAACAAGTCATAACAGGAAAGGAAATATAATCATGCTAGAGAATAAAATACAGGAAACTGAAGAACAGCATAATGTAAGAGAGAGACAGTAAGTAAATATCTATGATATATAAAAGAGAGACAGTGCTAGTGATTTAGAGTACAAGACGAACATGTGAATGGCTTAGGACTGATTCATGACTACACTAAGAGTGATTCATGACTATACTACTTTAGATATTTATTCACATGACCATTCATACTCCCCCGTACCCCAATCAATACACAAGGATCCAGTCAAGTTACGTTAAGATTCGTGACTAAACTACTAACCCGTATAGGGTGATTCATGAATTGATTCGTGAAGGCTCGGTGATCATGAGAGTACATGAGTCACTAGCTGATTCTCGAAGATTCATGATAATAGAAGCATAAGATACGTGATGTAAGTGAAACACACTGGACAAAAGTATCTGATGCTCCTGAGAGGGATAACATCTCATAAAAGGATCCATATAGTACTAATCCGTGTTACCAATGTGTCAGCATCAAGTAAGATAATCTAAAGCAGGAAATATAATCCTAAACAAGATATGAAATAATCAGAGAATGTACTCACCTGATACCCTGAACAGCTGATATGAAAAGATGGCCAACTGGAGTCACAGAGTCCTAGTTATAGCAACATAGGTTATAAAGAGTTCAATTTATATGGTAATTGAAATTATAATACAATCTACATGATTCTAAGTCAATCTAGATCAAAGTCAACTTTGGTCAACTATAAAGTCAAACTAGGTCAACTCTAGTCAACTATGGTCAAACTAGTTAGGGTTAGGTCAACAATGGTCAACTAGTCTAGGTTAGTCAATTATAGGTCTAAACAAACTAAGTATATGCAAATCAAGTATCCAAGATAGCTACTAACTCATAGTCTAAGTCACTTGCTAAACCAAGCACAAAACTAAACCATAAGCTAACAAGGCACATAAACTTAGTCATATAATGTATATATATTATTCACATTCACATATTCATATACATAGATATATATAGGAAAGCTATATATATAGGCACATACATATATATATAGAGAGAGAAAGAAAGGTACAAGAGTAAGTGAGTATGTATGTGTTTGGCATGTGTGTGAAAGGATATGTGTTAATGTTCTAAAATTTAGTGATAGGTAGGTGTATGTGACATGGGATACATGATGTCAAAGGGTGTATGAATATATGTGTGTAAAAGGTTATAGGTTAACTCAGTTTATAGAAATGCATACATACATACTTACATTGTATACATGCATACATACATATCATGTATATTACATTACATGATACATACATGTATACTTGTATTATATTATACTTACATTCATGCATATTAGATACTTGTATTTATATTAAGATATTGCAAACATTCATTTCATTCATGCATCTATGCATTACCAACATGTTTTATACATATGCATACATTGTATATTCTTATCATTTCAAACATTAACATAGAGACATACAAATATGCACACATCATATGTTTCATACCTTGCATTACCTTACATATCATGTTATATATTATCATTCATTCCTTTCATATATTACATTATCTTTAAGTTGAATACATCATATATGAATACAATACATTATCTTGCATGCTTGCATTCATATATTATATTCTATATTACCTATATATATGTATTTCCTCCATTCATTCATGCTTGCATCATATACTCTACATTACCATACATGTTATCATTATATATTACATTACAATATTTATACATTATGCATTCATATCTATCATTACATATATATCTTGCATTCATATCTAGCATTCATTATATACTTTCATGCATACATTGTATATCATTCTTTCATTCATGCATTTATGCATTGCTTATATGCATTATATTAATTGTATTCCTACATGCTTGCATTCAACCATATATATATACATTAATAAGAGAATATATATCATATATATATCATTTCATTCATCTAACATACCATGCATTACATACTCTATATCCATTTAATATCCATACTACATAGGCTCATAGGTTACACAAAATGCATATATCGTATAGTCACTCTTCTACTTAAAAACAATACTGTACCAATTTGGCTTTCACTAAATTCTAGAATTAAAGTATGGCGTAGCCCTTTGTGTTAGCTTTTCGAAACTTTAAACGGATCATATTTTCGTTTCCGGAAGCTCCCGGAATCGCATAAACACCGAAACGCGTTCGTCTTTCGTACAGCTGACACTCAAATAATTTTACAGAAAGTTTCAGAACGAATTTGGCTTATTAAAATATATATTTGGAAAGCTAACTTCGATACGGTTCTTTAAAAAAAAATGGGAGATAAATCAGAGTTCTAAGCTAAAAGTTATGACATTTCTAAATTGCTCTGGCTACTAAAAACGTGTATAAAAATTATGACGAATTTGTGTTGTTTTGAACAAAAGAAACACATGTAGGCCAAGATACTTGGATACCAACATAGCTATCCCAATAAAACTTATTCTAACCATCCTAACTAAGATCAATCCACTCTCTAACCATCTAACCACACACACAAATAAATATATATGCACAAACCACACACACCTACATATATATATAAAGAGACACACCAATCTAAATATAAAATGAATATGATACAATATGATACAATATGATACTATAAAGAACACATTAGGAACAACTCTCTAAAAATATAAATCTGAGATTAAAACACTAATTAATCATTCCTACAATATATATATATATATATAAAAAAAAATATATATATATATATATATATATATATATATATATATATATATATATATATATATATATATATATATATATATATATATATATACATACATACAAGTGTCCAAAATAGGGGTTTTTCCCACTAGGACACAACCACAACACAAAGGACACTCCTATGACCTCCAAATGGACACGAAATGGACACAAATAGAGATACAACCATGGAAGTCATTCCTATGGGTTCAAAATATTCCTATATGCATGTAGGGATGGATTAGAGGAGAGATTATACCTTCCGGGAGAGATTCAAAGGAAAATCCTTCCGATACGACACCGACACGTAGAGATTCTAAAAGGACACGAACGAGCTTCGAATCCTCCCAAACTTGGCTAGCACCCTCTAACCATAGAGTAGAGGAGAAATAAAGAAGATTTGGCGGAAGAAGGGGTTGATTTGGAGATGAAATCAATGGAGGTTCATCTCTAAATTAATTTGGGGAAGAACAAGAGAGAAAGTGGATGAAAACAAATGAATGAAGGAGTGACTCACTCCTTATCCCCCCCATAGGTGACTGCCCAAAAAGGGTGAGGTGTCCCCTATTTGAATGTCCAAAATGCCCTCCACTAATCTATTTGATTTAAATTAGGAATGGGTTAAAGGTTGAGGTCAATTTAGTCTAGTTTTTAGTCTCTAATTAAACAAAACCTATCCATAAATAATTAGTCTAACTACTAACTAAAGTTAATATCATGTGGACTAAAATTAATATCATGTGGGCCATGCCTAACTAGTGTGTGGGTCCCACTAGAGTCAAACTACCCCCCAGGTCCCAGTTTCAAGTCGGATTGAGTTGAAATTCGAACCCGACTCAAATAACCCCAAAACAATATCATAAATAATAAAATAAATTTCAACCCCAAAATAATATCATAAATAATAAAATAAATTTCAAAAATATTCAAAAATTTAAAATGACAAAAATACCCCTGTTTCTAAAAACTGGGGGGTGACAAATCTATCCACCTTATAAAAATTCGTCCTCGAAATTAAAATGTTCATACTCCTTCTAAGTCATACCCCCACAATCAAAGTCCCATAACTTAAACAAATCATATGATTTAAAAGGACGACATACAGGGTCATAGCGTACGGTGGTAGTGAAGTCTCATCTAGGTATACTAGTCATGCTAACCAAAACGGTCACATAGTATCAAAACACACAAGCAATCTAGGGTGCTAAACTAGAAAAGATACAGAAATAACAATCATCAAAACTGTAAGGCAGTCTACCATCCTATATGAAACTGGTACTTATCAAAAATAAATAAAGATGACTACCAATTATCTATAAAGGGGTACTATTCAAAGAAAATTAAAATCACAAGTTAAATAATGAAAGCCAATTGCATTGAAATCCAATCATAATATATATAGGGAGAGAGAGCGTTAGAGAGGAAAAAGCTAGCATTATGTAATGTTATGTGGTTTGTGTGTGTATGGGTGTATATAGACATGTTCATGTGGTTAGATAGTAGGCATGTGTGTGTGAAATATACATGAAAGTATATAGGAGGATTTGGGTTTCAAAATAATAGCTATCCAGTTACACTACTCATGGCATATTGGTTAAATAATCTACAACACACAACCTATTTACTCATAACATGCATGGCTAACCATATACATATATATATATATACATATATATATACATATACATGTGTGTATGTGAAATATACATGAAAGTATATAGGAGGATTTGGGTTTCAAAACAATAGCTATCCAGTTACACTACTCATGGCATATTGGTTAAACAATCTACAACACACAACCTATTTACTCATAACATGCATGGCTAACCATATACATATATATATATATATATATATATATATATATATATATATATATATATATATATATATAAAGGTAGAGATTTAGTTATGTATCTATATACATTATAACATGTATGCATAACTCTATATATATCTATATAGATATATAAACATAACATATAGAGGAAGGGTTAGGTTTACATGGCAGTGTATACTAAGTTAGGGTGTGTGTGTCCTTGTACAGGGTTATAGCTTAGTATTGAAAGGTTAAATCCAGTTTTAGTTCAGCATTTACATACAAAATCTGAAAATAATCTAACATTTAAACAAGTGTAATATTAACATAATGCAGTTTCGGATTTTAGGGGTTTGAAACATCACAACCAACTCAATGCTCCCAATACATCCTAACATGATGGAGAAGAAACCATAACATACTATCCATATATGTAGCTATGCATACAGTTCAATATTACATATTAAATCTGAAATTGAACTAAATATTTGAAATCAATGTGAAAATGTTAACATGTATTCAGTTTTAGGATTTGGAGAAATTCGAACATCAACCAACCCAATGTTTATCACAACCTAACATGTAAAAATATGAAAGCTAACATTATATCCCTACATACAACAATGTATATAGCTCAAAATATTACATTTAAAAACAACAATTTGAACTAACATTTAAAATCCAGTATTAAGGGTTAATATGCACACAGTCTCAGATTTAACAAATTCAAACACAAAACTCAACCAATTTCTTTTAAAAAATGAAATCCTGTATATAACATACATGTGCAGTGATATAAACAAAACTACTAACATAAAATTTATATTTAATTTATGAATTTAAACTGGAAAAAGCAGAGAACCAGTCAATGATACTATAGTGTATCAGAAATATTGGGGTTTTGAGAATTTAAACATCAACAACATATTAATATGTGTTTAGATAGGTGGGAAATCAAAGTGTAGCATGCATACGTATAAGGCAAGGGTCTGTGTCCACTATATATTCTTATGTCCCAATATAAAAATCAATTTCTACATCAAGACCAACATTTAGATTCATACCAAGATTGCAAAGTAGGTGATTGATGTAATCAAGAAAATTTTATTTTTATTATTATTATTATTTAATACAATAATAATAGCAAGAAAGAAATAATGATAAAATCTGTTCTGCTTATCTGTTTAAGGAATGGACCATTTTGAAACCCAGAGCTAAAATATCAATCCAACATAAGGTCTAGCAAAATCATCGATTCATTGTATTATGAAAAACTCATAGCAAGAAGTTACACAAGGTTTACAATAACAGCTAAACCTACTCCTAAGTTAAATAATGAGAAGCAAAATAAAACAAATAATACATCTTTTTTTTAGAATGACTGAAACAAAAGTAGAGAAAACATGTTCAAGAATATTTAAGGTACAATCTGATAATCATATGCGTCTGTCCAAAATCATGGTACTCTAAATCCTCGTCATACTAGTAAGCAAGGCTACGATAATCACAGAGTCCTCGACTTAGGCACATATCTCTAGAATCATGGTATTTAAAATTTTTGTGATGCCGCTAGCTTGGCTGCGAAAACCTTAAATTCCTACACCCGAGAAATATATCAAAGTCAGACTATATGCCCTCACCATGCTGGCTAATGTGACTGTAGAAGACTAGATTCCATAACTTAGATGACCTAGCCCATATAATTTCATTTTGACAAAAATTAAATTAAATCAACAATAGATACCCAAAAATCAAATTTATCAACGAACATCAAGATTCATAAATGAACAAAAATCTATCAAATCATATAAATACAAACTCGGATGCAACAGCTAACATCAAGATTCAAAATTCAACAATCATCTATCAAAATCAATAAATACAAACTCAATTTCAACAATAGAAGTAAAGATAAATCAAATCAAGGAAAGAAGAGTTTTCAAATCGAAGTTAAAATAAGATTCTCAAGGGTCGTCCCAGGAATCTCTCAAGGGATCCTAACTGTGATTGAGTACCTTCAAAAATATATCCTAATCCTACTGCATGCTGTAGTGGTACTCTAGTTCGAATACCACTACACAAACTCGACCTGCATGGGCCACCACTAAAAACGTGTCACGACTCGCACCCTAGAGTAAGGGCACGAGAAGTGGGTACGTCCAGCCTACGCCGCAGTGTCGGCGGTAGAACGTTGTCCTAGGTCAATCATCTAACAAAATAAAGGTACATATATAGTATATACATTCCGAATGGAGGTGACATAGCAATACAGTCTCAATCACATCTAAGGTAGAGCATGATAAAAGATAGATAAAACATGGAATCCACAAGAGAGATACAGCAGATAGAAGTCTAAGTGTCTAAGATACACAAACCCAGAAAATATCTCAAATCTCAAATACAGTAATCCATAGAATAAATACACCTCAAGACAACTAAAAATAAGCTATAAGAAAAACCCTAGCTATCTATACAACCTCTATTGTGTCTCATCTAGGCTAGCAGGCAACCTCCAAGCTATCTGTAAAATTTATCAACAGGTCCAGTCAGGACAGGAGCGAGCACAATACATCTCAACAAGTCATAACAGGAAAAGAAATATAATCATGCTAGAGAATAAAATACAGAAAACTGAAGAACAGCATAATGTAAGAGAGAGACAGTAAGTAAATATCTATGATATATAAAAGAGAGACAGTGCTAGTGATTTAGAGTACAAGACGAACATGTGAATGGCTTAGGACTGATTCATGACTACACTAAGAGTGATTCATGACTATACTACTTTGGATATTTATTCACATGACCATTCATACTCCTCCGTACCCCAATCAATACACAAGGATCCAGTCAAGTTACGTTAAGATTCGTGACTAAACTACTAACCCGTATAGGGTGATTCATGAATTGATTCGTGAAGGCTCGGTGATCATGAGAGTACATGAGTCACTAGCTGATTCTCGAAGATTCATGATAATAGAAGCATAAGATACGTGATGTAAGTGAAACACACTGGACAAAAGTATCTGATGCTCCCGAGAGGGATAACATCTCATGAAGGGATCCATATAGTACTAATCCGTGTTACCAACGTGTCAGCATCACTAAAGCAGGAAATATAATCCTAAACAAGATATAAAATGATCAGAGAATGTACTCGCCTGATACCCTGAACAGCTGATATGAAAAGATGGCCAACTGGAGTCACAGAGTCCTAGTTATAGCAACATAGGTTATAAAGAGTTCAATTTATATGGTAATTAAAATTATAATACAATCTACATGATTCTAAGTCAATCTAGGTCAAATTCAACTTTGGTCAACTATAAAGTCAAACTAGGTCAACTCTAGTCAACTGTGGTCAAACTAGCTAGGGTTGGGTCAACAAAGGTCAACTAGTCTAGGTTAGTCAATTCTAGGTCTAAACAAACTAAGTATATGCAAATCAAGTATCCAAGATAGCTACTAACTCATAGCCTAAGTCACTTGCTAAACCAAGCACAAAACTAAACCATAAGCTAACAAGGCACACAAACTTAGTCATATAATGTATATATATTATTCACATTCACATATTCATATACATAGATATATATAGGAAAGCTATATATATATAGGAACATACATATATATATAGAGAGAGAGAAAGAGAGGTACAAGAGTAAGTGAGTATGTGTGTGTTTGGCATGTGTGTGAAAGGATATATGTTAATGTTCTAAAATTTAGTGATAGGTAGGTGTATGTGACATGGGATACATGATGTCAAAGGGTGTATGAATGCATGTGTGTAAAAGATTATAGGTTAACTCAGTTTATAGAAATGTATACATACATACTTACAATGTATACATGCATACATACATATCATGTATATTATATTACATGATACATACATGTATACTTGTATTATATTATACTTACATTCATGCATATTAGCTACTTGTATTTATATTAACATATTGTAAACATTCATTTCATTCATGCATCTATGCATTACCTACATATTTTATACATATGCATACATTGTATATTCTTATCATTTCAAACATTAACATAGAGACATACTAACATGCACACATCATATGTTTCATACCTTGCATTACCTTACATATCATGTTATATATTATCATTCATTTCTTTCATATATTACATTATCTTTAAGTTGAATACATCATATATGAATACTATACATTATCTTACATGCTTGCATTTATATATTACATTCTATATTACCTATATATATGTATTTTCTCCATTCATTCATGCTTGCATCATATACTCTACATTACCATACATGTTATCATTATATATTGCATTACAATATTTATACATTATGCATTCATATCTATCATTACATATATATCTTGTATTCATATCTAGCATTCATTATATACTTTTATGCATACATTGTATATCATTCTTTCATTTATGTATTTATGCATTGCTTATATGTATTATATTAATTGCATTCCTACATGCTTGCATTCAACCATATATATATAAATTAATAAGAGAATATATATCATATATATATATATATATATATATATATATATATATATATATATATATATATATATATATATATATATATATCATTTCATTCATCTAACATACCATGCATTACATACTCTATATTCATTTAATATCCATACTACATAGGCTCATAGGTTACACAAAATACATATATCGTATAGTCACTCTTTTACTTAAAACCAATACTGTACCAATTTGGCCTTCACTAAATTCTAGAATTAAAGTATGTCGTAGCCCTTTGTGTAACACCCAGTTTTTCAGATGAGGGTAATTTTGAAATTTTGTAATTATAATTATTAATTATTGATATTTATTTAATATTATGTTTTTTGGCGATTTTTTAATTATTTTTTTAACTATTTAAAAACTGCTTTGAGTCATGACTTGTGATTTTGATGTGCTGTCAGTGAAACCCTAGTGACTACATGAACTAGAGCCTAACCATGTCATTAGGATGATTTAATTATCATTTTTAGCCTAGGGGTATTTTGGTCATTTGGCCTCTTTGAATTATTTTATGATTTATTGTACTAGTGATTATTGATTTTTACTTTTGACTAGCTGCGACTTAAGAGACTGTCCTAGATTTGTCTTTGACTTGGTGACCTAGTTAACATGGTATGGACCCTAGTTTAACTTAAGTCAACTCAAGTTAGGATACTTAGGATCAAGTTTGGAGTAGGAGGATTGGTGAATTGGTCCATAGGCTTGAGACCTAGAAATTGGTTCCATGACTAGTGCAACTTGGCCCATAGCCATTAGACTAAGCCCTAACCCTAATTTTTCACTTTTTAACTAGCCACTAGGGCTCCCCTTTTCCTATAAATAATCTCCTCCTTGTTCTTGCCTCTTTTATTAAATTTTTACAAGTTTAAAGAAAGAGGTAAAGAGCCTTCTTCCCCAATCCATAACTTCCTCATTTCAATTCTTTTTTAACTCTAGTTTCTTGCATTAGAGCCTAATTTCCTCCTATTTTCTGATTGTGAAATTTAATCCCAGCCTTGGGACAATTTGAGAGCTTTGGGATAGCAAGGAGGAATCCCCCATTTGAAGCTTTTCCAAGCTTTTTGCATATATAGGTAAAACCCTCTAAATTGATTTAAATTTCAGTTTTCTTTGCATGTAGGGCTAGATCTAGGAGTCACCTAGGTGTCCCTAAAATTTGGATGAATTTTGTGTCCGTTTGGTGTCCGTTTGGTGTCCGTATCGGACACGTGTCGTATTGTATGTTAGGTGTTCGATGAAATACCTCTAAGGATTTTAATTTCGATTTTTGCTAAACTAATTACATGGTTTTGAAGCTCTTGATGTGTACATTAATATTGTTGAGGACTGAGTTGGGTTTTGTGCACATTTCGTATCCAAAATGGACACGCAAGTCATGCACGACACGCGCACAGGCCCGTGCGGCTGCCATGCTGCTCGACCCTGATTGCGGACACGACACGCATTTGTTTGACACCAAATTTTGTGGGCAGGTTCCCCTAGTGTCTGACACGACACCTACAAAATTTTGTGGGTTCTTGTTTTGTGTGCACGGAGATAATCAGCCCGACACCGACAAAATTTTGATAGTGAACCCTGAAAACTGAGAACATGTTTCTTTGACTGAGAATTGAGAATGGTAGAACTGAGTTTAATGTAAAGGTTGATAGATTAAAACTGAAATCTGAGAATGAGAGTGATTCACTGATTAGCTAGGGGCTGGACTGTTTTAAACCTGAGAATTCCTGTCACCCCACTCCTTGACACATGGTTGACACAAACACATGTGACACTCTACCAAATTCTGAACACACAATGCACACACACACACACACAACCACAACCTGAAAATGCCTAAACTGAGAACATGTGCTTCCCTCTACACACAGGAACTGTCAAGAACTGTC
The DNA here is from genome assembly GCA_029216955.1 of Iris pallida. Lineage (NCBI taxonomy): Eukaryota > Viridiplantae > Streptophyta > Magnoliopsida > Asparagales > Iridaceae > Iris > Iris pallida. Next base: position 8,502,686 of record JANAVB010009400.1, on the reverse strand, counting down.
AAGACATATATCACACTGTTTTCCATATAGACACAAACACAACACCCTATATATTGTCATTCATACACACACTCACACAATGTAAACCCACACACACTTATATATTTTAACATATAGTTAACTCCTTAGTCCCTCTATCTCCTCTATGTATATAAGTATGATGTATATATATTTATATATATCTATGAATGGAAATATGTAAATATGCATGTATATATATAATGATATATGTAAAATGAATGCATGAATGAATAAGTGCAGGTATGCCATGATATATACAATGTAGGCAATGTTAATGTTATGAATATAGGATTGAGTGTATACCTATGAATGTATATAAATTGCTATGTGAATGTGGTTCATAGTGTGTCCTTGAGTGAGTGTTTAAATTGAGGGTTAGTTAGTAGGCTATCTTGGTATAGGTAGACTGTGATATGGTTGGACTGTTAGTGTTCCTGTTAGTCTTGTGGCTTGGTTTAGGCCTAGTGTTGACCTAGTGGCCTAGAGAGTTGACCAATACCCTAGATGTTGACTTGGCTTAACCCAGAGTTGGCCAAGGTTGACCAAAGTTTGACTTTGACCTAGATTTGGCTTGGAATCATATAGATTGCATCGTAGACTTTATTTACCTTGTTTTAAACACATTATAATCCATACTGCTCTGTTTAGGACATTGTGACTCTGGTGCAGGCATCTGATATTATACTACTCTTTTCAGAGTAGCAGGCGATTACATTCTCTGATAGTTCTTTCATTTATTTGATGATTACTGTGATTCAGTTCTAGTATAGTTCTATTTGATTCTCTATCACAACATATATTAATATTTTAGATTCATTTATTCGTAATACATGTACTTGATTTGTCTAACCCTATTACTCGAATCACTCACAAGACTCATCTACTCGAAACACCTACAAGTATTAAATGTACAAATCATACAAGAATTATCATTGCAAGAACGATAGCCATCGCTGCTGGGCCTGGTATGCGATGTGCCGTATTCAACAAGAATCACCAAACAAGAATGATAGCCATCGCCGCTTGGCCGAGCGTGTGATGTGTCGTATTACAAGAATGATAGCCATCACCGCTTGGCCGAGCGTGCGATGTGCCGTATTCAACAAGAATTACCAAACAAGAATGATAGCCATCGCCGCTTGGCCGGTGTGCAATGTGCCGTATTACAAGAATAATAGCCATCACCGCTTGGCCGAGCGTGCGATGTGCCGTACTCATTACAAGAATCACCTACAAGGATTAGTGTACAAGAATCTTACAAGAATCACTTCACTCAAATCATTGAGAAGAATCATCTACTAGAATCATCATGTACAAGAATCATTTACTAGACTCAAATTGTATTAGACTCACATTGGGATCACACTCAACTTACATTGTACAAACTGGACTTATTATGTTACTTTAGTTCAGCTAGAATTATTTTACAGTCTTCATTGCCATCATTCTTCTCTTGTTTTAGTTACTTACTTTCCTTGTATCTTATCTGTTCCCCATACCATCACCTGTATATAACTGCCATATTCATCAATAAAACTGTCTATAACTGCTTTATAGTTCTCTGTCATTTAATTGGGATTTCTTGATGAGTTGTACTCGTTCCTGTCCTGACTGGACCTGTTGAAAATATTACAGATGACTGCCTTGAGGACATTTGCCCTACTTGCCCTGGAGCAGGAAATGGCTTAGCTACCTATGGCCCCGACACTCAGGAGTGATCAGGAGTTTAGTTAGTCTGTCTTGTTTTAGTTTTCCTGTTTAGAACTGGAGTTGTATATAAGTTGAGATTGTAGTTGAGTTTTGTCTGAGTTTGTATTATTTTAGTTGTTGAATTTATTTCTGTTATTAGTCTTAGTTTTAATCTTCTGTGATATCTTATCGTTCTTAGACTGTGATTGAGTTTCATTATATCTATACTTGTCCTCCGTTCAGAGTTGAGATTCGATAATCACATTATATAATTGCGTGAGTTGTTGATTAGATAGTAACCTAGGACAGCGTTCTACCGCCGATACTGCGGCGTAGGCTGGGCGTCGTTACGTATTCGTACACTCACAGTGGATGCGGGTCGTGACACTTTGTGTTAGCTTTCCGAAACTTTAAACGGATTACATTTTCGTTTCCGGAAGCTCCCGGAATCGCATAAACACCGAAACGCGTTCGTCTTTCATACAGCTGACACTCAAATAATTTTACAGAAAGTTTCAGAATGAATTTGGCTTATTAAAATATATATTTGGAAAGCTAACTTCGATACGGTTCTTTTAAAAAAACGGGAGATAAATCGGAGTTCTAAGCTAAAAGTTATGACATTTCTAATTTGCTCTGGCTACTAAAAATGTGGATAAAAATTATGACGAATTTGTGTTGTTTTGAACAAAAAAAACACATGTAGGCCAAGATACTTGGATACCAACATAGCTATCCCAATAAAACTTATTCTAACCATCCTAACTAAGATCAATCCACTCTCTAACCATCTAACCGCACACACAAATAAATATATATGCACAAACCACACACACCTACATATATATATAAAGAGACACACCAATCTAAATATAAAATGAATATGATACAATATGATACTATAAAGAACACATTAGGAACAACTCTCTAAAATATAAATCTGAGATTAAAACACTAATTAATCATTCCTACAATATATATATATATATATATATATATATATATATATATATATATATATATATATATATATATATATATATAATATATATATGCATATAAGTGTCCAAAATAGGGGTTTTTCCCACTAGGACACAACCACAACACAAAGAACACTCCTATGACCTCCAAATAGACACGAAATGGACACAAATGGAGATACAACCATGGGGGTCATTCCTATGGGTTCAAAATATTCCTATACGCATGTAGGGATGGATTATATGAGAGATTATACCTTCCGGGAGAGATTCAAAGGAAAATTCTTCCGACACGACACCGACACGTAGAGATTCTAAAAGAACACGAACAAGCTCCGAATCCTCCCAAACTTGGCTAGCACCCTCTAACCATGGAGTAGAGGAGAAATGAATAAGATTTGGTGGAAGAAGGGGTTGATTTGGAGATGAAATCAATGGAGGTTCATCACTAAATTAATTTGGGGAAGAACAAGAGAGAGAAAGTGGATGAAAACAAATGAATGAAGGAGTGACTCACTCCTTATCCCCCCCATAGGTGGCTGCCCAAAAGGGTGAGGTGTCCCCTATTTGAATGTCCAAAATGCCCTCCACTAATCTATTTGATTTAAATTAGGAATGGGTTAAAGGTTGAGGTCAATTTAGTCTAGTTTTAAGTCTCTAATTAAACAAAACCTATCCATAAATAATTAGTCTAACTACTAACTAAAATTAGTATCATGTGAACTAAAATTAATATCATGTGGGCCATGCCTAACTAGTGTGTGGATCCCACTAGAGTCAAACTACCCCCCAGGTCCCCGTTTCAAGTCGGAATGAGTTGAAATTCGAACCCGACTCAAATAACCCCAAAACAATATCATAAATAATAAAATAAATTTCAACCCCAAAATAATATCATAAATAATAAAATAAATTTCAAAATATTCAAAAATTTAAAATGACAAAAATACCCCTGTTTCTGAAAACTGGAGGGGTGACATCAGGAAATGATTTGGCTCCACGATATGATATAGCATGGTTCGTAGTAACTATCCCTCGTTGATGATCTATAATTATCGAGCATAGCTTTGGGGCAGCTGACTCTAGAAGACTTGACCGCCAAATCAAAATAAAAGGTTGGAGACCAAGGATGACCCTAATAAAGTCGCATAAGGAATTATGTTGAAAATAAAATGATAATGTAGTGCATGTTGAGGATAAATCTAGGTGATTGAATATTGTGTTTCACAATTTGGCAAAATAGCCTTCGACTAGATCGATATAGTCAGAGATTGATAATCGTTCGAATGAGTACGTCAATAGACTTGGTTGGTCGATGATTAGACATATAGATGGACATACATAACATAGCGACGCGGATGGACGATTGTGAGAAATCGTGCCACGTACAAGTGCGAGAGATAGGGAAACAGTTAGATAATTGGATAGTTAGAAGAAGAGGAAGTTAGAAAAAAAGAATGAGAAGAAGATTAGAAGAAGAATGAGAAAAAGATTAGAAGGAGATTAGAATTAGAATAAGGAGAAGAAGAAGAATTAGGAGAAGGAAAAGAAGAGTAGTGTTAGAGTGAGTGTTAGAATGAATGTGAGCAAAGTAGGAATTTTGTAGGATAGTGAGTAAGAGGGTGAAATTGAGCTCCGAGTGTCGGAACGCATTGAAACTTGGAGGAGACCTAGATTAGGTGAATTAGACTTTGTGGGTAGGCTTCCGAGTTGAAATTGGGGTTTTAGAACAATGGTATCGCACCGTACCATTGCGTATCTTGAGATATTCAAGATAATCGACAATAGGCGGTAAGATGGACTGGATATCCTACTACCCTAGGAAGCTTGGTAGGTAATGAATGTATAGGCTAGTATCTTACTACCCTAGGAAGCACGGGTCGAAATACCAATCGTAGGTAGGCTAACTTGGTATTCACCAAGGCTAGAAATTTACCTTTGTAAAGGATAAATGAAGATATTGGTCTACGGCCAAGATACGGGTTTCGGAGTTCAAGATGGACTCGGATATGGGTTGTAAGGGTTGGTAATGATTAGAAATAGTCACCTAGACCTAGTCTTGACCCCGATTGACCACGGTTGACTTTTTAGACCGAAAGTCAACTATGGGTCAACACTTTACCCAATTTAGTCCCAAATTCTATTAGACTTGAATGGTTGACCAAAAGTCAACTGTTAGTCACCATTGACCTAGGGTTGACCTAGGGTTGACCTAGAGTTGACCAGAGTTGACCGTTGACCAAAAGTCAACTGTAAGTCAACTTTCGACCTAGTTTGATACGGGTTGACTTCCAATGTTCTCCTATGACCAAGTTTGACTTAACTAGACTTGTCTTAACCTAGAATGACTTAATAGGGTTTAATTTGATTTGACATTACTTTCTAAATATAGTATTGATATGTTTTGTTCTCTATAGGTCCTCGAGACGCTGCATTGGATCTAGTTGACATATTTTATCATATCACAGGCGAGTACATTCTCTGATAACTTTTTCCCAATTTATGATAACTGTTATGATTCATGTACTTAGTGTAGATATACTTATTCCTGACACATGGTTCTCACGGATTGGTATTCCTGGATCTCGACGAGAGATGTTTCTCCTTCTTAGGTTGAGATGTATTGTGTAAGCTCCCTTATAGCTGTTGCACAATATATGGTCACTGATTCTAGAGAAGACTTGCTCCCTTCTCATTAGAATCCCGTGCAGTGACGTGTCCTGTTTGGATCCATTCTACCAGTTGGAGGTAGGGGGAGTAGTAGCGTATGCCTGTGATCAAATCCATCTTACATTCTTGAACAATGTTAGTCATATACCGCACTTATGACTAGCCAGGCCAGATCTTACAGGTTCCCAAGCCGGTCACAAGCTGAAACTACTACTCACACACATTGGATATATGGCTTACCTTGATTTGTGTACATACCATGATTCAGTTCTACTTTTCTGTTCTACCTCTAGCTCTACAGCTTACCATGCCATGATACATATATGTACACTCCATGATTTCATTGTATATGCTCTATTTACAGTCTTATAGCTTTTATTCTATCTTGAGATCTGTTATGAGATATATGTACTCGTTTTATCTTGACAGGATATGTTGAAAATATTACAAATGCTGACGAGGGAGATTATTGTACCTACTACGGTCCGAATGACGTAGTGGGCGTAGACTTGGAGACTTTGGTCCAACAGGGCTTAGCTCCGCCTGACGAGACCTTACCACTTGCTTAGTTAGAATAGGTCTTTTATACTGGACTTTGTCTCCAGCTACTTTTGAGACTGTTATTATTATGGATTGTATTAGAGACTTGGACTTGTATATATTCTTGTGTTGGACTTGACAGGTTATTATTTTATTATCGTCTTGTTGTCTTTATCTTTCAGTCTTTACTTTGTTATCTTAGAGTTGTGATTGAGTACTCATATATATTCATTGCTTGTCCTCCGTTCGGAGTTGACCATATTCTCGACAGGTTTTTGATATATATATAAACTGTTTAGAGTAGAAAAACCTACAGCGTTTCACGCCGTTTTTACGGTGAGGGCTGGGCGTTGTCACATGCACGTGCCCTTATAGCGGGTACGGGTCGTGACAGAAACGACCCTAGAGATTGTGTCATAGATCTTGACTCAGGTAGCGGTTAGACTCGCATACGTTAAGTAAACGATTTATGTTTGTGAAACAAACTAGTTGGGATTGATTTGAAATTTGGGTAAAAGATTCGTCCTCGATCGAGAATCGGAGATGAACGTATCCTAAGAGACCTTGGGTCGAAAAGATTGTTGTCTTTGAGCATCGCAGACTCAAGTTGACCTCTTGTGTCGGGAGAAATTAAGCACGGTGTCTGGGTAAGTCGCCTAGTGGGGGTGGTCCCAGATGCGATGCGTAGATAGTTCAAAGAATGTAAGTCTTGTCGAAATAGTTGCGTACGAGGGATAATGAGAATGGTAGGCAAAGAAAATTTGGACATGTTGGACTTAGTCCATGTCGTTGAGGCAAGAATTCACAAATAGTTGGACAAAAGATATGAGTTGTGCGAGGGATAGAAAACGGTTGGACGAGTAGGCGCTGCGGAGGATTGTTGCGATCAGATGCACACAGACTGGATGCAACTCGTGCGTTAGATAGTTGATGAGAAAACTTATGGGATCAAAATTTTGATTTTGAATTATGTTGTACGTAAAGATGTTTGGAGGATGATCATATGTTACGGAATAATGCATGTAAGAAGGATTTTGGGAATAGATGCTAAAGTCTGAACAAGTCGAGCATGAAGTGGCTTGTATTTGAGGATTTGAGTTGAACCTGTTAGCTTTGCTCGAATTCTCTACTATTGTGCTTGGCTGAAATACATGTAATTGGAGGAACACCTTAATATGTATATGATCCAAACTCGATGGTATACCAAATTCAATTAAAACTGCAGGAAGAATCGAGAATTGTGAAGGAAATCATATGAACGCTAGAGACAAAACTACGATGATAAATCAAATTGGTGATGAGTAGATCACATGGATCAAAAAATTGAGCGATCAAGAGAAACATGTGGATTGAGTGTTGGCTTCGGTTCGAGGATAAACCTTATTCTGAGTGGTATATTATGTAATGTCCTACAACACACGGTGCATTACACTGAGTCAATTGGTTCGATAAGGTATGAGTTTGATTCGAGAAGGTATGATTTTAATTTGAAGAAGTATTGATTGGGTTAGTTTCAATGTGTAGATATTGAGCAGAGTCCCTTACAACGAGCCAAAGCGTAGGCGATAGTCCTAAACAGTGGAAGAACGTGAACGAGTACGAAGTGCTCGCATGATTAGCTCAGATGAGATGATCGTGCAACAAAGTTAAGGTGTTGGGCCACATTGGCTCGACGAAGCGATGGGCCAATTGGCTTAAGGTGGGCGGGTTCAGACCCTTCTTCCCTACTCCTTCATACCTAATAAAATGTACTCTGATATGCGAATGTTGCTGTCGAGATAGCGAGCGTGGCTCGAATGAATAAAGGTCAATGTGTGTGTCAAACATTAAGGTAGAATATTGAACAATTTAGGCGTCATGTATCGAGTGCACGGGTCGCGGTAGGACATCGATGGTAGAACATTGAAAGGTAATATCGAGATGTGCATCAAGTGCATGATTCAAAGAACATTGAACACTAGGGCTAGAACATTGAATATGGCATTGAGCGTGTATCTGTGCACGAAAATTAAGAGAATTATTTAGCAAAATAAAATAGACAAGTTGTGGCACAACGCCATGGAACCTATCGTAACATTGAAAGATATACTTCGCACATTAAAGTATGCAGTTGTGGCATAGATGCCATGGAACTGCCATCGTACAAATAGCTTATGAATGGAACACGTTGGATAGTGTTATTCGAACCTACGCCATTAGAGAATAGTGCCGATGGAACTTGAGATTGATGGATGATAACTCGAGTTGGTATGATTGATGTGTTGGACTTGAGAAGGTGTTTGTAATTTTGATGGCTTCTTAACTGTTGCACGTATTGCATAGTCAATGAACTTGGATACCCTGTGCACGGGTTTGGTATCCCTTGAACGAGTTATGCCAGGGTACCAAGACCGTTCGGCCTAAGAGGGAATTGAAATGGGGTATTGCGGGGCCGCCAGAGAGGCTTGCTACCTAGGCTAGTTGGATGCATCGCAATACATATGGTACGAACCTTCGGGGGGCTTGCTACCATCTACGGGAACTACTTTACATCTGGGTGTTACGTATAGTCCATTATGGCTTGGAATGTCAATGACCTTCATATAGATAGGGTCGGCGGGCTGAGATTAGAATCGGGTGCACGGATAGATCCTGGCACCTTTATGATTTGTGAAATGTTGTCGGTTGCTGGCTTGATGTTTGGACAAATGCGAGGATGTGCACGATCACTACGTTTATCAATATTATATGACTAACAGTGTCTGTTACAGGGACACGATACTTGACACATTTGTATCTCAAATGTTATTAATAGTGAATACATTCTTTACTGCTTTGAATCTTGCCATGAAACTGGTCCTAAGGCAAAATAGAAATATCACCAAATAATCTGCATACTTCACTAAATTACTTAGTGTTGGTTTAGCCAAGTGGGTCTTGATCGGTACGCGAGAGGATAAGTGTTGGCCCATTGGTCATGGTCAAACCTGATTTTAATAATTGATCAAACTCTGTCTCGATATACTAATCAATTCAGATGCTTACTATGATGTTTTGAACACCGATCAAAGATGGATATCTACTCAGTTCAAGACCGAAGCTGTTTTCCACTCAAAAATGTATTTTCGTCAAAGCAATATAATTTTTATTTTTATTGAGTCTGGGAATACATTGTACACCAAGTCGTACTGATAAATAGGCTATCCTAAAATCGTTTTTCAAAACTGACCTATCTCTTTCAAAATGTCCTATGTTTTTGAAAAATATCTATTTTTATAAAGAGCTTCTGAAGGACTTTTCAAAAAGCCAAAATTATTTTTCATAAAATCAACTGACCAAACCCTGACAGAACTCGGCCAGAGTTCGGCCAAATTGAACGTTATGTGAACGTTTGATTTTGAACTTGGTCTCCCTTCAGTTGCGGTTTGTTACAAAGAGTTCTGTCCGAATTCTGTCCAAATTCTGTCAGAGTTCTGCCTTTGGAAAAACTATAAATAGAGAAGGATTTCGATCATTTCAAATCACCAATTCACTTTCAATCTCTTCTCTTCTAAAGCTTACATTTCTTCTAAAGAGTTCTAAAAAGCTTTCATTTTCAAATCCCAAGCCAGTTACAATCCTCTAGTCGATTTGCCAGTGCGGTACGGTCTAGAAGTTTCAGAGCGAATGTAATCAGAGGCTTGATTGAAGATTGACTCTTCACAATTGAAGTTGGTCGAGTTCTTCGTATCAAAGCTCGCGTCTGTAGAAGTTGCAAGGACTTCGTATGAAAACTTGCAGGATTTTTCCAATAGTGAATTCAACTGGAAGCTAAAGTTCTTCCGACTGGACTAGTCCTCACAAGAGGGAAACCAGTATAAATCTCTGTGTTTGTGTTTGCCTTCTGATCACTCTTTTTCATTACTGTCATTTATTTTTTGATTATCATTATAGTTGTGATCTAACTGCTAACGAGTTTTTAATTAGCAATATTTCGCTGCCTACTCTATTCACCCCCCCTAGAGTATTCTGTTTTACAATTTCGTTCCTACAATTGGCATCCAAGCGGATTATACAGGTAAAGTAAGATAAAATTGCAGCTATATTAAGTTATTTTCAATTGTTATATAGATCACAGCATTAAACATGGCAACTGTGAAATTCAAAATTGAAGGCCAAGCCACAAACAGAACTCCACTGTTTGACGGCATAAACTACACTTATTGGAAAACACGTATGAGTTTCTTCCTGAAATCTCTTGATTTTGACTTATGGTCTGTAGTTATTGATGGCTACAAAAAGCCTCCTCGTATCAATGTTGATGGAGTTTTAACTGAAAAACCCCATGACAAATACACAGAGGATGAAAAAAAGGCCAGTCTTGACGCACGTGTTATTAACGCTTTATTTTGTACTTTAGACAGAACTGAATTCAACAGGGCATCTACTTGCACAACATCAAACGAAGTGTGGAAGCTTCTCGAAGTAACCCATGAAGGAATAACACAAGACAAGGAGTCAAAGATCAGCAGACTTACTCAGGAGTACGAGGCATTCAAAATGAAGCCAAGTGAATCAGTCACTCAGATGTTTATAAGATTCTTGGATATTGTAAATCATTTGTCTTCACTAGGCAAGGATTACAGTAACCATGAAAAGATTCGCAAACTTCTACGAGCTCTCACAAAAAACTGGATTCCAAACGCTACAGTAATCATTAAAGGAAACGACCTCTCAACAATGTCTCTGGAAACACTCATGGGTAAGCCACTCACTCACGAGTTAGAACTTCAAGACTTTGAAGATGCTACACCAAAGGAGAAGTCAGAGAAGTCGATCGCTCTCAAGGCTCAACATAGAAGAACTGTCGAAGATGACTCTGACGACAGCGACTCCGACTCTGAAGATCAAGCTCTTCTGGTAAGAAAATTCAAGAAGTTCATGAGATTTAACATGAGAACAAAAGAGAGCAACAACAACAAAGAAGATCCTATTTGCTACGGATGCAAGAAGAAAGGACACATGAAAAAAGATTGTCCAACAGCATCATCATCAACAAGAAAAAACAGCAAATATGACAAAGGCTACCTGAAGAAATCTACATCAAGGAAGTACGCCAACACAAGAATATGGCATGAAAGTGAAGCCAGCGACTCAGAAGACGAACAATCAAATGATGCTACAAATGTATGCTTGATGGCTAGCGATCAGGTAATCACTAATCCTCTATTTGATCCTTATGATGATTTCACCTTTGAGCAACTAGGAGAGGCTTTCAGTGACCTGTTAAATGATTACAGAAAACTGCATAGTAAATATGAAACCTCTAAGAAGGTACTGAAAGAGTACAAAGGTGAAATAGGAAGACTTACCGACCAACTAGATCATGTTAGAAATAATGACTCTTCAAATGAGTCTGGTGAGCTTTCATCTATTAAATTGTTGTTACACGAGACTGTTAAGCTATCCGAAGAAAAAGACCAAACTATCATCCAGTTAAAGGAAGACCTATCTAAGGAGAGAAAGAGTCTCCAGTGTGCACAAGTCATAATTGAAACACTTACATCTAACTATACTAGATTATATGACACTTCCAAAAAATTTGAAATTAGTTTAGAAAAATGGCCTGAAGTTGCTGCTTCCTATTCTAACACGTGTCAATTACCGAATCATCGGAACACGCCCAAACCAAACACTGTCAGACCAAACCATACCAAATCTATGCCCAAGAAGACTAATAGACATGCATTCTTCTATACTAGAAAACCAAAACCTACCAATCATGCACCTCACACAACTTTCAACACTCAACATGCAAAATGTCATTACTGTGGCCTCATTGGTCATATATCATATGCATGTCGAATTAGAAAGTTAGTAGATTTAAATGTTTATGTATGGATACCAAAAACTAACCAGTCAGGACCCTACAAGAAATGGGTACCAAGAGTTTCATCTGCAAATTATTTTGTAGGTGGGACATCCTTCACATGCTAGGAGCAAATGGATCCTCGACAACGGTTGCTCACGGCACATGACCGGTGATGCTTCATTATTCGTAACACTGTCGAAGAAGAATAAATAAGGATACGTCTCCTTCGGTAATAATTTGATAGGGTACATAATCGGTATCGGTGACATTGGTAAGGCTCCCTATCCTGTGATTAAAGATGTCTGTCTAGTTACCGAGTTAAAACATAATCTGCTCAGCATAAGCCATTTAGCTGATCACGGTTATGGCATTAACTTCGTCAAAGACAAATGTACTATAGTTGATAGTTCAACTGGTAGTACTATCTTTGAAGGTATCAGAAAAGACAACATATATGTTTTCTATTTGTTGGAAGATGCTAACAAAGAAGGTAGATGTGTGATGGCCAAAAGCATTGAGAGTCAACTATGGCATATGAGACTCGGTCATGCAAACATGGATACAATTTCAAGACTATCTACAAAGAAGTTGGTACGCGGCTTACCGGACATATCTTTCAAGAAGGATACGGTATGTAATGAATGTGAAAAGAACAAAGCTATCCGATCCACATTTAAATCCAAGAACGCTGTAAGTACCACTAGACCTCTACAACTGTTGCATATGGACTTATTTCGACCAAGTAGAATTGCTAGCCTAGGTGATAAATTATATGCATTTGTCATTGTAGATGATTTTTCTAGATATACATGGGTTTATTTTCTTGTACGCAAGAACGATGCATTATCAGAATTCGTCACCTTTTGCAAGAAAGTACAGAATGAAAAAGGGTTCATGATTACTCGCATTCATAGTGATCATGGCAGCGAATTTGAGAATGCAGAATTCAAGCAATTTTGTGACACACATGGTTATTTGCATGAATTCTCTTGCCCTAGGACTCCACAACAAAATGGAGTTGTGGAACGTAAGAACAGGACTCTATCTGAAATGGCTAGAGTAATGTTAAACCAGTTTACTCTACCTAGATACTTTTTGGCTGAAGCTGTCAATACAGCGTGCTATATTCTCAATAGGGTTCTAATTCGACCTATATCGAAGAAGACTCCCTATGAACTATGGTTTGATAGAACACCCAATGTTTTATATTTCAAGATTTTTGGTTACAAATGCTTTATTCTTAATACTAAAGACAATCTGAGTAAATTTGATAAAAAGGCCGATGAAGGTATATTTTTAGGTTATGCAGCAAAGAGCAAAGGGTACAGAGTCTTCAACAAAAGAACCATGATCATCGAAGAATCAATCAATGTCAAGTTTGATGAGCTAAATCAACACTTAGACGATGACGACAATGAAGACGTGATCACACCAAGTATAGCTACTACAAAACCTTCACACAAAGATACAGAACCTTCACACCAAGCACCAGCTAAGTCTTCAAGCAAAGAAGCCGGAACTAGCAATCCTGAGGATACGCCAAAAGAGATGAGATTCTTGGCTGATCATCCAAAGGACTTGGTAATTGGTGAGATTACCAAGGGTGTAAGTACTCGTTCCTCTAATAAAGATATAGCTTCTTGTGTTGCTTTTGTTTTACAGTTTGAACCCAAAAATATTGAAGAAGCATGTAGTGATAATTTTTTGTTAGATGCTATGCAAGAGAAATTAAACCAATTCGAACGGAATCAAGTTTGGGAACTTGTTCCCAAGCCCATTGATCATCCGGTCATTGGCACCCGATAGGTATTCCAAAACAAACTGAACGAGAATGGTTTAGTGACTCGTAATAAGGCTCGACTCGTAGCTCAAGGATACAATCAAGAAGAAGGTATCGACTACGATGAGACTTATGCCCCAGTTGCGAGATTAGAATCCATTCGCATGTTATGTGCATTTGCATGTTTTCATAATTTCAAGTTATTTCAAATGGATGTCAAAAGCATATTTTTAAATGGTTTTATAAAAAAAGAAGTTTATGTAGCTCAACCTCCCGGTTTTACTGATTTCAAATATCCTAATTATGTTTTCAAGTTGAAGAAAGCCTTATACGATTTAAACAAGCCCCTCGTGCTTGGTACGATCGTCTAAGCTTTTTTCTACTTGATAACAGTTTTTTCAAAGGAAAAGGTTGACACTACATTATTTATAAAATCTTTGAATAACAACATTCTTTTGATTCAAGTCTATGTAGGTGATATTATTTTTGGATCTACTGATGAATCTCTTTGTCAAGAATTTTCAAAGTGTATACAGAATGAGTTTGAGATGAGCATGATGGGAGAGCTGAAATTCTTTCTCGGATTGCAAATCAAACAAACCAACAATAGGACATTCATAAATCAAGAAAAGTACACAAAGGACCGATTAAAGAAGTTTGACCTGGAAGCAGTTGTAGAAGCATGGAAAATACTAAAAAAATTGACTCATGCGGCCAAGAAAGACCCATGCGGCTCAGAAAACGCATGCGGCTCAGGGAGTCATGCGGCATAAGGAGCTATGCGGCCGGAGGCATTCCATGCGGCTCAGAAGACATGTGGCGTGACAGTGCTCCCCTCCGATCCATGCTGCATTAATTGCTGTGACGGCTGACCCCTCTGAAAAGTTGACAGACCTGACACCAAAGCAGGTAATTATGACTCTGTCATGATGATGAATCTCTAGGGAAGAGAAAGAAATCTCTGACACGATCTCCCGAGAGCAACAAAATGCCACGTGGCCCTGCCACGTGGGTGTGCTTATGCGGCTCGAAGTGAAGACTTCCCATGCGGTTCAGAGTGAAGCTGTCCCATGCGGCTCGAGTGGAATTATCCCTATGCGGCTCAAGAAGATCATGCCCATGCGGCTCAAGCAGACACACCATTATGCGGTTCATGCAGCTCATCATATGGTTCAGAAGTCTGAAGGAGGAGGCCACTGCCCAGACAGCCCTGACACGTGTCCCAAGTCATATACGGCCCAAAATTCATGCGGCCTAAATCTCATGCGGCCCAATCTGCATGCGGTTCCAGTCTCACCATTGGCTCTCAGGACACGTGTCCTCAGCCGATCAATCTCCCAGATTTATGGCAATCCAAGATCGGGTCGAATCCCAATGATCTGGGGCACGTGGCAGGAGAATAAATTTGATTTATTCGCTGATATTAGAGAATCATTATAAGGAAGATTTATGCCAATCAGCATTAATTGCTAATGGAGATTTGGTGTAATCTACCCTTAATGGTTCTGATCCGTCACAATCAGAAACGAACGGCCTGGATTGATTAATCCCCAGGCCGCCGCAATCTCCAAGAGCTAATCATTGGCAACCCTAGTGATCACATCCCACTATTATAAATAGCAAGGTGCCATTCCCTTGTGAGAGATAGAGAGATATACAAAAAGAAGAACCAGAGAAGAATACGTATACACAGAGAGACTTCCCCCATAGTCAGAGAGGGAATATACATAGAGAGAGAAGCCAGGAGAGCAATCAGAGAGAGAGCAAGAAGGCATTTCTTCATCAACGACCAAGCAGATCTTCCCCGAGTCAAGGCTGCGTACCGATCGTCCAAGGAGTAAGGCAGAGCGGCCGTCGCTTTCCAGAGCCTCTATCGTCACCCCCCAGAATCTAAAATAAACAATCGTACTTAGACTGCTGTACCTAGGTTTTCGTCCCTAGGCTTTCTTTGTACGAGCAAGTTTGTATTGTGAGTCTAAGTTCAGTCCTCCGATAATTGTTCTGTACTTTTACAATCAATGGCAAACACGATGGTGACTCTGTTGGGGACTAACTTCTCCACGGCTGAGGAGTTGGTGACGCAATCGGACGCAGCCAAACTTGGCTCTACACAACAGAAGATGGTCGTACGCTTCGACCAACAAGCGTTCGAAGAGATGCTCTCTGAAGATAGCACTGGCCCGGTCCAGAAGCGCACCCGTACCATAAAGGCTCGCAAAGAGTGGAGGCCAAAATCATTTGCTCCTCCGTAAGCCCTTGATGGGGTGCTCTCTATTGCTCAAGATGGCGAGAAAGACTCCCCTGCGACCCCACTTCAGACCGTAGACAACTCTGCTGTCCCCAAGTCTGGCAGAAGAAAATACTATGATGCTGGACTTGCAGGGACAAAGAGGAACTCTACGCGATCCAAGCCGCAGAAGAGTATTAGCCGCAGGGAGAAAGCCCATGCGGCTACAACCGCCGACCGTATAAAGAAAACTCATGCGGCCACATCTGTCAGCCGTATAACTTATGCGGCTACAGTTGCCAACCGCACGGATGAGACTCATGCGGCTATTAAAGTCAATCGCTTGCAGAAAACCCATGCGGCCACAGATGCCAACCGCATGCGGTCAGCCTGCACGGTCGTGACTCCTAGCCGTATAAAGACTCATCCTACAACAAAAGACAGCCACATGCAGACAGCCTGCACGGTACCCAATGCTAGCCGCATAGCATCCGTCCTACGCTTCTCTCGATCAGTCTTCGACCGGCTCTCATGCGGTCCTGACTCTGATCATTCTCTGGATGATAATCCAGACTCTATGGTATTCGACTTAGACTCCTCCTATTACGCACCTACAAGTGCTAAAAGGAGGAAGTCTAGGGCAGCACGGGCTCATCAAGTCCAGACGACTGCCCCAACCTCTGACTATCGGGGCGTACTGCTGATTATCACGCGAGCCTCTGATGGGAAGTTGTATAAAACCACTCAAGTCCAGCCCCCGGCGGCAAACAGACAAAGTGGTTCCTCTGACCTTCGTGAGGTTATCCTCCACAAATGCTAGGAAAGAGAAGGAGCTTTGGGGTGTAAAGAGCCCTCACACGGACATCAATGCACCCAGATCATCGTCAACTGCTGTTGCAGCAACGCGGCGGTGACGGAAGATCGACCATCCGTCTTCCAAAGACTACATCACTCGAGCTCAGAAGACGAGGCATCTCCTATTGTCTCCTGCAAGTCCGCGCAGAAAGTTCTCGCCAAGGGAAGAGGAAAGAAAACGAGCATCTCCAGCCCAAAGGTGTCAACTACTACAGCTAAGAAACCGTCGTCTAAAGGGTTATCCTCCACGGGAATATTTCAACACACCCGTTCGAAGACGAAAACTGCTGCAGTAGGAAGTTCGTCGTCTGCAACATTGGGGGTCATCGAAACTGGGGGTAGCACTCCTCCAAACATCCACGACAATCCGACATTCCAGAAATACGGACTGGAGGAAGCAAATCCTTCGACGGATACAACAGATACCGACGTCCCCAAGGGACATCCTAGACGAAGCAAGCTCCGAAGCTGGGGGTAGTGTTCCTTTCGAGTCTGAACCTGAAGAGAACATCCCCATATATCCTGATGATTTCTCGATGTACGGGTACGACTCGGAGGGTA
Source organism: Iris pallida (assembly GCA_029216955.1). NCBI lineage: Eukaryota > Viridiplantae > Streptophyta > Magnoliopsida > Asparagales > Iridaceae > Iris > Iris pallida. The sequence continues at coordinate 8,485,533 of JANAVB010009400.1, read as the reverse complement.
CATCCTCTACCACTCCTTCCGTCACTCCTCATGTGAAGACGGTATTCATGACAGACAGCAATCAAGGCGGTTCCGGTGATCGCCAGCGTATCGACACTTTGGAGGCCATATTGTACGCCTTGGTCAAGTCTGTAGACGAGATCAAAGCGGCACTTCCTAATCTGCAGGGAGTGACACCTGGCCTGACAAGTACGGGTCCTCCAGTCAACGTTGATTCAAATTCGGCGGCACCAAACTCGGGCAATAATCCTCCCGAAGTAAACGGCTCCGACTGCGACAGATGAGACCCGAGAAGTAAGAAGAGAAGTTCAAGAGCTCCGAGCCATGTTCCACGCCCGAGAAAACTCTCAAGACTTCAGAATTCGGCAACCATGTCCTGCTGAATGGAGGGATGTTCCATTCCCACCAAGATATAAGCCGTTCAATATCAACCCATATGATGGCAAAACCTCAGCAAGTCGGTATATCACTTACTTTGAGGTCACTACCGACCATCTGCCCTATGATGACGCTATCCTCACGCGGTTATTCATTGGGGCATTGGAAGGAGTCGTCTTCGATTGGTACCGCAACCTGCCGGACAATTGCATCCATTCCTTCGCTGGCTTCAAACGCCTGTTCTTAGAGAGGTTCTATGAGGTAGGGCAGGACGTCACGATGTCTACCCTCATGGACGTCATTCAAGGAGAGAAAGAGCTGACGAGGAATTACATTGAGCGATTTCGTCAAACCGCAATGAAGTTACCATCTGGCAACCCGGACTCTTCCTTGATCGAAATTTGCCAAAAGAGACTACTCCCAACAATCAGTCTCTGGATGGGCGAGAGTCAATTCAAGGACTGGAAGGCTTTTATCATTAGTGCTACAAGTGCCGAAGAACGATTAAAGAAGGCTCGCCAACTGGGATTACATATCTCAGAGGGAGAGAACAAGGGCAAGCGTCCCAGTACCACCAACGACAATGGGGGTAGCCCCTCCAACAACCGGGACAACAGAGGCAAGCAGGCTATGGTGGCCGATACAGCCCAGAAGCCTGAGTCATAACCTGCGGACAAACAATGGCCTCAAATCACTTACTCTTTTGAAGACGGTCACGTCAAGCCTATCTTGGACATGCTCATACAAGGAGATAGGATTCAGCTTCCTCCACCAAGACGGGAGCCTCGGCCGGCTGATCTGGAGAACCTAAAGTTCTGCCATTACCACCGCTACGTCCACCATGCTACGCACGACTGCTACCAACTGAAACGATATATCCAAAACCTCATCGATTCGAACGCTCTGGCCATCGACTTCGAGGAGGTAACCGTGGCAGCCAACATGGTGTCCGTACAATTCGACAGCTTCCCTCCAACAGAGACCCAGGACGGGGTTATACCCATCCCTCTGGCAACGATGGAGATTGCTAATCTCCCGCCTGCTCAAGCTGCTGGTCTAGTACCCCTCACCACATCACGAGGGGAAATCATGTGGGTCCATCCGGACCTAGTCACGAGGTAACTCAGTCCACTCCATCTTCTAAAAAAAAGTGGAAAAGTCAGATCCTGTCGTACCACCTCAGCAGATGAAGAGGAAGTCATCGCCGTTGTTACTCGATCCGGAGCACAATCTCAACCTGTGGCTGAAAACTCGACTGATGATCATCCGCCCACTACCACGGATGCTCCGGGACCGGCTCAACCTTCGACGACCGACAAGCCTAGGCCGAAGGAGACTCGCTTCGACAAATCCCTCCGAAAGGAAACATCTCAGGGGCTGGAGAGGCCCTACAACTTCGACATCTTGGCACAATTGGCCAATACACCGGCCAAATTGTCCTTATATGAACTCCTGAGGCTCTCGAAGGATGTCCGTACAGCTTTGAGCGATGCACTTCAAATGCCGACGCATACCTGGCTCAGGTCAACCTCACGGGAGAAAATCAGCCCGCAGACCTCCAAGACAGTGCCTGTACGGGAGCAATGCCCAACATCGTCTTCACTCCACAAGACACGCTCATCAAGACTAATCTACACGATCGCCCATATACTACACAGGCTACATCGGCGACATAAAGGTGGACCGGATGCACATTGACCCTGGGTCTTCCATAAGCATCATTCCAAAAGGACTACTGCATCATCTTCGCATCCCGATGCATCGCCTGACCCTATAAACACCGCCATCAGCGGGTTCAATTCGGGCAGGAGCTACCCAATCGGGAAGATCCGTCTGAAATGTCAGATTGGCGATCTCCAATCAGAAGTCACTTGCTACGTCATAGATGCCGACACTTCATACAACATCCTTTTGGGGCGCCCTTAGATACACGATTACATGATCGTGCCTTCCATGCTACACCAATGCTTCAAATATATCGATAAGCACGGCTTCGTGAGGACAGAATTTGCTGACATCGATCCCTTCAAAGGGGTCGAATCTTATTACTCGGACTCCTGCCTATACGAAAAGTCGAAGAGGCACCTTGAAGGAGGAAATAAACAAACTGATGTTGAAGCAACCACGGGATCAGAAGAACCTCTGACAATCCACTCCAGGCTCGCAAACCAGGCAATTTCGCACCCCCTACGGCCACGCTGCGTAAGGACGCGATCAGCCCTCCCAGCACAGGAAGAGCAGTTGAGAATCTGGCTGCCAAGGTCCGGCCAGGTACCGAGACCCATGACAGGGCCACTTACCATCAGATTGCCGAGAGTCGGTCAATCCCAAACAGAGAAGCTCAATCCCTCCGATAGACCTCTGACGATACGCCTGCCTAAGAAAGTTCGTCACCCGGATACGAGGTCTGACACTTCAAGCGAACCAGCCACCCCTCGCTCCACATCAAGTGCCAGACTGGGGGTTGCTAGTCTACCGACAACCCCATGCTCCGCTCCGTTAGTTGAGCCTCTGAAGATCAAGCTGACTAGGACGCCCTCTCAATCTCATTCACACAGGGGGTAGCCGAAGAGGAACCAGAGCTAGCCAAGTATGTGGCTGCCCACACTGACGCTCCTTCCGCAGATGATGTAATCCCTCTAGAAAAGATACCTTACTTCATCAATAAAGAGTTATCTTTGAACTACACCGAGCTCAATAAGCTATGTACAATGTATGCTATGGAACACGGTATAGGCACTCACCTACATACACAGGTGACAAATGTGTACACCGCTATCCAACTTACTCCAGTAGAAGACGCTTACCGAATAATCGAGGGAGGGGACCACCTAATCATCTTCGGCCGGCACGAACAACCCGTATCCCCTCGCCATGGAAGAAGTCGACTTCGGGTCAGATGCTGGAAGACTGCCTCTGTATCTCTATAGCCCTCAATCCAAATATCTCATGCAGAAACAGGGGTATAATCTAGAGACAACGCCAGGACTGAACTACGGCACTGGACGACGATTGCCTTTGAAGACGCCAGTCCCGGCAGGCAAACCACGGAACTACTATAACAAAACCCGATGCGGTTTAGGGTATGTAACGCCTACTACGACCCCTGAAAGCTCAGATGAAGAATACGACTGGCAGTCACATTCAACCGGATCACCGACTTCCGACTCAGATACCAGCATCGGAGATGTGTTCAGACAAGTCATGTCAGTCAACATGGCATTCACCGACGCTTACGAGGAAGACGAAGACATCCCCGAATCCTTGAGCTAGAGCCATGGGCCCAGCAATTAGACGCACAATGGGAAAAATGGTTCGAACTGAGAGAACCTTCTACTGAAAATGAGGTCATACAAGTGGATCTCGGCAGCGAATCTTCTCCAAAACCGATCTTTATCAGTAAAAGCCTAACTGACGAAGAACGAGAGTCGCTGTTAGAACTTGTCAGAGAATACATTGATGTGTTCGCCTGGAGCTATGAAGACATGCCGGGGTTTAAATCCTGACATCGCTCTCCACAAACTCAATATACGGCCAGATACAAAGCCAGTCAAGCAGCAACAATGACGCTTCCGCCCAGGCGTCATGGATGCGATCGAAGCCGAAGTCAACAAGCTAATAGCCAGCGGCTTCATTCGTGAAGAGCAACATCCTGATTGGGTTGCCAATATAGTACCCGTCCTCAAGAAGAATGGAAAGATTCGAATCTGCATCGACTTCCGCAACCTGAACGAGGCATGCCCCAAAGATGAATTTCCCCTTCCTATCACAGACATCATGATCGACAATACATGCAGCTTTGAACGTATGTTATTCATGGATGGATTCTCGGGGTACAATCAAATTAAGATGTCTTCCGACGACGAAAAGCACACCTCATTCCGAACCCCGATTGGTACATACTGCTACACAGTCATGCCATTCGGTCTAAAGAATGCTGGCGCTACATATCAGTGAGCCATGAGTATCATTTTCAGAGAGCATTTGCGCAAGACAGTGGAATGCTATGTCGACGACATCGCCGTCAAGAGTCGCCATAAGGAAGATCATCTGCAAGACCTGAGAACGGTGTTCGACTTAGTGCGAGCCCACAATCTGAAGATGAACCCTACGAAATCGTTCTTGGGCGTATCCAGCAGGAAGTCCTTGGGCTTCATCATCACTGCACGGGGTATCCATGTAGACCCCGAGGAAAACGAGGGCAATCATGGAGATGGGTCCCCAGAGAAATCTCCGTGAACTTAGAGGCCTCCAAGGGAGGCTAGCTTATATCAGGAGGTTCATTTCCAACCTCTCCGGGCGATGCCGACCGTTCACCCACCTCATGAAGAAGGGAGTCTCATTCGTATGGGACGAGGATTGCCAGCACGCTTTCGATAACATCAAAGAATATTTATCAAATCCTCCAGTCCTGGTGGCCCCGGTCCTGGAAAACCATTTCTGCTCTATGTACGAGCAATAGAACACTCCCTCGGTGCCTTGCTGGCACAAAACAACGATGCAGGCCACGAGCAGGCCATTTACTATCTCAGCCGAATGATGGTCGGGCCCGAACACCGATACACCGCTGTGGAGAAAGAATGCCTCGCCCTGGTATTCGCCATTCAAAAGACGCGGCACTATGTCACGGGGCAAACCATACATGTGATCTCACGAATCAACCCTCTCAGGGTCCTCATGACCAAACCAGGGGCACTCAGCTCCCGCCTCGCTACATGGGCGATATTGCTGTCCCCCTATCATATGATCTTCGTCCCGCAGAAGGCTGTCAAAGGTCAAGCCCTGGCAGACTTTTTGGCGGCCCATCCAGGATCGGAATCATCCAGAATATACGAAAAAATCCCAGATGAGGTCGCCGATTCAAATACAACCACCCACGATAACATATGGCGGATGTTCTTCGATGGCGCTTCAAGAACCGGACCCAAGGGAAACATCGTCGTCGGAGTCGGAGTAGTATTGGTCTCTCCTACCGGGCTAGTGATCAATCGTGCCTACTCTCTCACAGAACCCTGCTCTAACAATGTGGCCGAGTACAACGCTTTGGTCATTGGCCTCCAACTCGCAAGAGAACTGGGGGTAGAATACCTTGAAGCATACAGCGATTCGCAATTAATCGTCAACCAGATTCGGGGGACGTACGAAGTCCGCCATGAAGACATGATCCCCTACCACCAAATAGCAATCAATATTATATCATCATTCGAGGGATTCTTCATCGAACACGTTCCCAGACTCCAAAATATCGAAGCTGATGCCCTAGCAGGCCTGGCTGCTTCCCTAGCAGTGCCAAACCACTCTCATCATTCGGTCGATGTAATCGGCCATGAGCTGGTCTGCCCCAAGAACAACGTTCAAGCCATGGCGAGTTATTCTGCTCAGATGATCGATGAAGCGCCAGACTAGAGACAACCATTCATAGACTTCGTGGTCTACGACATCCTGCCGAGAACCCGAAGGAGGCTACTTCTATCAGACGGCGTTCTCTCAGATTCTTCTACGATACAGAGACGAAATGTTGTATCGCCGCTCCTACGACGGATTACTACTTCGGTATTTGTCGAACGCAGAGGCCAAAGAAGCCGTACGAGAGGCTCATGACGGTGTCTGCGGGGCCCATCAGCCTGGCCCTAAGCTGTAAGACCGCCTTCGCCGGATGGGCTACTACTGGCCCACGATGGTGGCTGATGCAATAGATTATGCCCGAAAATGCAAGGCCTGCCAAGTCCACGCAGACTTTATTCACCAGCCATCCAATTTCTACATCCGACAGTGGCGTCCTGGCCATCCGAAGCATGGGGAATGGATATCATTGGTCCAATCACCCCACCTTCCTCCCGAGGACATCGCTTCATACTTGCGATCACTGATTACTTCTCAAAGTGGGCAGAAGCTGTCCCACTCGCCGAAGTCAAGACTTCGAATGTAATCAGCTTCCTGAAGAACCACGTCATCTACCGCTTTAGACTGCCCCGAAGGATTATCCATGATAATGGTCCACAGTTTATAAGCCACACATTCTACCGATTCTGCGACAAACACCGCATTCAGAATGTCGCTTCGACACCATACAACCGGCAGCAAACGGGTTAGCAGAGGCATTCAACAACAATCATCAACTCCACAAGAAATTTGTCTCCCCAACAACGCGACTGGAACGAGAAAGCTCGGCTAGGTGCTTATGGCTTATCGCACCACGGTCGAACAGCCACCGGGAATATACCATCTCTCTGGTGTACGGAAGTGAGGCAGTTCTCCCATTAGAGACTCAGATTCCCTCACTCCGAGTCGCCCTCACTTATCAATTGACAACGGATGATAACTACCGATGTCGACTACAAGAGTTAGAGGCCTTAGATAAAAATGCCTCCTAGCTCAGCAAGGATCGAATTATACCAAGCACGCATCTCAGGAGCCTTCAACAAAAAGGTCAAAGTCAGAATATTCCAAGTAGACGACCTTGTTTTGGCAGTCAGGAGACCAATGGTCATGACTCACAAGACCACCGGCAAGTTCCAGCCAAAAGGAGGCCCATTTATCATCGAGGCCGTGTCTCCAATGGTGCTTACCGCCTCGCCAAGCAGAACGGAGACTTGCTCATGTTGCCCGTCAACGGCAAGTTCCGAAGAATATCTAGTTTAAACAACATTTCCAGAGTTTCAAGTTATGTGCCCCTGGTACCTCTGAACTCAACCCCCTAATTTTCTAACTTATCGAGTCACGTACCCTCTTGTACCGCTGAACTCATATCCCAAATTCCTAAGTCATGTACCTGCTGGTACCTCTGAACTTACATTTGATTCCAACATTCATAGATTTTCGAGTCATGTACCCGCTGGTACCGCTGAACTCACACTCACCATTCTCCAGATTCTCGAGTCATGTACCCATGGTGCCTCTGAACCAACATCCTGTCACTCTTTCAGGTAGAAAGTTATGTATGATCATACCGCTAAACCTTCTTCCTACAAGAGATCCCCCTCATAATCTAATACCTGCACTCCCAGTGCACAACAAAGGTAACGGATCCACAAATTTCCAAGACACCATGTCCTCATCACCTCTGAGTCGTCCCATTTCTGCCAAAAACAAATCACCCCTATATAGAATTTCCATGTCCTCATTACCTCTGAGTTATTCTACGTACCCCCCTTCATTGAGCCCACTCCTGTCATATCCTCATTACCTCTGAATGGAAGGCTCCGTCGAAGAAACCTTCATACTTGCCATATCTTCATCACCTCTGAGTAGTATGATCCCCTTTCGACCTATTACCTGTCCCACAACCGGAGTACGCCAAGGGTAATGGGTCCACAAATGTCCTCTGTTGACCACAAATGTCCTCTGTTGACCACAATGTCTCCTGTTGACCACAATTCCTCTGTTGACCACCATACCCGCCGTCGAGTTCGCTCCTGCCATGTACTCATTACCTCTGAAGAAGACTCTACGTTCGAAAAACTTTCCTACTTGCCATGTCCTCGTTACCTCTGAGCAAGTATGCCAGTTCCCCTTCATCCTAGTATCCGTATCCTAAACCAGGGTTGCCAAGGGTAAAGGCCCACAAATATCCTCAGCTAAATTTCTTAACACAAACCTATCACCTCATCATGCCCCAGGAGCCCAGCTGCTCTACGGCAATTTTTTTTTAATACCGAGAGCACCCATGACCACTTTGCTATAGCTGCTCATATCCTGACCGAAACTTGTTATCCTACCTAAAACCAAGGTACGCCATGGTAACAGGTCCACAATATATCCCCTATGCGGGGGAGAACATCACCACAATATCACAGGCACAACAGGCAATACAAATGAAGGGTAGAATGGAAAATACTCTTTATTTGAAGGAAGAAAATAAGTACTACATATTTCGGGACCACGTCCCTTTCAAAAAAAAAAGAGAAGAGAGAAAAAGAAGGGAAAAGAAAAGACCGACTATATTTCAGTGTTACTCAATTCTAGGAGGCAGTCTCTCACTGAGGTGGTCTCCCACTCAATCCGTTGCCGAGCACGACGCTCGGCCTCCTGGAGTAACCGCTCCTCATTGTCCAAATCCAGGAGCGCCTGACAGTCATCTTCCAATTTCTTCAAGACAGCCTCCAGGTTAGTCGAAGCTTGAGTAACCCTGTCAGCTTCCTGAACAATTAGCCCCCTGTCATTGCGGGCAGTCTCGAGTTCAGACTCCAGGAAAGTCAACTTCTTCTGAAGCGCAAGGATCTGCTCCCGCGTCTCGGTAATCTCACGAGAGACAGACTCCTCCCGAGCCACAACGTTTTCGGTCGCATAACTCAATTGATCATACCGATCAGCTAAGTCGCTGAGATCCTTCAGTACGGCCGGTCTGGTCATATCTCAAGCCACACTGGTCCTCTCTATAACAGCAATAAGGGAATTCCTCTCCTCGTTTATAACAGTAGGCAGATCAGCCTGCCGCAATACTCGAAGCTCGGACACCAGCTGATCAGCCTCCAGCAATTTCGCCTCCAGAAGCGAAGCCATTCCTGCATCATCAGGAAGATCCCTAAGGATGTTTATTTGACCATGGGCGCATCTTCGGGCCAAGGTAAAAGAGGTCCCTCTTTCTACAGCGGCCTCGATTCCCCTCTTCAAATGACGATGGAAACTGGCAACCACGTCCTGCAACGCGTCGTTCAAAACTTCAGCATAGGAGGGCGTCAGGGGAAGCCGGAGCGGCAACGTCGGAGGAGTAACGCTAGAGCTCGCCACCAAGGGAGCGGAGTCCGATCAGAACGATGCATGAATAGCGGCCAACTCGTCTTCCGTCGCCCGGAGAGCTTGGATACTCGGCAGGGAAGAAAGGTCGATTCTCGAAGCCATTGGAGCAGAGGATGATGCGAGGACCATTGTTTCCTGCCCCGACTGCCCCGAGAACTGGCCCGTTAACTTGGGCCCCCAGAAGGCCCATCAAGACGAGTCGGGCAGTGAAAAAGTACACCCCTTTCCACCGATGCCCCTTCGGTTGGGGTTGTCTCGACGACGTCCATCCTCGGCACTGAAGGGACAGGACCTGAATGTCCAGAATAACAGTCAATCGACGTAATCCGAAGGACATGATGATAGAGCAGATAGGCTTCCTCACGAGTTAAGATTCGGCTAATCTTACCAGGGGAGGGGCATAAAGGTCGCGGCTCATCCACAACTGGCATGGTCCCCCCACCCGCGATCCCCGAGTTAAACTCAGTCACGTCCCTTGACCCCGTCACCTTGAAGGGGGATACAGATTGATCTGCATCCTCTTGAGTAGGAACAGGCTCATGGGAGTCCCCGTCATCCTGGGCCACTGCCCGACATCCTGAAACTCTTCTTCTTCCCCCGACACCTAAAAGGAAACGAAGACAATCAGGATTGAAACTCAAAGAAAAGAAGGAAAAAGGGTCGAGAGCAATTTTGTTACCTCTGACGCGGGGTTGATTTCTTCTCCACTCTCTTTTGTGGCTGGCGGACGGTGCCTAGTCGCAACCAGCTTCCGGGATCGAGAAACACTGCTTACAGGAGGAACCTGCCTGCTACGTTTCGGGATAGGACCAGGCGCAACAAGTGACTGATCCCTCAGTATCTCATCTGACAAAACATGCAATTGACCCACCTCTGCGCCTACCACTGGAAGGATAGAGTCATCTTCATTATGCTCGTTGTCTTCATCACCTTCAGCAGCGGAATCCAAATCTGGCACTTCGGCTCTAGTCTTTCTTTTCTTGGCCCCTTGAGAGCCTTCCTCCAGACCGGTGCCAGCAATAAAACTGGTACCTGGGTTAAAATCGACCGGGGGCTTGTTCGCCATGACATGATACAGAGCCGCCATATGCAAGATCTCCACTGACTCCTTAATAACAAGGACCGAGAAAATGGTGCGAGTATGGAACGAATCATAATATTGCCAAGCTCTGATACCATCAAGAAGACTTCCCTCATAACCCAGACAAGAGCTGGGGCTGTCTAAACAAAGTTGGCTGTACCCAAACTGCCGGGCAAACCTGCTAGGCAGATACGGCTCCAGAAAAATAGCATTACGGTTACGGTACACCAGATACGAGGGACGGATGTTACGCAACCATAAGAGCATCTGGCCATCCAGAAGTTGAGAAGGCGCAATACCGTCTATATGCACAGTCTCTATGTCCCTGGCAGAAAAGCGAGGGACGGATACGAAAATATGATACTTATCTGCCCTTGCCAAGACCATCCGGCAAACCCGCATGGCCTCACATTCCCAAGGCTCATCACGGTAACGGAAGATAAGGGCGTCATCATCAGTCGCACCGCCCTCAGAGCCCGACCTCATCAAAGATGGATAATGTATCAGCAGCCACCCCATCAAATAATGATAAGGTAACTCAGTTCGTTCAAAATCCTTGGTCACATCGCGGGCAATGACTTTGGACGTGAAGGTACGAAGGCCACGGTGTATGCTACACACCATAGCCGGAAGGAGAGCTAGCCTGATTCGCAAGACTAATTTCACAGCCGGAAGGATAAAGTTACAACTAATTCTCTCAATAGAACCGGTTCCTCCCGAGACTACACAATTTCGTAGCCAGATCATCAAAAATCCCCCAGAAGCGCTTTCTCAGACAGCTCTTGAGTATCCTGGTAAAAGTAATCGAAAGTGTCGGTTTGGCTCCCGAATCTGCCACTAGTAGATGACACCAATTCTTTGATCGCCTCCCGAGATCTAGGGCGACGAGAGGTAACCAGACCTGAGGTTTTCGCTAAGAAGAGATAATGCATCCAATCCTTGGTGTAGGGAGCATTCCCTTCCAGGTTATCCTTGCGGGTTATCTGAAGGCATGTGTTATAATGACACAATCTCCTGGTAAAGGGCCGCAAAGCCAGGATACCGTCGTTCCAAATCTTCGAGTTCCTCATTAGTGGGAGTATATTCTTCAAATGCTTCGTCCCCCCAAGGAAGCTTGGAGACCGCATGCATTTCATGGAGCGCAAGTCCCATCTCCCCTACATGTGTAAAAGGTCCCTGTACGACAATTATACATTTCCAGCAGGGACATGAATAGTTTCTTGTTTATGAACAAGCCATGACTGGTACCTCGGATAGCATGGTACAGGCCAATCTCACACAAAAAAGCTTCATACTTCTGCAGGATCCAGGTAGATAAATTGATCCACGAGGGAATAGGGTGTATCCAACCAGGAAACGTCAACCGACCAACGGGATAGGAGCCTTTCCGGGCAAGTCGATTTATAAAAGTATCGGCGATAGAAAACGTGAAGTTAGGACCTGCCACATTCAGGAAAGAACCTGGGACCAACCCTGTCACAGAACAACTGGTATGCACCTTGCCAGCAACCATGGACTTCAGATGGTTATTATAACGAATGTTCCCTACGAACATCCCACTCCTGGTAGGGGTTAGAGTCCCTTCCATCTTCCGGTCCAAAGGGAGCATATTGAACCAAGATAATGGAAAGTGTCGCTCCATCTGAGGGATGCGGATCGCCATCCCGTTAGAAACAAAATTCCAATCCTCCGACACCTACAGAACATGATCATTCTCCACGGTCAAGGCGTCTCCAAAAAAGAACGCAGGCTTCAAAAACTCTCCTTCGAATTTTCCGGAGTTCATCATAGCATTAAGGAAATGGAAAGGCTGATTCTTGATGGCATTCAATCTGGCCATAGGCTCATTGCTCGAAAACTGATCCACCACGTGCTGAACAATATGGTCGTACCTATAGCCGAGAGCAGCTTGAGCGCTACCCACCAAGAGTTCTCCGGCGGCGTTAACCGACAAATTCACTGAAGACAGACAAAGAAAAAATAAGTTAAACAGAGAATAAAAAAAGAGCTGATTAGGTGTTTTCAAACCACATGCGGCTCAAGAAAATTCATGCCCCCCATGAAGTTCTCAGAAGTCTTATGCGGCTCCAGAAAGCCCCATGTGGCTCCAGTTCAGAAGACTGCTTATGCGGCTCCGCACAATAAAAGTCTATGCGCCACATATGCGATTTCACTAATAAGGCGCACATACAGACACAATGATTTTTCTTATGCGGTTCGCAGCTCAGCCGTAGGGCGAACATACGATTTACAAAGGCTCGTGCATAAAGTATGCGACGTAGCCATGGCAGTTGGGGTTCCTTAATTCATACATTGTCCTTACCAACAATGGAGGGATGGACGTCAGGATGAACAGCAGGCACGACGACGGGCGGGGCAGCAACCGCACCCAAGGTGGAGGTGGAGGCCGCCTTCTTGCCCTTCACTGCCACGATCTTCTTGGGAGCCATCAATTATCGAAGAAAAGAAAGGCAAGCGAGATAAGAGAAGAAAGAAAATAAAGAAGTCCTCTCTCTCTTCAAACCCTCCTATTTATAGGAGGAGGGAGAAGGCGGACACGTGGGCCAATGACCGACTCTTGAAGAGCGAAACCGACTCCTTGGGTTTCGTCTCCAAGATTCACCCAAGGCATCAAATCCAAAAAGATATAATGAACTGACCCTTGAGATTCCCCCTACAAAGACGGCGCTGAAGCAACTTGGAGATAAATAAAGACCCGCACACGTGGACTGGACCATCTATGCGGCTAACACACCCCCTGCGGCCGAAACAGTCATGCGAATAACACATCCAAGCAGCCAGGACATCTATGCGGTCGGGATTGCATATGTGGCTAATATGGCCATGCTTCTTGTTCAAAGTATTTCAATTTTACAAATTGAAAACTTTGAAGGGGGTCCTGTAGAAGCATGGAAAATACTAAAGAAATTGACTCATGCGGCCAAGAAAGACCCATGCGGCTCAGAAAACACATGCGGCTCAGGGAGTCATGCGGCATAAGGAGCTATGCGGCCGGAGGCATTCCATGCGGCTCAGAAGACATGTGGCATGACAGTGCTCCCCTCTGATCCATGCTGCATTAATTGCTGTGACGGCTGACCCCTCTGAAAAGTTGACAGACCTGACACCAAAGCAGGTAATTATGGCTCTGTCATGATGAATCTCTAGGGAAGAGAAAGAAATCTCTGATACGATCCCCCGAGAGCAACAAAATGCCACGTGGCCCTGCCACGTGGGTGTGCTTATGCGGCTCGAAGTGAAGACTTCCCATGCGGTTCAGAGTGAAGCTGTCCCATGCGGCTCGAGTGGAATCATCCCTATGCGGCTCAAGAAGATCATGCCCATGCGGCTCAAGCAGACACACCATTATGCGGTTCATGCGGCTCATCATATGGTTCAGAAGTCTGAAGGAGGAGGCCACTTCCCAGACAGCCCTGACACGTGTCCCAAGTCTTATGCGGCCCAAAATTCATGCGGCCCAAATCTCATGCGGCCCAATCTGCATGCGGTTCCAGTCTCACCATTGGCTCTAAGGACACGTGTCCTCAGCCGATCAATCTCCCAGATTTATGGCAATCCAAGATCGGGTCGAATCCCAATGATCTGGGGCACGTGGCAGGAGAATAAATTTGATTTATTCGCAGATATTAGAGAATCATTATAAGGAAGATTTATGCCAATCAGCATTAATTGCTAATGGAGATTTGGTGTAATCTACCCTTAATGGTTCTGATCCGTCACAATCAGAAACGAACGGCCTGGATTGATCAATCCCCAGGCCGCCGCCATCTCCAAGAGCTAATCATTGGCAACCCTAGTGATCACATCCCACTATTATAATAGCAAGGTGCCATTCTCTTGTGAGAGATAGAGAGATATACAAAAAGAAGAACCAGAGAAGAATACGTATACACAGAGAGACTTCCCCCATAGTCAGAGAGGGAATATACACAGAGAGAGAATCCAGGAGAGCAATCAGAGAGAGAGCAAGAAGGCATTTTTTCATCAACGACCAAGCAGATCTTCCCCGAGTCAAGGCTGCGTACCGATCGTCCAAGGAGTAAGGCAGAGCGGCCGTCGCTTTCCAGAGCCTCTATCGTCACCCCCCAGAATCTAAAATAAACAATCGTACTTAGACTGCTGTACCTAGGTTTTCGTCCCTAGGCTTTCTTTGTACGAGCGAGTTTGTATTGTGAGTCTAAGTTCAGTCCTCCGATAATTGTTCTGTACTTTTACAATCAATGGCAAACAGCAGTCAAGCCACTTAGCACTCCAATGGCGACTTCAACCAAGCTTGATACTAATGAACAAGGCAAACCCGTCGACATACGTAAGTATTGAGGTATGATCGGTAGCTTACTATATTTAACTGCTAGTCGAGACATTATGTTTAGTGTTTGCTTGTGTGCACGTTTTCAAGCTAATCCTAAGGAATCACATCCGTGCGCAGTTAAGCATATCTTCCGATACCTTAAAGGCACTTCTTCTGTCGGCTTATGGTATCCCAAAACCATGTCATTTGACCTAACCGGTTATTCTGATGCTGATTTTGCCAGATGCAAAGTAGATAGAAAAAGTACCAGGGCATATGTCATTTCCTAGAAAAGCTCTAGTCTCTTGGTTTAGAAAAAAGCAAAATTATGTCACATTATCAACAACCGAGGCTGAGTATATTGTCGCAGGACGTTGTTGTGCACAAATTTTGTGGATGAAGCAAACTTTAGAAGACTATAGATTGTTTTTTACACACATACCATTTTCTGTGATAATACTAGTTCTATTAATTTGACTAAGAATCCAGTATGTCACTCTCGTACTAAACATATCGAGATTCGACATCACTTTCTTGGAGATCATCAACAAAATGGAGATATAGACCTTGTATACATAGACACACAGAATCAATTGGCTGACATACTCACAAAACCTCTAGCGAAGATCATTTCAATTATTTACGTCGAGAATTAGGAATTTTAGATGTCAATAATATTAATTAATTTTGTTTTATTAATTATTTATTCAATACTCAATAACTATTTTCGAGACAAGCCTAAAAAGAGTCTGTCTGTCACCACGACTACGGTTCAAGCGAAGCGGTATTTAAGAGTTCCCGGTGAACCTCCGTTAGCTGGGACAATACTCCTACAGCAATCTGAGACAGATGCTGAGTAAAAATATTAATTTATAAAACAATATTAATTATATTATTTAAATTTAAAATTATAAACTTTGAATTAAATATTTGAAATAATTGATGAAAAAGATGTGGCCCCATAAATTTTTTTATATATATAGCCAGGCAACCCTTGGCGAATTCGGCCCGAGTTCGGTCCGAATTCGGCCAGAGTTCGGTTGGGTATATATATACCAGTCAGAACCCCAGGCCCCCTCTTCTTTATTCTTCCAAACCTCATCAAAACAGCAGCAGCCGTGCCCCGAAAACTTAGTTCTTCTCCACCTTCCTTCTTCCAATCCACGTGGAGATCTTCGTCCAAAATTTGGATTCGTGCGGAGAATCTCGTCCTCTACAGCATACCTGATTCTCGGAAGGTATAAATCCTTCTCTCCACTACTTTCAAATTATTAGGGTTTCTAGTTTTTGGGATAGAATGCCTAAGGGATTCAATCGTTTCAAAAGGAAGAAGACAATGCCAGTGAAGAGGCATCGTCTTCTGATCCGCATACGGATTCCCTCTTTTCTCGGTCCAATCGGATGACGGTGCATCGGACGAGTTTTATTTCAAAACTCCCGACCAAGCCTTACTTTGGTATGCCGACTTTTTATGCGTACTATATGTACCGAATCTTCGATCAAATGGAGTGTATTTCTGACCACCGTCCTTACATTGAGGCATTAGGGTTACATCACTTTGTTACTTTACAATTTCTTATAGCTACTAATGCCATTAGACTATCTTACTGTAATTTCGTATTAGACACTTTACCGCGAGAACTCGTGTCGTCGGATAGATATCGAGTTCAATGATGAATTGCTAGCGAAAATCATTGGTTTACCAAACGAAGGTGCCCCGTTCGATGACATCACTGATTTCGATTTTCCGAGGGTACGAATCTCGTTAGTTTCAAGAATAAGCTTTGTGCGCCCGCACGTGCTCGTCCTGGAAAGTTCAAGGGCAATAACTTGAACTTGTTTAACTATGAATTATATCGCATCATCTATTCAACTCTACTTCCAAAATCCACTTTCAAAGATGATGTCACTGCATTGAGCTTTCTGTTTTATATCACATTCTTAAGGGGATTTTTTTTTCTGCCCCTAAGACTATCATTCAGATGATGGGTAGATGTCGTGGAAGAGACCGCAACCTCTGTTATGCGATGATCCTCCCACGCATCTTTCAGAGATTTGATATTGACTTATCCACTTGTGCTCTTGACCCGAGCCCAAGTTCCTCAAACTTTCATCGCAGCATTGCCACTGTTCCTCCACCTACTGCACCTGCTTCTCCTGCACCTACTCCCATAGCATCTGGTCCTCCTCAGTCTTACCTTGAACTTCCAGGGAATATGAGTTCCGTGACGTGACTCGGTTCCAGGCTATTGCCAACTCCTTCGCGATCTGAGATTTGCATAGACGGGTCACTCTGCTAGTTCTTTTTCTCGAGACCCTTCTGTTTTGGATACCGCATTGATGATGAGGCGGTCCACTCTCTGTTCCAGCCAGGGAATGCATACGATTGGTATCGTACTTCTGGTGCTACTCCACATACTTCTTGGAGCCGACACTTCTGGAGCTGGTCTATCTGGACATGCTGGCACTACAGCCGATGAGGATGATGATTTCTGAGATGTTACTCTTTGAGACTGTCTATTTTTCTTATGTTTACTTGGAAATGCTCCGACATTCCAAGATATTATCAATACTCTTTTGGATATGATTTGTGACTCTTGATAGACATATTATTATGCCTCAGTTTGGCATATGTTTAGTTTAGTTTATTATTCAGCTTAGCATTTTATTTTTTTCAGCTTTATAGCATTATCTTTCTTTATGCTTCATATAAACTGCTGTGACAAAAACCATGCCTGTGTTGTTTATTCCATTCATGTGATGAATGTTTATAGCATTATCTTTTTTTAAAATGTTTATATCATGCCTGTGATGAATGTTTTTCTATATTTTTTGTTTTCTTCACTGCTTGTTACTTATGCATTTATTGCGGGAGAGCTTTCTCTTTTGCAATTATTTTGCTAAGTAACAACGGGGAGAAATGGATCTAACATCTTCATGGATACAGGTTATGAACAAGTTATGAACAATTTTTCATTACATTTCGGTAGACTCTTGAATTGATCAAAACCAAGATGTTATATCGGCAAGGTTTGTCAATTATCAAAATGGGAGATTGTTGGTCCATTGGTCATGGTCAAACCTGATTTTAATAATTGATCAAACTCTGTCTCGATATACTAATCAATTCAAATGCTTACTATGACGTTTTGAACACCGATCAAAGATGGATGTCTACTCAGTTCAAGACCGAAGCTATTTGCCACTCAAGAATGTATTTCCGTCAAAGCAATATAATTTTTATTTTTATTGAGTCTAGGAATACATTGTACACCAAGTCGTACTGGCAAATAGGCTATCCTAAAATCATTTTTCAAAACTGACCTATCTCTTTTAAAATGTCCTATGTTTTTGAAAAATATCTATTTTTACAAAAAGCTTCTGAAGGACTTTTCAAAAAGCTAAAATTATTTTTCACAAAATCAACTGACCAAACCCTGACAGAACTCGGCCAGAGTTCGGCCAAGTTGAACGTTATGTGAACGTTTGATTTTGAACTTGGTCTTCCTTCAGTTGCGGTTTGTTACAAAGAGTTCTGTCCGAATTCTGCCCGAATTTTGTCAGAGTTCTGCCTTTGGAAAAACTATAAATAGAAAGGATTTCGATCATTTCAAATCACCAATTCACTTTCAATCTCTTCTCTTCTAAAGCTTACATTTCTTCCAAAGAGTTCTAAAAAGCTTCCATTTTCAAATCCTAAGCCAGTTACAATCCTCAAGTCGATTTGCCAGTGCGGTGCGGTCTAGAAGTTTCAGAGCGATTGTAATCAGAGGCTTGATTGAAGATTGACTCTTCACAATTGAAGTTGGTCGAGTTCTTCGTATCAAAGCTCGCATCTATAGAAGTTGCAAGGGCTTCGTATGAAAACTTGCAGGATTTTCCAATAGTGGATTCAACTGGAAGCTAGAGTTCTTCCGACTGGATTAGTCCTCACAAGAGGAAACCAGTATAAATCTCTGGGTTTGCGTTTACCTTCTGATCACTCTTTTTCATTATTGTCATTTATTTTGTGATTATCATTATAGTTGTGATCTAACTGCTAACGAGTTTTTAATTAACAATATTCCGCTGCCTACTCTATTCACCCCCCCCCCCCCAGAGTATTCTGCTTTACGATTTCGTTCCTACAATAAGCACTGATCCCCCTGTCAGATTGCTTGCAGGTTCAGGGAATGATCTGCTTGTGGCGGAGCGTCGCTTGGACGCGCTGAGACATGAAGTCCTTTAGTATTTCGAGGCGTGCGACCGCACCGGGTTCGGCATGCAACATGAAGATGTTTTGACCAGGAGTAATGGGATGTGCTATAAAGGACATGGTATGAAACAAGAAAATCATTTATGAGCTAGAGAGATCATGAGTGTTATAAGCCAATTGACATATTCAGTTGGGCTACTCAAGCCTTTGTAATCTACTTCATTATCAATAAAGTGATTCTTTCGTATACTCTGATGTGTCTCCACCCATTTACGCTGCTTATTATTGCATTGAAACAACTATTTTGAGAATCTGTCATCTTGCCTTACACGTACAACTCCAGACTCATGCGACATCACGCTCCAAGCGAGGACGATTGATTCGGGTGAAATCCATGCGAGGACGAGCGATTTTCGGATTGGAGCGTGACAGGTAAAACCCGACCCGTCCTTCTTGGGTTTTGGGTCGAACTGGGCTTGGGTTTATGTTTCCTTGGCCCTGGCTTCCTCCCGGAGCTGACTCGACCCAGCCTAAAATCGATCAAACTCGATCAACTCTAGGCCTGGGTCGGGCTGGCCCCATAGAAACCTTATGACAAGAAACTCCATCCTTGTTTCAGTTACACTTATCTATTGGCACCCCAACTATAGTGCTCGAGCGTTTTTGGCATATTAACTTTTCATAGTTCTATTTTGGTACCCCAACTTTATAATCTCTTTTGAATATTTTGTCAATTTTGAAGTCATCGAGACCACTTTAAAAGCATATTTTGCAGCTCTAACACAATTTTAATGCTTGTATTGTTATATACTCTTTTGAAGTGAACCCAATTTTAAAATTAACGAGAGGTGCTTCAAAAGAGCAAAATATTAAATTGAAATGCAAAAATCGAACAATAGAAAGTTAAGGTGTCAAAAATGATCCAGTATTATAGTTAGGTTACCATTAGGATGATTTAGCCACTATTATTTTGGTAGGATCGAGTATTCCGTGTACTTATAATTTCTCATTTTCGGTTACTGGTGAACAATTGATCTCAGCAAGTTAGTATTCGGCCCTTCTTTTTACATGGAAAGAACCAATAAAGTTGGTATATCTATCCATGGATGGAGGCTTGAGCGAATGATGAAAAGGGTGGAGAATATAAGTACATATTTTCTTTAGAAGTGAGGAAAGATGGACACAATATATATTAGAAATTTGAAAAGCTATATTAGTAAAATTTGAAGTTTTGGCAAGGTAGGAGGGATCAAAATTCCCTATATATATCTAACATAATTGCCAACAATGTTGTTATTTGTTACAGAAAATCGTACAAAGTACCTAGCGAAATTACAGCAATATGTAAATAAAAGATTACAAGTTTCTGGAAATGGAACACTTAAAAAATTTTATAACAATGTTGCTACGACTAGAAACTGAAGATGAAACTTGAGAAGAATGCTTGTTGGGGTGATAAAGATCACTGTTGCTCAAAGCAAAATTTTCGACCACTTTCTATCTATCTGCTCTCGGGAACCAACATTCAACAACTTGAACTTGAAACGCTCATTTGTCACTCTTGGAATGGACTTCACATGGACAGAATCTTGAACAACACTTCAACAGAACTCTGTGGCTTGTCGATGTTCCTAAATCTTCTCTTGTAGCATATATTCTCAAGTCTTTTTTTCAATGGCAAAAGACTAGTATATATAGGGCAGCCAAGCCCCCTAGCAGTTATAACCATCCATAATGGACAAATAATCCGAAAATAACTCCCCATAATGTATGCTGTTACAATAATAACTCTCACGAAATGGACAATCACGAAGCTCAAACGCCAATGCTGAAATATACTTAAGCTGTCATGCGAAGCACAATACAAGTTCTACGTGAGCAGCGTCTCCACTGAAATCAAGGTCTAGCAGGAACAACCTCCATGCCCACGCCAATATACGAGTCGTGGTCGCTAGGCCCCTTCGGAGCCTAGCTCCTAAAAGACATGGAATACCTCTCTCATTTGTGCAGGTCAATATTTTTTTTTAAATGCACACTTAAAATTCATCACACAAATGTAAGACCACTTTCTAGAGAGTAATGCCACAAGCACCAGCAAATACTTCTAGCTCATTAATTTACTAGCTATATATGTTGCTAAATTATTTGACAATGTCAATAAAAGTGATAAATCAGTATTTTATTGGATATAAACTGTCATTTAATATTTGTTCTCTTTCAGTCGTAGGATATTACGTATGTTTGAGCAATGACAAGCTTATTGCATATGTTAAGATATATATATATATTTTTTTTTTTTTTGATATATATATATATATATATATATATATTATATATATATTTTTTTTTTTTTTTTTTTTTTTTTTGAGATATATTATATATATATATTATATATATATAGGAGGGATAAATAATCCGAAAAATAACTCCCATAATATATATATATATATATATATATATATATATATATATATATATATATATATATATATATATATATATATATTTTGAAGCAAAAATATATATATATATATATATAAAATATATATATATATATATATATATATATATATATATATAATATAAATATATATTGAAGCTTTCGAAAAAAAAAAAAAAAAAAAATATATATATATATATATATATATATATATATATATATATATATATTGAAGCTTTCGTTTATTATTTTGGTGAACTATCTAACTCAATCCAACAACTTGGGTCAATGCCGTTCATCAATTTCTTAGCGAAGCAATTTGCAAGGGCAGTTCAACAAAAACTTTGGTAAATAATTTAGAAAAATTATATAGGTACTACAACTTTTACTTAGGCTAGTCAAATTTTTTTTTATTTACAAGTTTACCATCGGAAAAAATGCTTCATGCTAGTCTAATTTTTCAGAATTGTCAAAAATTTGACAGTCATTCTTATTGGAAATACTGTCAAAAATTTGGCAGTCCTTTTTGTAGAAAAGACTGTCAAAAGTTTGACAGTCCTCTGTTATATTTCGATAGTCCTAATTTGTTAGGACTGTCAAAATATTTGATCGTCCTTCCAATAAAAAGACTGTCAAATATTTTGACAGTCCTCCTCCCTTCCTCATGACAGTCTTTCTCTCCCTCCCTCCCGCCTGCGCCTCCTCCTCTCCTCCGTCTCCTCTCTTCCTCCTCTCCTTCGCCTCTCCTCCTCCTCCTCTCATCTCCTCCGCTACCTTATCTCTTCTGCCTCCTCCTCCTCCTCCTCCTCCTCCCTCGACCTCCTTCTCCTCCTCCTCGACGGTGAGGAAGCACGGGGTAGGGGAGTGAGAAGGCAGGGCATACGGCGGGGCGTGCGGCTGCAAGGGGTGCAGCGGGAACGTGCGACGGCAGGGGGCGCAACGTGGCATGGGGAGGAGAAATGTGGGCAGCCCCAAAGAAAAATTTAGACTATCATGAGTAAAAATTGTAAAAATCTGGGCTGTCCTGAAGTAAGGGCTGCACTAGAGTAAAAGTTGTAGTGCCTATAGAATTTCCCATAATTTATTTTGATTTGGGATTTTGTGAAGATTTTTGTCGGATTTGACCTATAATTTTGGGTTCGTTTGGTCATGATTAATTTTATAAACGAACAAGAGACCGTGTTTCTATTGGAGTATTTTCTATATTATAATTATTATTTTGCGATGTTTTGGACTTTGTTCACGCTGCGTTGCATATCCTTTGGTTGCATTGTCTCCAATTTTTATTGTCACACACACACACACCTCCCTCGGTTTGATTCCAAGGCCTTCCTCCTAGCCAAGGAGGTTATACCTCTCCTCGCTGACCAAAGAGCCAGCTGAGTTCGATTACTATTAAAGGAGCTCTAGCCATTTCTGGAAGCACCGAGTCTTACCCCTATGGACCGTCACGTCAGTACGGTCCGTCGCGCGTGATCATAATGTTGGTGCTTTCTTTACATGGAGAGAGCTAGCTCTAACATGCCTTGTAAAATTTTAGTCCCACATCGGAAATGCACCATGAGTTATCTCAACATATATACTTGGTTGTGTTGTTGAGAGATGCACATGGGGTGGTGACCCTAAGGAGGGAACCATGTGGGTGATTTTACTAGGAGGTAAGAATAAGGCTCCAAGGATTAAGCATTAATGCTTTTGTCATTCTCTTGGATTAATTCCACTTGGAGCTAAGCCCCAAAGGGGCTTAGCGACTCGACTCGGACTCATGAGGCGTAATGTGACGTTTTGTTGGCGCACTTTGCACTTAGCACGTCAGCAGTCATGCGGTCTTATGCGGCTCATCTGCGTCCATGTGGTCTTATGCGGCTCATGCGGCTCATGCGGTCCATGCGGCCCATGCGGCTCATGCGGTCCATGAGGCCATGCGGCTCATGCGGCCAGGCTGCTGCTGCTGCTGCCGCATGGGGGGCTCCGCTGACTGTGCAGACTACAAGTCAATTATGGAAAGACTAATTCAATGCGATTAATTCAGATCCACTTTTTGTGGGATTTGAATTAATTTCGTTGCTATCTTTGTGGGATTTGAATTAATCTCGTTGCTATCTTTTTGGGATTTGATTCAATCTTTCCATAACTGAAGAGGCGGCTAGGGTTTCCACCCTCTCTCTATATATACTCTCTTCTGGCCTCTTTTGTGGGCACTACAAAAATTATAAGTCAGAAAATGAGAAAGAGAGAGAGATGCTGCCGCCATTGCAAGTCCATCCCAGGATTCAGAACAGAGGTGACTTCGAGCGTTCCACAAGTTCTTCAAACTTGCTGGTTCCTGGAAGCAGTTCGTGTGGACGAATCTTGCTTTGAGCAACGGTGTTTTGACACCCCAGCATTTTTCTTCTTCTCATCTTTCTCTAGATTTTGTACCTCGTTCTGTCCCAATTGCAACATATTTGTAAGAAAGAACGAGAGATCTTCTTTCTCTATTTTCCTCTTCCATATTGTAATCGGATTATTTGGTTTTTGTATCATCGTAGATCTCTGTTGCATCTGTTTTACCATCTTTGATCAAGCCCCGGGACTAACAATCTCAAAGCAAGATCCTTATAGATGGAAAACATTAATGCTTCGCTCGTCCAATCGGACTACTGCAAGTTGGAAAAGTTCGATGGAGAGCATTATCAAGTCTGGAAGAGGAAGGTTTATCTAACTCTTCAACTCAAAGACGTTGATCATGTTCTGTTGGAGGAAGAACCCTCTGTTCCAGACACTGGATCTACTGCCGCAATCAATGTGGCTACCAAACTCCAGGCCAAATGGAGAAGAGAAAATAGCATCTGCAGGCTTCTCATCCTGAATGCAATGGAGGATTCTCTAGCAGAATCCTACTCGAAGAAGGAACTTGCCAGAGACATATGGGAGTCTATGGAAAAACTGTATGAAGAAGACATGAACAGGAGCAAGATGTTTGTGGTTGAAAAATATCAAACTTGCTCTTTGAGGACGAGAAGTCCATGTTGCCACAGGTGAAGGAATTTTGAAGCTGCGTCAGAAACTGGAAGACGAAGAGATGCCCCTTCCCGACAAGTTTGTCGTTGGGGGATCGTCTCAAAACTTCCTGCTGAGTGGAGTACCTTCTATGCAAGGATGCTCAGGAGGAAGCTAGACATTAGCTTGGGAGATCTACTGCAAGAGATCCATGTTGAGGACGAGATGCGTTCCAACAGAAGGTGGACACTCTGTCCAAACAGTTGGCTAAAGCCAATCTAGTGCAGACGAGAGATCACAAGGGGAAGCAGGCGGCTTCTCATCCCAAGAAGAAGGACTTCACTAATCTAAAAGTGAAGAGTCCTTCATTCAAGCAACAGAAAACTAAGTCCCACGTGACTTGTTACAATTGTGGCAAGAAAGGCCACTACAAGAGTGAATGCAGATCTAAGCCTAAACAATCAGAGAAAGGTGAGCCTAATAAGGTTTCATTGGTTTCTAACTTTGTTGCTATTATCGCACAGGTCACAACTGTGGGGGTTGACTCTGACTGGTGTATAGACACTGGTGCGACTTGCCATGTCTGTTCTGGCAAGGAATGGTTCGTCACGTACCAGCCGATATCTGAGAGGGTTGTCATGGCGAACCAGGCCCAAGCTGAAGTTCTGGGGATCGGGACTGTGGAGCTGAAACTCACTTCTGGGAACACTCTGACGCTTCAAGGTGTGAAGCATGTTCGGCGATTGCCAAGAACCTGATCTCTGGGAGCCTGCTCTGCAACGCAGGCTTGAGGATGGACATCAATGCTGGTCAGATGGTGATGTCCAAGAAAGGAACATACTTCGGAAAGGCTTATCAAACCGAAGGAATGTTTAAAATTCAGCTTGTCAACCAGTTTGATGACATTAATGCAGTTGTTTTCTGATTATTCTCTTGAGTTGTGGCATAATAGACTAGGACATATCATTGTAAAAGAATTAACAAAATGTCTAGTCTAGGACTTATCTCCAAATGTGGGGATAAGGTAGAGAAGTGTGAAGTGCGTGCTCAGACAAAGATCACAAGAAAACCCTTTCATCGGGTCAATCGAAGCACAGATCTTCTGGAGTTGGTGCACTCCGATATCTGTGACTTCAAACATTTCTCCACGAAGGTCGGGATGAAATATTTAAACCTTCATCGATGACTTCTCAAAGTACGCGTTCGTCTACTTGCTCAAGTCTAAAGACGAAGCCTTCGAGAAGTTCAGAGAGTTCAGGGCCGAAGCGGAACGGCAGACTGGACAACAACTCAAGAGGTTGAGAAATAATCGAGGTGGGGAGTACAGGTCTCATGACTTCGCATCGTTCTGCAAAGAACATGGAATCATATGCGAGACTACTGCTCCATATTCTCCTCAATCCAACAGAGTAGCAGAGAGGAAGAACCGAACATTAACAAAAATGATGAACTCAATGCTGCTCACTGCAGGTCTTCCAAAATGCTACTGGAGAGAAGCTGCATTAACGGCCACTTTCATTCTGAATAGAGTGCCATATGCAACTTCGGACGTAACTCCTCATGAACTCTGGTTCAAAGTCAGACCAAACTTGAATGTCATTCGAGTGTGGGGGTGTCTGGCGTATGTGAAGCTCCCAGATCTGAAGATTCAGAAGCTAGGGACAAGGACTACGAAGGCGATCTTCTTGGGGTATGCCGAGAAGAGTGATGCTAGGAGATTTCTTGATATTGAGTCAAATCATATCATCGAATCTCGCGATGCTGAATTCTTTGAAGACAAGTTTGCAAAAGACAAAAACATTGTTCTTTCGGACATTCCGAAAATGATGTAGGTGCAAATGAGACTGAAATCTCATATAGGCCAGTAGTCCAAGAAGAAGCTGTTGTTGATGAAACAACTCTTGTACCAGAACTCGCAGAGCCGTCAGCTAAGCGAGCGAGGATACCGAAAGATTTCGGAAATGACTTTGTCAACTATCATGTGGAAGCAGATCCACTTACCTATGATGAGGCGATGAAGACCAGAGATGCCATCTTCTGGAAGGAGGCAGTGAATGACGAGTTTGACTCTATCACCTCCAATAACACATGGGTGTTAGTAGATCTACCTGAAGGAGAAAAGCCCATCGGATGTAAATGGATCTTCAAGTAGAAGATAAGGCAGATGGAACTATTGACAAGTTCAAGGCCAGGCTGGTAGCCAAGGGATTTTCTCAGAAACAGGGGATAGACTACTTTGACACGTACGCTCCAGTAGCTCGGATGACCACCATCAGAATGTTAATCGCTCTAGCAGCTATACATAAGTTGGTGATACATCAGATGGATGTAAAACAGCATTCCTGAATGGGGAGCTGACCGAAGAGATTTACATGCAACAGCCAGATGGATTTGTCGTCAAAGGTCTTGAAGACAAAGTCTGCAAGTTGGTGAAATCATTATATGGTTTGAAGCAAGCTCCCAAGATGTGGCATGAGAAATTTGACAAAGTTATTAGGTCAAACGGCTACAGAGTCAGCGAGACGGACAAATGTGTTTACACAAAGTTTGCTGATGGAAGAGGAGTCATCGTTTGTCTGTACGTGGACGACATGCTAATCCTAGGTACGGATATAGGCTGTATCACAGAGACAAAGAAGTTCCTCTCAACCAAGTTCAGTATGAAGGACTTGGGGGATGCAGATGTCATCTTGGGCATAAAGATCATCCGGACAGACACTGGAGTAGCGCTGTCACAATCTCACTACATTGAGAAGATGCTCACACGCTATGGGTATAAGGATCTTCCAGGGATCGATACGCCATACAGGTGTGATCAGAAGCTGAAGCCAAACTCGAGGGAAAGCGTCAGACAGCTGGAGTATTCTAGCATTATCGGAAGTTTAATGTACGCAACCACTGCCACAAGGCCTGACATAGCTTTCGCCGTGGGAATGCTGAGTCGGTTCACAAGCAACCCAGGGGTTGAGCACTGAAAAGCTATGAAGCGGGTGATGAGATATCTCAAGAAGACTCAGACATATGCACTGCACTACAACGGGTATCCGACAGTAGTGGAAGGCTTCAGTGATGCTAGTTGGTGTTCAGAGGTGGAAAGCGAGAGATCCATATGTGGATATATTTTTCCTTGGGTGGACTAGCTGCTATATCGTGAAAGTCGAAGAAGCAGACTATACTCTCACGTTCCTCCATGGAATCTGAATTCTATGCACTTGAAACTGTAGCAGATGAAGCAGAATGGCTTCGGAAGCTCATGTATGATCTTCCAGTGGTTGGGACTCAGATACCGGCGATACTGATATACTGTGACAACCAGGCGACTGCGGCGGTGGCATCAAATGACCTCTTCAACGGGAAGAAGAGGACTGTGCGGTTGAAGCACAGGACAGTACACGATCTTATCAAATGGGTGTAATTGCAGTGGTTGATATTCGGAGTCAGGAGAACCTGGCAGATCCGTTCACAAAGGACCTCAAGCGCCAGTTGGTCAATGACACAGCTTGTAAAATGGGCTTGAAGGCATTCTGATGTGTGTCTTTGTAATCCTACCATAAAGTTTTATGTTATTAGTTCAAAGAAAAATCTACTAGGCATCTAACTTTTGGTTCAAAGGAGGATCACTGACTGGGAAACTATCAGGTAACAGTGGGTACTTGTTCTCTGGAACATGGAAGGGATACGGATCCATAACCACTATTGTCTACTATGTATTTTCTGCAAAAAAAATAGATCATGTGGAAGGTTGGCTTAAACGCCTTAATGAGTTCTCAGGCAGAGTGAATGCCTGGTGTGCTTTACATGAAGCACGGTAGAGCAGCACTACAAGGAGTGAAACTCCATGCTACAGTGGGGTGACTCCACCATGAGGTTCCCAGGTAGGGGTAATGCCTCGGCTTTGCAAGCCAAGTCATAGCGGCGTAGCACCGCAAATAGGCAGGTAGCCTAATGCTGTATGACGTAATTAAAGAGTTGTAGACAGCACTACAAAGGGGAGGATGGCCCCATGTTACAGTGGCACGACACCACGATGAGGTACCCAGGTAGGGGTAAAGCCTCGGCCTTGCAAGCCATGTCGTTGCGGCGTAACACCGCAAGGAAGCCTTAGGCTTCATGCTGAGTAGATTGGCACTACAAAGAGGCTGAGACCTCATGCTACAGTAGTATGACACTACGATGAGGTTCCCAGGTAGGGGTAATGCCTCGGCTTCAGGCCATGTCATAGCGGCGTAGCACCGCAAGGAAGCGCAAGGCTTCATGTCATGTCTCTTTAATAAAGAACTCACCTATAGTGTATGGAAAGAGATATCAGGCCGTCTCTTAAGGGTAAACTTGTAGACGTCCAAAATTATACACTGAAACCAGGCTGGCACAGGGCCTTTAATGTGCAGCCAGAAGCACACGTAACTATACTTTGTGAGTGGAAGAATTACAATTGTGGTGCAGAATTCAAGGCGTAGTCCATTCTTGTATCACATTGTTATTTAACCCATGCGGGAAGATTCAAGTCGTCCGCGACATCTATCCTAATGCAAAATGGATAATTACTGTGGGGAACACTCAACTCTGGACACATATATATGTTGTGATATGTAGAAGATTGTTGGTGCTTTCTTTACATGGAGAGAGCTTGCTCTCAACATGCCTTGTAAAATTTTAGTCCCACATCGAAAATGCACCATGAGTTTGTTGTGTTGTTGAGAGATGCACATGGGGTGGTGACCCTAAGGGGTAACCATGTGGGTGATTTTACTAGGAGGTAAGAATAAGGCTCCAAGGATTAAGCATTAATGCTTTTGTTATTCTCTTGGATTAATTCCACTTGGAGCTAAGCCCCAAAGGGGCTTAGCGACTCGGACTCGGACTCGGACTCGGACTCGGGCTCATGAGGCGTAATGTGGCGTTTTGTTGGCGCACTTTGCACTTAGCACGTCAGCAGTCATGCGGTCTTATGCGGCCATGCGGTCTTATGCGGCATGCGGCTATATGCGGCCTCATGCGGTGGTTCATGCGGTCCATGCGGCTCATGCGGTCCATGCGGTCCATGCGGCTCATGCGGCTCATATGGTCCATGTGGCCCATGCGGTCCATACGGCCATGAGGCCATGCGGCTCATGCGGCCAGGCTGCTGCTGCTGCTGCCGCATGGGGGTCTCCGCTGACTGTGCAGACTACAAGTCAGTTATGGAAAGACTGATTCAATGCGATTAATTCAGATCCACTTTTTGTGGGATTTGAATTAATTTCGTTGCTATCTTTGTGGGATTTGAATTAATCTCGTTGTATCTTTTGGGAATTTGATTCAATCTTTCCATAACTGAAGAGGCGGCTAGGGTTTCCACCCTCACTATATATACTCTCTTCTGGCCTCCTTTGTGGGCACTACGAAAATTATAAGTCAGAAAAGAAGAAAGAGAGAGAGAGAGCTGTTGCCGCCATTGCAAGTCCATCCGAGGAGTCAGAACAGAGGTGACTTGAGCGTTCCACAAGTTCTTCAAACTTGCTGGTTCCTGGAAGCAGTTCGTGTGGGGCGAATCTTGCTTTGAGCAACGGTTTTGACACCCCAGCATTTTTCTTCTTCTCATCTTTCTCTAGATTATTGTACCTCGTTCTGTTCCAATTGTAACACATTTGCAAGGAAGAACGAGAGATCTTCTCTTCTCTATTTTTCTCCTCCATATTGTAATCGGGTTATTTAGTTTTTGTATCATCGTAGATCTCTGTTGCATCTGTTTTACCGTTTTTGATCAAGCTCCGGGACTAAACATAAACCATTACAGCCATCTACGCGGCGGTTGCCAATTGGATTCTCTTTCTCAATATGATAGGAAAGAGAGAATCCAATTGTAAACGGCCACTTAGCCGCTTGTAAATAAATTATAAGTCATTTGGCTGTATATTTAGCATTTTTATGATTCGTTAAGCAGCTAACCGTAGTAGTTAAAGAGCCTGCAAACTATTTGCGAAATACTAAAATATTAGGAATAGATAAAGCGCACCATCATGATCGGCCCACCAGGTGCAAATATACGTCTGTAGCCATAAACCTCAGGGGGTGTGATTAGGGCCGGGCAGCCCGGAATCCGGCTCGGGCCCGCCCGAGCCCGCAGCAATTTCGCCCGGTCGGTCTGGAAGCCAGCCCGGCTGCACTAGTCCGACCACCCTTGGGTCCGGTTCGGTCCCAAGAAACCGGACCCGAGCCGACCAAATTTTTTTTGAATGTAACAGGTGGCACGGTTTGGCTCAGTCAGGTCTGCCCGGACCAGCCCGGTTGAACCGGTTATAATGGTTTTTTTTCAATTTTTTTGACTGGTTATCATGTTTTTTTTTCAAATTTTTTGAAAAAAAAATTTGGGGGGGGGGGGTTGTTGACCAAATTACCCCCACTATATGACCGTTTTTTGGGATATTTTGGTCATTTTGTCAAAAATGACCAAAAAAAAACCTTTACAACAACTATTTTGGAGGGTCGGAGGGTAATTTGGCTTCAAAAAAAATCCTATAAATAGGCCATAATTCTCATTTTTCAAACAGAAATCATTCTAACAATCTAAAAAAAATTCAAGCTCTTAAGACGGTTTCAATAAACTTTTGCAAGCAATTTCGGCGCTCTACGACTTCCCGATCAAGCTCCTAACTCCGATCCAGTTCTTTTTTCCCTTCCTCTTTCTAATTGTTTTCTTTATTTTACATTTACAAAATAGTTTTCTTTCCCCCCTCTCTTTTTTTTGAGAAAAAATAATTTTCGGTATCCTCCTTCTATTCTAAATTAATTTTATTTGTCTTTTTAAAATGGCCGGACAAGGTTCAAACCAACCTACTAACGCTACCGGACATACTTATTAATAGTATAATACTTTTTTGAGGAAAATTCTATTGCTGAGGATTTAATTGGTTCACCTCCTGAAGTTGCTAGTTCTACATGAAATGTTGTAAAGAGGAAGAAAAAAAAATCAAAGTATTGGAAATTTTTTGTTATACTTAATAAAACTAAACCTGATGGCTCACTTGTTTTAGATCAAAAAGGAGAACCAGTTTCGTACGCGGCAAAATGCAAGAAATGTTCCAACATATACAAATGGAAGAGGGGAGGTGGCACGGGTACCATATCAAGACACCACGAAACCTGCTACGGCCGGGCTCAATTTCGGTGACCCAAACTCAGATAAGTTTTGGCGGTGCCGCGGGTTCTTTAATGAGTACGTTTTCCTATTCAGCTGCTCGTCATAAACCTGAATTGACTAAATATATTATTGCTGATGAACTTCCATTCACTTCGGGTGAAAGTGAATCTTTATATGATTATGCCACAAATTATTTAAATTCATGTTTTAGTAAAGTTACTAGAGGTGCTGCTAGAAAAGATGCTAAGAGAATTTTTACTGAAATAAAAGTTGCTTTAAAAGAAAGTTTGTCGTATGTTAGTAAAATAGCTATTACTTCTGATATTTGGACAAATAAGCAAAATTATGCTTATATTTGTATCACGGCATACTACATAGATTCACAATGGATGTTGCAAAAGTGCATCATCTGTCTAAAAACTTTAAAATTTTCACACACGGGCTCTGTAATTGCAGGCGCTATTTCAAAACACGTGCGTGAGTTTGATATTCGCCATAAAATATTATATGTATCTTTTGATAATGATAGTAATAACAATTCGGTTAAATCTTCATTGTCTTTACTATTTCAGTCCATTTTAAAAGGTAGATTATTGCATGTTAGGTGTGCTTGCCACATTATTAACTTAGTTGTAAAAGAATGCCTCAAAATTTTTAGTACACATTTAGAGACTCTTAGACATTGTTTACACAGCTTGAACACGTCTCCAAGTAGACAACAAGCTTTCAAAGCCACATGTGCACATTTTAATATTCGTTTTAGAAGATTTGTTAAGGATGTACCACATAGATGGAATTCGACATATTTAATGTTGAAATCCTAATTTCCTTTAAGGATGCTATTACATATTTTTGCAATATGGATCACAATTTTGAATATCGAGTAACTGAAGATGATTGGATAGTTGCTTCTCTTTGTGAATTTTTAGAAACTTTTTACAATGCTATATGTACTCTTTCTGGTGTTTATTATCTCACTTCTTGTTTAGCTTTACGAGAACTTTGTAACATGTCTTACTTATTTTCTAAATATAGAAATGTTCCTAATTTTGAATTTGTTGTAAAAAAAATGGAAGCATAATTCAATAAATATTGCGGTGATGTACCTCTTTTATATTGTTTAGCTTCCCTTTTTGATCCTACGATCAATTTAGGAGGCGTAAAGGCTTTGTTAGATGACTTTGCAGAAAACATGGATGTTGATGTTACTGGCTTGAAAGTAGAACTGAGGGTAGTGTTGGATAGATTAGTAATGCTTTATGAAGACAAAGTTGTGTCGACCCGACCAACTCAAGTGGGTACTTGTAGTAGCTCTGGCTTGGTGTCTAAGTTATCACACGCCAGTCGTATACTACAAAGGAAGAGAAACAAAAACACGCTTTCCAGCCCACTCAAAAGTTGTCTTTATATCTAAGTTCTTATGAAGAAGAAGATAAATCTTCAAATCACTTCATCATTTTATAATGGTGGAAAAATACGACAAAAAATTTCATGTACTTTCTACCATAGCACATGATCTACTAATGGTTCTGGTGTCTACGGTAGCATCAGAGTCAAGTTTTAGTACAGAATCAAGGATTTTGAGCATAAAGAGGAGCCGGTTGAAGCCAGATATCTTAGAAGCTTGTGTATGTGTTCAAGATTAAATTTTAGCACATAAAAGAACCTAAAACTAAATAGATGAAGATGCTGACATCAACGAGCTGGACTTTGAATCGCTTACAATGGGCGAAGATTTTGGAACCGAGGAAGAAGAATGACTCAAAGGTATGAATTAGTAAACTTACAAAAAAAAAACTTAAAAACAAAAAAACTTAAAAACAAAAAAAAAACATAAAACATAAAATATAAAACATAAAACAAAAACTTGAAACAAAAAAAAATAAACACCAAAAACTTAAAACAAAACAAAAAAACAAAACCAAAAACTTAAAACCTAAAAAAAAGCAAAAAAAAATTACACAAACTTAAAACCAAAAAAAGCAAAAACAAAAGAAAAAAAAACTTAGAACAAAAAAAACAAAGGAAAAAAAAACTTTAAAAAAACGTTAAAAAAATTAAAACAAAAACAAAACCACCAAAAAAATCACAAACTTAAAACAAAACAAAAAAAAACTTAAAAAAATAAAATAAACAAAAATAACAAAAAACCATAAACTTGAAAAAATTTTTTTAACTCCGTCTATGACAAGCAAAGCTTGCATTGCCGGTCCCAAGCTCGGATAAAGGAGGGAAAAATAAAACCAGAAAAAAAAAATTAGAACATAAAATTAAAACTTAGAAAGAAACAAGAAACTAAAAAAATAACAAAATAACAAAATAAACCTAAAATAAAATAAAAAAAACAAAAGAACATAAAATTTAAACAAAAACAAAAAAAACTTTAAATCAAATAAAATAACAAAACCAAAAACCAAAAAAAAGCCAATTTTTTTTTAAAAAAAAAGATGGACCGGCCCGGTCCGCCCGAGCCCCTAGCCCGGTCCTGCCCGTTGAACCGGACCGGCCCAGCCCTACCCAAGTCGGGTCATTGGGCCGGGCTGGGCTTCAAAAACCCCAATCGGCCCATGCTAGGCCCGGCCCCGCTTTTCCCTCCGGTCCGGGCTGGGCCGGAACCAAGCCCGGTTTAGCCCCATTTTCTGGGCCACGGTCCGGCCCGGACCGACACTAATCACACCTTGACATAAACCCAACGTTTCGGGTGGAACTAACCGAACAAAACATCGACTTATCAACCTTCAGATTATTCTTGTACCCCTTCTGTCACTCCCGTTTTTCGTACGCATTTTCAAGTATACGTGTACGAAATTCTGACATTTGTCAGGTGACCCGTGTTTTGACTTATCTTGCTTAGCCTTGTCTTGGTTTAATCTTGATTTGGTTTAGTTTTAGTTTTAGTTTCGTTTACTCTCTCTCTTCTCTTCCATTATTATCATTTACTTCTCCACCTTCTTCTTCTTCTTCTTCTTCTTCTTCATTTACTCCTCTCACCAACCCAAGGCAAGTACAACTTGCTCCATGGAGAACATGTTGGATCTCCATTTTTGTTTATTCTATTCTCTTTCTCGCATGATTCTAAGCATCTTTAGCACTTGAAGTTTTTGGTTTTAATGGTTACATTTTTGTTGATCTAAGTTTTAAGATTTTTCTTGTTTTGATCTCCTAAAGTTTGTTATTTCCGAAATCTATTGGCTCTATGTTGTGAGAAATTTCATTCTACCCAATTTTGACTCTTTGAACCGCTTGATTTCGACTTATTTTGAAGAAGTTATGACATTTCTTGTGTTCATAGGCTCCCTGTAATGCATGTGGTTCATATCACGTATTTTGGAATACATGTACGTATTTTATCTTGTATTGCATGATTCCTTGCTTAGTTTTCTTCATGGCTTGGTTTATTCTTGGGTTGGTTCGGCTTGGCTCGGTTTGCTTTGGTTCATTATGAACCAAGGGTGAACCCCCTACCTACCACCACCACTACCATTTATTAATCCCCACTTCCTTCACTTCTTCATTACTTCTTTTTTCCTGCATTAACTCCTCACCTACCAGAGAGAGGGAGAGAGAGGTCTAGGCAAGTGCAACTTGCTTCATGAGGAACTCCAATTTTATTGCTTCATTCTCTTCCTTACACATTTTAACTCACTTTAGTACTTGGCATTTCCACTTTCCATGGCTATATTCTTGTAGATCTACACTTATATTATTTTCGGATTTCTTGGGTTTTGATCTACTTAATATTGTTATTTCTAAGTTTTGATGGTTCCATTGTAGAATTTATTCTGCCCGTTTTGACCTATGGAAGTTCAGATTTGGACTCCGGATGAAGGTTTTATGCAGCTTGGAAGCCATGGCTTCATGGTGTACTTCTTCTCGGAAATTTGGAGAAGAAGCACAGTCCCGAGCCGCATGGCAGCACTTGACCGCATGACAAGGCAAGTATTCCTTCCAGCCGCATGTAGTCCTTCTTACTTAAACCGCATGACTGAGCTTCCCAGTCCAACCGTATGAGAAATTCATTTCCAGCCGCATAAAATTCCTTTATCCCCTGGCCGCATGGGACTCGACCGATTCAGCCGCATGAACCCGAGTCCGTTCCAGCAGCATGAGAGCCCTTCCCCCGCGAGCCGCATAGTGCAATCTTCCTAGCCGCATGGAATGTTCTGGCTGAGCCGCATACGCCCCTCCCTTACCGCTGGCCGCATATGACTGATACCCTTCAACCGCATAAGCCTTTCCCTTTTAGCCGCATACGCCTGACCCTATTCAGCCGCATGGACTGTTCTCTTCCCAGCCGCATGAGATCATTCCTGGACGCGTATGCCTGAGCCGCATGGCTCTCCTATAGCTCTGTGTACTGTTGTTTTATTATTAATTTGCCCATGTCTTGTAACCCCCTTATGTAACTTGAGTTCCTATGGCGTGCACCTTTACCCCTATTGTATATTTTTACGCCCATTTTATATCCTTACGTCTTTTGTCCTGAACTTGATAAATCACGATTTGATTGAAATGATTGAAATGACAATTGTACATGACATGACCTGATAGTGGCCCGTCGTGGCGCACTCTTGACCAGTAAACTTGACATGATAACCTGACATGATATATCTTGATAAGCTGTTGTGACGGCTACCTGACATGACATGACCTGACCTGTATAATTAACCCGGACACCGTGGATTGTGCTTGTACAAATAATCCAGTCCTGTCTTGCATCATGTCTAGGAAGGGACTCCTGAGTACCACGGTCAGGAGTACCTACTGAAATGGACTAAGGCTAATAACTAGATTAATACATTAGTCATAAAGAGATCTCCCAGCTACAGACAATCCCGTTAACTGGGCGCGCCTGGGATCTGTAGCCTGCCGTCGAGTAGGGCACATTTCCAGCACACTGTCATGTGTTGCACCCTTCAAGCTACCTAAGGGTACATGCGTTTTCTGGACGGTGTACCCACCTGAATTCAACCCCTAATTTTCGACCTGGGTAACCTGGATGGTCTGCAGGGCTTGTGGCTGTGGAATAATCTCACTGCATCTTGCTAGTAACTAGGCCTGTGATAACCCTAGTTAGTTAAAGTATCAAGTCGTACTTATTGCTTGGCCGTGATTGTTGAATGGGGAATTATCAGTCTAGTCTGCCTTGATCCTGTATAGATTATCACATGTTCTGATTTTCTTACATTACCTTGCTGATAAATGGGAGAAACCAAGTTCGGCTCAGACGAAGGGTTACAATCCCGGTCCTTGTTTGGTTTAAGGATTGTAACCTGATATCTGAATGGTCCCTTGGTTATCTTACCGTATATCCTCGTGATGTTATATTTCTTCAGTTATTATATATTATCTTCTGTGCTAATTGCTGGTTTTAGTTCCTAAGTGAAGCCTCCTTTGTGGCACTTGCTCTTTCTGGGATCTGACCCAGCTGGTTTTGTGTGGCCAGATTTTGGAGCAGCTCCAGAGGACTACCAACCTTCCAGCCCGATGGTGGCGACTAGACGTAACCAGGGCAACGAGTGGGTTTATTTTTTATCTCCCACTTTATTGTAAAAATATTCTTTTGAGACGTTTAGCCGACGAGCACCTGTTTAGCTCGATTGCACTTACTTACTGTCTGCCTACGGGGCTGTAACATGATTGACAAATCATAGGGTTGATCATGTATGACTAAAACTCTTGCTAGTCCTAACATTTTGTAACGACTAGCTTCATGATCAACTGAATATGTAATGTTTGGGACGCCTTACTATTGTATATTTGGGGATCTTACATCTTGTAACATTTACTTACTTGCTTGTGATTGAGACACTAGCTTGTTCATGACCTTAAGAGACTGTTGGCTTGTAGTTAAACCCTCATGTATCTAGACAGCCGTGACCGTATAGCGAAATGGAATCCATTTCGTATACGTAGCTGGCTATGTCTGCCCCGCTCTCCAGTATTCTGGTTCTGGGGCGTGACACTCCCATACACCTTCGGTGCTGCTGAGAGATGAACAGTGTCGCACCTGCGCGCGACGTCCACGCTCCGTGCGCCGTAGATAGTTTGTCCTCGCGCGCGCATTTTGTGTGCGTGTAACGCGTTTCGTTTGCCGTACGCCTTTGTGCTGTGCATCCGCGCTCCGTGCGTCGTAGGCAGTTTGTCCTCGCGTGCATCGTGTTTCATGTGCCGCGCGAAGCGCGTTTAGTTTGTCGCGTGCCTGCGTGTCGTACATCTGTGCTCCGTGCGCCGTGGACAGTTTTGTCCTCGTGCGCAGCGCGTTTCTTTTGCTGCGCCGTGCTTGTGTGCTCTGTGCGCCGTGGACACTTTTGTCCGCACGTGCAGCGCGTTTCGTTTGCCGCACGCCTACGCGCCGTGCATGCGTGCTTGCGCACCGTAGCCAGTTTTGCCCGCGCGCCGCGCCGCGCGCAAATCTCTCTAAATGACTGTTTTTGCCTGTTTAAGCTGTTTTGTAGCTAAAATCTCGTAAAACTCAAAACATGAAAGTTGTAGATCTCCGTCTTGTCTTCAAGAATCGTCTTGTTTCACTTTAACTGGAGTTCATATGCGACTGATAGTTTCAATCACCCATGGATGTTCTTGATCTTCTTTGCATGTTTTCTGTACTTTGGCTTAAATTGCAATGACCCGACTTGATGAACTTGAACTTGAACTTGAACTTGAACTTGAACATGACATCTTGATAGTGGCCTATCGAGGCGCACTCCTGCAAGTAAACCTGACATGACATGTAATATTGATCGTTGTTACGACAGCCGATCCTGACTTGCTAAGTGTAACTCTTGTCTTGACTCCGTGGTTGATTTTTCTGATTGTGCCTGTACAAGCTACCTGTCCTGTCTTGCATCATGTCTAGGACATGGATTCCTGGTTACCACGGTCAGAGATTCATAATGAATCTGACTAGGTTAACGACTAGATTGATCAAGTAGTTCATATAGAGAGATTTTACAATTACAAGCAATCCCGTTATCCCAGCCACACATGTGGACTTATAGCCTGCCGTCGAGTAGGGTGCATTTCCAGCACACTATCATGTGTTATACTCCTTGTAAACTAAAAGTACTCTTAAATCTTGATAAACTCTTGTAACCCCCGCTTGGATAACCTGGATAGTCTGCATGGCTTGTGACTGTGGGAACATCTCAACTACATCTTGTTAGTAACTAGGCCTGTGATAACCCTAGTTAGCTAATGATAGCAAGCCGTAGGACTAGATTGGCCGTGCCTGAATGATTGTCTCATGATTAACATGAAAATTATATTCTACCTCTTGTTCTTCCTGACGCAAGCAAGTATGTTCATTTAACTCTTGTCATTAGGTTATTATAATTATGTTCTCGTATCAGTTTTTTCTTTACTTTATATGCAGGTTTGGTTCATAAGTGAAGCCTCCCTTGTGGTACTTGCTCTTTCTGAGATCTGACCCAGCTGGTTTTATATGGCCAAAAATCAGAGTGATACTCGAGGATCTAACTGCTTTCCAGCCAGATGGTGACGCCTGTCATGTGGGCGGTATTCAGTGATAAATTTTAGACGAAGTACTTTGATGGAGTAGCTCGGTATGATCTGCAGACAAGATTCAGAAACATGAAGAATATGGGAAGGACGGTCGATGGTTATGCGGCCGAGTTTTCAAGACTTAGTCGGTTTGCTCCCGCCATGGTGGAGACCAAATTGGACTAAGCGCAGCGATTCCAACATGGACTCACCTAGAGATTATTCTAGCAGCGAAGCAGTTTGAGCACCAGACATTTGATGCCATTTTACGAGCAGCAAGAAGGCACGGATATACTTCCCAAAGGATAGTAGATCGAGCAGGAGGTCAGAAGAGGCCTCATGGGCAGTTATCTCAGTCATCAGTACCGGCCCCGACAGTTAGGGCATCGATAATTGGAGCTCCTAGGAGGGCGACCACAATTTCGTCGGTTCAATGCTCGACTCCGACATACCCTCAG
Source organism: Iris pallida (assembly GCA_029216955.1). Classification (NCBI taxonomy): domain Eukaryota; kingdom Viridiplantae; phylum Streptophyta; class Magnoliopsida; order Asparagales; family Iridaceae; genus Iris; species Iris pallida. Next base: position 8,446,325 of record JANAVB010009400.1, on the reverse strand, counting down.
CAACAGAAGCATAAGCAATCTTCCGTAAAGGGCTGCTCCTATTGTGGGAAGCCTGGGCACGTGGTATTAGAATGTCGTAGGACACAGGGATTGTGTTTGGCTTGCGGGGCACTGGACTACATGATAGGGTCTGTCCGCAACGAGCCAGTTCATCTTCGTCAACCCTAACCAGTCCATCGGTTAGGGACTAGCACAGTGCAGCAGTACCAACCTCTGAGGCCATTGTCGCCTCACGCCCAGACCTTCTAGCAGCAGAGGCCGCAACAGTATGCTCAGGGCCAAGCCCAAGTTCAGAACAGGCAGAGAGGTTACCACAGAGGGGACCAGCACCAAGAGGACAGGGTCAAGCTATGGCTCTGACTGTGGCAGAAGAATTGGCATCATGTGAGGTGGTGGCAGGTACCATTCTTGTCAACTCTTTTCCAGCATCAGTATTATTTGATTCAGGTGCATCATTCATTTATGTCTGCACGATTCACAACACAGATAGGATTGGAGCCCGAGTCATTATCAGTAAGACTCACATACTTACTGGTACGGTGTGGGGGTAGATAGAATCTTTTTCTCGTGTCAAATCTGAGTTAGCGGTAGATAGTTCCCCGCTAGATTGATAGAATTTTCGATGGCTGACTATGATGTGGTCCTAGGAATGGATTGGTTGAAGGATCAATACGCAAGAATAAACTGCATATTGACAGGATTATTTTCGTATTCCCGACGAAGAAGAGTTTTCGTTTTTCAGCGGTGGACTAGAACCTTCTCCACCAGTCTTGCGGATGGGCGGAGTAGCAGAAACAGTTCAGTTTCCCAGAGTAGTACAAGAATTTCCTGATGTATTTCCGAAGAGCTTTCAGACATGCCGCCAGAGAGAGATAGAGCTCACTATTGATTTGATTCCAGGGAAGGCCAGACCAGTATCAGAGAGAGTCTACAGAATGGCACCAACAGAGTTGGAGATCATGTACAAGATGATTGAAGAACTCAGAACCAAGGGATTCATTCGTGCTAGTAGATCACCTTGGGGAGCCCCGATGCTTCTTGTGAAGAAGAAGGAGGGTACATCAAGATTATGTGTTGATTATCGTACCTTGAATTCTGTAACATAACAATCAAGAACAGATATCCCCTACCAAGGATAGATGACTTATTCGATCAACTCAGTGGAGCGGCAGTATTCTCGAAGATTGACTTACGGTCGGGGGTACCATCAGATCAGAGTCAGAGAGCAAGACATCCCGAAGATAGTATTCAAATCTAGATATGGACATTGAAAGTTTTTCGTTATGCCATTCGGAGCGACCAATGCGCCAGCAGTATTCACGGATCTCATGAATCGCATATTCATGCCTTATTTGGATCAGTTCATGATAGTGTTTATAGACGACATCTTAGTCTACAGCAAGAGTGAGGCAAAGTATGAGCAACATCTCCGAGTAGTTCCTTCAGATTCTCAGAGAGCACCAGTTGTACACAAAGTTCAGCAAGTATGAATTTTGGCATGATTGCATTTCATACTTAGGTCACATCATCACCAGAGGTGGAGTGGAAGTGGACCACTAGAAGATAGTAGCTATAGAGACATGGCCAGTACCCAGTACTGTCGTGGAGACTCGCAGTTTTCTAGGATTGGCGGACTATTACCGACGATTTGTATTCGACTTTGCTCGAATTTCAGCGCTATTGACGCGGTTGACCCGTAAGGATGTGCAGTTTACTTGGACATCGGAATATCAGATTTCATTCGAAAAGTTGAAGCAAGGATTGATGACGGCACCCATTCTCACGCTTCCAGATGGAAGGAAGAAATTTTAGTTTATTGTGATACTTCAGGCAGAGGATTAGGATGCGTCTTAATGCAGCATGGCAATGTATTAGCTTATGCGTCACGTCAGCTTCGTGATCACGAGAAGAATTACCCAACACATGACTTGGAGTTAGCAGTGGTGGTTTTTGTAGAACCCTAGAGGGGGTGAATAGGGAAATAAAAAATAACTAGAACACAAGAAGCAATATATGACAAATAAAAGTAAAGAGTAAGAAGATCAAACACAAGATGTATCCTGGTATCCTCGCTTGAGGCAATCCAGTCCCGGAACTCTCTCCGACTTAAATCCACTATTTAATCAAATAGTACACACGAGTTTGGATCCGAAGAACTGCCAACTTCAACACGAGTTTGGATCCGAAGACTCGCCAACTTCAACACACGAGTTTTCTTACGAAGGCTCGCCAACTTCAAACAAATGAGAAGAGAACTTGTTGATCTTCTAACACGTGAAGATCGAAAATTACAACTCTTAAATACTCTAGCACTTTGTGAGAGGATGACAATTAAAAGCTTGGTAGAGTATTAGTGGTGGAGCTCTTGGTTGTTTGGAAAATTTATGGCAAGAGTTGGTGAAAGCTTATGAGAGAGAAGGCTTTCTTTTATAGAGAAACCAAGAGTGGGTGGCATTTAATGCTCTGGATACAGCCAGACCGGCATACCGTCGGTATGCAGCGGCATACCGTCGGTATACCGGTCAAATAGTAACGGTCATATTAATGTCCGTTGAGAGCATTAAATGCGGCCATTAATGCTAGTCAGAGCAATTCAAAAATCAAATATTTGTAACCCGGTATACCGTCGGTATGCCGCGGCATACCGTCGGTATACCGACGTTTTATCACAGAACGTTTTCAGGCAAACAAAACGGTATACCGCCGGTAGCATACCGTCGGTATCGGAGCATACCGTCGGTATGCCGACGTTTTATCACAGAACGTTTTGTGGTCCACAAAACGGTATACCGCCGGTATGCCGGAGCATACCGTCGGTATGCCGACAATTTAACGCAGTAAGTTTGTGGACGATAAAAACGGTATACCGCCGGTATGCCGGAGCATACCGCCGGTATGCCGACAATTTATCACAGAAACTTTGTGGACAATGAAAACGGTATACCGCCGGTATGCCGGAGCATACCGCCGGTATGCCGCTCTGTAAGATATTGATTTTTGACTTATGCTTTTACTTTGTCATCCGTCCTTAAGTGTTTACAGATATACCTAGACCTTGTACAGACTCGAAAACTTTAAACAGGTAGGAAGCTGTCTATGCAAGGAGCGGATATCTGCTTCAGTCTTCAATGCAAAGGATGGTAGCACTTGAAAGGAAAGACTTTATGTAGTAGAGCTTCTGAGAAGATATGAATCTGAAGACATAGAAAACTAAACTACGAAGATGCTTGTTAATATATCAAAATAAAATGTGCCAACAATCCCCCATTTTGATAATTGAAAAATAGAGAGATAGCATCTTCAGGGAGTAACCCCCCGTAGGTAGACAACTCCCCCTCAATACGTTTTCTCCCCCTTTGTCACTTAGTCAAAGATGGGGAAAAACAGAAATTAAAAAATATAACAATAATATGGACAAGAGCATAGAATAAAAAGCATGTATTGATATATGAAGTTAGAGATGAATACATGCAGGACACTCTACTACATAAGACAAAATAAAAGGCTCTCCTCTACGAGAGTTTAGCAACATGAGAAAGACAAATACCAAGTCCCGTAGGACTGTAAACTACTAGAACCAACCAAACATAGGTCCCCGAAGGACCGCAAAAGACAGAATAAAAACAAACACAAGAAACTAAGACACTCATTTATTCGACACCACCATCAAAAGGAAGCAACCCCTACTCGTCAGCCGGATCGTCCCCACCATCCTGAGCCTGGTGAAAAGCGCCATAAGGATCAATGCCGTCCGGGTACATGAAACCGTAGGCATTGGGATCGGAAAAGCGGAGGCCTGGTACATTGGATCCTGAAGATTCAGATCCAGAAACATGTCCCGGTCCTGAAGAGTGCGCTGAATGAAATAGGCCTGGTCATGGAAGGGACTGAATCAGAGTGCCAAGGCCATGAGTGTGAGCCCGCATCTGTTCCTCTGCCTGCGCCATACGTATGTCGAAATGCTGCTGAGTCAACGGCATGTAGCGGCCGGAGACAGGAGGAGTAGATGCGGGAGCAGCAGGAGTAGAAGCTGGCGGCTCTTGGGAAGAGGAAGCACGAGAAGTGGAGGCACCACTAGCGGAGCGGAAAACAGCGAGGTAGGAAGGGACGCCGTTCGAGGAGCAGAGGGAGAGGTCGACTTGCTTGGCTTCCAGAATGAGAGTGATGAAGGAGCCGTAATAAAGATTCTGCTTCCCCGCGGCATGACGCCTTTGAAGGCACGAAGGAGAGTCTTGGGGAAGGACCAAGACTTCCTTGCATAGAGGTAGTACATGCATACCAGGGCGTCGCCGGTAATGGCATCATAGTGGCCGCCCTTGGGATAAAGTGTGTGGCACACGATCCGATGGAGCTCGTAATAGAACGGCTCCAGCTGTGCGGAAAGGGCCGGGACAGCAGGAGGGTTGGGGCCCTTGCAAATGATGTGGCAGAACTCGTCGAAGGGGGTCTCCGCCGAAGAGTTAAGAGCAGCCAAGGCCGGCAGAGCTTCGCCTCTGTCCGGGACGCCGAGAATGTTGCCGATGTCCCGAGCCGTGAGACGAAATGACGATCGTTGACCATCGTCTGTATGGCGTCGTGCTCGTCGTCCGGGACTATGTTGCAGTAGAAGAGACGGACGGCGGTGGGGTAGACGGGCACTTGACCGAAGGAGGCAAGATAGTCCGGCCTCGTCGAATAGAGAGACATGGCCGGGAAAAGATTCCAGTTGATTGCACGGCCCTTGAAGACGTTATGGTGGACGAAGTGTTGAAACCAAGTCTCGGCCGCCAAGGAGGAGGTGAATACCCGCTGATCATATCCATGAGGGAGAGCCACCGGAGTGAAGGGATTGAAGAAGGTGGAGGAGGAGCGGGGACGCTTGGGATTGGCCATGGAGGAAAGGAAAAAGTTGGAGGAGGAAGTTAGGGTTTGAGGTGAGAAGTGTAGGGAGAAGAAGAAAAAAAGATAGGGTTTTAAAGTGGAAGGAGGGAAGTGAACGGTTTTGGAGTTGGGAATGGAAAGGGTGGGTTGGAAATGATGGAGATAAAAGAGGAGTTATGGAGAAGTGGAGGGGATGGGTAGTTAATGTGATTGTAAGTTATGATATGGGGAAGAGGAGAGGGATAATAAATGTGGAAGTGATGGATGGGAAGGGTATTTAATGAGGGGAAGAGGGAAAGGTGGGCCCGGTTTCTGAGTTGGAAAAGCTGTCCGCCGCGAACCGGCATACCGTCGGTATGCCGACGTTTGCCGACGTATGCCGACGGTATGCCGAGTTTTGACACAGAACCTAATTCTGAATCAAAAACGGCATGCCGTCGGTATACCGCCGTATACCGTCGGTGTGCCGGCCAAGAAGATTTATGGGTCGAAAGATAAAATGCCTAATTCTTGGCAAAGAAAAGTGAAGCGATCTTCCGGGAGTGGTTTGGAAAATATCGGCTAGCTGATAAGTAGTGTCAATAAACTCAAGGCAGATATCCCCCTTTTGTTGATGGTCACGAAGAAAATGGTGTCAAATTTCAATGTACTTTGTGCGTGAGTGAGAAATCGGGTTTTTCGTGAGATTGATCGAGCTAGTGTTATCACATTTAATAGGGGTGCAAGTATGAGAAATGCCATAATCTATAAGTGTTTGTGACATCCAAAGAATTTGTGCACAACAGCAACCGGCCCGTAATATATTCGGCCTCAGTGGTTGAAAGAGCAACAGAATTTTGTTTCTTACTAAACCACGATACCAAGGATTTCCCAAGGAATTGGCATGTGCCGCTAGTGCTTTTTCGGTCAATCTTGCATCCGGCAAAATCTGCATCCGAGAAGCCGTGAACCTCAAAGGATGAAGATTTCGGATACCAAAGGCCCATGTTCACGGTACCTTTGAGATATCGAAAAATACGCTTTACGGCACATAAGTGCGATTCCTTTGGATTTGCTTGATAACGTGCACAAAGACATACACTAAACATGATATCAGGACGGTTCGCAGTAAGATAAAGTAAACTGCCAATCATACCTCGATACTTATGGATGTCAACCGATGTGCCATCTCCATCATTGTCAAGCTTTGTCGTTGCCATAGGAGTCCTCATTGATTTGGATGAGTCAAGTTCTAAACGCTTGAGGAGATCCTTTGTATATTTTGCTTGATTGATGAAGGTCCCTTTGGGTCCTTGTTTGATTTGTAATCCCAAAAAGAATGATAGCTCACCCATCATACTCATTTCAAATTCTTCCTGCATAACTTTAGCAAATTCTACACAAAGTGTGTTGTTAGTAGAACCAAAAGTAATGTCATCGACATAAATTTGAACCAATAAGAGAGTGTCATTATGGGATTTGATAAAAAGTGTGGTGTCGACTTTCCCCTTTGAAAAATTGTGTGAAACAAGAAAGGAGCTAAGGCGCTCATACCAAGCACGGGGAGCTTGTTTGAGGCCATAAAGGGCTTTGTGGAGTTTGAACACGTGATTAGAAAATTGAAAATCTTCAAAGGGAGGTTGTTTAACATAAACTTCCTCTTTAATAATCCATTTAGAAAGGCACTTAACATCCATTTGAAAGAGTTTAAAGTCATTAAAACAAGCAAAAGCACAAACCATACGAATAGATTCAAGACTCGCAACCGGAGCATAGGTTTCGTCGTAGTCAATGCCTTCCTCTTGGTTATAGCCTTGAGCAACCAATCGGGCTTTGTTACGAGTCATAACCCATCTTCATTAAGTTTGTTTCGAAACACCCATTTTGTTCCAATAAGGGATGATTGCTAGGTTTTGGGACAAGTTCCCAAACCTTGTTTCGCTCAAATTGATTTAGCTCCTCTTGCATCGCTATCATCCAAAATTCATCAAGAAAAGCATCATTAAATTTTTAGGCTCTATTTGAGAGATAAAAGCCACGTTTGCACAAAGATCACGAGTGGAGGATCTAGTGCTAACACTGGAGGAAGGATCCCCAATGATAAGTTCCTTAGGATGATTGGTGACAAATCTCCATTCTTTTGGGAGATCCTTTTGAGGAGGCTCGAGAGGAGGAGACTCTTTTGTTGGAGTCACAACTTCATTGTTAGATGAAGAAGGACGATCTTCAATAGAGGAGTTCTCCAACCCAAACGAGATGTCATCAATATCCTCGGAAGAGGAGAATGTAGAAGAGTTAAGTTCATTAAAAGAGACATTGATTGACTCTTCGACAACAAGACTTCTTTTATTAAAAACACGAAAACCTTTACTATGAGTAGAGTATCCAAGGAATATTCCTTCATAGGCTTTTTCTTCAAACTTGCCTAGGTTATCCTTGGTATTCAAAATAAAACAATTACAACCAAAAACTTTAAAATATTCAATAGAGGAAATTTTGTCAAACCAAAGCTCATAAGGAGTCTTCTTAGAAATAGGTCTAATCAAGACCCTATTTATAACATGACATGCCGTATTAACGGCTTCCGCCCAAAAATATTGGGGGAGCTTATATTGGTTTAACATAACCCGGGCCATATCGCCAAGGGTTCTATTCTTTCTCTCTACAACACCATTTTGTTGAGGAATTCGTGGACAAGCAAAATCATGTCCAAAACCATTCTTTTCACAAAATCTTTTGAAATCGGCATTGTCAAGTTCTCCTCCATGATCACTTCTAATCTTGTTAATAGAAAAACCTTTCTCTTTTGAACACGTTTACAAAAAGCAACAAATTCACGAAAAGTATCTTTTGCAAGAAAAATAATCCAAGTAAATCTCGAAAAAATCAACCAAAACAAAAGCATAAAGCTTGCCTCCAAGGCTAGCAACTCTACTAGGACCAAAAAGATCCATATGAATAAGTTGAAGAGGTCTAGAGGTACTCACAGAGTTGATTGATTTGAAGGATGACTTTGTCAACTTACTCTTCTCGCATTCTTCACACACCATATCCTTTTTGAACGGGATACTTGGGAGTCCTCTTACGAGCTTCTTGGTAGCAAGACGAGAGATGGTATCCATGTTGGCGTGTCCGAGCCTCATGTGCCAAAGCCAACTCTCATCGTTATTAGCAACTAAGCACCTGTCATTGTTAGTGTCTTCGACAAGATATAAAACATAGATACTGTTTTCTCTAATGCCTTCATAAACAATAATCCATTTGAACTATCGGTAATAAAGCATTTGAGCTTAACAAACTTGATATCATAACTGTTATCGGTAAGATGACTAATACTAAGAAGATTGTGTTTAAGATTAGTAACAAGACACACATTCTTAATACAAGGATAAGGAGGGAAACCTATATTACCATTTCCTATAATGTGACCTTTAAGATTGTTACCAAAGGAGACGTGTCCTTCCTTCTTCATCGATAGCGTTGTAAATAATGAAGCATCCCCGGTCATGTGCCGTGAACAACCGCTATCGAGAATCCACTTGCTTCTAGCATGAGAAGGACTCTTCACCTACAACATAAGTTGAAGATGAACATTTTGGTACCCATGATTGTATGGGTCCTTGAGTGTTAGTCTTAGGAACCCACTTAAAAACTTTCTTATCAACAAGTTTCTTGTATGACAATAATTGGTCGTGTGTCCAAGCAAGCCACAGTAGTTGCAAATCATAGAGGATTTAGAAGAAGAAGTATGAGTATCATGCATATGTGAAACTCTAGTGCGAGGAGTTCTAACATTAGTGTTATGATGATGATAATAAAAACATGTGAAGTGTTTTTCTTTACAAATGGTCATTTCCTTGTGTTAGAAAAGGGTTTGTGTGTAGTGTTCATGTAAGAAGTATGTCTAGCATTGTGATGAGTGTGGAGGTGTCTTGGAGCATGCATGTGAGTAGTGTTATTACCTAGTTTCTTACTCTGTACAAGAAGATCATTATACTTAATAGAAGTATCATATTCTCTCATATTAGCATCTTGAATCTTATGCATAGCAAATTCATAAGCTCTTCTCATGGATTGAATCTTATCATCCTTTTTCTTGATAGTGACAAGTGATTCTTGAAACTTGAGTCGCAAAGACTCTTATCTCATCCGTGTCAGAAGCGGGAGATTTTCCCTTTACATCAATAATGATGCTTGAGAGTCTTTCTACTTCAAGTTGAAGAGCATCAACCTCTTTTAGAGATTTCTTGTATTTATTCCTAACACCTTTGTGCTCTTCATGCAATTCAAGGATAGCTTTCTCCAAGTCATCATAAGTAAGAGTGTTTAAGGAGAGATCATCAAGTACCTTATCGGTTGCCATGAGACAAACGTTGGCATTGTGTTTGCATTCTTTGTCGTTGTCGGAGTCGCTTGCGTCACTCTCACACCAAATGCTTGTATTGGCGAATTTCTTGGAGGACGAGCTTCCTTTGCTAGGCTTCTCGTACTTGCTTGAGTCTTTTCTTATCATCGGACAGTCCCTCTTGATGTGTCCGGTTCTTCTGCATTGATAGCACGCCGGATCTTCCTCATTATCCCGTCTGAAGCGGTTGGCTTTGTTGAATTTGAGGAACTTCCGGAAGTGCTTAGCTGTGAGAGCTATTTCTTCATCATCGTCCGACTCATTGTCGTCGGAGCTATCCTTGGAGTAGGACTTTGTAACTTTGAGAGCAAGAGACTTCTCCTTCTCCTTGGCCTTTTCCTTCTCCTTCTCTTGTATGGAGGATTCCTCTTGATCCTTCATATCGAGTTCATGAGTCATTAGCTTACCCATGAGGTAGCTTTAGGACTCCATACTTTCGTCAATCCTCTAAGAATTTTTCTGATCTTTTCATGAGCGGGATATTCCTTACCAAGAGAAGAGAGGATTAATAATATCACCAAAACAAGTAAACATGCAAGTAATAGATTCATTATGTTTCATCTTAAAGGACTCATATTCTTGCGTGAGTCTACTAATCTTGGATTCCTTCACTTGTGAAGTTCCCTCGTGTGTGACTTCAAGTAACTTCCAAATCTCATTGGAAGTCTTGCAAGCAGAGATTCTATTGAATTCACTACTATCGAGAGCACAATAAAGAGCGTTCATAGCCTTGGCATCTCGACTAGCAAGCTTCTTGGTGTTTTCAGTAAGAGTGTCCCTAAGGGTGTCAGAAGCAATATCCTCAATAACTCTGGAAGGAGTAGGAAGATCATTTATCACACAAACCCATAAATCAAATTCTATGGACTTCAGATAAATACTCATCATAATCTTCCAGTAGTTATAGTTGGTTCCATCAAATAGGGGAGGCCTATTTGTGGAGTGTCACGCCCCGACCCGGAATCACCCGAATCATCGTCCTCGCAGGGGGCGTGATGCCGCACGAGCCTGGAGTTGCGCTCGTGCAAGGCAAGATGACAAGTTCTCAAATGGTTATCTTTTGATTTGATATTAACAACGAAAGGAAACAGAGTATACGAAACAATTCTCTTTATTGATATCTGAAACTGAGATTACAATGGCTTTCGATAGCCAAACAATATATGCCAGATTGGCTACAACACTCAGGTTCTCTCTTGCCCACAAAGGATTTCACCGTTCCATACATCATGCCTTCTATATCTCGGTCGCATCAATCCAGTTGCGTAGTCCGAGCGTCAATGTGATCGCACGCTTCAATGCGCTTCGGCATTCCAAGCCTCAGCACGTTCAAGCACGCTTCGCCGCGAGCAATCCATTCCCTGCACCCTGCATGAAGCTGGTGGAGGATCAGTACGTTCGTCCTCGCATGTACTGAAGCAAAGATCTTCTTTCCAAACCGACATTGTAATATTTATGTTGAATCATGCAACTTAGCTTATGATCTTGCTATGTTCTCCTTAGGGTCAATTTCATGGCATATTCGAAAGCGTAAAGCATGTTATCATAGCAGCATGTTATCGAATTGAATGTACAAGCAAACAAGCAATCTCGTGTTTGATTCGTGGCGCGACATCTTACCAAGTCGACGCACTCGCCCTTGCATCGACGCAAGGTGAATACGCCGTAATCCTTCCCTGTCATGTTATATGTGCATCTCTAAGCAGGATCTCTATGCGGGACGCATACACGCCTACACTTTCAACCCATCGTTCCTTAACTATATGAGGGCCGTTGGCGTATCCGCGCCGGAATGGACTAAAGGAGTTCCTTTCTTTTCTCTCCTTCTTTTCTCAATATTTGGTCGGGCTGCCCGGCGTTTCACGGGTTAGGTCACATCCCAACAACCGAAACGTTCCCGCTGTATACCATCATTTGCGGCTTTTCCCATATTGTTTAAGGATGTGCGCCTACAAAGATTTTTCGATTCACTCCTAGGCCAAAGCGGTTCCGGGGCGCTCCGGCATTTAACCGTTTGGGGGAAACACCCGTGCACGGGCGATATCACATTTTATCTCTCGTTCATTCCATTCGACCATGCAATGCCCTTATCATTCAAGCAACTAACTTCAAACAACCAAACATAGTCTTGAGTCCGAGACTCAGACTTATCATCTCGCGTCTCTTTCGTTAACTTTCTGTGTTCTTACATTTCATACTTCGTTTCAATGATTCAATGGCATCGTGCCTCAACTCAATGCTCGTCAACCGAACGACCCGAAGGTCTTGAACACCTTTCGAGGCACCATGTCATATCCGACAGTTCCGCCACATTCATGCCATAACTGTATTCTCTCGCAACGAAGCCATCTTTTATTATCCCGTGCACGTAGGCACGTTTCGACCGTATTTCCATGTTCGATAACTTAGCATTCAATGTTCGGGGCTTGCGCGCTAGGGCACTCGCCTATTGTCTTTCAATGTCCTAGCCGTCTAACTCGTGCGCAAAGGCACGGTATGGTTCGTGCACTAAGGCACTCGCCGAGTACAGTTATCCCATGTTCTTGCGGCTTGCGCACCGAGGCGCTCGCCTTTGCGATATCCAATGTTCCATAGCGACTCGTGCATTTGATGCACGTTTCATTTCAATTGTTCCAACTTAGTGTTCGACTCACACTATGATTTATCTCTGATCGGACCACGCCCGTGGCGTCGATAGGTTAATTTAGCATACAATGATATATTTGACTTATCGCATGAAGGAGTCAAAAGAAGTCGATCCTCCCACCTTGAGTCGATATGCCTTCGTCGTTTCGCCGAGCCGATGCGGCTCGATTCCCTAACTTTGTTGCACGGCCACTCTCCTGACTTAGCCATTCGAGCACTTCGTGCTTCATTGAGTTATACGTCCGATTTGCCTTAGCGTGCCCAAGTCTTAGCCCGTCGCAAGGCGACGATTTGATTTCGTGAACCCCTTACTAAATATTGCAAAAGATCGACCTCTAATATTTTCCCGTCAAAGTATAACCTGCACACGAAACCAACTAAAATCAATACTTGCATCGATTCGGACTTGCGCCTTGGTCGATTCGATTTCTTAGAATCTTTGAGCCGACTCAACGCACTCATCCTTCGGGGCAACGCGGCGCTTCGCGTCGATTCAACTCGATGCATTCTTTCGGGGCAAGGCAACTCTTCGCATCGACTTAGTTCGATGCGTTGCTCGGGCCAACGTAACTCTCATATCGATTCGCATCGATACATTTCATTCGGTCAACGTGACTCGTTGAGTCAACGCTTCAGCATAATGCGCCATGCGGAGCGGGGCATTACAGAATATACCACTCAAAACAAGGTTCGTCCTCGAACCAAAACCAACACTCCGACTAAGTGTTTTATAGATCGTTTCACGATCTCGTCCCACCAATGTTGTTCAGTTTCACACTATCTCGCAAGCTTTTCATTAACATTTCAAAGTCATCCCTGCAGCTTGATTTGAATTTTGTATACAACTCGATTTGGATCCATACTTATATTCAAGGCGTCCCGAAGATATATGTATTTTGACCAATTCCAGTGGTAGCAATTTGGAACAAAGCTGACAGGTAAATTTCAATCCTATGCTTGCCATCTCGTACTCTCGATCGGACTTATCCTTAGCAACCATTCTCAAAATTTCATCGCATACGTATATTCGATACATACGTGATTCATTCAATAAAGTCACTACACGTGACGCAATTCAAAAATCGCATTTCTCATTTCGTATGTTTCATCGGAACTATCAATTATATGCGTCGCGTCGAGCCGTCGCGCATCCGATCGCAACGATCCTTCGCAACGCCTTGCGTTCGATGTCGCCACCCAATAATTTCCGAAATCTCGCTATGCAACTTATCTCGATACGATTTTCTTTGTTGACTTACAAACGCATCAACATTCAGGACTACGTCCACTAGGTTACTTACATAGTCCCCGTGCTTAACTTCTTCCGACGCAACTTTAAATTGACATTGCATAAAGGCCACAATCTATCCGACATGAAAGTTTACATCAAGGCGACGGTGCTCAAGGCAACGATCGCCTTAGCACGAAGTCTCTACGATGCATCTTACATCCAATTTCCTAACGAGTAGGAATTCACTAGCCAAACTCCCAACTTATCCATCTCGCAACATCGAATATAAGTTCGATTCACGCAAGCTCAATTGCAAGGTGAATCCGAATCTAACGACATGACTCGTAAGTTATTCCCTTATCGTTCTCTCTCGTGCATAGCACGACTCTCACAATCGCCTATCCGAATAACCAAGTTCGTTGGTGAATTTCAAGTTCTATCGTCGACCAACATAACCATTTAAGCATTCATCCGACGAATACTCAAAATCCATCTATATCATTCTCAATCGAATGTTGTTCCAACAATTGTCGATCGCCTAGACTTACCGTCAACATGTACCGTGTTATATTTGTTATCGGTGCAATCTCTTATGCGTATCGCATAGGACATCTTACGGTCTGCAGCATTCAATTTGATTTGGCGGTCAAGTCTTCTAGGGTCAGCTACCCCGAAGCTACGCTCGATAATTGTGGATCATCACCGAAGGACAGTTTACTACGAACCATGCTATATCTTATTTCGGAGCCAAATCACGTTCCGACAATTCTACGCGACTACCCAATTTCGGACAAAACCATTTCTATCGGCACAACTGATGCGCAACTATCCTCCGAGTAAAGTCATGCACTACCGTCGATGATTTCGCAAATTTACGAAACATCTACTCGCATCGATTTCGAGTCTATCTTATTCGCGGGTCGACACACGAGATGCTATACGCATCGAGCAATCGTCGATGACTTATAGTCTCGTCTTTGATCAATCACAAAATTTACGATCAACCAAGTTCGTTCATTCTCGTATCATTACTTACAAAATTTCATAGCACAAGGCACACTCTATTTTGTATTCTCACATTGCTTACGTTTTCTTACGTATCGATCTCGATACGCCGTATCCATTTAGATAACGTAAGGGTCAACTTTGAATCCGTTTCAACGTCAACTTAACTCGCATCGCATACATCCAAGTTCAACGAACTTTTCCATACGCATCAACTTGTTTTCCGATTCGCCGTATCCCGCTATACTTTGATCGCGTAACTGAGTTACCGATTATCGAACATCGAACCCTCGAGTTATAGGATCACGCCCTCTAAGTTTTGCGTGTTTTCAGTCGTACTCAAATGAGTTTTGCCGTAGCGTAACCAACTATTTCTTAGGCACGATTTCTCACGTCAACCAACTCTTTACCAAAGTCGCACATCGTGTTGTTCGATTATAATTCGCATCGCCCAACATTTCTATCGAAATCGCAAGTCGTGCGATTCGATTCGCCTAGCGAACATTCCTATCGAGATCGCAAGTCGTGCGATTCGATTCGCCTCGTCCAACATTTCTATTGAGATCGCAAGTCGTGCGACTCATTCGTAAGCTCGAGTTTTTCCTTTTCGTCGATCCGATTATTGCATAAAGGCATAATAATTTCGCTAGTCTCGGTCGTCCGACCAACTTATAACTTCCGTCCGACGTATCGTTCATCGATACGAGTCTCGCCTTGTCGTCCCAACCGATTTTCGATGATCACTTGCATCAACATACCGTCATACAAATTTCCAATCGAGTCTCGGTACTCTTCCGTCCGTTGCGGACAAACCTTCCGCCATTCTCGCAGTGCGTCGATGCAAACCATCGTACAAGTGATAACATATACCACTCAAAATCGAGTCATTCATCGCCTACGTGGTATGGCATATACCACTCGGAACTCAAGTCATTTCCCTCGCATTATACTTAGTATAGACCAACGTTCTCTTCCGACTCACGATTTCCGCAGTGATCGTGCTTGATCACAACCGTAACTTTGATTCTATCAAAATTCGACACAACTCGGTCAATGTTCTCGTTTGCCAACATAAGTTTGGTGTGTAACCGAACGATTCGTTCTATCGATTTACGATTTAATTCTTTCCTTACGTTGCATCTCGTGCAACAATTTATCTCTGACATTTCATTTCACTTTGTACAACGATTTATTTCCAATTTCCCTTGCACTTCGTGCAACGATTAATTTGATATGCGTTGCACCACGTGCAATGATTTTTACTTCCAATACGCGTTGCACATCGTGCTACGATTTATTCCTGACTTTCCAAGTCAATGCGCAATCCGTTTAACACATTCGGTATTGGCTTATCATTTCTCACTTTTATTTTAACGCATATTCACCATTAACTCGTTGCACTTCGTGCATCATTTTATTTCTCTTTCAACATGTTATTGCAACAACAACATCCCAAATCGTATTTCACAATTTGTTGCGCTTGCAGCAACTAACATTTTTACGGTTCGTTTGCATTCAATGCAATATACCCTTTGCGACTTTCTTAGCAAACATCGTGTAATTTCAAAACACATGCGACAAAATTACACGATTTGTATTAGACTTATTGTATGGAACATCCAGTGCGGCATCGAGTAGAGTCAAGAGTGATATCAAGTGGTGGTGGGCAACTTTTCGAATTGTATGAAGCGAGCGTCCAGAGGAAATTGAGCCCAGAGCTCTGATACAATTTTTCACGCCCCGACCCGGAATCACCCGAATCATCGTCCTCGCAGGGGGCGTGATGCCGCACGAGCCTGGAGTTGCGCTCGTGCAAGGCAAGATGACAAGTTCTCAAATGGTTATCTTTTGATTCGATATTAACAACAAAAGAAAACAGAGTATACGAAACAATTCTCTTTATTGATATCTGAAACTGAGATTACAATGGCTTTCGATAGCCTAACAATATATGCCAGATTGGCTACAACACTCAGGTTCTCTCTTGCCCACAAAGGATTTCACCGTTCCATACATCATGCCTTCTATATCTCGGCCGCATCAATCCAGTTGCGTAGTCCGAGCGTCAATGCGATAGCACGCTTCAATGCGCTTCGGCATTCCAAGCCTCAACACGTTCAAGCACGCTTCGCCGCGAGCAATCCATTCCCTGCACCCTGCATGAAGCTGGTGGGGGATCAGTACGTTCGTCCTCGCATGTACTGAAGCAAAGATCTTCTTTCCAAACCGACATTGTAATATTTATGTTGAATCATGCAACTTAGCTTATGATCTTGCTATGTTCTCCTTAGGGTCAATTTCATGGCATATTCTAAAGCGTAAAGCATGTTATCATAGCAGCATGTTATCGAATTGAATGTACAAGCAAACAAGCAATCTCGTGTTTGATTCGTGGCGCGACATCTTACCAAGTCGACGCACTCGCCCTTGCATCGACGCAAGATGAATACGCCGTAATCCTTCCCTGTCATGTTATATGTGCATCTCTAAGCAGGATCTCTATGCGGGACGCATACGCGCCTACACTTTCAACCCATCGTTCCTTAACTATATGAGGGCCGTTGGCGTATCCGCGCCGGAATGGACTAAAGGAGTTCCTTTCTTTTCTCTCCTTCTTTTCTCAATATTTGGTCGGCTGCCCGGCGTTTCACGGGTTGGGTCACATCCCAACAACCGAAACGTTCCGCTGCATACCATCATTTGCGGCTTTTCCCATCTTGTTTAAGGATGTGCGCCTACAAAGATTTTTCGATTTCCTCCTAGGCCAAAGCAGTTCCGGGGCGCTCCGACATTTAACCGTTTGGGGGAAACACCCGTGCACGGGCGATATCACATTTTATCTCTCGTCCATTCCATTCGACCATGCAACGCCCTTATCATTCAAGCAATTAACTTCAAACAACCAAACATAGTCTTGAGTCCGAGACTCAGACTTATCATCTCGCGTCTCTTTCGTTAACTTTCTGTGTTCTTACATTTCATACTTCGTTTCAATGATTCAATGGCATCGTGCCTCAACTCAATGCTCGTCAACCGAACGACCCGAAGGTCTTGAACACCTTTCGAGGCACCATGTCATATCCGACAGTTCCACCACATTCATGCCAACTTTATTCTCTCGCAACGAAGCCATCTTTTATTATCCCGTGCACGTAGGCACGTTTCGACCGTATTTCCATGTTCGATAACTTAGCATTCAATGTTCATGGCTTGCGCGCTAGGACGCTCGCCTATTGTCTTTCAATGTTCTAGCCGTCTAACTCGTGCGCAAAGGCACGGTATGGTTCGTGCACTAAGGCACTCGCCGAGTAGTTATCCCATGTTCTTGCGGCTTGCGCACCGAGGCGCTCGCCTTTGCGATATCCAATGTTCCATAGCGACTCGTGCATTTGATGCACGTTTTATTTCAATTGTTCTAACTTAGTTCGACTCACACTATGATTTATCTCCGATCGGACCACGCCCGTGGCGTCGATAGGTTAATTTAGTATACAATGATATATTTGACTTATCGCATGAAGGAGTAAAAAGAAGTCAATCCTCCCACCTTGAGTCGATATGCCTTCGTCGTTTCGCCGAGCCGATGCGGCTCGATTCCCTAACTTTGTTGTACGGCCACTCTCCTGACTTAGCCATTCGAGCACTTCGTGCTTCATTGAGTTATATGTCCAATTTGCCTTAGCGTGCCCAAGTCTTAGCCCGTCGTAAGGCGACGATTTGATTTCGCGGACCCCTTACTAAATATTGTAAAAGATCGACCTCTAATATTTTCCGTCAAAGTATAACATGCACACGAAACCAACTAAAATCAATACTTGCATCGATTCGGACTTGCGCCTTGGTCGATTCGATTTCTTAGAATCTTCGAGCCGATTCAACGCACTCATCCTTCGGGGCAACGCGGCGCTTCGCATCGATTCAACTCGATGCATTCTTTCGGGGCAAGGCAACTCTTCGCATCGACTTAGTTCGATGCGTTGCTCGGGACAACGTAACTCTCATATCGATTCGCATCGATACATTTCATTCGGTCAACGCGACTCGTTGAGTCAACGCTTCAGCGTAATGCGCCGTGCGGAGCGGGGCATTACATGGAGTGTCCTCATTGTGGAAGGTGTTGATACTAGGTTAGTGGCCATGGATCACTCAAAGGGTGTAAATCAAATCAAGAGAACAAAGCTCTGATACCAATTGTAGAACCCATAGAGGGGGGTGAATAGGAAATAAAAAATAACTAGAGCACAAGAAGCAATATATGACAAATAAAAGTAAAGAGTAAGAAGATCAAACACAAGATGTATCCTGTATCCTCGCTTGAGGCAATCCAGTCCCGGAACTCTCTCCGACTTAAATCCACTATTTAATCAAATAGTACACACGAGTTTGGATCCGAAGAACTCGCCAACTTCAACATGAGTTTGGATCCGAAGACTCGCCAACTTCAACACACGAGTTTTCTTACGAAGGCTCGCCAACTTCAAACAAATGAGAAGAGAACTTGTTGATCTTCTAACACGTGAAGATCGAAAATTACAACTCTTAAATACTCTAGCACTTTGGGAGAGGATGACAATTAAAAGCTTGTAGAGTATTAATGGTGGAGCTCTTGGTTGTTTGGAAAATTTATGGCAAGAGTTGGTGAAAGTTTCATGAGAGAGAAGGCTTTCTTTTATAGAGAAACCAAGAGTGGTGGCATTTAATGCTCTGGATACAGCCAGACCGGCATACCGTCGGTATGCAGCGGCATACCGTCGGTATACCGGTCAAATAGTAACGGTCATATTAATGTCCGTTGAGAGCATTAAATGCGGCCATTAATGTAGTCAGAGCAATTCAAAAATCAAATATTTGTAACCCGGTATACCGTCGATATGCCGCGGCATACCGTCGGTATACCGACGTTTTATCACAGAACGTTTTCAGGCAAACAAAACGGTATACCGCCGGTATGCCGGAGCATACCGTCGGTATGCCGACGTTTTATCACAGAACGTTTGTGGTCCACAAAACGGTATACCGCCGGTATGCCGGAGCATACCGTCGGTATGCCGACAATTTAACACAGTAAGTTTGTGGACGATAAAAACGGTATACCGCCGGTATGTCGGAGCATACCGCCGGTATGCCGACAATTTATCATAGAAACTTTGTGGACAATGAAAACGGTATACCGCCGGTATGCCGCTCTGTAAGATATTGATTTTTGACTTATGCTTTTACTTTGTCATTCGTCCTTAAGTGTTTACAGATATACCTAGACCTTGTACAGACTCGAAAACTTTAAGCAGGTAGGAAGCCGTCTATGCAAGGAGCGCCGGTATCTGCTTCAGTCTTCAATGCAAATGATGGTAGCACTTGAAAGGAAAGACTTTATGTAGTAGAGCTTCTGAGAAGATATGAATCTGAAGACATAGAAAACTAAACTACGAAGATGCTTGTTAATATATCAAAATAAAATGTGCCAACAGTTTTTGCACTCAAGCTTTGGAGGCATTACTTGTATGGAGATCGGGTAGAAATTTTTACCTAACACAAGAGTCTCAAGTATGTGTTTACCCAAAAGGATCTCAACATGCGTCAGAGAAGATGCTAGAGTTACTAGTAGATTATGACATCAACCTGCATATCATCCTGGAAGGCCAACATAGTAGCAGATGCGTTGAGTAGAAGAGCATGAGCTTATTTCCTAACAGCACAACCCAAGTTATTAGTGGATCTTCAGAAGAAGGGAATAGAGATAGTTCTCCCTACCAACGTGGCATTGATGGCCAGTATACAAGTTCAATCCAGCATAGTTGAGAGAATTAAGATAGCTCAATCAACGGATTCCAAGCTTCAGCGGTTTAGGACAGAATGTGAAGTGGGACGAAGTGCAGAGTTATGCGTTCACAAAGATGGCACGCTCCGACATAGAAGGCGCCTTTGTGTACCCAGTGGTGACATCTGGCAAGAGATCATGGCAGAAGCTCACAGTTTGTAGTATTCAATCCATCCCGATAGTACGAAGATGTATCATGATATTCGTCAGCATTTCTGGTGGAATGCCATAAAGAGGAAGATAGCCCGATTTGTCTCTCGTTGTTTGGTTTGCCAGTAAGTCAAGGCTGAATATCAGAGACCAGCTGAACTTTTTCAACCTTTACCGATCCCAGAATGAAATAGGAACATATTACCATAGATTTTCTAACTGGGTTACCTAAATCCCCAGCTGGGAGAGATGTTGTATGGGTTATAGTTGACCGACTCACCAAGGTAGCTCATTTTCTCCCTTTCAGAATTGGTCAGTCAACGGATCAGCTTGCAGAGATGTACCATAGGTAGATAGTCAGATTGCATGGAGTGTCAGTCAGTATCGTATCCGACAGAGATTCAAGATTTATATCGCCTTTTGGCGGAGTCTTCAAGAGAGTTTGGAAACATCTCAAGTTTAGTTAGCTTATCATCCGCAGACAGATGGTCACTCAGAGCGCACGATGCAAACCCTTGAAGATATGTTAAGATCCTGTACACTTGACTTCGGTGGTTCGTGGAAAGATCACCTGCATCTAGTGGAGTTCTATAATAACAGTTTCTAGGCCAGTATCCAGATGACACCATTTGAGGCACTGTATGCAGAAAGTGTAGGTCACCTTTAGCCTGGGATGATGTAGGTGAGAGACAGATGCTTCCAGAAATGGTTACTCAGACTATCGAGGTGGTCAGACAAGTTAGAGATCATCTTCGGGTTGCACAAGATCGTCAGCGCTATTGGGACGATTCTCATCGATGTCCTCTTGAGTTTTCTATCGGCGACCACGTATTCCTTAGGATCTCGCCTACCAATGGCGTCATTCGATTCAGCATACGGAGAAAGCTTAGTCCTAGGTATGTAAGGTCGTTTGATATTCTCGAGCGAGTAAGTGATGTGCCCTATCTTGTCGCTCTTTCGTCGTCATTACGTGAGGTACAAGACGTATTCTATGTATCCTAATTGCGACGGTATATCCCAGATCCGAGCTATATCCTTGATCATTCGGAATTGATTGTTGGTAGCAATCTTTTGTACGAGGAAAGGCCCGTATCCATATTGGACCGAAGGGAGAAGATACTCAAGAACGAGACTATTAGTTTATTCCGTGTTGCTTGGGGTCATCACTCTTTAGGTGAGTCAACTTGGGAAGGAGAGGATGATATCTGATCGCGATATCCACACCAGTTTGACTCAAAAGTTATAATGTCTTCCTTATGCCTTATGTTTTTAATTCTTTGCTTGCATGAATGATTGCTTGATTAACTGCTAGTCGTAGATTGTCTGTAGTTAGTATAGCTTACCCCGACATCTCTAGCATCTTGAAATTCCGAGGACAGAATTCTTTTAAAGTGGGTAGAGTTGCCACTCCCGTTTTTCGTTATACGTATTTTCAAGTATACGTGTATGGAATTCTGACATTTGTCAGGTGACCCGTGTTTTGACTTGTTGCTTAGCCTTGTCTTGGTTTACTTGACTTGGTTTAGTTTTGGTCTGGTTCACTTTGGCTTTGGCTTGACTTGGTTGGTTGAGTGGTTTAAGATGAGAAGGGTGGGTATATAAACCAACTTCTCTCTCTCTCTCTCTCTCTCTCTCTCTCTCTCATTATTATCATTTACTTCTCCACCTTCTTCTTCTTCTTCTTCTCTTCTTCTTCTTCTTCATTTATCCCACCAACCCAAGACAAGTACAACTTGCTCCATGAAGAACATGATGGATCTCCATTTTTGTTTGTTCTATTCGCTTCCTCGCATGATTCTCAAATCTTTAGCACTTAAAGTTTTTGGTTTAATTGTTACATTTTTGTAATCTAAGTTTTAAGATTTTTCTTATTTTTCTTAGTTTTGATCTCTTAAAGTTTGTTATTTCTGAAATCTATTGGTTCTATATTGTGGAAAATTTCATTCTATCCAATTTTGGCTTTTGAACCGCTTGATTTCGACTTATTTTGAAGAAGTTATGACATTTCTTTTGTTCATGGGTTCCCACACACCTTCGGTGCTGCTGAGACGATGAACAGTATCGCGCGCCTGCGCGCCGTGCATCCGCGCTCCGTGCGTGGGCAGTTTGTCCTCGCGTGCAGCGCGTTTTGCGGCCGTGCGCAGCGCATTTCATTAGTCGCGGGCCTGCGCGCTGTGCATCCGCGCTCCGTGCGCCGTGGGTAATTTGTCCTCACGCGCAACGGGTTTTGCGTGTCGCGGCGTGGCAGGTTTGTCCTCGCACGCAGCGCATTTCGCGTGCCGCGCGCAGAGCATTTCTTTTGCGCATGCCGTGCGTGGACAGTTTTGTCCGCGCGCAGCGCATTTCGTTTGCCGCACACTTGCGCGCCGTGCCTGCACGCTCCGCGCACCGTGTCCAATTTTGCCCGTGCGCGAATCTCTCTAAATGACTTTTTGCCTGTTTAAGCTGTTTTGTAGCTAAAATCTCGTAAAACTCAAAACATGAAAGTTGTATATCTCTGTCTTGGCTTCAAGAATTTTCTTGTTTCACTTTAACTGGAGTTCATATGCGACTGATAGTTTCAATCACCCACAGATGTTCTTGATCTTCTTTGCATGTTTTTTGTACTTGGCCTAAATTGCAACGACCCAACTTGATGAACTTGAACTTGAACATGACAATATGATCCCGTCTTGATAATCTTGATAGTGGCCCGTCGAGGCACACTCCTGACAAGCAAACCTGACATGACATGTGTAATCTTGATCACTGTTGCGATAGCCAATCTTGACTTGCTAAGTGTAACTCTTGTCTTGCCTCCGTGGTTGATTTTCCTGATTGTGCCTGTACAAGCTACTTGTCTTGTCTTTTGCATCATGTCTAGGACATGGCTTCCTGGTTACCACGGTCAAAAATTCATAATGAATCTGACTAGGTTAACAACTAGATTAATCAAGTAGTTCATATAGAAAATTTCAGTTACAAGCGATCCCGTTATCCCGGCCACACCTGTGGATTTGTAGCCTGCCTTCGAGTTGGATGCAATTCCAGCACATTATCATGTGTCGCACTCCTAGTAAACTAACAGTACTCTTAAATCTTGATAAACTCTTGTAACCCCCGCCTGGATAACCTGGATAGTCTGCAGGACTTGTGACTGCGGGAACATCTCAACTGCATCTTGTTAGTAACTAGGCCGGTGATAACCCTAATTAGCTAATGTTAGCAAGTCGTAGGACTTGATTGGCCGTGCCTGAATGATTGTCTCATGATTAACATGAAAATTATATTCTACCTCTTGTTCTTCCTGATGTAAGCAAGTATGTTCATTTAACTCTTGTCATTATGTTATTATAATTATGTTATCGTATCAGTTTTTCCTTTGCTTTATATGTTGGTTTTAGTTCATAAGTGGAACCTCCCTTGTGGTACTTGCTCTTTCTGGGGTCTGACCCAGCTGGTTTTATATGGCCAGATTTCGGAGTGATACCCGAGAATCTAACTGCTTTCCAGCCAGATGGTGAACACCAGTAGTAACCGTGGCAACGAGTGGATTTCCTTATTTTGCTCTTCCACTCTTATGTAACTTATTTTTTTAGGCGTTTAGCCGTCGAGCATGTGTTAGCTCGTGTTGCAACTTTATTTCTGTCTGCCTAAGGACTGTAACATGATTGGCAAATCCTATGGTTGATCATGTATGACTTAACTCTTGCTAGTCTTCTCATTTGTATGACTAGCTTCAAGATCATCTGAATATGTAATATTTGGGACGCCTTACTTTGTATGTCTGATGATCTAACATCTTGTAACAATTATTTGCTTGCTTGAGATTGAGATACTAGGCTTGTTCATGACCATAAGAGACTGATGGATTGTAGATAAACCCTCATGCATCTAGACAGCCGTGACCGTATTGCGAAGTGTGTTGCACTCCAATGTACGTAGCTGGCTGTGTCTGTCTCCTGCTCTCCAGTATTCTGGTTCTGGGGCATGACACCTTCGTAACATTGGGCCCGCGGATACACTCTCCCCCGCTATGTCGGCGGGTGGGGAGCAGGCTCCCACCGCCATCTTCTGCTGGACCGATCGCCCGACCGAGCCAAGCCATGGGGCCCATCCTCAGGGAGCGAGTTCAACGACATCAGGTGGGACACCTCCATCATGACGTAGGCCTCCATGACCGGTGCGCCGAACGCCAACTCGAGCCGCTCGAGGACGAACGGGGCCAGGGACGTGCTGCAGTTGCGGATGAACTACAGCTTCTTCGGGTAGCCCATGGGGTGTAGTGGTTCATGTGGGATGATTTTTCTAGAGGGATTAATCAAACTTCAAAGAACAATCTTTCTATTGGTCACTCACTTTGTGAATCCTGGAACTTAGCGACTCGACTCTGACTCAGACGGAAAATGAGTCTTTGATGGCACACTTTGCACTTTGCACGCGATATGCGATGAGGCGCTATGCGTCCAGGAGTATATACGGCTGGCATTATACGTCCAGACGTATATGCGGCCATGTTTTAGGCGTTATGCGCCAGGCGCTATGCGCTAGGCATATGCTCGCAGTGCTTTCAGCGTTGTCAGATATGTCAGCAGTTTGCTTTTGGCGGGCG